>JBBDGP010001790.1:1200000-2400000 GCA_037952835.1 Lithobates septentrionalis | reverse complement strand
GAACATACACACTGAATGCAAAATAAAGCCCTAGTGTGAATTCAATTCAAAACCTCAGCACTGCAAGGCAATAGTGCTGACCACTGTGACCCCATACTGTTCTCTGTGGGCTGGATAAGACCATTGGATGCTCAAAACCCACTTGACATACAGCAATCCCCATGTAAAAGACACATGGATTATTTATACGTAATGTTAGAAAGAGAGCTAGACACCGTTGGCATAAAAATGTTTCATTTATTACAAATGAAATGACATGTAACACAAAAACAATGAGCACACGCAAGTTATTTGTCACCGTTACAACAAAGCTTAGTCCAGCAAAGCACACAGAGATGGAAAAAAATATATAAAGACAATTCAAAGGACAAACCAAAACATTTTAATATTACAAACTCACTGCTGAAACTGCAACTCTTTCCCAGGAGAGCCCTTATGGTGTTCACCCAGAAGTATAAAATACTTGTCATTGTGCCTTACTGTCAGGGTAACACATACCCCAGGATTCATGAAACATTTACAAAGCATTCTTAAAGCTGAAGTGTGGCCAAAAACTATTTTTGCACAGTAGAAAATAAGTTTCCACTAATGAAGTCACACTGAAGTGTGACCCATCCCTGGCGGCTGCATTTTTGTTACATATCTTACTCTGCAAGGCCTTTTCTGAATGGAAGAGGGTCTGAGCGAGCAACCTCCTGCGATATCTGTTCTACAGCCAGAGCTACAAGTCTCAGTGCCAGACATTCGGCAGCAACTGGAGACTGCAGCACACTCCATTAGGGGCATGGCAAATGTACAAAAATGTTTTTTGGCCATACTTAAGCTTTAAAGCAACTCTGCTGCTGGGGGAAAAAAAATCTAAAAGGTTTCTGCTAAAGACGAAAGTTGTGCTTGCCTGTCCTGGTGCGTATTTTGTAGAAACTTTGCTCCATCCTTTATAAAAGCCGACCAAAGGATCTTCACATCTGACATGTCAGGTGCCTGTGTCCCCTGCTACATTCTGTGGTTTCTCCAGCTGCTCTCTGCATTTCTACAGGATAGAGCAGCCTTTTTCAACCTGCGTGCCTTCAGATTTCTTCAGGGGTGCCCTGGCAAAATGCCTAAAAGTTGCCCAAAAATTGGATAAAAGCCAGTGAATGGAGGAAGCCTACCTTTTACTAACCTAAAGCCCCGGGTTTTCATTGTGCACCACTACAACCTTCCAGTTGCCAGTGTCCTAACAACCAACGGTTGATGCGGACGACATCGGGCGCCTGCACAGCATCCTTATTTGTCCCTCCCCCGCCCCTCTCCATCAGCACTGGGGTAACATTAGCTGAGTGAGGGACAGAGAGAAGAGAAACATTGGAATACTAGTCAGTACCAGTGTGCAACGGTGTATTTGCTTTGGAAAAATAGACCACCTCTAATGTTGGGAGTTCTCCATGTGTGGATGTTGCAGTCTTATGTAAAACGCTTACTTTGATTTTTTACATTTTAGAATGGGGTGCCTCGAGATGTGCATAATTTTAAAGGGTGCCTTGACTGAACAAAGGTTGAAAAATAGGGATAGATGGAAGGGGTCGGCGGGAGGAACCACAGGGGACGCAGGCATCCTTTAAACCCTGAAACTGTATCAAATGTGAATATCGCTCAGGTGACTTTGCTCTGTGGTGGAGTAGGGATTCTACGAAGGAGCGCGGGGACATGAAAGTATAATGTGTCTTTTACGGGATTCTTTAGATTACATTTTTCTCGGCAACAGTTGCTTTAAAGGAAACGTGCTGAGGGAAATATGTAGATTGTTATTACTGACTTTCTCTTTCTGAAAATGCTACTTGGCTTCAATTATGAGTCCATGATCTATAACACAAAGGCAGATCAGAAATTCTGATTTCACCTACTGCATGAATTATTCTATGTCCGTGACTCATTGACACTAGAAGGTGAAGTCAATAATTGCAGCCTCTCCTTTGAGTTGAGTAAATCTGATGTTTGTAGGCTTCAGGTTGTGTGAATAATCTACAACTGGCATAATTAAAAAGACCAAAGCAAGACATTTCACCAGTCATGTAATTATTCCTAATCATTTGTCACTGGGGAAGAGATAGACAGAGGACATACTGGGGTTGATTTACTAAAATGTGCTAAATTTGGTGCAGCTCTGCAAAGAAAACCAATCAGCTTCCAGGTTTTAGGCCGGGTTCACACTGGTAGGACACAACTGTTGTATGACTGTCATCCTACTTTGCTGTGCGACATTGTTCCTACTTCCATCCAACTTGATTGAACAGGATACGATTTTGCTCCGACTTTGAGATAGTCTGACATTGTTCCTACTTCCATCCAACTTGATTGAACAGGATACGATTTTGCTCCGACTTTGAGATAGTCTGGCTTGTCCTTTGACCAATCAAAACAATCCCAGTATGACATTAACTCCTTTTCCTGCTGCTGCAATCACCATGTCAGATGTCACAAGTCAGATGGTTAGGATGAGGATCCGACTTAAATGATATTGAATGGGCTGAAAACGGACCAAAGTCGGACCAAAGTAGTGCCGGAACCTTTCCTAAAGTCGGACCGACTTGTGTCAGACCAGTTAAGACGGCTCTCATAGGGAACCATTCATTTGTACACGTCATGCGACATGTGCTCCCAAAGTCGGATTGTATGTCGCACCAGTGTGAATGGGCCTTATTGTCAAAATTTAAATGAACAAGCTGAAGTTAGAAGCTGATTGGCTACCACGCACAGCTGCACCAGATTTTGTACTCTCCAGTGTTAGTAAATCAACCCCAGAGTGTAGGGATGCCTGGGCTTGTGTTAGGTCTTATACAAGTGGGTGCCATTATAGAGCTCCCCTTATGTGTACTCTGAACACCTTCCACCGCTGAGCTCATAATGATGCTCCTCATGTTAAACTTTCCAAATTTAAAGGCTCAACTTTTTTTTTTTTTTCATTTTGGATAGAGTATTGAGTTTTGTTTTTTGATATATACATCTGTGTCCCATTGGGGAGATGGCCCTTCCTGCCCCATAGCCAAAACAGGAAGTGAGAGCAAATCCCTCCAAAGTGAGGAAATCCCCCTGTGTCACCTGAACTAGTGTCCCCATTAGAAGTCTTATCCCCTCAATTACTTTTCTGGGGACAACCCAAAATTTGATATTTTCTTCTACTTTCACTTTGGATGATAAAGGTAAACAGGACAAATAGAGAAGGCAAATCTACACACAGACAGCAAGAAAAACTGACAGGTGTTCTGATCCCTCTCCACTCTATCCAAAACAAAAAAAAAGTTTTGCCTTTAATTACACTTTAATCCTGAGTCAACCAGGCCTTAGAAAACAGTAGTCAGAGCCATGATCCCTTATGGATGATTAGTTTATCTATAGCTGTCCACTATGTGTGTAGCTGCTTATGTTTATGGCCCATTGTAAATGATAGAACAAGACATCTGCTGTTATAATATGGCTTATAAGACACCACAGCCTGAAATCCTTGGCCATGCTGTAGCATCAGAGACAGTATTATTATACAAACAACAGAAATGATCTTTGCTCAATGGGTGAAATGTACAGCATGTAACAGTCATATATGCAAGTAAATGAACACAGCTTCACAGTAGCATGCGGAATGCGCCACCTTCATAACTAAGAACCTGAGGATTGATGTAAGAAGAAAAGCTGGAGCTTATTTAAAATGAACATGTACCATGCAGGGTAAAACGACTGCCCCCCTCCCCAGTGGCACATGCTTTCTCTTAGCTTCCTCTACTGCTCCATTTAGCTGCCAAGAGTAAGGAAAGACAACTTTGTGGAAGCTCAAGTTGGATCTCTAGTCAAAGCTTACACAGGGTTGACTCCCTACCTCCTATGTGAGTCACGTGACCCCCCCCCCCCCCAAACCTGTATTTTCCTTGCTCTGAGCAGGTGAAACTAGTAGCAAGGGATAAAAGAAAGGTAAGTATGTGCTGATGAGGGGCTGCACTCTAAGGTGAATCTGTGGCCTTAAAGGGATTTCTGATAAATTTATAACCCTTGTTTTGTATGGTCCTTTGCTCAAACAAAGCCTCACCCTCACATTATGTACGGCATAACTGTATTTTCTGGTCATGCTGCAATACCAGACCTCACCAGGAGATGCAGAGAAATTCTGCACTTCTTAGGAGAAACAGGTACCCGTAAGTTGAGAATTTCAGCCAGGTCTTTTAGAGAGAATTTGGAGACGTACATTTGCAAATATAAGGTAACGTCTCTGTAATTTTGCTGTGACACCTTGCCTATTTTAAAGACATACCTTTTATTAAAAAAAATACATGCACCCATATTACAAAAAAAAATGCAATGCCCCTGCACACTATTCCTCCAGGTGCATACAGAAGTACAGACCTACTTTTAATGGGGCTGGAGGAAGTAATTAATGGACAACAAGTGCACTGACGTTACCACACTTGTGCTCGATTGAGTCTCTTAGCTACAGTGGAACATGGGACTTGTTGTCTTCTATTCACAGCTCCCTATGAATGGATGACATGGTTGTGCAGGTGGAGCGGAGCCACCCACAGCCAATCTGAATTCAAGAAAAACAAGATGCTTAGGGAAGAGGATCCCTGCAATTTAGATAAGAGAGCGGGGCAATTTGAGGGTGATGAACGGTGATAAGCGCTCCAGTGGGGTTTTCCCCTCTTTTTTTCTTAATCTACACTAGGGACATGTGTGTTCCAGGTCATTTGTTATGCATTTATGTGCATTCCAGTGCAGTTCAGTACAGAAAAAATGCAGCATGTTCTACTTATTTTTTTCTGCACCGGAACTTACTGCACTGGTGTTAACTAGGCCATTGAAACCCATATAACCTACTGTCCATGCGTTTTTCATGCAGAGAAAAAACACACTGGACTGCATCTGATGTGAACAGGCCCTAAAAGAGACTCTTTCATGGGGAAATAAGAAAATCTGCTGCCAGGATAGGCAAGCAACCCTAGAGCAAAAACTATGGCTTTCTGACAAAGTTCTGACACTTTAGGAAAGTATTGAAGCTTGCTGCTAACACACACATTCCTAATAGCCCATCACTGGCCAACTTGAATGTGCAAGAAGCAGGCGGAGCAGGCACACATTAACAGGAAGTGCTGAAATGTTGCCTGTTAGAACACCCTTACTGGCGTGTCTTGGTAGAAAAACCAATCAGACAAGACTTTTTGTACCAGCTAATTGCTACCGTCTTCCCCTGGTAACTGCAGCACCCCCTGCTCCTCCCCATTTCCATAGACATGAACATGACTGAAGGGAAATGTCCCAAGTGCTAGTATCAGTTTGGAAGATATTGGAGGACATTTCAGGGGTTTGTTATGGACATAATACATGTAAATATCATCGGTTCTAAGAAGGAAAAGTTGTACTTCACAGTCTGGGAGATCAGCCTCTTTAAAGATAGAGCTGTCCTTTAATTTAAACCAATAAATTATACAAGTACCAAAATTACTTTCAAGTGGAGCCATGTTTGTATGCAGG
This sequence comes from Lithobates septentrionalis, assembly GCA_037952835.1. Lineage (NCBI taxonomy): Eukaryota > Metazoa > Chordata > Amphibia > Anura > Ranidae > Lithobates > Lithobates septentrionalis. Next base: position 2,394,504 of record JBBDGP010001790.1, on the reverse strand, counting down.
AGATCAAAAATGTTGAATCCAAAAAAAAAAAAAAAAAAAAAAGGATTAGGCCAAATAATTTTATGTCTGTTTAACAATGGCTGGATTTTTAATGCTCACACATTGCTAGATCTGCCTTTTCCGCTTTGTAAGCGTGCCCTTTGAAGCTATTCCTGTACAGTGGTCGCAGCCGACATCAAAACCCAGGAATATTTCCAATCTGTGGCAGAGCTTCACACACATTCTTTGGTTTATTTGAAGAAAGAAAAAACAAAATTCAGTGGTAAACAGTTTTCATAATCCCTTTATGTATTAAAATGGCCTGTCATGGATAAGGGCACAGTCTTTGGTTATCAAAAAAAAAACGCCTTTAGTCTACTTCTCTACTTATATTTCACACTCCGATCTAGATTACAGGCAGTGTCTGAAACAGATGTACAATAAAATATTCCCTTCATATGGACCCAGAATAAAAAAAAAAAAAATGAAATGATAATTTTGTTTTCTTCAAAAGTTATCATGGATATAGCAAACTGTCCAAGTCCCTTTATATGATTTTTGATCACTGTGCTGACATTATATGAAGATTTTTTTTTTTTTTTTCATTGAGGAATCAACTAAAGCAGCTTAGCAGTACATTAATACTGACAGACAGCATCTTACACTATTAGTTTAACACTGAGGTGAAGGCAGTGGACATTGATGTGACAACAAAGAGGCATCGCTGACAGGACCCGAGGTTTATGTCAGTCCAATCTCTTCCAGCACGCTTCGTGGTGTCTCTGCTTCCTATGGAGGAAACACAAGAAGGACAACAATCAGCTCCATATTACAATACATGGCAGCGGGTAAGAAGCAAGTTATAGTACAGAGGCAATAGACAAACTGGAGTATTAGTTAACAGATCACGATGTTAGTTATTTCCAGCTATGAGAAGGATAAGGTCGTCTACACACTAGCTGTATTCTCCTCTTGTATAGTGCAGCCACATTCACATGAGAAGATAACTACACTTCCACACAACCTGCGGCCAATTTTTACTCTAATCTCTGCACATTTACAGTGAATGGATAGTTCCTTTTTACATGAGATTATGTGAAATAGACCAAACTACCCATTTTAGGTCCAGCTGTAGGGAATTCTGAATGGAGCATCTGAAACAAGTGGACATGGTGCTATTTTTACTTTGCACACTTAGGAGTGAATTTCTACCTGTAAGGGCTCATTCACATGGGCGCAGGGTCCCGTACAGTGTGAAGAACTGCTTTTTTTTATGCTTCCGGAGCAGCGTGCTGACAGCTTGTTTGTCAACAGAGACGCAACCTCTGTACTGACCCATCCACATGTCCGAGTTTAACAGGTACCTAAGAACAGGAGTGCGGCCCCGAACGCAGACAGTGTACAGACAGAGCCGCGGACCCATCCTTACATGCCTGTCAAACTCAGATGTGCGGGGGAGTCAGTACAGCCACTGTGTCTCCATTGACCAACATGGGTTGCCTACTCCTGAAACAGCTCTTCATGCTTTACGTCCCCCTGTGCCGTGTGAATAAGCCCTTTACAGTGTATTGTCAGTAAGACCATATTTTGAGATATTATTAGAGTGTTAAAGCACAGTATATGTAAAAAGCCTAACAATGAACTTCTCTAGTTTACTCTCCTTTAGTTAAGGCTGCATTCCCACTTTCACGTAGTTGGAACAAGCTATTTCACGTGTCTCACATACATGAACCTTATTCACTTCATGGGCTTCCCCAATGCGCTTTTGTCTCCCGAAAAGAAGCTCATGCTCTTTTTTGGGCGTCAAGTGTAGCGCATTTTTAAAACATGTAATTGGATTGCATGACGATCGCAGCAGAATCACACTGCGTTTGGGATACCATTAAAGAAATATGGCACCCAAAAGTGCATCAGGTGTTGTACCACTATTTGGGATTGCAGGCAGAATCACAGTGATTCAGCCTGCAATCCCAAATCACGAGTATCTAAACATACCATTGAATGTGTTTGATTACATCTGTTCGATAAGTGCAACTTATCTCTAAGGACCATAGGACACCTCCCCCTAAGGCTACTTTCAATTCACCACATCTAAGGATAAGTGGCATTCAATTATATTATTGTTTTTGGGTTTAAATACGCTTTAAAATTATTTCTGACATAACTGTCACATTTTTACATGCTTTCTCTTCTATATTTGTCTTGTTTTAGAGATTTGTACATGGGCGAGATCTCTTTATGGCTCATTGTAATCGTTGTGCCCTTTTCTAATGTATATCTAAAATGGGGTAACAACCCTGTCAGGTTTTTATTGCTTTGAACCTTCTGGGTTCCCACCAAGGGGGAATCTTGTTTTTATGTAAGCAGCCTTTCCAGAGCAAGTTAGCTCTTTGAATAGATTTGGTCTCTCCAACCTTTTGAACGAATAAGTATTGAAATTCCTGTGCCTCTTGATGTTCTAATAAGGCACAGTCTAATTTTCTTGCACTTCCTGTTGTATCTAAATGACAGGAAGTTAAAAGAGATGGTTTTGTTGAGCTGGCTAACTCATAGACTTCCCTTGTGAGAAGATACAGTAAAGCACAACCATTGTATAGCACTGCAAAGCAGGAAGCAGAGCCTGCATATGGAATGGGCTAAAAGAGACCTCCCTGTATATCACTGCAAATTATCCGTAGAAACAAAGTTGTACACAAATTGATAAGACCATTTATTTTCAAGGAAAATGGAAAAAAATGAAAAGACTATAAATTTCATTTAAATCCACAAAGAGCCATTGGATCTCTAATAACCTTTTTAAAGTACAACAACAGATTCAATTCTTCTACAATTGGAAGAGGCCTCACCTAGATCTACACTGCCTCACCCATTTTCAGAAAGCCACAGGCATGTTCGAATTGATATTCTATTGAGTAATTAGATATACTTACATACTACAGAAAACAAATAGTAGATTGCACACTTAATTTTCAACAAGCTTAAAGTGCATGTATGGGAAAAAAATAAAAAAACATATTACATCTCTCCAAAACGTGCACATTTTCCATGTTCTGTCTCCTAGAAAACACTGCAAGCGCAGAAAATACCTGGTAATAGAGCCAGAAATCCAGGGAGCTCCTAAATTCCCATAGTGTATCCAGCAATATTATTAGTCCTAATTATTGCTCAACTGTGAACTGCAGCACACCTCCTCCCCTTGCTATGGAGATGAGGAGAAGGGGGTGTGTTCTGTTGTCCTAACACGCTTCCAGTTCTATGGTGACAACCTTGCTCCTCCATACAGTTCAATAAGTGTTGCCACCCTAGGACCTTGGCAGGTTCACCAGGTGAAAAAAAGGAAAGAAAGCTGAAGAAAATTGAATGCGGCCACCGCATCCAAGGACCGGTAAACTGCAAATTATTACATTTTTTGTTCTCGGGATTACATACACATTAACACATATCGAGTCTATCAATAAGCCTGCATAGCTGGGACACAGAGGAAACAGGCATTGTGGTTAGTACGAAGAATAGGAGGCACTGCATGTAATATAGAGGTATGAAACACTGTACTGTATAAGAGAGGAACTATGTGTAATAGAAAGGAATGGTGGAATAGCGAGGTAGCCATGACTGTGTGTGGGGAATAGCACAATGAATGTCACAAAGAGGCATGATGCAATGCATGAAATAGAAAGGAATGGTGCATTACAGATAACAGAGAGAAGTGAAGCAATGAGTGCAATACGGATTTTAGAGGAATTCTATGCAGGAGAAAAGCAAGGGGTATAGGCACAAGGCACGGTGTTTAACATGGGGGTTTAAAGGTGGGTATGAGGCACTGTATGCAATGAAAAGGAATTAGGCAGTGCAAATCGGAGCAACAATTGGCATTGTGATCATGAGAGATTGCACACAACAATAAAGTGGGAGGCACTGTAAACAGACATGCATTGTAGTATAGAGGCATGAGGCACTGTGCAAAAGAAAGAAGTACAAGGCACTGTTCTGCAGTGTTAATTTCGTCTACTAAAATAATTTTGTTAACTAAATTAATACTATTTTAGTTGACTAAAATACGACTAAAACTAAAATGTCATTTTAGTCAAAAGACTATAACTAAAACTAAATTGAATTTATGTCGCAACGGCTAAATCTGTCTGTAGTGCATGTTCAAACCTTTATACCATAAATAGTAAACATGTTATAAGATTTTTTACTCCAGGAGTATATAATATGTTTGGCCGTTCTAAAGACATAATGCATTAAAATGTAACTAAACCCATTCAGTGTTAGTCGACTAAAATGGCATTTTAGTCCATAGACTTTAACGAAAACTAAATAGACATTTGATGTCAAAATTAACACTGCTGTTCTGTTGACCTGCATTTCAACTACTGTGAGTGTTGGAAATCAGAGATTTAGCTTTACTTTGAGTTTATGCATTTTCTCCGGGAACTTGACATCGTGTGTGCAGGAAATCAATGTGTACAGAAAACAAGAATCAAATCTCGTGTCCACATGTGAGGACAGAATAGCTTAAGATGATATTAAAGTGTATCTCCATCTTTTTATAAGCAGATCTTAGGGTTGCCACCTGTGCAGGATTCACCCAGACAGTCCAGGTTGTGAATCATCTGCCTGGGTTTCAGGCTGACTGAAACCCAGACACGTTATTCAGACCGGGCTGTAGCTCCCCAAGTAACCAAGCTAGTTACACACAAATCTGCTGCTGTCTGGGAGCTGCAGGCGGCTGTCTGGGGGTAGGTTCGGCATCACTGGGAGGCAGGGTGATGATGTCAGCAAGAGCAATTTGACCACACCCACTGCTCGCTGCTGCACTCTATGCGTACCACATTACTACTCTCCTTGGGGCACCCAAAGGTGTACCAGGCCGATAAAGTGTTTGGCTTGAAGAAAAGGTGGCAACCCTAGCAGATCTGCCCTTGTAATGCAGGACATACAAAAGTAAACATAAGTAGCTTTTATTATAGATCTTGTTTTCTTATCCCTTTCATGACTAAGCCTATTTTTGAAATTTAGTGTTTACAAGTTAAAATCCGTATTTTTTGCTAGAAAATTACTTAGAACCCATAAACATTATATATATTTTTTTAGCAGAGAATCTAGAGAATAAAATGGAGATTGTTGCAATATTTTATATCACACGGTATTTGTGCAGCGGTGTTTTAAACGCAAATTTTTGGGAAAAGGGACACTTTCATGAATTAAAAAAAAAACAAACAGTAAAGTTACCCCAATTTTTTTCTATAATGTGAAAGATGATGTTACGCCGAGTAAATAGATACCAAACATGTCACGCTTTATAATTGCACTCACTCGTGGAATGGCGACAAACTACGGTACCTAAGAATTTCCATATGCGCTGCTTTAAATTTTTTTTTTACGGTTACCAGGTTAGAGTTACAGATTAGGTCTAGTGCTAGAATTATTGCTCTCGCTCTGACGATTGTGGCAATACCTCACATGTGTGATTTGAACATCGTTTACATATGCGGGCGCGACTTCCGTATGCGTTTTCTTTGCTGCGCGAGCTGACGGGGCGCTTTAAAAAAAAAAAATTTCTTATTTTATTAATTTTTATATTTATAAATTGTGTTAAATAAAAAAAAAAATTTTGATGACATATTGCTATCACAAGGAATGTAAACATACCTTGGGACAGTAATAGGTGGTGACAGGTACTCTTTATGGAGGGATCGGGGGTCTAAAAGACCCCCGATCCCTCCTTTGCACTTCAAAGTATTCAGATCGCCGAAAACGGCGATTCTGAATACTGTGTATCTTTTTAAAATCAGCGCCATTGGCAGCCGAGTAAACGGGAAGGGACGTCATGACGTCGCTTCCGCGTTTACATTTAGAGGGCTGGAACGAAGCCACCCACAGCTTCGTTCCAGCCCGCCCCCAGCCGCTGGAGACAGTCGATTGGCCACCGGGCCTCCCAATCGAATGGGAGCCCCGGTAACAGCGGCAGGAAGGTAGACGTCCCCTCCCGCTGCTCCAGTATAACAGCCGAGCGGCTTTTAGCCGCATCGGTTGTTATACCCGGAAAGCCAATCGCCCGCTGTAAAAAACGGCTGCAGCTGCGGGCATCATCCCGGTATAACCCCGGAAATCCGAGTACGCACATCTGCGTACGCTCGGTGGGAAGGGGTTATACAACCAATGAAGTACTCATTTTGGCCATTTGGAAATGTTCAGACTTTGCTTGTTGCTCTGCAGTGCTGACACAATAGAATGTTGTGCCTGGGCTCATACGCCATAATCCATCTGCAGAGAGCCCTTCAAGACTACAAAAACAACATATTCTGTTCCACATGATGGATGCTTCAAAACACCAACCAGGCATAACACAACAAGATAACTAAAGAATACATATTGCAAAGTTGATCATTTCACTGCTCTGCTTTCAAATATCACATCTTCTGGAGAAGAATTACACTTTAGGGATGCTAAAAGTCTTTCTCACTTTCAAAAAGCACATTTCTTTCTTTTCATTCATTTGCGGAGACTGTTTACTATGGTTGTTTTTCCAATAATGTGAAACAAAAGCAGATAAAATCGATTGTATATGGAAGAATTAGTCCACTATGGCTACCCAGTGGATCGACACATGGTCATTGACCAGATATGTAGCAGGAAAGTACATTTACAGTTTCGCAGCCAATTCCATCCCCTGCTACCAATACTCAACCACTAAAGAGAAAAGAAGTATTAACCACTTCAGCCCCGGAAGATTTTACCCCCTTCCTGACCAGAGCACTTTTTACAATTCGGCACTGCGTCGCTTTAACTGCTAATTGCGCGGTCATGCAATGCTGTACCCAAATGAAATTTGCGTCCTTTTCTTCCCACAAATAGAGTTTTCTTTTGATGGTATTTGATCACCTCTGCCGTTTTTATTTTTTGCGCTATAAACGGAAAAAGACCGAAAATTTTGAAAAAAAATGATATTTTCTACTTTTTGTTATAAAAAAAATCCAATAAACTAAATTTTAGTCATACATTTAAGCCAAAATGTATTCGGCCACATGTCTTTGGTAAAAAAAATGTCAATAAGCGTATATTTATTGGTTTGCGCAAAAGTTATAGCGTCTACAAACTAGGGTACATTTTCTGTAATTTACACAGCTTTTAGTTTATGACTGCCTATGTCATTTCTTGAGGTGCTAAAATGGCAGGGCAGTACAAAACCCCCCAAAATAACCCCATTTTGGAAAGTAGACACCCCAAGGAAATTGCTGAGAGGCATGTTGAACCCATTGAATATTTATTTTTTTTGTCCCAAGTGATTGAATAATGACAAAAAAAAAAAAAATTTACAAAAAGTTGTCACTAAATGATATATTGCTCACACAGGCCATGGGCATATGTGGAATTGCACCCCAAAATACATTCAGCTGCTTCTCCTGAGTATGGGGATACCACATGTGTGGGACTTTTTGGGAGCCTAGCCGCGTACGGGGCCCCGAAAACCAAGCACCGCCTTCAGGATTTCTAAGGGCATAAATTTTTGATTTCACGCCTCACTACCTATCACAGTTTTGAAGGCCATAAAATGCCCAGGTGGCACAAAACCCCCCCAAATGACCCCATTTTGGAAAGTAGACACCCCAAGCTATTTGCTGAGAGGCATGGTGAGTATTTTGCAGCTCTCATTTGTTTTTGAAAATGAAGAAAGACCAGAAAAAAAAAAAAAAATTTCTTTTTTCAATTTTCAAAACTTTGTGACAAAAAGTGAGGTCTGCAAAATACTCACTATACCTCTCAGCAAATAGCTTGGGGTGTCTACTTTTCAAAATGGGGTCATTTTGGGGGGTTTTGTGCCACCTGGGCATTCCATGGCCTCCGAAACTGTGATAGGCAGTGAAGAGTGAAATCAAAAATTTACGCCCTTAGAAAGCCTGAAGGCGGTGCTTGGTTTTCGGGGTCCCGTGCGCAGCTAGGCTCCCAAAAAGTCCCACACATGTGGTATCCCCGTACTCAGGAGAAGCAGCAGAATGTATTTTGGGGTGTTATTTCACATATCCCCATGGCATGTTTGAGCAATATATCATTTAGTGACAACTTTGTGCAAAAAAAAAAAAAAAAAAAAAAAAAATTTGTCTCTTTCCCGCAACTTGTGTCGCAATATAAAATATTCCATGGACTCGACATGCCTCTCAGGAAATAGCTTGGGGTGTCTACTTTCCAAAATGGGGTCATTTGGGGGGGTTTTGAACTGTCCTGGCATTTTATGCACAACATTTAGAAGCTTATGTCACACATCACCCACTCTTCTAACCACTTGAAGGCAAAACCCTTTCTGACACTTTTTGATTACGTGAAAAAATTATTTTTTTTTGCAAGAAAATTACTTTGAACCCCCAAACATTATATATTTTTTAAAGCAAATGCCCTACAGATTAAAATGGTGAGTGTTTCATTTTTTTTTTTCACACGGTATTTGCGCAGCGATTTTTCAAACGCATTTTTTGTGGAAAAAACACACTTTTTTAAATTTTAATGCACTAAAACACACTATATTGCCCAAATGTTTGATGGAATAAAAAAGATGATCTTAAGCCGAGTACATGGATACCAAACATGACATGCTTTAAAATTGCGCACAAACGTGCAGTGGCAACAAAATTAATACATTTTTAAAAGCCTTTAAAAGCCTTTACAGGTTACCACTTTAGATTTACAGAGGAGGTCTACGGCTAAAAATACTGCCCTCGATCTGACCTTCGCGGTGATACCTCACATGCATGGTGCAATTGCTGTTTACATTTGACGCCAGACCGACGCTTGCGTTCGCCTTAGCGCGAGAGCAGGGGGGACAGGGGTGCTTTTTTTTTTTTCTTTACTATTTTTTTGCTTTTTTATCTTATTTTTAAACTGTTCCTTTCATTTTTTTTTTTTAAATCATTTTTATTGTTATCTCAGGGAATGTAAATATCCCCTATGATAGCAATAGGTAGTGACAGGTACTCTTTTTTGAAAAAATTGGACCCTAGATCTCTCCTCTGCCCTCAAAGCATCTGACCACACCAAGATCGGTGTGATAAAATGCTTCCCCAATTTCCCAATGGCGCTGTTTACATCCGGCGAAATCTAAGTCATAAAATGCTCGTAGCTTCCGGTTTCTTAGGCCATAGAGATGTTTGGAGCCACTCTGGTCTCTGATCAGCTCTATGGTCAGCTGGCTGAATCACCGGCTGCATTCTCAGGTTCCCTGTTGAGACAGGAGAGCCAGAGAAAAACACGGAAGACGGTGGGGGGGGGGCATTCCCTCCCACTGCTTGTAAAAGCAGTCTAGAGGCTAATTAGCCGCTAGGATTGCTTTTACATGAAAGCCGACCGCTGGCTGAAAAGAATGATACCAAGATGATACCTAAACCTGCAGGCATCATTCTGGTATAACCACTCAAAGTCGTGAATGGTGTACCTGAAGACCAAAAAAATGGTTAACAATAAAGCACAGTAAACGGTAAAGTATAAAAAATTGCATACCTGAAAAGCAAACATGATAAAACATAATAACAATAAAATATTGCAGAATAGAATACAGTAAAAAAGAGCAGAACAATAGAGAGAGAATAGAGAGAGAGAATAAAACAACAACTATTTTTTTTATTTTTGTTTGTGTTTTTTTTGCAAACTTGTAACTTTTATAACTGTAACCGGTTCCAGGTTCGGGTCTCTCAAAATGCGATGGCATCTTGGGAGACCCTGTGAAAGTGTGCCTAGTCTGTGGAATGCTGTACCCTACGCTAATACTCAACTAGTGAATGGTAGCGTTCAAAACATTCACCAATGCAAAGACCAGGATTGTCAGGACAGGAGGGACAATAATAGCGGGTGTCACGCCTATATCCGCGCTAGCTGCAGACACAACATCTTTTTGGGGGGGTTTGTTGGGTAGGGGTACTCGGGAGGACATAAAAATGCCTCTCATGCAGCCGACTGCATTTGGTTGGGGATGTGAATGGGGGAAGTACGGGCGCTGCAGAAGCGGTGGGTTCCCAATTAGGATTGGCGAATGCAGTAGGAAGGGCATTATGGGCACGACGGGCCTGTGTTTGTCTTTTTGGTGGCAGCGGGACACTACTTGTGCTTGCCACCTCACCAGCTTGAACTGCACTTATGGGACTCACCACGTCACCAAGTGTTACTGCAGTGTTGGTTTGACTACGACCGGGGTGTACTAGGCCGCTGGCGCTTGCCAGTTCACCAAAACGCTACCAAAAAAACTGTTAGCGATCGCAGGGATCAGGCCTGACTCTGTGAACGCTGCAGTTATGCGTTTAGTGTTCTGTAAGTGACAGTGATCGATCGATACTGCACTTGGGTGGGCTGGGCTGGGCCGGGCGGAGGGGCAAAACGCAGGTGCTAGTAGGTATCTGGGCTGATCCCGCTAACACTGCGTTTTTGGGAACCCTAAACTGCTGGGGACGCCAGTATAGATCTGATCGGATCAGATATTGATCCGTTCAGATACTATACCACTAAGGGAGGTGTACGCTGCGTGCGTGGGTGTTAGCGGTACTGGCGCTAACCTGACGCTGCCTGGGGCTGGTGCTTGCCAGTTCACCAAAACGCTACCAAAAAAACTGTTAGCGATCGCAGGGATCAGGCCTGACTCTGCGAACGCTGCAGTTATGCGTTTAGTGTTCTGTAAGTGACAGTGATCGATCGATACTGCACTTGGGTGGGCTGGGCTAGGCTGGGCGGAGGGGCAAAACGCAGGTGCTAGCAGGTATCTGGGCTGATCCCGCTAACACTGCGTTTTTGGGAACCCTAAACTGCTGGGGACGCTAGTATAGATCTGATCGGATCAGATATTGATGCGTTCAGATACTATACCACTAAGGGAGGCGTATGCTGCGTGCGTGGGTGTTAGCGGTACTGGCGCTAATCTGACGCTGCCTGGGGCGACGCATATCACCGCCGGGCGATCAGGGGGCTAAACCTTTATTCGGTAATAAACGGCGGGTGCCCTGACACTATAAAAAAATAAACGAACTAACCAGCATCACCCGTAACAGTTATACGGTGATCAGTGGTGAAAGGGTTAACTAGGGGGCAATCAAGGGGTTAAAACATTTATTAGATAGTATATGGGGGTCCTTGTCGCTATAAAACGCTGACGGCGAACCTAAATATTTACCTCACTAACTAGCGTCACCAGCGACACTAATACAGCGATCAGAAAAATGATCGCTTAGTGACACTGGTGACGGGGGGTGATCAAGGGGTTAAAACTTTATTAGGGGGGGTTAGGGGGGTACCCTAGACCTACAGGGGGCTAACACTCACTGCCCTAACACAGTAACTGTCACAAACTGACACTATGCAGTAATCAGAAAAAAAAAAAAACCTGCTTGGTGTCAGTTTGTGACAGGGGGGGGGGGGTGATTGGGGGGGGATCGGGGGGCGATCGGGGGGGGGATCGGGGTGTTTAGTGTGCCTGGCATGTTCTACTGTGTTGTGTGTGTGTTGTGCACTTACTCACATGTCGTCTCTCCTCGGGCCGGAACGGAAACTGCCGAGCCGAGGAGAGATGACATCACATCCTCTGCCTCTGTGTACTATACAGAGGCAGAGGATGTTTCTCATTGGCTGGGAGCGATCGCGAGGGGGGGGCCACGATTGGATGGCCTCCCCCTCGTCTCTGACTTCTCCCAGCCAAATGCCGACCGCAGCTGGCACCGGGGGGGGGGGGTCCGATCGGACCTCCCGCCCGCGGGAAGGCATCACGTACCAGGTACGTGATTTTGCCTGCCCGTGCCATTCTGCTCACGTATATAGGCGTGAGGCGGTCGGCAAGTGGTTAACAAAATAATAGAATGGCGATGTTTATATTAATATTGAAAGAAGACTTACTTTAGCATCCTAAAACAAGGGCAGAGCAATGAAAGGGAAAAAAGATTATATTAAAAAACAGCAATCTTAAACATCAATAAGTTGTCAAACAAAAGAGAAAAGTAATGAACGGCAGTGACAAGAGCGGACTAGTTTATCGATTACATTGTTTTTATTTTATGTCATCCACCCAAACACTCCTAGCTCCATATACCTGCTACAGACACATCTCCAGAAGTTTGGTAGGTTAAATAATCTGGGATTCAGGCACCAAACGTTACAATCTAGCACCCAGAAAGTAGTCTAAAGGAGCCAACTAGATTCCGATGACAAAGGAAAAAGTCCCCAAAAGGTGCCAGATTTAAGATGGTTAGCAAAATTACTTACTTGGCATGTAGGATCTTTCCACATTTCAGGAAAAACCCTTACAAACACTATATATATATATATATATATATATATATATATATATATATATATATATATATATATAAATAAATAAATAAATAAATAAAGTATTGGGACGCCCGCCTTTACACATACATGAGCTTTAATGGCATCCCAGTCTTAGTCAATAGGGTTCAATACGGAGTTGGGCCATCCGGCTGTCCACAAGGTTTAGGAGTGTGTCTATTGGAATGTTTGACCATTCTTCCAAAAGCGCATTTGTGCGGTCAGGCACGGATGTTGGACGAGAAGGCTTGGCTCCAGTTCATCCACTCTAATTCATCCCAAAGGTATTCTATCGAGTTCAGGTCAGGACTCTGTGCAGGCCAGTCAAGTTCCTCCACCCCAAATACGTTCATCCATGTCTTCATGGACCTCACTTTGTGCACTGGTCCAAATCATTTGATGGAGGGGGGATTATGGTGTGGAGTTGTTTTTCAGGGGTTGGCTTGGCCCCTTAGTTCCAGTTAAGGGAACTCTTAAGGCATCAGCACACCAGGACATTTTGGACAATTTCATGCTCCCAACTTTGTGGGAACAGTTTGGGGATGGCCCCTTTCTGTTCCAACATGACTGCGCACCGGGCACAAAGCAAGGTCCATAAAACCATGGATGAGCGAGTTTGGGGTGGAGGAACTTGACTGGCCTGCACAGAGTCCTGACCTCAACCAGATAGAACACCTTTGGGATGAACAGGAGCAGACACTGCGAGCCAGATCTTCTCATCCAACATCAGTGCCTGACCTCACAAATGCGCTTCTGAAAGAAAGGTCAAACATTCCCATAGACACTTTACTAAACCTTGTGAACAGCCTTCCCAGAAGAGTTGAAGCTGTTATATCTTAAAAGGTTGGACCAACTCAATATTGAACCCTATGGACTAAGACGCCATTGAGGTTCATATGCGTGTAAAGACAGGTGTCCCAATACTTTTGACAATACAGTGCATCTCAGATCAGTAGAACGTTTCATCCAGTAATTTAGGAGAAGCAGGCCAAAGAGGTGCTTGTTTTTGGGACTGCTGACACTATTGCTTCTATGAAGACACCTGGTTTCAAGAAGAAACCTGGAACTTGGTCACTCAAAGAAACTCTATGGCTGGGGCTGTCAGATGGAGTATCCATAGCAGTTGGGGTTATGGAAACATGATTTGAGGTATGAAACTGGGCCTCTGAACAATACAAAAAATAAACAGAATTCCTTACATTTTTGAACAAAGTGGAGAATAGATAATGTATCAGATGACATGCAAATAACATTTTCATGAACTGTACTTTGTTGTCATGTTTTGATTGCTCAGAAATAATTTTATATAAATTAACATGATCAAATACTTACTAATTACCTTCAGCTGTTCCTAGCTATCTACATGTAAAATAAAACCCAGCTATAGACAACCTAAAAGCAGGGCAATGAGATATATTGGGCAATCCACTGGGGATAATTCAAAAAAGGTTAGGAAACTTTGTTTTATGGGTTAAATATCATGCAGCTATTGGCCTTGTGAGCATTATCCTAGAGCAGCAATTTCTCCAAATACCCCCTATGGTTGAATCCTACTTTACTCCACTTTTATAAATTACTTGAACCTATTGTATGGACCAAATATAATGTTAAGTTGGTTTCTCAGGTTGTAATTAATGCCTGCGGGACATTCCTGATTTAGACAATGATGACTGGGATTAAGTGTGGGATTCTCCCTTTGGTTTGGCTAAGAGACCGTTTGATTCAAGTTAAAAGGTTATTTTACGCCATACCGACTTCACAAGATGAACCCTCCATGTTCTCCCGACTGTTGGCGGTGTGGTGTGGCTCTGGGAGATTTCACACACATCTTCTGGACCTGTCCATATATTTTAGGTTTTTGGATGCAGGTGTTGGCTTTGTTAAATTCTATTTTATATGCCCACATGCCAGTCTCTATGTCAGTGTGTTTGCTGGGTTTGGTTAAGGATATTCTTCCTACAGAGGCAGAGTGGACATTCACTAATATTACTTTGTTTTATGCTAGAAAAGCTATTGCCCTGTATTGGAAGAAACCTTCCACACCCACATTAGTATACTGGAAACAGCTGGTTAATAACAGTTTACCATTACATAGAGATACAGTTGTGCTCATAAGTTTACATACCTTGGCATAAGTTATGATTTCTTGGCCATTTTTCAGACAATATGAATGAGAACACAAAAACTTTTCTTTCACTCATGGTTAGTGTTTGGCTGAAGCCATTTATTATCAATCAACTGTGTTTACTCTTTTTAAATCATAATCACAACAGAAACTACCCAAATGACCCTGGTCAAAAGTTTACATGGCCTGATAACATGCACACTAGTTGACACAAAGGGGTTTGAATGGCTATTAAAAAGTAACCATCCTCACCTGTGATCTATTTGCTTGTAATTAGTGTGTGTGTATGAAGGGTCAATGAGTTTTTGGACTCATGACAGACCCCTGCATCTTTCATCCAGTGCTGCACTGACGTTTCTGTATTCTGAGTCATGGAGAAAGCAAAAGAATTGTCAAAGGATCTGCGGGAAAAAGTAGTTAAACTGTATAAAACAGGAAAGGGATATAAAAAGATATCCAAGGAATTGAGAATGCCAATCAGCGGTGTTCAAACTCTAATCAAGAAGTGGAAAATGAGGGGTTCTGTTGAAACCAAACCACGGTCAGGTAGACCAACTAAAATTTCAGCCACAACTGCCAGGAAAATTGTTCGGGATGCAAAGAAAAACCCACAGATGACTTCAGATGAAATACGGGATTCTCTGAAAACATGTGGTGTGGTTGTTTCAAGATGCACAATAAGGAGGCACTTGAAGAAAGATGGGCTGCATGGTCAAGTTGCCAGAAGAAAGCCATTACTACGCAAATACCACAAAATATCCCGCTTACAATACGCCAAACAAGCCTCAAACCTTCTGGCACAAAGTCATTTGGAGTGATGAGACCAAAATTGAGCTTTTTGGCCACAACCATAAACTCTACATTTGGAGAGGAGTCAACAAGGCCTATGTTGAAAGGTACACCATTCCTACTGTGAAACACAGAGGTGGATCGCTAATGTTTTGGGGATGTGTGAGCTACAAAGGCACAGGAAATTTGGTCATAATTGATGGCAAGTTGAATGCAGTATGTTATCAAAAAATACTGGAGGAACATTTGCATTCATCAGCCAGGAAGCTGCACATGGGACATACTTGGGCATTCTAACATGACAATGATCCAAAACACAAGGCCAAGTTGACATGTCATTGGCTACAGCAGAATAAAATGAAGGTTCTTGAGTGGCCATCTCAGTCTCCTCACCTCAATATCATTGAGCCACTCTGGGAGATCTCAAACGTGCAGTTCATGCAAGACAGCCCAAGAATTTACAGGAACTGGAGGCTTTTTGCCTAGAGGAATGGGCAGCTTTACCATCTGAGAAG
Source organism: Lithobates septentrionalis (assembly GCA_037952835.1). Taxonomy (NCBI): domain Eukaryota; kingdom Metazoa; phylum Chordata; class Amphibia; order Anura; family Ranidae; genus Lithobates; species Lithobates septentrionalis. The sequence goes on along the minus strand of JBBDGP010001790.1, from coordinate 2,378,796 downwards.
ATAAAGAGCCTCATCCACAAATACCACAAAAGACTTCAAGCTGTCATTGATGTTAAAGGGGGCAATACATGGTATTACAGTGGTTGTATACATGAATTTGTCATTTTTACCTACAGGTAAGCCTATAATAAGGCTTACCTATAGGTAAATTAATATCTCCTAAACCTGTACAATGATGAATGTATTTCCTTTTTTAATGAAGACAAGGAGGCATACAATTGGCAACAACTTATAGTGGATTTAAACCCGATTCATTAAATTTGAGCTGGGCACATATATCTGCAATTTTTGTTATCTCTCTCCAAAGCACTATGGGGGTTATTTACGAGAGGCAAATCCACTTTGCACTGCAAGTGCACTTGAAAGTCCACTTGGAAGTGCAGTTGCTGTAAATCTGAGGGGTAGATCTGAAACGAGGGAAGCTCTGCTGATTTTATCATCCAATCATGCGCAAGCTAAAATGCTGTTTTTTATTTTCCTTGCATGTCCCCCTCGGATCTACAGCGACTGCACTTTCAGTGCACTTTCAAGTGCACTGAAAGTGCAAAGTGGATTTGCCTTTAGTAAATAACCCCCAATGTCCTGTAGCTGTCTCCTGCTCCATTCTTCTGTTATCAGCCTGATAACTCCTGACAAGTTCTCTGTCGCATATGATAAAAGCAGCCAGAGTTTTGTGTTGAGGAGGATGCTATAAATAGATTAGCAGAGCCCTGAACTATTCAATGATCAGTTCTGAAAGTCTCTACCTATGAGGAGAGGGGTGTGTGCCTTTCCTGCAATCAGCTGTCTTGGCTGTATGCCCAGACTTCACTGCAGTGTTGAAGAGGAAGAGAAAATCTCCTAACACGATGTGCACTTTCTAAACAGTATATCAAAACTGAAGACAACAGATATACATGTAAACCTTATGTAGGGAGATTTGTTTCATCTCTGTGTATCATCTGAGGCTCTTCACTTCACTGGGTATATGTGAGGGTTTGCATCAACTTTAAGTTTGTATTGAAGCATGAACCTTGTCATGTAAAATCTTCAAGACAAATGCAAATTTGTGCCAATAGTGTGCCTCGTTCTTGTTTTCCTCGTGTTTTGTGGTATGGGATCAGTGGACCCATGAGCAGCCATAACTGGTATCCAGTCTATTTTGAAACAGGCTATTGCTAGGGAGAGAGGTGAATTTATCTCATTACAAATACAAAGGAACAATATTTATAATTTGACAAATAATTGTTTTGCAACTAAATTCCACATTTTTTCCACCAAACTCAGAAGATAAAACACATTAGTCCATGGTTTGACTAATCAGATGCTATCAATCTCAACATTTGAATTCCAATGACAAATCAATAACCGAATTTATGCACTTTAAAATCCACTTTTTTAAACAGCCAAAAACATTACACTTTTCATTTATACAACTAATTTTCTGCTCATTTGTGGACAACTTTAACATATTTTATTTTTCTTGTTTACTTGTAATTGTTCATTCACATCAAGTAATTTTCGGTAGCTATGGCTTCAAGAGAGATAAATAGATATATATAAAAAAAAAATGAAGCCTTTAGTAACAAATATGGTAAACCTACCTGCTCTGTGCAAGGGTTTTGCATAGAGCACCCAGAATCCTCCTCTTCTCAGGTCCCCCCGCTAGTGCGGGGGGCTCCTTCCCCTGCGGCTTGCTATGGGGACACTTGTGTGTCCCAAGCCCCACTCTGTGTCTAAGACACACTGAACGGGTCTCGGCCCCGCCCCTGATCCCTCCTCACTGGCTGTGATTGACAGTGGCATGAGTCAATGGCTCCCGTTGCTGTCTCTGAGCCAGGAGAAGGCAGAGAGCCAGGACAGTAGCCACTCACGTGCACATCACTGGATCGGGATCAGGCTTGTGCAAGTATTAGGTGGGCTTCGGGGGGAACTGCATACAGAAGGTTTTTTACCTTTTTTAGAATGCATGAAGATAAAAAAAACCTTCAGGCTTTACAATTACTTTAAACAATTTTAAGATGATTTAAATCCTTATTTTGAATGTTGAAAATATAAGTCATCCCCCACTTTTGTCTTGCATGACACACATTGTTGGGGACTTGCTATCCATTTACGGGTATCCTAAAAACTGCCATTTCCACTGGATTTAGAGAAGCTTTTATCATTGAAAATCATTTTAAAGATAAGTAGTTTAAATTACAATAACTAGGTTAAAGCTTCACCTATAATTGAAAGCATTAACAAAAAGAAACTTTTACTGAAAAAGTATACATAATGCAGCTAATGTCGCTGCCTTTGTCCCTAGAGAAGAGAACATTATTATGCAGCACTAAATGTCAATCTGATATATTTTTTTAAAGGAGTTATACTTCTCTTACAAAAAATGAAAAGTTCTGAGGATCTTAATGTTGTCATCTGTACAATCAGGTTAAGACTATTTTGTTGCCACAAACATTCTGACTAATCGTACCTAGGAAGCATATTTTTTGTCTGCTCAATACTTATTTTCTGAAGATAAGGGGTTTTGGGTTGATCTTTACATTATACTGACATACTGTATGTGCTCAGATCATACGGTATAAGCACTGACACTGATGTAAATATTAATTCAAATATACAGTAAGATGAAGCCTTCACATCTGTCACCTATTGGCTATGGTTACCTTTACTTGTTATGGCCTTGGTTTTGGATCATGACTATGTAGTTAAAGTGGTTGTAAAGGCTAAAGGTTTTTTACCTTCATGCATTCTATGCATGAGGGCAAAAACCTTCACTGTACAGCATCCCCCCTCAGTCCCCCCCCCCAAACACTTACCTGAGTGCCATCTTGATCCAACAATTTGCACAAGAGCAGCAGCCCTCTCAGGTCTCTCCATCCTTATTGGCTGAGACACAGAAGCGGGAGCCAATACGGTTATTTAGAGGCAGTGAGGGAGTGGGGGCGGGGCCAAGCCACGCTCTGTGTCTTATGGACACACAGGGCAGCTTGGGATTGAGCATGCATGAGTGCCCCCATAGCAAGCAGTTTGCTATGCGGGCACTCAGCAAGGGGGAGGGGCTAGGAGCGCTGGCGGGGGACACGAGAAGAGGAGGATCCAGGCTGCTCTATGCAAAGCCATTACGCAGAGCAGGTAAGTATAACATGTTAGTATTTAAAAAAAAAAAAAATTGTGAGCCTTTAATATCCCTTTAAACCCTGGATTGCAAACAGAAGACTATATTTTCCAGTTTATGCAAGTGGCCAGTTCCTAGAGTTACACCCAGCTAAATTATTAAAGCGGTAGTAATCCGTCTGCTTTATTTTTTTAAATCTGCAAGGCAAAGTTATAATGTGCTAGTATGCATCACATACTAACATATTATGTGAAACTTACCTTAAAACAAAGCCCTCCAGCAGCATTCTGCCACCGCTGACAGGACTTCCATGTTCATCCGGTCTTCCTTCCAGGTTGGCGGACTCCAGTCCTTTGATTGAAGGAGCACCGAAGACATCAATCCACTGTTGTTCACGGCACACGACTCTGAAGCCATTCCTTCAGAGCGCATGAGGTGGTAAAGTCACCGGCGGCTTCGCAAGTAAATATCTCCTAACCAGTGTACGCTTAGGAGATATTTACTGTACCTATAGGTGTGATGGATTAGGTAAAATGCATATTTTACTATGTATATAAAATGTCTATTTTTTCTATTTGCTTGTGTACGTGTAAAAACCTGGCTGCTCTCAGTTTCTCTCACTGCCCATGTGAGGTATCATGTTTCAGTACAGCAGACTTTTATTATTAACCCTTTGCATCCCTGGCTTAGCTTGCATACCAGTCAGCTTACTTCTTTTAATTCTTTACTCAAAATGGCCACCAGCAGCACCCCCTCCCATCGAATGAAAGAATGCATAACTAAGATGGCGCCTACAGAGAGGCTACACCCAAGAGGATGACATCCAAGGGGTTGGAAGAAGCTCATCTTATATGGACCAATCAAGCTACTAGTTTCTAGATGACGCTATGCTAGTGCTGTACTCCCTCGCTCACTCAGATATAAAAACTCTGTGTAGCCAGGAAGAATAAAGAGATTTATCATGTTTCTGATCAGAGGCTCAGAGTGGTATCTCATTGTGCACACAAAATTATTCAGGGCTAATCAGGATGGGGACAGATACTCAACAGACAATTGGTCTGATCCATTACATAGGTAAGCCTTATTATAGGCTTACCTATAAGGTAAAAATCAACCAAGGGAGTTTACTCACACTTTAATAGTGAGGCATTGGAACCAAAAGTTGATGTACAATCCAAAGCTGACAAAATGTGCTGAACACCGCTGAACCTGAACATGCAGACCTTTCAGTTTTAATGAAGGCTTTCTCAAAAATACAATATGCCATTGAGAATAGTGTTTGTTGTCGAGTCATCTAGCCATGCTCCAAAAGTTGGCATGGGTTATGAGCTATCAGCTTGCTATCCAATGTGTTATTGCTGTGAAGTGTCACAATCACATGGTAGATTTCCTTTTAAAGTTGAAATCCACTAGTGTTTCAGGCAAAAGCCAGAGCTTCCAGACTCCCAGTTCTAGTCTGGGTATTGGAGCAGACAACTTAAAGTACATTTCTAATAAGTTTTATGTGCAAGCATAGTTGTATGAGGAATGTTTCTAAACCACAATAACATATTACTTTAAATGAGAAATGACTAAATTGAAAACTTCAGATACATAAAACTCCAAGAGTGAAAATCAATTTTTTACGAAAATTATAGTGATACAAATAAGGGTTCAGATGTATTTTAGTATTACTTTGTATATGGGTATGTGCACACTCCTTCAGTAACCGTGTGCCAAGTGTCACATGGCAGGAATTCACATTACTAACTAAATATAGAACAATGCATTCATTCACACAAAAGGCTTTGCAGAACCTCACACAGAGCAAAAGCTTTGATCCTTCGAAAAATGTTTATCTGGCCAACTACAGCAACAAAAACCCATTTATAATACTTTTACTTGGATGCTGGGAATGTCGGTTTGGCTAAAGGTTAGGTTTCCGAAGGCTTAAAAAGCAGACTGGTATTAACCTGCAAGAGACTGATCCCCATAAGGATTTAGAGGGAAACATATTAAGGTATTTTTATACCAATAATTTAGAGGACTTTTCAAATGTATTAAATGCATTTATTTAAAAAAAAAAAAAACACATGTATAGGTTCCATTTTTAACTTTTACAGCCATATAATGTCTCTGAAAATAATGCACTTCCTCTCAAAACTGCCTACAGAGAATATTAAATCTTAGAGTTTCATCATTTCATAGTGTATTTAGTTGTTTAACGCGATTTAAGAAGGTCTTTTAACATAAACTCCATTCTAATTTTAATAAAACAACCCTAACCCTACACTGTAAGTGGAGTATCAAAGTCCAGGTGGCTATTTTATGCATTCTAGGCCTTTAAGATGAACACTGGGGAAAACACACATTTTTGACAGTTGTTTTGTAGAAATAAGCTATCGCTAATGATTGCTGTCCCATAACTGGTTGCTACATTCAGTAATACTCTAAGGCTGGCCACACATGAGTCAGTTTTTATCCAATCATCCAGCAGTCTGATAGAAAAAATCCCCCCATCCACACAATGAAGGTGGATGAGGGAATCCTCCCTAATGCGCTATTGTATTCTCATGGCAGGACGCCTTCTCTGTCAGAATACCTTGATCAACACTGCAGTCGAGTTGATGTAAGTGCTGATCGAGTGAAAATAAACCGACCGTTCCATTTGGGAAGAGTAGACAGACTCCTCTTGAACAGGAAAGGCCATAGACAGATCAAAATTTGGCCAGTCACTGCTGAAACGGCTGAATTTCGATCCATCTACAGCCAGCTTTACTGTCAGGAATCCCGTACACCACTATAAGCACTGAAATTCCGGTGCTGAGACTTACGGTTCTAATACGGTTCTCTCCAGCCTAGCCATTCATAAAAATTATTGGATTCTTTTCACAAAATACAAGTGCATTTTATGAATGGATGTGTGGAGTGAAGGAGTGGATGTAGGCGTTTTACGACTGCCTGAGGTGAAGAGTAAGTGACCCGCCATGAGAACTATAATAAAGCCACATATGTAAGTTTCAGTGACAGAAGTGTAGCATTTAATGGTGCATGGCATGACAGTGCAAGTTATATTTAGTGTAGCAGTAGGCAGATTAGGGACAACAATTATTACAGGTATTTTAAATTTACAAAGCAACTTTCAAGATACTGTTTATTCCCAAAGTTCAGTCTTAAGCCCCATACTCACCATCAGATTTTCTGCTGATGTTTTCCTTCAGATTTACCAAAACCATATAATATGAGGTCAAACCTTAGGAGTTTTAATGTGTATGCAATCAGGCAGGGCATTGCACTTCATGGTTTTGGTAAATCTGAAGGACTTGGCAGAAAATCTGATAGTGTGTATGGGGCTTAAGACTTAGAATTCATAGATTTTCCTTAAAGTAAAGCTGAACTAAAAAATGTAATATCTGCTATATGGAGAGCATCTGGAAATGTTAATTGTGCCTAAGAAGTGCAATTCCTATGCCTAGGTAGTCCTTCACCTCAAACCTAATAGCAATATATTTGCAGTGTGTAAAAGGAAGCCTATAGGCAGTGACTAGTCCTCAGCCCTCCACTTGTCTTTTTTGGGCACGACTTCCACAGTTTATATCCTCTTGAAGTGCGCTGAAAGCAATATTTAAAAAAAAAAAAGAAAAAAACTGTCCTTTATCCCAACTTTGCCCTTTTTTCCAAGCTAAAGAAAATACTAAGGTGGTAAAAGTTATAGAGTCATGAAAAATCCAATAGCTTGGTGTCATATGAAGGTGGAAGACTACTTTGACTATTAATGGAGTCAAACGGATGTCTGTTATAAGTACAGAATACTAAAATTAGACTCCTGAAACAAAGTGAAGTGGACAGATAATTATTTTCAGTTAACAAGACATGCAGTTATGAAAATGAACAATATGACTTCAGGGACAGGAACAGTGTCAGTAACAGGGACTGAATAACCTCTGCTGTCATTAATTGACTGCAAATAGAAATCAAAATCGTGTTTCTTTATTTACTGTATAAAACGAATGGCCCATCAAACTCCCAATGTAGCAGCATTTTAACAGAGTCGCATCTGGTACAGCTTGCAAAGACACATAAAAACCAGGTGCTATAGTAAAAAAACATGCCATTAAATGCATACATAAGAGAATGAATACAAAAAAAACGCTGCAGGTATACAATGCAAGCACCTAGGGTTAGGTTATTATAATTGTTGGGAACCACTTGGGGAGATGTTGCCTAATTTCTTGACCACTGTTACTAGGGAAAATCCACCCAAATGAATTCACAGGCAGCAGTATAAAAACAAGGGTTTCTACCTTTCCCCATTCTACTTAAAACAAATAAAAAAGTTCCACTTCAAACAAATCCTGTACACTGGAGAACTTGTATATAGTCTACCCGTGAGCCCAGGCAGGTATTAAAGGTAGGTCTAAACCTTAACTTGACCACAATTAATTTGCTAAAGAACTGTGCATTTTAGGAAAAATAAGTAGCTCAAGCTGGTAAGTAAGAGCTTTTCAAGTATGGGGGTGACTAGTGCATGTTTTAGTAGGGTGGGAATGATGCCAGTAGAGATGTAAGTTAATAGAGTATGAGGGTTGGGAACAGGGTCCAGGGTGAAAGTGCTTAGGTGGGCCTCAGAAACAACACTAGAAACCTCCTCTTTGGGTACAGGATCAAAAGGAGGAAAGTATCAAATGTGATAGTAAACATGGTATGTTAGGTGGGGGAGATATCTGGACAGTAAAGGTCTTTCACAAATGGCATTAATCTTTTCTTTTTTTTTTTGTAAATTATTGACAATCTCTGGAGCTGTAAATTAGTTAGTGGGTGGAGGCAATGGGGGATGAAGTAGAGCAGGGATATGCAATTAGTGGACCTCCGGCTGTTGCAGAACTACAAATCCCATGAGGCAGAGCAAGACTCTGACAGCCACAAGCATGACACCCAGAGGCAGAGGCATGATGGGACTTGTAGTTTTGCAACAGCTGGAGGTGCGCTAATTGCAGATCCCTGAAGTAGAGCGTTAAGCTCCATACTCACTATCAGATTTTCTGCAGATTTTTTCCTTCAGATTTACCAAAACCATATAATATGAGGTCAAACCTTAGGAGGTTAAATTTGTATGCAATCAGGCAGGCCCTTGCACTACATGGTTTTGGTAAATCTGAAGACAAAAATCAGCAGAAAATCTGATAGTGTGTATGGGGCTTTAAAGGCAGAGAGGAGTTGAGGACTGGATGAGAGGGTGTGGCGAAATGGGTTTGTCAGCATGGAGACAGAAATTGTATTTTAGGAGGGCAGATTTTTAGAGGGTGAAGTCTTGCAGAGATTTAGGTTTATGCCTACAGTTTCTCAAAAGTGCAGCTATGTCTCTTGAGACTTCTGGATTTGTCTGTTTGACCAGGTTGTATCAGTCAGGGCCTTATCCTGCATGTGATGGGAGGAAAAAATGTGTTAAGGGAGGATGAGAATGAGCTATAGACAGAGGTAGCCAGGTAAGAGCAGAACAGGACTGAGGGAAAGTCAATAGGAGAATAGAGAAGAGAAGGGTTAAAGTGTTTAAGGTTTCTACAGACTGGGTGGAGAGATAGGGGGAATGAAGACAGGGAAAGCATAAAAACGATAAGCTTGTGATCAGAGGGAGGAAGAGGCTAAAAACAGAAAGTGGCTCTTTAAGCTCAATATGCATTTACTTCAGTGTCAGCTGCACATCATTGCTCTGGGCTGACTTTCTAATTGTGACAGCAGTGGGCTAGGCTGAGCATAATGGGGAGATTTACTAAGACTGGAGCAGCGGTGCATGGTAATCAACCATTCTGCCTCTATCTTCAGCTTTTTCAGTTAAGCTTTGAAAGTGAAAGCTAAAAGCTGATCTTGGATGCAATGCACAGCTATTCCAGATTCTGTGTGCTATAGACTAAAGCCTCGTACACACGATCCGATTGTTGGCCAACCAAGTGTCTGATTTCTGTCTTCAGGGCATGTGCCTGGATCTTGTCTTGCATACTAATGGTACACAATTGTCGGCCAACAAACACGAACGTAGTGGAGTACTACGCGGAATTTCAGCTCTTGATCGCCACCCTGTGGGCCCCTTCTGCTAATTTCGTGTTTGGTGAGCATTGATTCTGAGCATGCGCTTTTGACTTTTGTGTGACGGATTTGTGTACTGACCATACGAAAATCTGACAACAGACCGTTGTCCGCCTAAAAATTACTAGCCTGCCATCCAACATTTTAATTTAATAGAATATATATGGTATAAACCTAGTTTTTCCCTGTATCCTTTGCTTGGCTGAATATCTAGAAATCTGTGGATCTGTCCTCTCCTTGATGGTCTAAATTGCTGGCCACATTGCTCTATCCTTTTTATGATTAGTGTTGTCATCTGCAATAGGTATGACACATATTTGTAAATCTCATAAACAGATTGTATTGACTTGTTTGAATATGTGGTTCTGATATATTGTTTTAGAATTTCAGAGCTTTTTTTACTTCTAGTCTTCCCGATGAAGCGGACTTTTGACACTGCTAGTCTTCCTGAAGAAGCAGGCTTTTGACCCGTGAAGTAACAAGCAATCAATACCCCATCTACGACACCAATTATGAGGATAAAATCATTTAAACGTATGATATAGCAGATGTATATGTACCAGATTATGAGAAACACCTAATCTTTTTGAATAGTGAAGTTTTAACATTTGTACTAATAAAATTCAACATTTTTATCTGTATGGAGCTGTGATACCATCCCAAGAGTCTCTTTTGGTTAGGGACAATTTCTTCTGACACATACAGTACGTTCAAGCCACTTCTTCAGCATGTACTTGAAGATCATATGTCTGAGTCTGAAATCCATGCGGTCAAGCTTAAAGATGAATAAAATGAGGTGTTCACAAAGTATATTGTAGGTTGTCAGGTCCTGACCATGCTTATTAGCTGCTTTCATTGCAGGCATAGGTGGTAAAGGTGTTATTTGGCTTTGTTTTGTGATGTTAGACTGTAATCTGCTTTTCAAAGTTCTTTAAAGCAGAAAGTCTTCAGTTGAAAAGACAAACTCTCCCATTCACCATCCCATCAAGAAGATAAAGAGCACCCACTTGTCACCAAATTTCTAGCTGAAGGTACCATGCCCTAAATGCGTAGTTACTAGCACTAACGTTCTTCTGTTAGAGACAGAATCCAGGAAGGAAGCTCTTTGTAAAGAGATTTCATCTGACAGAAGGTGACAGCGCCTTGACTGAATATAAGTATGTGGTGATAACATTAGCAAAGAACCCTGTGTAAATTTGTGATTGCCGCACAAGAAATGTCTGCATTTACATTCACTCTTCGCAAGTTAAGTCGGCTAAGTTGACATTAATTGAAATATAATGCAGTGATGGCAGGATTTGACATTTAACAATAATCTGACAGATGAGCTCCTGCAAACTGTACAACTAAATTGAATCAGCCAAAAATAAAAAAAAAGTAGAACAGCTATAGCAGGCATCGCTTCTCAGCAAATGGGCTCAACAGTGAAAACATTTATCTATGGTGCCGGTTTTTAGGCCTGATTCACACTTGTGCAGGTTGCAGTTTTCATATTGCAGGTGCATTTTGCATATTGCAGGTGCATTTTGCATTATTAAATACAAATCTTTAAACCATTGAAGTCTATGGAACCAAAAAACAGAAAAAAGTCCCTGGCCCTTTCCATAAAATGCACAGATGTGAACTACATCCATAGGAAACCATGGTAAATGGACTGTAGTGTGTTAATTCAAAACTGAAAATGCACTAAAAAAATGCATAGGTGTGAACCAGGCCTTAAAGTGGAACTGGAGCAAAAAGCTTCTTAGTCCTGGATAGAATGAGAAAGGGTCAGAACATCTGCCTTTTTTTTTTTTTTTTGCTGCATTTGCTGGCATTCAACAGCTTAATGAATGTTGTGCAAAAGTAGTTCAAAGATTTTGTTTGCTTTTAACATTCAATTTTGGAATGAACAGTCTTTACCAACTGAAAACCACATATACTGTTAGAAATTTGTTCTTTTGAGGAAAAAAAAAAAAGTTTTACATAATGCTTCTTTGAATTTTCTGCGGTCAAAAGCGAACATCAATTTGACAACACTAATGATTATAAAAACGAACAAAGATTCTTAAAACAGAAACATTTTGAATTAAATTCTACTAGTGATTACTGAGATTAACCCTTTCGCTACCAGAGCCATTTTTGCACACGTTTAAAAAATAATTTAAGGCCTGAAGATTACACAAAACCCACAAATATATATTTCCTGAAAGCAGAGAATAAAATAGAGGTAATTTTAATGTCACACGATATTATTACAAAGGTCTAGGAAATGCAAAATTTTAGTAAAAAGCACACTAATGGGAATTTTAGGGCAAACAAATGCAATAAAATTACCCACATTTTTGGTAAAATATAAAAGAGGAGGTTGCACCGAGTAAATAGATACCCAACACGCCAAACCTTAAATTTTTGTGTGCCCGTGAAATGGCGTCAAACTTCAGTACCCTATATTTTCTATATGCGACGCTTCAAAAGCCCCTATAGGTGTAAGGCTGGCCAGAGGCTAGCCTGTATTTGTGGGAGGAGTCTGAGAGGGCTATTTAAGCCTCCTCCTCCGTCAAGACCAGGTGTCGCTGGGTCACGCCGACACACATCACTAACGGGTTCTTGCTGAACCTCTCTCGGTGCTCATGCCGGGCACCACCGAGGAGTCTGCCAGCCCACCCACCTTCTCATCATTTTGGTCCACGAGGGGGCCGCCCGCTCGCTCCTCCCAGTGTTCCCGCCGGGTGTGTGTGTATCGGCCGCCTGCCAGCTCCTTTTCCTGGGAAGATCTGGCTCCCCGTGGAGGCCACCCGCTCCTCCCAGTGTTCCCGCCAGGGGGTGTGTGTGTATCGGCCGCCTGCCAGTTCCTTTTCCTGGGCAGATCTGGCTCCACGTGAGGGCCACCCGGTGTTCCCGAGGGGAGGGGGGTGTTTTGATTCGGCCGCCTGACAGCTCCTTGCTTCTGCACAGAGCTGGCTCCACGAGGGGGCCGGCGCGTGTGGGTGATTCGGCCACCTGTCAGCTCCTCTCTCCTGCTCAGAGCTCCATAAGGGGGCCGCCCGCTTCTCCCGGTGCTCCCGTGGGGGGGGGGGGAATTCGGCTGCCTGTCAGCTCCTTTCTCCCTACATCGCTGCAGTCAGACATGCAATAGACAATATGTTTTACTGTACATCTACCACATCTTCTTTGGTCGTCCAAGGTAGGCACTATTCTACATCTGCCAGTACTACCACCCGCATGTTATTCTCAAGCACATAAGGTCACATTCATTGTCAGCAGGGCTTTGCATTCCTGGGAGGCTGGCAGGACAGGGAGGATGTAAACCACATACATTGCTGCTTTTACTTTGTCATTTTTGTTTTCTTTGGTCAGTGTTTCCATCGTAGCGTTTCAGGCCCCAGGAGTTTTTGTCACAGCGTTCTGCCCCAGGCGTTTTTGTCATAGCGTTCTGCCCCAGCATTTGTCATAGGGTTCTGCCCCGGCGTTCCTGACATGGCGTTCCTGTCATGGCGTTTCTGCCCCAGCATTTCGGTGGTAGAGTTCTGTCCTGGCATTTCTGTCTCGGTGTTCAGTCTCTGCACTTCTGGCCCAGCATTTCGGTCGTAGCGTTCAGCCACAGCATTTCACTCATAGCGTTCTGCCACAGCATTTCACTCATAGCGTTCTGCCACAGCATTTCACTCATAGCGTTCTGCCACAGCATTTCGCTCATAGCGTTCTGCCACAGCATTTCTGCCCCAGGATTTCGGTCATAGCGTTCTGCCCCAGCATTTGTCATAGCGTTCTGCCCCAGCATTTCTGTCACAGCGTTCTGCCCCAGCATTTCTGTCACAGCGTTCTGCCCAAGCATTTCTGTCACAGCGTTCTGCCCCAGCATTTCGGTCACAGCGTTCTGCCACAGCATTTATGTCACAGCGTTCTGCCACAGCATTTATGTCACAGCGTTCTGCCCCAGCATTCCTGTCACAGCGTTCTGCCCCAGCATTCCTGTCACAGCGTTCTGCCCCAGCATTCCTGTCACAGCGTTCTGCCCCAGCATTCCTGTCACAGCGTTCTGCCCAAGCATTCCTGTCACAGCGTTCTGCCCCAGCATTCCTGTCACAGCGTTCTGCCCCAGCATTCCTGTCACAGCGTTCTGCCCCAGCATGTGTGTCACAGCGTTCTGCCCCAGCATGTGTGTCACAGCGTTCTGCCCCAGCATGTGTGTCACAGCGTTCTGCCCCAGCATGTGTGTCACAGCGTTCTGCCCCAGCATGTGTGTCACAGCGTTCTGCCCCAGCATGTGTGTCACAGCGTTCTGCCCCAGCATGTGTATCATAGCATTCTGCCCCAGCATTTCTGTCATAGCGTTCTGCCTCTGCATTTCTGTCATAGCATTCTGCCCCAGCATTGATGTCGGCATTTTGGTCATAGCGTCTCTGCCCCAGGATTTCTGTCATGGCGTTTCTGCCCCAGGATTTCTGTCATGGCGTCTCTGCCCCAGGATTTCTGTCATGGCGTCTCTGCCCCAGGATTTCTGTCATGGCGTCTCTGCCCCAGGATTTCTGTCATGGCGTCTCTGCCCCAGGATTTCTGTCATGGCGTCTCTGCCCCAGGATTTCTGTCATGGCGTCTCTGCCCCAGGATTTCTGTCATGGCGTCTCTGCCCCAGGATTTCTGTCATGGCGTCTCTGCCCCAGGATTTCTGTCATGGCGTCTCTGCCCCAGGATTTCTGTCATGGCGTCTCTGCCCCAGGATTTCTGTCATGGCGTCTCTGCCCCAGGATTTCTGTCATGGCGTCTCTGCCCCAGGATTTCTGTCATGGCGTCTCTGCCCCAGGATTTCTGTCATGGCGTCTCTGCCCCAGGATTTCTGTCATGGCGTCTCTGCCCCAGGATTTCTGTAATGGCGTCTCTGCCCCAGGATTTCTGTCATGGCGTCTCTGCCCCAGGATTTCTGTCATTGCTTTTCTGCCTCAGCGTTTCAGCGTTTCTGTCCTTGCGTTTCTGCCCCCAGGATTTCTGTCATTACGTTCTGCCTCAGCGTTCAGTTTCAGCATTTCTGTCATAGCGTTGCTGTCCTTGCGTTTCTGCCCCAGGATTTCTGTCATAGCGCTTATGCCTCAGCGTTCAGTCTCAGCATTTCTGTCATAGCATGTCAGCCTTGGCGTTTCTCAGAGGGGCGTTGTTGTTCAGTCACGGCATATACTCCGGTAGCTGTTTTATGCTCGTTGGTTGTCACGTCTCATCGTATCTTTGTTCATGTTGTACCTGGTTCAGTTAGCTAGGGCTCACATGTCGGGATCTATCACGTCTACAGATCCATACGGGCTGAGGTTTCGTTTGTTAATGATTGTTGACCACAATCTTCTCGCCCGTATACCATACGTCATACGATGCACTTTCACCACACCTGTACAACTACCCACCACGGTCTGTGGGTACACTAGCCCTGAGTTTTCAGTTTATTTACCTGTCTCTGCGCTGCAGGTTACTCGGGCTTACTACTTACACGAGGGTGGGGGGAGAGTCTGTCATCGGGTTAATTTACCACTACATTGACTATTTAACTCAGGTAAGCTCAGTACACTCCTGCTACATAGCTGGGATGAGCTTCGCTCCTGCACCATTGTCAGTGAACTGCCCAGATAAGGTTTGTTATTTACCTTTTTTACAACAAGTACATGGGGATCCTTTTCTTGTGGTATCTCCCATCCATTACTATCTAGTATCTGTTAATCCACTTAGCCATATTTTTTTTTAAATCAAAAAAGGTTTATTGAACATTCACATATTATCCATCAATCCACGTCACCAGTTTTACAATCACATGGGATATGTTATAGCAGTTATCGTTCATATACATACAAACATTGTTTAATTCAACTTTGCTCTCCATCACACCGCATCCCACCTGTAACCCAAAGTACACCTTTACCTCATCCCCCTCCCCCCACCCGCACATCCTACAATAGATATACTATCCTGCATCCCCTAGTTTTAGTTACAGAGTTTGCAAGAGTCTGGTCATCACTAGTTCTCTCGGGCTTAGCCCCGGTGTGTCCAGCCATTTGGACCAAACTCTTTCAAACCTGGTAGGGCACCCTCTGTGTTGATATATATACTTCTCCCTGGTGAGGGTTTGTCCCATGTGTTCCACCCATGTGCGACTAGTAGGTGGCCCCACTGACTTCCATCCCATAAGTATAAGTTTCCTGGCCTGAAATAGGGCTCTGGAGAACGCGACCCTTACCAATTCTTCAGGGATCTCATCCTCCAGCATCCCCAGTATACAACACAAGGGGTCCATGGGAACCTTCGTTTGAAATACCTCATTGAGTGTACCCATCACCTCCCTCCAATATCGGTGGAGCTTCGGGCATCTCCATAAGAGGTGAATAAGGTCCCCATCATGTTGACAACGGGAACATAATGGGTCCATCGTCCTGTCCATTTTGAATAGCTTTTTTGGGGTATAGTGCACTCTTAACACTATAAACAATTGGGAAACCTTTTGTGCCACGTTAAGGGAGCACGTGGATACAGACTGCAGGGCCTCCTCCCATTGCTCCTCTGAAATCTGACCAAGGTCCCCTTCCCAGGCCTGCATTGCATGGGTATGCTCGCAGGTGCCTCGCTAATAACATCTGGTAGCATTGAGATATAATACCCTTGGTCTCACTACTGGATTGCAACACATGAAACACCGGCGTGGGCGACAGTGTCCAACCACCCGCGTCCCCCTGTGCATGAACTGTATGTCGCAGCTGGAGGTAAGAATATAACATGTTATCTGGTAGGTTATATTTATCCTGCAGTTCTGGAAAGGATAGTAGTTTACCGTTTGCGAATATTTGAGGTAGCAGTTTGACCCCATATTTGTGCCATCTTGGCCCTTGTGTTAATTTGTCCAGCTCAGTATAAGAGCGGTTGCCCCATATTGGACTGAAATCAGTGAAGCCCTGCACCCCCTGAAGCTGTCTGACCTTATTCCAAACTTTTTGTACCAGGGACAATGTTGGGGTCTGTTTGTTGGATTTTGCAAATTGCTGTGCCTCAAGGCCCATGGGGATGGTCTCCGCCCCCGTCGCTATCAACATCAACTGTGCCGACGAGCCTTTAGGTTCTGGTGTCATAGAGCCGACTAGCTGCTGCAATTGGGACGCTATACAGTACAACCAGGGGTTGGGAACTGCCAACCCCCCGTTGTCCTTTGACTGCTGCAACTGCTCCAGCTTAATTCTGGGGTTTTTGTTGTTCCATAGTAACCGACGAAAGAGTGTATTTACTATTCTGAAAATTTTTAGTGGGACCACCACCGGGGTATTATGAAGGAAGTATAGTAATTGTGGCATTAGGATCATTTTAATTAAGTTGGCTTTGCCCGCCAAGGACATCTTCAGGTTGTTCCAAGTATTTATTTTGTCTCGAAAACGAGAAAGCAAGGGATAGATATTTATGGCGCAGTAGTCTCCAATCCTGGGCACCACTTGTATGCCCAGGTATTTGAAACCAGTGACCAGGGGAATGGGGCAGCTATCAGGGAGTACAACTCCGTGGTCTCCTTCCAGCAACATCAGGGCCGACTTGGACCAGTTGATGGCTAGCCCGGAATAGTGACCGAACGTTTTTATTACGGACATCCCCTCCACTAACGAGTGACTAGTGTCCCCTAAGAAAAGTAGCATGTCGTCAGCATACATTATTTTTTCATGTAGATTTCCATACTGGAATCCCTGTATCTGGGCTGCTAGGGGCTCTATCGCGATCGCAAAGAGCAGAAGGGACAGGGGGCAACCCTGCCTAGTCCCCCCGCCGAGAGCGAAGGCGTGCGAAACCCTGTCTGTCACTCTAATATTGGCCTGAGGGGACGCATACAGCAACTTCACCCACGCCATGAACCGTGTTCCAAAACCAAACTTTTCCAATACAGCCCATAAATATCTCCAACTAACGCTGTCAAAGGCCTTGTTGGCGTCTAGAGACAACAGTGCCCTTTGACCCCCATTATCCTCTTGCATCTGCATATTCAGGAACAGTCTCCTAAGATTTGTAGCCGTTGACTTTTGCGGCATAAATCCTGCCTGATCCTGGTGTATAATGGAGGAGATGACCCCATTGACCCGGAGCGCCAGGACCTTTGCTAGGATCTTCACGTCACTCTGGAGTAATGATATAGGTCTGTAGGAACCGGGGTCAACAGGGTCCTTCCCCTGTTTGAGTAGTAGGATTACATTGGCTCTCGTCATGGATTCAGGAAGTCTACCCGCATCTAGGCTAGCATCAAAGACCTTTAACAATTCAGGGAGTATTTGTTCACCATATTCATTAAACACCTCCATGGGGAGGCCATCCTCTCCCGGTGCCTTACAAGTGGGAAAAGAGCAGGCCGCGGTCTGTAGCTCCTCCACCGTTATAGGAGCATCTAACTGATTTCGATCTGCCACCGACAACGAGGGTAAATCTATGTTTGACATATACGCGGTTAGGTCTGCATCCGAGTAGGCATCTCTCGATTTATACAAGTCGCCGTAGAAAGAAGCCAGCTCGGAGATAACGACCTCCGGAGAATTAACTATTTTCCCATTGGCTGCTCTAATAGCCCCAATGGCTGGTGACTGCTGTTGAGAGCGTGCGATTTTTGCAAGTAAGCGGCCCGTCTTTTCCCCCTCTTCGTAGAACGCCAGTTTCGAGAAAAATCTCTTTCTCTCCGCTGTGGAGGATCTCAGCCGGTCCAGGGAATCCTGGGCCGACATCCATGCCTCCCTGGCGGAGTCGGTGGGGCTGGTTACATACGTTAATTCCAGTTGTCGCACCAAGTCCCCAACCTGTTCTAACAGGACCGAAGAATTGTGTTTGACCTTCTGGATTTCCTGTATAAATGTCCCTCTTAAGTGTGCTTTAAAGGTTTCCCATTTCAAATGAGCATTAGCTAGATGTCGGTGCGTTTTAAAGAAAGCCTGGATCTGGGCGGCTATTCTTTCTTGTGAAGTGAAAAGTTTCAACCAGAAAGCATTTAACTTCCAAGGGGCTCTAGGTAGGTTACTGGGGGGCCTAGTAGTTAACCACATAGCTAATGGGGAGTGGTCCGAGACTCCTCGTGGGAAATATTCTATTTTAGAGATACTGCCAACCAGGTAAGGGGTGCCTATGCATAAATCAATGCGAGAAAGTGTCCCATGGGTCTTAGAGAAACAAGAAAATTGTTTGTTATTTGGATTTCTGTTACGCCACATCTCCATCCATCCTATCTCTGTGAGTAAGCGGCTCAGAGCTGTGCCTCGTCCGCCCCCAGGAGGCTGTACAGGAGGGTGTCTGTCTAATTTTGGGTCCAGGTAACAATTAAAGTCACCCATAATCAGTACCGGAGTATCCGGTTTGTTAACTAAGAATGAGATTAATAGCTGCAGAACCTCTCTGGAGAACGGAGGGGGCACATATACAAAGGCTAATATCAATGTGGATGTATACAATTTACAGTGCAGAAACACAAACCTACCAGATATATCTATCAGTGAGTCCAGTTCCTGGTACACTAGGGCTTTGTGTATCAAAACACTTACTCCACGCGAAAAAGCAAAGTGGAATGATAGGCTTTACCCACCCAGGCATATTGCAAAAAGTTGACTGTGTCGCTTTTCAAATGGGTTTCCTGCAGGCCTATTATGGCCGGGTGAAACTTCCGCAACCCAGCAGAAATCATGGATCTTTTTAATGGGTCATTTACGCCTCGCACGTTCCAGGACACTATAGGTGTATCAGACATAGCGAGGGTTTGAGCCATTTCTAAGGGGCATGTCTCTGTCTTGTATCTTTTGGCGTTGCACCTGGTGTCTTCCAAGGTGTATTCCGTGTGCAGGGAGGGTGACCGTTCCAATGTGTGGGGCGAGGGGCAGGCCGACGAGGCACAGTATGCAGTGGAGAAGCAACAGATCTTTGCAGAAGAAAAACCAGTTCAGTTGAATGGTGGCGCAGATCGCATGGTGGATCCAGAAAAGAAGTAGATCTTGCAAAACAAGTGCCTCTGGCAATGCCATGTGGGACGGCATCAAAAACTTTGGGGCTCCATGGGCCCAAACCGTGCCAACAGGGCACATAAACTCAAGCCATAGCAACAATGACAACTTGTATTGTGCGGGGGTGAGGCCCATTCACAGCCCACTTGGTTGGTTAGGCAAACGAAAAAAAATGTGCCGAGCTCTGTAAGATTTAGTATTCAGTCGCTGTCATTGGATGATAAGGAAACGTCCTCTGTGTAAGGAGCAATTTAGGAAGTGGAATGTGGGTGCTCTTTCATGTATGGAGTAAGTTGGTCAGTTGAACTCAACCTTCCTCGTTTTCCCGTCTGCGGCGTAGTAGATCTTGTTCGTTTTGGTCCAGCCATTCTGCAGCATCCTGTGCGGTTTCAAAAAAGTGATTCTGGTCTCCGGCCGTGACTCTCAGCTTGGCGGGGAACAGCATTGCATATTTGAGTTGCAGTCGTTGTAGCCTTCTTTTGACGTCAGCAAACTTGGATCTCCTGCGCTGCACTTCAGCCGAGAAGTCAGGGTAGAAGGATATCTTGGTACCGTTAAACTGTACAGTTCCTTTTTCTCTGGCTAGCCGTAGAACCACTTCACGGTCCCTATAGTTAAGGAGCCTGGCCAGCATCGCTCTGGGGGGGTTGCCAGGTGGGAGAGGTCTTGGTGGCACTCGGTGCGCCCGTTCCACAGCATACAGTGGCGAAAATGCCTCTTTGCCAAATATATTCTGCAACCATTCCTCAACGAACACCGTGGGGTCTCGGCCTTCAACTTTCTCTGGTAGCCCCACTATGCGAACGTTGTTGCGTCGCAGGCGGTTCTCGATGTCGTCGGTCTTTTCAAAGGCCTGGCGTGCATGCTGTGCGGCTCCCCTCATATCCCTGTTCAAATGGGGCATCTGGTCTTCTATATCACTGACCCTCCCCTCAACCACCGTGGTTCTCTCTCTGATTTTCTGAATGTCCTGCCGGAGGAGGGAGACAGTCTCCTTCAGCCCTCCAAACTTCTCCTTAAGGTCATCTACGGAGGCAGTACATCTGTGAACTGCATGGAGTATTTCACTCAGCGTGGGCTGGGGGGTGTCCTCTACCTGCATATCGAACAGGCCTGGCATAGGATCTGGTACAGACTCCATGGTGTCAGTGTCTTCTGGCCTGTCTGTGTCCCCCCCGTCTGCCTGTTCCATAGAAGCTGCAGGGAGCTGTGTGCTGCTCTGTGTGGATTCTGCTGGACCCGCTAGCTTCTGGGCATAGTAGAGCATGTCCCTGGGCTGATCTTTATTCTTAGGGGGTTTCTGTGACTTACCCCCCTGCTCCGTTTTCCTCTCCTGGCCTCGTGGTGTTCTCTGAGGCTGAGACGACCAGGCGCCATCTTGGAAGTCGGCCGCGGCCGAGGCCGCTTGTTCACTTAGCCATAATTTAGTTATTTTATTACTTTTTCCTTATTTTGTCTGAGAGAAAGGTGTCTTTTCTCCTTTTTCAGTTTTTTGATTTTGGGGTGCATACTCATATGTGTATTCACCTATGGTATATATACATATCCATTTTTCCTCCTTCTCCTTACCCTTTAGATCTGCATCTTCCATGCCCTTGTTTGGCGGTTCTCGTGAGTCCTGACCTGCTGTATTGCCTGGTGACACTAGGATAAGCCCCATATACAGCCAAGGCTCCACTGTATATTTTTCCTTTTCAATCAATCTTTATTACTCTGGACTCGTTTTGAATGGTATTTCTATGTAGTGGACTTATGGACGTGGGAACCCATCTCTCCACACCCCTGCTGTGTACTATTGTCATGATAGTGGAACGGATGTCTTGTGAGCACCCTTTGACCCAACCTGAATGTTGATGCTTTTTTCTGCCCCTTTGAAGTAAAAAAACTTTGTCCCTTTTTTCACTGTATACACTATTGTTCACATAAATGTGAGATATATTTACTCATATATATGTATGTATATATTTTTGTTTTGTTTTGAAATGCAACAATCTGCTTTACCGAAAACCCTGAAGAAGGAAGTACATATCATAAAAAGAAATGAATCTTTTTGTGTTTTTCTGAAACATGTAGGGTTTATGTTGCAGCTCCAATTTGCTTTTGGTCATTTGGTTTGCCTCAACTTGTGGCTGCTGCAGCACTCTAGCAGTTGTATCTTGACATTACTGTTCCCTTTGCACTAATGTTTTTAGATGTTAGTATGTTTTTTGTATACTGAATAAAATTTTCCAATTTAAAAAAACAAAAACGTTACTTTATTTGTACCTAGAATTTATTGATCCTTGTCAGTCTACTGCCCATAATATCCCCTCTGGGGCATTCTTGTCGTCTTGTTCCCATCATCAGGTTCATTTACGCGCAGTGGTCTTGACATTTCTGCTCATGTTCTCAGACTTAGGTAGACACAGAGGGGCATTGTTGTTCTAATGTCTGGTTGTCTGTTATTTCTCTAGTTTGTGTTCTCAGGTTGGGCTGTATTGGCATCCATCGTCCCCTTGATGGTCCTTAAAGTGGGGTTCCACCCAAAAAAACAAACATATCTAAAAAATTCTAAAAAAAAAACAAAAAAACATTTGGATATTTATTTTTTTTTACTTACCTCTAAATGCCTGTTGCTAGGTGGTCCCTCGTAATCTGCCCCTTCGTCTGCCTGGGCTGATGACATCACTTCCCCCTGGCACAGGAAGGGCTCGGCTCTTCTCCCTCCCTCCTGTCAATCATCTGGGACCCATTGCAGGTCCCAGGTGATTGAGCGGCCAATCACGGCGCTCGGCGCCGCTCGCGCATGCGCAGTGGGTGCCAGGCTGTGAAGCCACAGCCCGGCGCCCACAGATGAAATGCCGGCGCCGACGAGCGGAGGGGGGGGACGAGCGGGGCTTCGATCCCCCGCACCGCTGGACCCAGGGACAGGTGAGTGTCCAATTAAAAGTCAGCAGCTGCAGTATTTGTAGCTGCTGACTTTTATTTTTTATTTTTTTTAATGGCCCCCCTGGGTGGAACTCCTCTTTAAGTGGTATGTTTGTGCAAACGTCGTCATGATTCTGGATTCCACTCTCGGCTCTGATCTTGTCTAGGATGTTGCCTGGAGAATTGCTCGGGGACGTCAGTTCAGTCATCTTTTCCGATCCCCTGTTCCAGGTAGGGGGGGTTTCAGTCACTTTGGGTATGACTGTATCATGCCATGGGACTTATTTCCCCAGGGTGGAGTCTGGCCCTCCTTCCACGGTTCAGGATTCAGACTTAGTTGTCAGGTCACAGGCAGCACGACCCGACTGAATCAGGTGGGACCAGTGTTCTGTGTCTCGCATGGTTTCTCCATATTGACAATGATTATTGCCATAGTGCATGGGCCTCATCCACCTACTCCATCACATCCTTCAGGTATTCAGCATTTTGAACTCCTGCCAGTTGTCCTTTTTCACTCACCCTCACACTTCCCCATACCAGTATGGGTAGGCTAGGGGTTGGGGGGGGGGGTTCCACTGAGCACTTCACTGGTGTCCGTGTGAAGTTTCGATCTTCTCGGTCATCATTTTGCAGGGGCTCCTCGGGACAGCCATTGCTCCCCTTCCCCCACGTATCCTCTCACAAGCAGTTCATTCTCATGTCTGGGTTGTCTCGGGCTTCAGGCTCTATCCAATCTTTCACGGGACGTTAAGTTGGGTTCTGGGTAGCTTCGCAGGTTCTGTAGGGGGTTCTGTCTCATCACCAAGTCAGGAGTCGGGGGGGGGTTTCTCCTGTCATAGCGGATACTTATCGGATACTTGCTGTTGCTTGCCATCCGGGCACGCTACTCCATTTGAAGGATTGTTACCTTCCCTTCTTCACCTAAATTTGTGTCTTTTTGCCCTCTTTCAGGCATACTGACCAGCCAGGCCAAGGCACACCTCAGGCCTTAGTGCTTAGGAGTATCACTTTCTCACTCGAAGACTCTGACTATAAGTGTAAGGCTGGCCGGAGGCTAGCCTGTATTTGTGGGAGGAGTCTGAGAGGGCTATTTAAGCCTCCTCCTCTGTCATGGCCAGGTGTCATCTGCGATTCTGGGTTCCCACCCACCCGTTTTTCCCAGTCTTCATACATACTCATAGTACTTTTTCTTATTCTTACATTCAGGGTATGCCCTCTCTCAGGCATATAGACCAGCCAGGCCAAGGCACAACTCAGGCCTTGGTGCTTAGGAGTATCACTTTCTCACTCGAAGACTTTGACTACAAGTATCAGTTTAGTGTTACGGGGGAGGTCTGGTGTTAGAATTATTGCTCTCACTCCGGTGTGCGTGGCAATATGTAACGTGTATCGCAATCAACATTTTCACGCCTAGGCGCCTCAAAGCATGCGTTTACATTCGTGCGTGTGTATATGTGGGGGTGGGAGGCTGAAAATAAATTTCGGGGGGATTATGTGCTTGGGTGAAAAAATTGTTTTTTTACTTAACGAACAGTCCCCTATAGGTTCTCTTTATTGAAATATCCAGGGTCTAAAAGACCCTGCATGTCTCCCCTGTACTCCACTGAATGTTTTGCAAAGCAGATCGCATTGTAAAACATCCTTTCCCGGAAAAGCACGTCAGTGACACCGAGAGCTTGACCCGGAAGTGACATCCGAGGCATTGCTTTTCGGGTCACAAGAAGGGGAGAAGAGCAGACGTCAAGTCTCGTCTCCTGGCCTGGCTTTGGACAACTGTTCTGTCCATCACAGGAGGTGGGACTTTGTATTAAAGAGGCCGTCGAGTAAACAGGAGATTCTCCTGTATGTAATCTGTTGGCGCTCGTCCCACCCCCTCCGAGGCTGCAGATGGACATGGATCAGGCTGCACTGATGGCAATGGTGAGGCTGCATTCATGGCAATGGTGAGGCTTTGACTCTGATAAGACCAAGATAAACTTATTTGGTGTGAAGCATGTGTAGCAGCAACCAGGTGAGGAGTACAAAGACAAGTGTGCCTTGCCTACAGTCAAGCATGGTGGTGGGAGTGTCATGGTCTGGGGCTGCATGAGTGCTGCTGGCACTGGGGAGCTACAGTTCATTGAGGGAACCATGAATGCCAACATGTACTGTGACATACTGAAGCAGAGCATGATCCCCTCCCTTTGGAGACTGGGCCACAGGACAGTATTCAACATGATAACGACCCAAAACACACCTCCAAGATAACCACTGCCTTGCTAAAGAAGCTGAGGGTAAAGGTGATGAACTGGCCAAGCACATCTCCAGACCTAAACCCTGTGGGGCATCCTCAAACAGAAGGTGGAGGAGCGCAAGGTCTCTAACATCCACTAGCTCTGTGATGTTGTCATGGAGGAGTGGGAGAGGGAGAGGACTATAGTGGCAACCTGTGAAGCTCTGGTGAACTCCATGCCCAAGAGGGTTAAGGCAGTGCTGGAAAATAATGGTAGCCGCACAAAATATCTGCACATTTTCACTTAGGGGTGTACTCGCTTTTGTTGCCAGGGGTTTAGACATTAATGGCTGTGTGTTGATGTTATTTTGAGTGGACAGTATATTTACACTGTTTTACAAGGTGTACACTCACTACTTTATATTGTAGCATAGTGTCATTTCTTCAGTGTTGTCACATAAAAAAATATAATAAAATATTTACAAATATGTGAGGGGCTTACTCATGTCTGTGAGATACTGTACATGCTAAAAAAATTTTAGCCAACATAAACAGCGATTAGCTTGGTTGCACATGTGTATCTCTAAATAAAATATATACACACACACACACACACACACAATAGAAAAATAGGAAAACCTATAAAAGTAAAAAGCAAAAATGAAAGCTGACTGACAAAAATGATATTATATCTTTAAAAACAAAAGCAAAAATAAAAAGGGACAAAAGGAGCATCCCTTTTATAGACTTAGGCCCTTAGGCACATGTGCGGATCTGTTTTCAGACATCCGCCTGCTCAGCAGGGATCGATCCGTTGATCCCCGCTGAGCCGGCGGATGACAAGTCCGTCTCTGCACACTGTACTGAAATGGACCTGTCAGATCTCCGCTCTCCTCTATGGGGGGATTGGATGAAAATGGACCACCTGTCCATTTTCATCCGATCGATGTCTGGATTTAGCGGATCGGGGTGGATCGGATGTCAGTGGACATGTCACCGCTGACATCCGTCGCTCCATAGAGATGTATGGAGCGTTCGTTCAGGTCCGCTTAAAAAAACAGGTGGATCTGAACGGTCCGCATGTGTGAAAGGGCCCTTAAGGTGATTGTATAAGGTAAAAAAAAAAAATGTCTATAGTTACCTGCGCTGTACAATGGAATTGCACAGAGCAGCCACGTGCCTCCTCTTCTCGGGTCCCCCGCTAGTGCTCCTGGCACCTCCTCTCTGTCCAGTGCCCCCATGGGAATCCTCTTCCCATGGGGCACTTGTGTGTGTTCGCTCCCAAGACCCACTGCTGCGTCCATTGACACAGACAGCAGGACTCGGCCCCGCCCCCCACTCCCCCGTCACTGGCTTTGATTGACAGCACTGGGAGCCAATGGCTCTCATGCACAGCACTGGATCGAATGAGCACTCAGGTAAGTAAAAGGGGGAGTGAGGGGGGATTCTGATGCATAAACATTTTTTACCTAATGCAAGAAATGAATTAAGGTAAAACAGGTTTAGGCCTTAGAACCACTAAGCCCTAGCAAAATGATCTGCTAAGCATTCTAGTCAGCATGTCCTCAGCCAGTTTTTCAGTAGACACATGACTTGCAGGTATCTTACCTGCTTACAATATACTTTTGAAAAGTTTAAAATAGTCACAAGCTGTTTAATGTACATCTCATTAAAGACTAAAATGGAACATTTCATCAAAAAGGCACATTTCAATAAAACAATGTTACTACTGCGTCCTTCTAATATTCCTCTTATGTACCTTGATGCCCTGATTTCTAAATCCCATGGCCGTAAATGCCCTTGCTTTCTCAATAGGCCCCAAACCTCTGCTTGTAAAAATATATCTTAGGGGGTTCCCAGGTTCTGAGCACAATCCACCGTGGTTCTTAAAATAGGTCATAAATTACAAAAAAATGTGACAAGAGGCTGCAGTCCCACCCAGTAGGAAACAGCTGAATGACATTATGCTTAGGATAATTTCTTGGTATTTACTTCTTTCACTGAAATATTTAGCCATCTAGCATCAGCAATGTACTGATTAAATGAAATAGCCCCTTTACACTGAGAATTTTTTTTTTTATTAATATGTTCCTTTGCAATCTATTGTACGTGAATGTGGCTGCAATAATGACATTTTGAGAACCTCTCTTATAGGTAATCAAATAAGTAATTTAAAAAAATAACTCTAATGCCCTGTACAAACGGTCGGATTTTTCCGATTGGATTTTGTCGGAAATTCCGATCGTGTGTGGGCTCCATCGGACTTTTTCCGTCGGAATTTCCGACACACAAAGTTTGAGAGCCGGATATAAAAATTTCCGACAACAAAATCTGATCGTTTAAATTCCGATCGTGTGTACACAAATCCGACGCACAAAATGCCACGCATGCCCTGAATAAATTAAGAGACAAAAGCTATTGGCTACTGCCCCGTTTATAGTCCCGACATACGTGTTTTACATCACCATGTTCAGAATGATTAGATTTTCTGACAACTTTGTGCGACCGTGTGTATGCAAGACAAGTTTGGCACAAAATCCATCTGAAAAAATCCCATGGATTTTGTTGTCGGAATGTCCGATCAATGTCCGATCGTGTGTACAGGGCATAAATTGAAGTAATCTAAAATACATATTTGTCTAAAAAATACTATATGCATATATGCTACACAAAGCAATTTTATAATTTAATGTAAATAACATTGCCTTCCTTTTTTCAATTTGCAGCCAGCAAATATTTGCGAATACTGACAAAATATTCAAACTTCTCTCTCTGTAACCATGACAACAGTACTCTCTGTACAGAACTTTCCAGCCCCTGTTTAAAAGGGAACTGAACACACACTGCTTTTTCTAAAACTGCACAGAGATTGTAACTGAATTACACAAATCCCCTGAAAAAAAAAAAAAAAAAAAGCATTTTCACTTTAGGCCTCTTTCACACTTGTGCGACTTGTCCTGCGACTTGAGAATGCATGGGTATGACATGATTTCTAATGAGTACCATTCATATCTGTGCGACTTCAAAGTAGTCCCTGCACTACTTTCATGCGACTTGAGGTCCATAGACCTCAAGATTACACAGCCATTGCTTCAAGTCGTGGGAAAAATCATGACTAAATCACGCGACTTTCAGGTCGCACAAGTGTAAAAGGGGCCTTAGTGGGATACTTTCAACAAAAACCTATAATCATATATAAGTTGCAGTTCTACAACCTTTTTTAAAATTATTACACCTAATCTAATAAGGGGATCATACCAATATCAGACTCTTTCAATTGGCTGTCAGTTTGAGGCCTAGTCACATTCTCTCCAGAACAGAAGTACCATTTCCAGTATAGCTAACCTTTGCACTACATACGTGGGCTGTACCGAAAGTGATGCAAAAAAGGACAGCATTTTTTATTTACTTACATTAGGCATTCAAACTGTACATGCTGGTAGAGTAAGGCAATTCATAGATGATGTGATTTTCTTTCCTGCAACCTGTGGTTGCAGGAAAGAAAATCCCTCAATTCCCCCATCAACAGTTTATGTTAATGGGGTAATCCCTCATGCAGCGCCATTGTTTTCTGCCAACAGAACACAATGATTATTGCTGGTGGCTATAGTCACCGGCAGTATTCACGCACAAAAAATACGATAGATCAACTTCAGTACAACCAGCCTGCCCATTGATGGATCGAGTTTCATTTGGCCATGATTCAATCCATCTATTGCCGACTCTATATTAACTCCTCCTATTTTTCATTGCAGTTAAATAATTTAGGGCTGCAGAAATTAACGATTAATTGTTAATTTTTTTGATCGGTAGGCTGCCTGCCCTGGGGCCGCTTTGGGCTAAGCTGTGGCTGCAGCGCAGCGCTCCGCTCCCGCCTCCACTATATGTCATACACAGTCTGCGGGCATCTCCCACTGTGTGTCTCCGAGCTGAGTGTGAAAACTTTGGCTGTGCTGTGAGAAAAGTCCCACCCTCCTCTTAGATCAGCTTGTGTGATAGACGCAGTGTTCTGTCTATCACACAAGCTGATCTAGGAGGAGGGCGGGACTTTTCTCACAGTGCGGCCAAAGTTTTCACAATCAGCTCTGAGACACACAGCGGAAGATGCCCGCAGACTGTGTAATCCAGGTACAGGCACTGACTACAGTGAGGCTGCGATTATGGGCACGGTGAGACTGCATTATGGGAACGGTGAGGCTGCGATTATGGGCACGGTGAGGCCGAGTTTATGACGTGTAACGTCCTAGCCATGCCCCGCTATATTCAGCTTCGGCCGTTGCCATAACAACGATGCTAAATCAGCTAAAAGTAGTTGGATTTGTATGTGCGTTATAATTAATCAAAATTAGTCCATTAATCGATTAAAAAAAATCGATTAATCGAACACAAAAATTTTAATCAGTAACAGCCCTAAAATAATTGATTCCAAGTGATTCCAAACAGAAGCAACATGCCATCACTAAGTTCATGACAAAACATTACTCTTGTCAGTGGCGTCATCCTCATAAACATTCTGTAGCCTTCTGTAGATGTCAGAGAGAATGCACCCCATCATCAAGAACTCAATGACGGCATGTGGCTTCTGCTTGGAATCATTATTTACCTGCAATGAATAAAAGAAGAGCTACTCTACTAACCTGTGAAATCTGTACAATCTGTGTAATGCCCTGTACACACGACCGGTTTTCCCGTCGGAATAAACTCTGAAGGTTTTTCCGACAGAATTCTGCTCAGGCTGTCTTGCATACACACGGTCACACCAAATTCCGACCATCCAGAACGCGGTGACGTACAACAGGTACGACGGGACTAGAAAACGGTTCAATAGCCAGTGCGCCACCCTTTGGGCTCCTTCTGCTAATCTCGTGTTTATCTCGTGTTAGTAGAAGTTTGGTGAGAAACGGTTCACGATTTTTAGCTTTGATGCTTTTCAGTCCGTTGCTGCTCTTCAGTTTGTGCTTGTGGGGTTTGTATCTGTTCTTCAGTGCATGTAGTCAGTTCATATCTGTTTTTCAGTGCGTTCTTGTCCGCATTAAAAGATCAAAGAATTTGCAGCGTGAGGAATGTGCTCTTACGAACGCTAGTTTTACCAGACCGAGCGCTTCCGTCTCATACTTGCTTCAGAGCATGCATCGTTTTTGGTGCGTCGGAACAGCATACAGACGAGTGGTTTTTCCGATAGTAATTTTTTACATCGGAAAAACATAGAACATGTTTTCTATCTACAGTAGGTGACCGCGATATTGTGTCAATCTCGCCGCATTTCTCGGCGAGATTTGACACCTGCGAGCCCCGTCGCAGGAGCCAGCGCCGAGATGGCTCACTCATCGGGAAAGGAAAACTTAGTTTTCCTTCCGCGATGAGTGACAGGCAGTGCTGACAGCTGTCTGGTATGAATCCTGAGGCGGGAACACTGCGCCAAATTTTAAATGAAAAAACCGGCGTGGGTTCCCCCCAGGGGCATACCAGGCCCTTAGGTCTGGCATGGATTGTAAGGGGAACCCCCTACGCCGAAAAATCGGCATGGGGGTCCCCCCCAAATCCATACCAGACCCTTATCCGAGCATGCAGCCCGGCCGGCCAGGAGAGGGGGACGAGCGAGCGGCCCCCCCTCCTGAGCCGTACCAGGCCGCATGCCCTCAACATGGGGGGGGGTGCCTTGGGGGAGGGGGGTGCCCTGCGGGGGCCCCCCCACCCCAAAGCACCTTGTCCCCATGTTGATGAGGACAAGGGCCTCTTCCCGACAACCCTGGCCGTTGGTTGTCGGGGTCTGCGGGCGGGGGGCTTATCGGAATCCGGGAGCCCCCTTTAATAACGCTTCTCGGGGACGGCCGAACCCGGAAGCTCTACACATCCACTGTTCGCTGTGTTTTTAGATGTAAGTTACTCTATTTTTTTCAATAAATCTGTATCGAATTACTGCACCATGAGACCTCTCCTTTGTCCCTAATTAACTGCTGGGATTGCTGGGACTGCTGGGAGCTGCAGGAGGAGTTACAGAGAGACAGACTCATTGATGCTAAGGAGGCGCTTCATGAGATACATCCTCTCCTAGAAAATCTACCCGCTCTACTTGGCCCAGTGGGGGCCGCTGCTGGAGGTGAGAGGCTGGGGGAAACAGTTGGGAGATGCACTAGAACGTGCATAGAAGAAAAACATCAGTCACTGCACATTTTGCACTTTATTCAAAGACTGTCACCTGTGGAAATCACCTATCACAATTGCACTTTTTGTATGGACTATACTGCACTATTGTCACTATTTGGGACAGCATCTCTGTTGTGGGATTATCTGTCCTATTGTATTAGATTTTTTAAATTTTTTTTAATTATTTATCTATAATACACCAGAAGGTTTATTATGTTATGATTGCATTACTATATGGTGGATTATATGAAGAATTTCTTCTGATCTTAGGAATTTTTCTGCACTTTATATTAGTCTATTATATTCACATATTGGTTCACTTATAAGATTCACTTATTTCGATATCAGCACTAGAAAATATTTGATTTTCAGCTGGCACTTGTGTTACATTGTATATTTCGTTTATGATTAAGGATTTTTTGTTGTTCAGCTACTTTGGGAAGCTAGTTCATTTCATCCACAGATATATTTTTTACTTTTCACTTTTCACTTGATGTGAGGTGGCTTATATAGTCTATATTTATTTATTTTTCTGAGCACTGAGACAGTCTATATTTTATTGAGTACTCTAATTATTGATATTCACTTACCCATCTCCACCCTATAGAACTGATCTCTTCTTTGATCAACTCCTGTATGGTGACACCTTTCCTAAAGTTGTATATATATATTTTTCAGCATTGAGTACGTGTGGTGGAGTTCACTCTAATTTCATCCTATACCATATATGAGTTTAATTGTGATTTTGGATTATCTGTTTGATACTGATTGATGGAGTAGCGCCACATATTTCTATTTAATATTTTTATCCTGGGGGAGCTGAGTGGACCCATCTGTGTTGGCGGCTCTCTATCGGGTATTTTACCGTCAGTCTCTAATGCGGCCTACTTTCTAACGAACGGACTTGCCTACACACGACCACACAAAAGTCTAACGGATTCGTACGTGATGACGTACACCGGACTAAAATAAGGAAGTTCATAGCCAGTAGCCAATAGGTGCCCTAGCGTGGCTTTTTGTCCGTCGGACTAGCACACAGACGAGCGGATTTCGGGGTCCGTCGTAGTTACGAAGTAAAGTTTTAAAACATGTTTCAAATCTAAAGTACGTCGGATTTGAGGCTAAAAAAGTCAGTTGAAAGTCCGGAGAAGCCCACACACGATCGGATTACCAGCCAGCTTTAGTCCATCAGCGTCTGTTGGACTTTTGTAGACGAAAAGTAGGACCGTGTGTACGCGGCATAAGTTCTTTGTTCGCATTGTGGTTTTTTGCGCACTAGTTCTTATACTTTTAAAATTAGAGCTGTACTTTAAAGATATTCTTTGACCTATAACAAGCCATGAGTTAAAGGATTTGCATCAAATGCACTTAGGCTTAGCGTTTTAATCCTGAAGATCACATGGGGTCTACAAAATGTAAACATTTTTATTTACCCTGATGTAAAAATGTTGAATGTTCGATATACATTTTCCCCCAATTTACCGTAATTTTTTCTCAGGCTGTTTAAAAAGGTAAAATAAGAATTTGATTACAGTCAGTTTTGTTCATCCTTTACAATACTGTCAACACCTTGAAGAAATTAATTTTTGTTCATATTAATACTTTATACTACTTTATCAGCTCAGCACATATTGCCAAGAAAAACAAAAACAGGAGGAAGTAAAGAAGGTTAACTGTTTTGTTTATGTGTAGCCAACAAAAACAACACTGCATGCAGATAAAAATGAGACAATACAGCACACAGCAGGGTTTAGCCAAACACAAGGGGCTGTGTAACCAAATATCGCAGCACGCCATTCTTTCAAGGGGAACTAGTTATGGAAATATATTCTTTTTTTTACATCTTTTACAATTCAACTATGAAACTTTTGTGCAGAATACCCATTTCTAGCTGTTGCAAGTGCCTTGCTAAATATAAATAATTACCCTTGGAAGATAACGAAAACATTTATAACTGTGAATGTGGTTTTTATACCAGAAACTACATTCATTCGAAAATCAAATGGTAAAAGCAAACAAAATGGTTTCAAGCAATACTCGTAAAGTCATTGAATGTATCGAGAATTTTCATATGTACCCCAATATACCGCCTAACATTTACCTATAGAAACCTTTGTCACTTCAACCCTTCTCTATTCTGCTACTAACTACCCCTATGGCAAAATCTCACCCCTGCATTGCCCCAATCTAGCCACTTCTGTCTACAATATATCCATGTCTTCCACCCTGGATGCGATAGTCACCTCCCTACACACAGAATCAGACCCCGACCCCTACAACCCCAGCAAACAGACGACACAAGAAGTCTCAAAGAACATAGCCTTTACCTTTACCCCTCTACTTCATTCTCCACTGCCTCCACCCACTAACTCACTCACTTCCCTGGAGATCACCAATCACTTCAAAAATAAGATTGATAAAATTTGTGATAAGATCTCCGCTGTACAGATATCTCTCCCACTTAATACCCCATGTCCACGAGTATACTCAACAATTCAACCTCCACTACTATAGACAAGGTTGCTAAACATTTTTCTAATGCTCACCCAACCACCCGCCCCCTGGACCCAGCTTCCTCTCAAACACTGAGGCCACCCTCTGGCTCTATTCTACACTTCCTAACTTACATCTTCAATCTCTCCCTCTCTTTTGGCATCTTCCCAAATTCTCTAAAACATGCACTAGTCACCCCCATACTTAAAATGCCTTCCTTGGACCCCCCCAGTCTTAACAACCTACACCCCATCTCCTTGCTCCCTTTTTTCCTCCAAACTCCTTGAACACCTGGTCTACAACCGATTGAGTGACCACCTCATTAAGAAGAACCTTCTTGATCCCCTTCAATATGAATTTTCCCCTCAACACTCCACAGAGACTGCTCTCCAAAAACTCAATTTACCAACAGCTAAAACTAATGGACATATTCTGTACTTCTAGACCTTTTGGCTGCCTTTGATACGGTTGACCACCCCATCCTCCTCAAAAAAGATTACTCCTTTGATCCTTGTGACTGTACTCGTTGGTTCCCATCTGACCTATCCCACCGCACCGTCAGTGTCACTTACAATTCTACTTTCTCTCCTCTTCTATACTTTGTTGGGGTCCCCCAAGGTCCTGTTCTTGGACCTCTTCTATTCTCAATCTACCCCTCTTCCCTGGATCAGCTGATAGCCTCCCATGGCTTTCAACATAATTTCTTTGCTGGCAACATCCAAATCTATCTCTCTATCCCTCAATCAGTCTCCTCACACATCACTAATTTAGGAAGCGGTGTGACATCCAGTCTCATTCTATCAGAAACCGAGCTCATATTTCCTCCCCCATGTGCCTCTTTCCCTGACTTCTCTGTCAAGATCTATGGCACAACCATCAACCTCCACAACATCTTCAAGATAGACCCCTTTCTAACCAATAGCACCACAAAGCTTCTAAATCACTCACTGGTCATCTCTCACCTTGACTACTGCAACTCACTCCACATTGGATTAACTTTAAATAGGCTATCCCCCCCCTTCAGTCCATCATGATTGCTGCTGCCAGACTCATCCATCTTACCAACAATTCAGGGTCTGCTAGTCCTCTCTGCCAATCAGGGTGGATATAAATCAATTATTTTTTTAAAAAAAAATCTAAAAAAAAACTAATTTTTTGATTTAAATCAATTTTTTTTATTTTTATCAAATGCATTTTAATAAATGCTTTTGGAGTAAATCTATCTAAATATAGTTTTCTATTTAAGATACATTAATAATTTAGTTTATTCAGCATGAAATGGAGCTTAGTTATGTAGCATGAGGCTGTATATTCTACAATATTTACATGTTTGGTAAACTCATTCAATGAACCCAAGCTCTGCAAGCTGAGATAACATGCACTGCATTGATGCATTCATACAATTTCACAGTAACCATTAAAAAAATCCCAAAGGTCAGGAATATTCCTTTATGCCATTGTTTTGCAAATGTAAGTATACTACAAACTGTATGATTGAATCAGTTCTGATATCGCTGTTTTACTAACCTGGCAGCTTATTATTCTAATTAGGAAACCTTCATTTTGTTTGCAAATATTAAAGATTCTAACTACCAGCAAGAATAAGTCCTTACATTTAAAGTGCACCTGTCATTTCAGATCCATCATGGCATCGCCTGTTAGCGGGCATCTACTCACCTGCTGCCACCACGTCCCTCACCTTGTTGTGTCACTGCCGCATCACCAGCTGTCCCTTTAAAGTGAATAAGACTGTTGGTGAGTCAACAGCGGGTCAGAGGAGGATCCGCCGCAGAACAGAGATGACAGTTGCTCTTTAAAAATGATGATCTAAATTGAGTTGATTTAAATCAAGCCTTTTAACTAGTGATTTAAATCCTGATTTAAAATCAGGATTTAAATCGACCTAATTAAAATCAAATCCATCCTGCTGCCAATCCCTTTATTGGCTGCCACTAACCCAACAAATTAAATTAAAAATACTAAAAATAACTTGCAAAGCAATCCACAACTCAGCCCCAGCCAAATCACTAACGTTTTCTCAAAATACCAATCAAACCATTCTCTTTGTTCCTCCCAAGACCTCCTGCTCTCTAGTTCTCTTGTCACCTCCTCCCATGCTCGCCTCCAATAATTTTACCCGAGCCTCTCCCATCCTACGGAACTCTCCACTCCAATCTGTTTGCCCATCTCCTACTCTGTCCACGTTTAACGATCCCTGAAAACGCTTCTCTTCAGAGAAGCCTATTCCGCCTCCACCTAACAACTGTATTTCCACTGTCTCCCATCAGCTCATCCACCCACAGTTTTTACCTTTTTGTATCACTTGACCCTCCCTTTTAGATTGTTAGCTCTAATGAGCAGGGCCCTCTGATTCCACTTGTATTGAATTTTATTATAACTGTACTGTCAGCCCTCAAGTTGTAAAGCCCTGCACAAACCGTTGGCGCTATATAAATACTGTATAATAACAATAATAATATTAATAATTACGTATGTATGTATATATATATATATATATATATATATATATATATATATATATATATATATATAGCTGTTTGAAAGTATCCTAGTGTATGGCCAGCTTTAGTCAATGAACCTGGAAAGCACGCAGCTAGTGGAATATCAGGACAGCAGATAGCAAAACATTTGTTCCATGTCGGCCACTGACTAAGTAATGAATCAAGATGAGATAACCCCAGAGCTTGAACCTATAAAAACAAGTCAGCACTGGCAGCTCCCATATTTCTGCCCTGACAGGTTCCATGTTGAGCAACTATAGCTTCACTCACATGGCTGACCTGTTAGCTAAATCCCTGTGGCTGCTAATAGGTCTGTTTTCTGAATAAACCCCAATACGTGCCTATGAAATTTCAGACGACTGCAGTCCTCATGTAGAGAGATTGCTTAGCACAAAATTATATGACAAAATGCTGGTCATAGGGTAAGACAGTCATTACTATTAGAATTATTAGAAACACAGTGAATCACCCACTAAACCTGGCGCCATTATATTTTAATACAATTCAGATTTGAGGGAAATTCTCAATCAAAACTGAAAATGAAGTTGTGAAAGGTATATGATAATTACTGTTCAAGGCTTCTTTCTTTAAAACAGGGATATCTTAAAGACTAATCCCAAACTACGCTTAACGTAAATAGATGTGTGCTGATCTCTGGAGCCCCCATGTGTTGTGTCTTGTGTTTCCAGGAGGCCCTGGGCTCATAGAAAGTGGGTTGAATAAACATGGATATCATTCAACCCAGAAGAGGTCTAGAAAGACTCCAAGTGGTGAATCTGTGGGGGATATGTCAAGGAGAAAGTAATTACTGAAGGGAGAGCTGCTTTTTTTTATTTTAAAAAGGTCTGGGTAGTAGAATGAAAAAAAAAAATAAATAAGCTGAAAAGGGGCTTTCAACCACTTACTGGGCACTTAAACCCCCTTCCTGCCCAGGCCAATTTTCAGCTTTTAGCACTATCACACTTTGAATGACAATTGTGCGGACATGCAACACTATAATTTTTTTTTCATACAAATTGAGCTTTCTTTTGGTGGTATTTAATCACTGCTGGGGTTTTTATTTTTTGCTAAACAAACGATGGGCACCAATAGGCACCACTGATAGGTGGCACTGATGATGAGGCACTGACTGGCAGCACTACTACGTGGCACTGGTGGGAACTGACAGGTGGCACTGGTGGGCACTGCTTAGCAGCAGTGGGTGTCCGTATGCGGGACCGATTTCTGTCTGACAGAAGCCGGTAATGTTTTTTTTTTTCTCCTCGCGCCATCAGCGTGAGGAAATAAAAAGCCGATTATGATCTTCTGTTTACATCACGTGAGCAGCTGGCATTGGCTGACAGCTGATCATGTGGTAATGGGCCGGGATTGCCCCTTATGCCGATCCATGATCAGCCAAGTCTCGTGGACTCGCTGATCACAGAGAGCGCCGGGGGCAGGCTTGGAAGGACGTACATGGACACCCTCTCAACAATTTAGGCCTGCTCTGTAGCCGCCTTTTAGCGATGACGTGGGCGTGTATGTATACCACTGAAAAGGAAGAGATCACTTACACAGTTATACTATTGATGAAAACACCTAAAGCCCCGTACACACAGGCCAAATGTTGGGAGACAGCGGCTGGTTTAACCACTTGCCGCCCGCCCACCGTCAAACGACGGCTGGGCAGCACGGCTCTCGTTCTAGGTGGACGTCATATGACGGCCCTCCAGAACGGGCGCGCATTCAGAGGATCAGTGGTGTGTCAATTTGACACAACGCTACACCGATCTCGGTAAAGAGCCTCTGACGGAGGCTCTTTACCACGTGATAAACCGTGTACAATCACAGCTGATCACGATGTAAACAGGAAGAGCCATTGATCAGCTTTTCCTCACTCGCGTCTGACAGATGCGAGTAGAGGAGAGACGATCGGCTGCTCTCCTGACGGGTGGGACTGTGCTTAATGTTTATCAGCGCAGCCGCCCCTCGGATGCCCACCCAGAACCACCAGGATGCCGCCAGGAACACAAGGCATGGCCACCACACTGGACCACCAGGTATGCCACCCTAGACCACCAGGGAAGTGCCAATCAGTGCCCAGGCAGCTGCCAATCAGTGCCCATCCCCAATGCCTGCCAGTGCCATCAGTGATGCCTAACAATGCCATCTACCAGTGTCGCCTATCACAGTGCCACCCATAAGTACCCATCAGTCCAGCCTTTCAGTGCCTAGTATTGCCTATCAGTGCCCATCAGTTCCACCCATGAGTGCCCATCAGTGCTGCCTATCAATGCCCATCAGTGCTGCATATCAGTGCAGTGCCACCTACCAGTGCTGCCTATCAGTGCCCATCATCAGTGCCACCTCATCGGTGCCGGCTTTTCAGTGCCCGTCAGTGCCGCCTTATCAGTGAAGGAGAGAACTTACTTATTTACAAAATTTTATAACAGAAACAAAAGAAAAACTTTTTTTTTCAAAATTTTAGGTCTTTTTTTATTTGTTCAGCAAAAAAAAAAAGGAGAGGTGATCAAATACCACCAAAAAAAAGCTCTATTTGTGGGAACAAAATGATACAAATTCTGTTTGGACACAGTGTAGCATGACCGCACAATTGTCATTTTTAACAGCGACAGTGCTGAAAGCTGAAAATTGGCTTGGGCAGGAAGGGGGTATAAGTGCCCTGTATTGAAGTAGTTAAAAAAACAGCCGACATTCAGCCCATGTGTATGTCAGTTTGTCCGGCCGGCTTCTGTTAGACATGCATGCTTGACAACCAGCAGCCAACCAACCCACGATCAGCACTCTCAGCCAATGGCAGAGAGCACTGATCGGAGTGTTCTGGCGGGGGGGCCCCTCCCCCTGTCAGAACACAAAAGCTCAGCGGGGAGATCGCTGAACTACAGTGGCCCCGACTGGAGTGGTCAGTTTTTTTTCGAAAAAAAAAACTGTGATGCCCCGTACACAC
Source organism: Lithobates septentrionalis (assembly GCA_037952835.1). NCBI lineage: Eukaryota > Metazoa > Chordata > Amphibia > Anura > Ranidae > Lithobates > Lithobates septentrionalis. The sequence goes on along the minus strand of JBBDGP010001790.1, from coordinate 2,340,446 downwards.
GGTCGGATTTTCCGACTGAAAATGTGTGATAGGACCTTGTTGTCGGAAATTCCGACCATGTGTAGGCTCCATCACACATTTTCCATCGGATTTTCCGACACACAAAGTTTGAGAGCAGGCTATAAAATTTTCCGACAACAAAATCCGTTGTCGGAAATTCCGTTCGTGTGTACACAAATCCGACGGACAAAGTGCCACGCATGCTCAGAATAAATAAAGAGATGAAAGCTATTGGCTACTGCCCCGTTTATAGTCCCGACGTACGTGTTTTACGTCACCGCGTTCAGAATGATCGGATTTTCCGACAACTTTGTGTGACCGTGTGTATGCAGGACAAGTTTGAGCCAACATCCGTCGGAAAAAATCCTAGTTGTCGGAATGTCCGAACAAAGTCCGACCGTGTGTACGGGGCATTAGTGTGTACCAGGCTTAAAATTCAGATGGAAATTACACTGAAGAACGTTAAAGAGTAAGCTCATGCACTGCTAAAAGGCAAGAATTGCTAAGGTCATTAAGTAGTTAGGAATAATCTAAAACTATAATTGCTTTCTCTGTCTCAGTTAATTTAGCACCCAGTCTGAAGAATGTCACCAATTTAAATTAATAAAAGGTTATCTAGTGGCACAAAAAGTAATGATGTGGCATTGCCCACATCATCCAGAAATCAGCTTTCGGCATTTTAAGTCTAACTCTAGCCAGCTTTTCTTTTAGCTTTGGACTGAGTGGTGAAAAGTTATCCTTTATTACTGCCTGCATGCTTGTTGGGGAAGTCTCCCTTCACTTCCTGTTCTGGTATCACTGGGACATGAAGTAAGGGAAAATATTTCCAAAGAGTACACAGGCAGCATTAACTTAAAGTGGTTTAAAGGCAAAAGTTTTTTTTTATCTTAATGCATTTTATGCATTAAGATAAAAAAACCTCCTGTGTGCAGCAGCCCCCTCAGCCCCCCAAATACTTACCTGAGCCCCATCTTGATCCAGTGATGTTGCACGAGAGTCTCAGCTGCCCGGGACTTTCCCTTCTCATTGGCTGAGACAGCAGCAGGGCGCCATTGGCTCCCGCTGCTGTAAAAGTCAGTGAGCCAATGAGGATAGAGAGGGGAAAGGGCCGAGCCGCAGCTCTGTGTCTGAATGGACCCAGAGCAGCGTCTCGAGTGCCCCCATAGCAAGCTGCTTGCTGTGAGGCCACTCAGCAGGTGGGAGGGGCCAGGAGAGCCGGCCAGGGAGGAGAGGAGGATCGGGGCTGCTCTGTGCAAAACCACTGCATAGAGCAGGTAAGTATCATTTTTGATATTTTTGAAAAAAAAAGTGAGACTTTAGTATCACTTTAATGAAATGAGTTTGGAGGTGTGATTTATAGCTACTTTGATTGATAAAAGACACCCAAACATTTTAAGATTGCTGTTCATAAGAAACATCAGCTGACGTGAACCATGCCTCCGAAAAAAGAGTTCTGTGAAGACATATAATCAAGAGTAACTGATCTGTATAAGACTTGAAAGGGATACAAAGCAATCTCAAAAAGTGTTTAGGCATCCATCAGTCAACAGTTGACTATAAATGCAGACAGTTTAATACTGTGGCTACTCTTAGAAGCTGTGATGACTCCCAAAGCACAATATAGAATCCTCAATGAGGTAAAGAAGAACCCAAGAGTAACAGCTGAAGGTTGAAGACATCACTGGCAAACATCCCTAGTCAAGAGTCTACCATACGCAAGTCTTTGAACAGACAGAGGGTGCATGGCAGAACCCCACGAGGAAGCCACTGCTCTCCAAAAAAAAAAATTGATGCATGCCTCAAGTTTGCCAAAGAGCACCTTGGCAAACCGAAAACACTACTGGGAAAATGTTTTCTGGACTAATGAAGTAAACATGCTTATTTGAAGTCATTGCTGCTAAAGGAGGATTGACAAGCTATTAACTGCGAGGGTCCTCATACTTTTTTCCTCCAGCACTGTGAATGTTTAATGGGCGTGTTCAATAAAGATACAAGAAACTAGAAGTGTTTGTCTATTGTTGTGACTTTGATGAGGCTCATATCTTATGGCAAAAAACCTGTTAATTTCACATACTTTTTCTTGCCACTTCATTTTGCATTGCTTATTTGCATGATGCACTATAGAGAGTACAGACATATAATTTTCCATTTTTATAAGTACTGGTTTGCATATTCGTTGCAATCACACTATAAAAAAAAATACATTAAACTACTGTGTACATAAACCGGATGACTTAACACTCAAGTTTTAAAAATATTAAACAACACTTTTGAAATTACAATACTACCTAGGATTACAAGCATAATCCGTTCCAGAAGAATGCTTGCAATCCAAAGAACTTGTATATCAAAGCGAGTTTCCCCATAGGAATCAATGGAAACTCAGATATTTCGTTCCAGTGTCACTGCTAGTGTATGCAGTATCGCATGTGGCCAGAGGTAGGGGGCGCCGGAGGCACTCGGAAATGCTCGGAAACACTTGGGAATGGAGTGTTTCAGAGTGTCTCCGCACCTCTGGTCAAATGCAGTATTGCACACCCCAGAGGCTTGAATCCTGCTCGTCTTGCGAAACAACGCTCGCGAACTGAGTCAGGATTTAAAAAAGAAAAAAAAACAGCTTTTATTGCGAAACGCTTGTAAACCATGTTACTCGCAATCCGAGGTTTTACTGTATTTGTTAAATGTGCAGCTGGTGATCCTACTATAAGGGTTTATGCACATGGACATTGGCAAGTCTTTTATATGCCTAGCCTATATTTTCGAGTGCCTTTCCGCACCCAGAGAGCTGCTGATGGTTTAGCAGCACCAGCACTAAGCTGCCACAAGATATTTCATTTTTTTAAAAATAAACAGTAAATTATCAAACTAGATGTTATTTAACATTTACATAAAATTCACCAATTTTAACAGCTCCTTACATGAAAAAAAATGCACTTCTTTTAGGTCAGAAGAGTGCTCTTTATTACTTGATCTGTTCGTATGTATGTAAAACAGGCACATTTGTCCAAAGAAGTCATGTTCTTATATTAGGAAAAAATTGAATTGGCTGCTTAGGGATTCAAAATTCATAACCGACTCCATCTCCTAATAAAATAGCCACTCTAAGAAAAATAACTCCATATGGTTGGTGGTGTCAAATAACTGCTGATATCTATTAAAGGTAAGTAAGGTAAACCATGGATGTGAATACAGCCTGTCTTCCATTGCTTACATGAAACAGGATTGCCAAATGAAATGCAGCTCCTTATCTGCAATTCTTTCACGATCACAAGCTCCCACATCCGGCCGGTAATTCAATTTAGAATGTATTGCTCTCTATAGGGTGCTGCAACATACTGACTTATTAAAAGAAGCCTGGCTGAGAAATACTGTAATAGGTAGAATACATCACTATTAATTGTTTTATAATATCAGCGGTAGTGATCAAACCATTCAATGGAGGCTGCCACATGACCATTAAAGATCCTGTTTTATTTCTACGGTGAATTGTACAATATAACACAGCATTATGCATTCAGCTTTGTACAGTAAGGCAATGAAAAGAGCAATAATAAAAAGTGTGCGAAAAGCAGCTGTAAGAAATCAGAATCTAAAATTTACTGCAGGAAATCAGTGCAAAAAGCAGTGCTGAAAGAAATATAAAGGTGCCACGGTTGCCCTTCTGAAAATGCTATTTGCCCAGGTCTCATGCTGGTACAATGGCTACCATGCTTTCTGAGTTTGGAATGAAATCCAAACTCCTGATTTGGGTCAGTGTCTTAGAAAGTATTGAGGCCAACCAGCATGCCAGTCAGGCACCTGAAGGAGAATTCAGTAATATTGGCCTATTTTACTCTCTGTACATGCATCCATTGTAAGAAATTATTTCAGACCATCTTAGGGCCATGGCACACTGGAAGTCCTGATGCTGTTGACAACAACCTGTTTCCATACATTGCTCCTCCTCCATTAGCAGATTATCAGCATGAAAAGAGGCAAAAAATGTTTCTTTCTGTAGTTTTTAGCGACCCCGTTACTGGTAAGTTGTTGCCAGTGTGCCACTAACATTAGAGCTGTTCGCACTGGTTTAAATTGGAATTTTATTTAAAAAAATGACATCCTGCTAGATGACTTCATGATCGTCCCCCCTTCTGCAGGTACGACTATGTAAAACATTAAAGGCAAGTGCCTATATTGTTTAAAATCCAGTAACACATGGTCTTTCCCTGCTCTGCACATGCTCAGTTGGTCTCAAGGGCTCTAGGCTTCAGCAAAATGGTAGCCTCCAGCAAGAAGAAACAGTAACAACGCTGGCGGCAATTTACAGAGCACAGTCATTTTGGTAGCACAATTAGTAACGTGAAATGCATGTTCCTTGCTAAAGAACATCATTTTTATCACATTGTTATGGGTAAAGTTCCAATTTTCCAAGAGCAGGTCTACATGTGAGGTTGGAAATACTGAGCCCATGACCTCTAGGCAAGGGTGGCACTCAGTAAACCCCAAAAGCAGTAGGGCCATTCAGCTGCTTGGACCACTGCTAGAAGTTGAAAAGGCACCTGTACCAGTTACAACTCAAAATTTTGAGCTTTTCCCTCATCTCCACTCCCAATGGAAGTGGTTTTAAAGATGTCCCAGTGCATAAAGAGTTTAAAGCGGTTGTAACTCTGAAATGAAAAATTAACAAAGCATATCCCTTTATAGTGTGTACTTTCCTCTATCCAAAGCAACTAGTGTGATTTCTGCCTCCTCTTTTATTCCGCTGCCATATGCATGCATCATTTCTGCCTTCTGGAGCTCAGAAAAGCAGATAAATGGGTACAACCTATGTGTTTCATCTCTGTGCATCACCTGAGGCCAGTCACTTAGGTGGGTATATGTAAGGGTTTACAACCACTTTAAGCTCTGGGCAGTGATTTTGCCCTGGAGTATAAATTGAACTAATGTATGGTTTTATATAAATGTTATTTTAATAGAAGTCATGTATACAGTATATACTGCTGATAATGAGGACAATCCCAGAATGACCATCATTAGATAGAATGTGATACAGTGCATCCGGAAAGTATTCACTTTTTCCACATTTTGTTATGTTACAGGCTTTTCCCAAAATTGATTAAATTCATTAATTTTCCTCAAAATTCTACAAACAATACCCCATAATGAAAACGTGAAAGAAGTTTGTTTGAAATCTTTGCAAATTTATTAAAAAAAATAAAAATAAAATCACATGTACATAAGTATTCACAGCCTTTGCTCAATACTTTGTTGAAGCACCTTTGGCACCAATTACATACAGCCTCAAGTCTTTTTTGAGTATGATGCTACAAGCTTGGTGCACCTATTTTTGGGCAGTTTCTCCCATTCTTCTTTGCAGGACCTCTCAAGCTGCTCCATCGGGTTGGATGGGGAGTGGCACAGCCATTTTCAGATCTCTCCAGAGATGTTCAATTGGGTTCAAGTCTGGGCCACTTAAGGACATTCACAGAGTTGTCCCGTAACCACTCCTTTGTTGATCTTGGCTGTGTGCTTAGGGTCACTGGCCTGTTGAAAGATAAACCTTTGCCCCAGTTTGAGGTCCAGAGCGCTCTGAAGCAGGTTTTCAAGGATTTCTCTGTACATTGCTGCATTCATCTTTCCCTTTACCCTGACTAGTCTCCCAGTTCCTGCCGCTGGAAAACATCCCCACAGCATGATGCTGCCACCACCATGCCTCACTGTAGGGATGGTATTGGCCAGGTGATGAGCAATGCCTGGTTTCCTCCAGACATGACATTTGCCATTCAGGCCAAAGAGTTCAATCTTTATTTCATCAGACTAGAGAATTTTGTTTCTCATTTTCTGAGAGTCCTTTAGGTGTCTTTTGGCAAACTCCAGGTGGGTGGTCATGTGCCTTTTACTGAGGAGTGGCTTCTGTCTGGCCACTCTACCATACAGGCCTGATTGGTGGAGTGCTGCAGAGATGGTTGTTATTCTGGAACATGGGTGCTTAAGCTGTGGCCCTCCAGCTGTTGCAGAACTACAAGTCCCATAATGCATTGCAAGGCTGACAGTTACAAGTATGACTCCTAAAGGCTGAAGCATGATGTCACTTGTAGTTCCGCAACAGCTGGAGGACCACAAGTTGAGCACCCACATTGTGGAAGTTTCTCCTCTCTCCACAGAGAAACACTGGAGCTCTGTCAGAGTGACTATTGGGTTCTTGGTTACCTCCCTAAGGTCCTTCTCCCCAGATCGCTGTTTGGCCAGGCGGCCCGCTCTTGGAAGAGTCCTGGTGGTTCTAAACTTCTTCTATTTACGGATGATGGAGGCCACTGTGCTCATTGGGACCTTCAATGCTGCAGAAATGTTTCTGTACCCTTCCCCAGCTCTGTGCCTTGATACAATCCTGTCTCAGGGGTCTACAGACAGTTCCTTGGACTTACTGCCTTGGTTTGTGCTTTGACATGCATTGTTAACTGTGGGACCTTATAGACAGGTGTGTGCCTTTCCAAATCATGTCCAATCAACTGAATTTACTACAGGAGGATCAGGTTGTAGAAACATCTCATGACAAAAGTTGTGAATACTTATGTACATGTGATTTTTTTTCGTTTTTATTTTTAATAACTTGCAAAGATTTCAAACAAACTTCTTTCACATTATCATTATGGGGCATTGTTTGAAGAATGGTGAGGAAAAAAATTAATTTAATCCATTTTGAAATAAGTCTGTAATATAACAAAATGTGAAAAAAAGTGAAGCACAGTTAATACTTTCAGGATGCACTATATATTCATCATCCTCACTGCTGTATCTATAAAAGACGTGCAAGCTGGCAGTACTGCTATTTTTTATTATCGACAGTGCTATCTACATATAGGCATTTTTGGGGAAAAAGTGAACTGATCAAACACTACTGAAAAACCTCTTATTAATTCTAAAGGCTGTGATGTCACAGCTAGACTACACTGTAATTTTGAGAAACATGAAATGTCCACATACTTAACCACTTCCCATCCCGCGCATAGTAATATGACGGCCGCAATGTGGCTCTGCCATCCTAGGTGGCTATCATATAATGTCTTTGGCTTCCTGGCCGTCTAGGGGGCGCGCACGTGCCGTGTCACTCGAGAGCCGAAGCACGTGCCTGGTAGCCGCGATGTCCGCCGGGCACCCGTGATTGCTTGTCACAGAGCAGGGACATGGATCTGTGTGTGTAAACAGGGGAGAGGAGACAGATTGTGTGTTCCTTGTATATAGGAACACCGATCGGTCACAGCCCCAGTCAGTCCCCTCCCCCCACAGTTAGAATCACTCCCTAGGTCACGCCCTAGTGATCACCCCCTAGTGTTAACCCCTTCCCTGCCAGTGACATTTATACAGTAATCAGTGCATATTTATAGCACTGATCACTGTATAATTGTCAATGGTCCCAAAATAGTGTCAAAAGTGTCTGATTTGTCCGCCGCAATATCACAGTCCTGACAAAAATCGCAGATCGCTGCCATAACTAGTAAAAAAAAAATAATAAAAATGCCATAAATCTATCCCCTATTTTGTAGGCGCTATAACTTTTGCACAAACCAATCAATATGCGCTTATTACGATTACCAAAAATATGCAGAAGAATATATAATCGGCCTAAACTGAGGAAGAATTTTTTTTTTATTTTTGGGATATTTATTATAGCAAAAAGTAAAAAATGTGTTTTTTTCAAAATTGTCAGTCTTTTTTTGTTTATTAAAAACCACAGAGGTGATCAAATGCCACCAAAAGAAAGCTCTATTTGTGGGGAAAACAATTATCACAATTTCATATGGGTACAGTGTTGCATGACCGCGCAATTGTCATTCAAAATGTTACAGCGTTGAAATCTGAAAATTGGCCTGGGTAGGAAGAGGGTGAAAATGCCCTGTATTGAAGTGGTTAAAATGGCATGACTTGTCAATAAATGTGATGAACCTGAGTCATTAGACACTCTCACCCTGCCCATGCTGCCCTGACTTATACTGAACTTTCCAAGTGGTCCCATGATAATTTGTTCTTCATAGCAAGCTTTTCAGCTTTAGGGAGCATGTGACCTCTTCCCCCATGACAGTGCTCTTGTCTAGCAGCCAATCACTAGGCCCACTGGCTGTCACATGACCAAGACAGTGATGTCACTGCTTCCTATAGTTGCTGACACCAGTGATTTTAATTCCAGCTGCCAAGGGGAAGGAATGGCAAGATGGGGGCTGGCAAGGTGAGTATAATGGAGGTCGGGGCCCTTTGTTGAGACTCTGTCACTTTGCCCTGCATAGTCAAGGTAAGTGTGTTTATAAAAAAAAGCTTATGATCAATGTTGGGGGTGTTTTAATAGTATCAGTCATGGCTCTCATGAGGCACGGGGAATTTACCAATTATGGAGCACTCACAATCTGGTGCAGCTGTGCATGGTAGCCAATCACCTTATAACTTCAGCTTCTTAAATTATTTGACCAAAAAAACCTGGAAGTTGATTGGTTTCTATGAGAAGCCGTATCCGGCTTTTGACTCTCCAGTTTTAGTAAATTTCCCCCAGTGAGCCTTACCTTTCTCAATAAATGGGCTTGCCAAGCTTACTGATATTTATGAATATTTAGGCCTCATGCACACTGGGCATTTTTACAGTTGCTGTTTTGGGCGTCTGGCGTTTTTTTTTCTACAGCCAGTAAACTCCCCAGCATGTAATCCTATGTGTCTATGCACACATACAGTGGGTATGGAAAAGAATCCCCCCCCCCCCTTTAAAATAATCACACTTGTTTGCTTTGCAGCCTGAAATTAAGACAGGCACAGTTTTTGTTTTATCCAGCTGTATCCACTAGTGCAACTTATAACATCCAAGTGAAAGCTATAACACCAACATTTCAGGGAAAAAAAAATATAAAAATGTAAAAACAGAATCACTGAGTTGGAAAAGGGATCACCCCCCCCCCGAGACTGCACTGATAGGTGAAACTGATTGGCATCACTGGTGGGCACTGTTGGGACTGCACTGATAATCTTTAACACAAGCTGGTTATCTGCTTTTTTTTTTTTTTCTCCCCTCAGGCTGTCAACGTGAGGAAAGAAAAGCCAATAACCGGCTTGTGCATACTTCCGTTATCAGCTGTCATTGGACACAGCTGATCACGTGTGATTGGCCCTTTACCCCGATCTGTGATTATCCGAGTCTGAAGGACTCAGCGATTACAGAGTGCGCCACCCAGATGCTGCAGGGGGTGCGTGGGCAGTGCGATTACAACAGGACATCCATTTACGCCCTCCCAGCAAATTAAGCCCACACTGTAGCCATCTTTCGGCTATAGCGCACTCGGGAAGGAGTTAAGGTAGTCAGATAAGACTAAAATTGAATTACTTGGTCTTAACACCAAACATGTCTGACGGAAATCCAATACAATACAATACAATACATCGCTACAGTAAAACAGAGATGGTAATATCCTGTTATAGGGGTGTTTCTCTGCAGCAGGGACCGGATTACTTGTCAGGATAGAAGAAAAATGGATGGGGCAAAATTCCATTAACTTTTTGAGGAAAATCTGCAGCCCTCTGACAGAAAGTTGTCAATGGGAAGAGGGTTTACCTTCCGTTATGACAATGACCCAAAACACACGGCAAAATGATCACTATCAAACGTAACTGAACTTGAGCACTTCTGCAAAGAACAGTGGGCAAATGTTGCAAAGTCTAAATATGCAAAGTTAGTAGAGATATATCGCAACAGAATAAAGGCTGTAATTAAAGCACAGGGTGGGTCAACAAAAAACTGACATAAGGGTGGTAATCCTTTTTCCAACTCGGTGATTCTGTTTTTGAATTTTTATTTTTTTTTCTGACATGTTGGTGTTATATCTTTTACTTGGATTTTACAAGTTGCACTACTAAATACATCTGGATAAAACAAAAACTGTGTCTGTCTTCATTGCAAGCTCCACAGCAAGAAAATGTGATTATTTTAAAAAGAGGGCGATTATTTTCCATACCCACTGTAGGCCTTTATCAGCATTTTTTTGCAGTGGCGTTTTCAGGCTGGAAAAAAAACACCAGAATTAGTATTTGCAGAGGAGTTTTACAGCTGTAAAAACACTCCAAAATTGTGGTAAAACACGCTATGCGGCATTTAAGCTTCAAGCTTTTGTATAGTTTTGCTAAAAACCATGAATGTGGCAAAACACCCTTTTTTAACGCGGCATTCTACAGCTAACACTACTGCTGTTTTTATAACCTCCAGTGTACAGGAGGCCTTATAGTGCTCTAAAAAAAACTGCAGATTTGTAAAAGGCCAGATACACAATAAAACAATATGGCTATATCACAGTAGTGAGCCACAGATAAACTTGGCATGTGCTGCCTGTTTAGATCAAGGTTATAAAAGCACTCAAAAGTAGGTGATATGTCTGCATCAAAGTGCACCTGTCATGAATGAAATAAGTAGACAGGCATTGGTCAAACTATTTGAGTTAAAGCCGGATCAAGATTTCCAGACAATTAGCATTCTCAGGAGTTTAGAATTGGTAGCCCTGTATTTTTTCTCACCATACATACTCTTTGTGACCCATTTACTTCTTTGCAGCATGTTAACATGTGTTGCGGGAAGAGAGCCTATTAAAAATGAATGTTACACCAATGCACTCCAACTTGTTTAGGAAAGCACATAACTTTGTTTCCTAAAGTAACATCCCATGAATGGCTCTGCAATTTATGTTACATTACGCATGTGGCAACGCAACACAATAGTGTAAATAGGCTCTTACATTTCAAAGTGTATTGCTAATCTTATTACGGTTGTTGCCAGTTTTAATATTTTGTGGCAAGAGCTCCCATCTCTGTATAAATCACCATGTAAACACATCCTATGTAGTTATTCTGCTATAGAGTAAAAAACGTATGACAAACGGATTTTAAGTCGCTTTATTGTTCCACTAAAATCTGCTCAGATCAAGAATAACTGACTGACCACCATGTTGGAACAACCTGTTCTCTATAATGTAAGCTACAAAGCATGTAGAAAAGATTAATCCCTTATATCTGCAACATTGCACATTCTTGCACAGCTAATCCTATGGTGTAATTACACTATACGAAGCCTAATGCCTGTCTACGACTTCTGTGATTCCCAACAGATTTCAGAACAGGGCTATATTTAATCACTGAGACCTGTAGTTACATGCCAACCATGTAAGCGACACCTCTCTGCTGGGGTCACATCTTTTACACCAAACATTTCCCTGTTCTCCTGTTCCTAACCTAGCTTAGAATTTTTTGATAATGTGTAAATAAACCTCATTTGAGATCAGCAGTCCGCCTGATAATGGAGGAAAAAAAAAAAATGTGTGCCTAATATTTATACAGGGAAAAGCCATGTCTCTGCCACCCATGTGCCTACTGTAAATCCTACCTTGGTGGAGAAAAATAGCTCATGTATACCAGACCTTTATAGAAGCCTGCCAGAATACAAATTGGGTATCCAAAAAAAGTCAGCAATATCAGCTCCCATATTTCTACTTTGACAGCTTCCTTTAATATTAGAAATATCAAAACACATGATTTTTCACTGTCGTGTAGGATCAATGCATAGCTATGCATTCCTCTTACAGGCGGTAAACATGCGTTCATACAATGCAAGCACCATGTTGCATTTCTGTGACATTCATTTTAAATTGTATCCCCGTGCACTATTCGGCAGCAACCAAATACAGCCGCACAGCAGCACAACATACATGCTGAGCGCTGTGGTGTGCTGTGTTCCCAAAAAAGGGTCATGTATGGTTTTTGGTTTTGTTGTGGTTAATTGGCAGGTCATTCATAATAAAACGGATTGTCTTAAAGGTTCACCATTGGGAACATGTTACATGCTCCACCGTAGAAACGGGTGGAACATTAACATGTTCCCACCGCTGCAGCCACCGCCCGCTGCTTGTTCTTCCTGTGGCAGCAGTACGGGGGAAAGTTCCCTGTACTAGCTGTTACTTTTTAAAAACAGTGCGGCTGTGCAGGGATTCTGCCCACATGGCCACATCATTCATACACAAAGCTCTGTGTATGAATGAACTACAAGTCCTGACATCTTTTGCAACTCTCCGCTTGTATTTTTCAATGAACTACCAGGGTGCTGTGAGAGCTGTGGTAGTTCATTGATTCTTCCTGTCAGAATGTATCGTCTTCCTCATACGAGGAAGCAGATCCACTGTCAGGTCTACACAAGATCTGATCACTGTTGCAATGCTTTACAGGCTCCTGCAATACAAGTACATTTTTTTTTACCTGCAAAAAAAATATGCATTTTTTTTGTTTTTTAAAGTGAACTTATCCTTCAATGCAATAGACATTGACACACTGCAACAGGCCATATTAGAGTGAAAGGGTGTCTGAAAATTTATCTTATTTTTTCTTTTTCATTTTGTACTACAACACTCTGATCTTGCCTCACATTGTCTCTCTACTAGGTGTGAGCCATTTTTATATATTAAGTTAAAGAATACAAATTATTTGTGCAAGTCAGTCTCTTTCCCTGGAGAAACCACCTGTATATTATATTTTATCTATGCTGATCTCCTGTATATTTCTTACCACCATAAGAATGGACGGAGCACAAAAGAAATTCATCAGTTTAAGCAAGTGTTATGCATTCTATTTAAACATATCTGTTTTATTGTTGTCTGTACTGTACTATATTTTTTATTTGTAAACATTTTCACCAAAGAAATGTAAATGAACCATAACAAAAAACATTTTACACTTAGAGTAATGAATATTATATTTTATTGTAATATACGTATCTAGTTTGTTTTTATTCATGCTACGTTAGCCATTATTTTTTCTATTTTGCCACCACAGGAATGTAAATTGAACTTTACAATGAAAAAACATTTCCCATTCTCAGCAACGAGTACATATTTACAATAGCATTTCTCATGCAATGCTATATACTGCTGTGTCTCAATAGTGTATCTCAGTAACACACAGCCTGTGTACATCTATACTCTTATACAGCGATTCTCAAAATGTGAGGTGGGCCGAACCCGCTAACCACACTAGTGAGGCATAAGCTTTTTTTTCCCCCAAATTAATCCTTTGTGAGTAATATATCCTAACAATTAAAACATAAAATGTTGAGGGTCATATAACAGACTCCAGGAAAAGCTAACCCTATCTTTGGCAAAGACCCCTAATTGAAAGCACATATCTAAAAAATAAAAACCGATACTCAATTAGCGAATATCAGTACTAGAATACAAAAGTTTACATTTGATATTCTACTTGATGCTGTTTTTATATTCACTACGAACACGTTTGCATATTTTGTATTTTTTATTGTGGAAAAATGTGAAAACTTGAATAAAAACTATTGAAATTAAAATATAAAACATGTTTTTTGAGTTAACCTATAAAACAAACTAACTGCTTATTATCATTAGAAGATCCATTTGTTGCCAATAACCTGATTTGTATCACATAGAGTTAACATTCTGCTAAATTTGCAATTCCCCTACATCTATTATCAATCTGGTGGTCTTGAACCCTTAATTCTTCTTACCCATTTGTAATATAGGAAATATATTCTCAAACACACTCACTAGTGCAGGTCTCTGTCAACCTGTCTCAAAGTGGCAGCTTTATCTTGACTTTGGTGACACATTGTGCTGAGAGAGCGGGAGTTGCACAGCATAGATTCAGCCCACTGGCACACCGACCCTATATGTGTGAGGAGTTCTTTGTCATATGACCGCATCGGATTATATGGAACTTGGATTAAATTAAACCTATGCCTAGACAGGTAAAGCTGACCACCTCTTACAAAAAAAAGCTAGTTGCCTGGCTGTGATAGTGGCTTTCTGATATCAATAACTTTAGTCACTGATCCAGAGCAAGCTAATTACAGAGGTCAGAATTTCCGATCTGGAAAAGTCACTGACTCAGTAGGGTCAGCACTAGTGCCATACAACTAGCATTTGTAAAAGGAGCAATCAGCAATGAAAGCCCACTTTTCCCTGAACACAGGTTTCCTTTAGGGTAAATTCACATTCATTTGGCACCCCAATGCACATACACACTAAGGCACAATGTGCACTGCACTGTAGTAAAAAAAGAAATAGGAGTGATCCTTCCTGCATTGGGGCCCCTTTGAAATGAATGGGGTGTAGTAATGCAGTAGATCACAATGCGTGATAAAGCATACCATATAACAGTAACTGTGCATAAAGGCTCTTTGTTGTTACCTCTTTTTTTATGTAACATCTCTCTAGTAATCCCTAGATAGCAGCTGTGATAACTATCTGTCAAAATCAGCTTTACATCCTTTTACTTCTTTCATCGATCCTTTCCCGAATGGAAAAATATATACATGTCTAACCAATCAGTAAAGAAGGGTCAGTGTATCCAGGCAGACTGAGCACAGTTGGACTTTTAAAAGGTGAACTCAATTTTTAGGCAGGGTTTTCATAGTTGCTAACTAGGGATTGCCAGAGAGCTGTGACATTTAAACTGTGGGTCATTTAAACTGTGGGTCATTTAAAAGGGCTAGCAATAGCTGCTCATCAACTGGTTTCACATTCTAACTGCTTTAAAATGACATCTCTCGAACTGGAATTACTTTTTGTTAACCATGTATAAAACAGGCTGTACACTACATTTCAAGGACTTAACATTTGGTAAAATGTAAAGACAATGTGTACTGCTTTAGACAGTATGCTGAATGAGAATGGTAAGAAGATAAGGTATTACACACAGTGAACTTCAATCATAACTTCGTTTATAATATTAAATGAGCATCATAACAGAAATGAGCACATTCCTGAGAAATGTGGAACTTGAGGTATAGTTCATGAAAACATTTACATGGAGAATGAAAATGTGACCACAGATGAATAACTACTCCTTTGAGCAAGATGGGCACTTTCACCATTTCAAGGCCATGTTCTGCCATGCTGAATCCCACTGAAAAATCCTCAGATACTCTGCATGCATGAAGAGTGCAGCCATTTAATACACTGGCACATTAAAGTATTCATGACGGGGCTACAAAAGAAATGCAGGTTGAAACATAAGCCCCTGTCTGATCGATACACTGGGGGAGATTTACTAAGAGTTGTCCACAGTATGTTCTTGAAATATATGCAGTTTGTAGACTTCTATTCACAGCTTTTAAAACTTGAGTAGTTTTTGTTTTAAGGCGGAGAGATTTGTAAAAGCAAATGGAACTTGCAGGATAAAAAGACGCTTTTAAATGGCTTATAATTCCTATAAAAATCCCCTAGCAGAGAAAACTTCATTAAATCCATTCTGTACAACTCTTTGTGAATCTCCCCCACTGTCAGACTGTACACAGAGAAATCACCGAGATAACAGGAATCATTAGCGGCTGCTGGACAAGCCAACCGCCCACTGTAATTCAGAGATGGAGGGTTAATTTAATTTCATTGATTGAAAGTTAAAAGGGTTGGTTAACAATGTTATTATGATTTGATAACACTCTCCTTTTCATAGAGGTGATATACAGTAAATGAACATAATTCTCTTTATAAGCTTTTACGGTGCTTTTCAAATTGGACTATTAGCTTGAAAAAACAAAATGATAAAAAGGCAAAAAAAAAGGACATCTGCGTTTAAAACGCATAGTCCGATGTATGAAGAAAAGTTAATTATAGTAACTGTTTGTGTGTCCTTCTTTAAATATGTACTAAAGGAAGCCTTCACTAAGATAACTATAGAGGCTGCCACTGCTGATCTGTCCTGAAAATACTTGTTGCTTGGCCGTCATGTTGATCCAGTGGCTTCATGAACTCAGAACAAGTTTACATACAAGACTTCTCTTGCAGCATGCTTGTCCTATGTCAGCGACTGAAAAATGATTGAAGCTAGAGACAGTCAGACAACTAATTAGGTTAGCAGTGGCAGCCCCATATTTCCATAAACGTTTAAAAACAATGATAGCTGGAATCTGGATTCTCTGGATGGAAAAAATAGTTCTCCAGGTTGAATTCTTTTAGATGAATTATATTTAAGTGATCAAAGACCTTTTGAAAAGGTAACCCCACCCAAGACATATTTCTCCGCTTTAAAGCCCCTTTCACACGGGCGATCTGATCAGGTCAGTTTCTCAGGCGGACCTGATCAGACCCTCCAGTCTCTTCTATGGACACATGTCTGCTGACACCCGCTGCCATCTGATCCTGTCTGCCAAAAACAGACAGATGGTGGTGGTCCTATTCCCATATCCGTCTGGTGGATTGGATCGGATGGAAATGAACAGGAGTCCGTTTTCCACTTGATTGCCCCATAGAGGAGAGTGGGACTGTGTCCGTGTCCACTCTGCAAAGCAAAGTGGACACAGACCTGTCATCCCCTGCTCAGTGGGGAACAGTGGAGATTCTTTGCGGAGCAAGCAAATTCTGCTTCACAGAGGTGCCCGTGTGAAAGGGGCCTAAGTAGAGCAGGATGGGAAATTTTCCTGTTCCTAGGTCTTCATTGTTGTCCAGGACTTTGGTGTATGAAAGTCCCCCCTCCCCACCAGTTGAGCAAAGGTGGACACCAATATGTTCTAATTGGAAATCCATTACGGGACAAGTGACCCAGCATTTCTGTGTCGTGAGCTCTCTAGTGGATCATTCATTGGAAAATGAGGAGTCCTCAGGGGAATCCTGTTCTACTCTACTCATAACAAACATAGGTTTTGGGCAGATTTTCTATTTAATATGATTAGCTTGAGCTGCTAGTCTCTATTAAATAGATGTATATAATATGTTCTACACTCACTTGCATCTGGTTTGCACAAATTATAATAAAAAAACACAATATAGTGTACCTATTTATACCCTATTTTTTGCATCAAATAAATAAGTGTGAAATAATTTTGTGAAATCATTTAATGAGTGGGATACAGCATCACAATAATACTATCTAGATATTCTGAATTTTTCTCATGCAATCTTGCTGTAGCGGATCCCTCAGTATTATTACAATGGAGCCCATAGATCACTTTTACATGTAAACAAATACACACATTTTATATTATTGGTATCTAGCCCAATTATACTTCTATTATTAACGCTAAATCTATAGCATTTAACTCTGAATGGTATATTCCACCTTAGTGGGATATAATGATATGGTTAATAAGGTAGATAACCTCTTTTCACTTTATATATCATTACAGCAGCCACATGTTTAACAAAGGCACCAAAATTCCGTTTTCTACTTTTTTTTTATTCCCAGAAACAAGTCCTGAAAGACAGCGCCACAAAACCCCAGAATTCCATTATCATAATAAGAAGAGATCTTCCAATGCTGCAGTTTCTGGAAAATGATCTGCGTTTGTGATAATAGCCAGTTTACACCCTGCATAATGCATTAGAAGAGGCATCATTAATTTAAATGAGAAAGGAGCAGGCTTAGACAATACTCAGACTATGAAGACAGCTGAGGAGCTCTGGCAATTCATCTTCAGCTAGATCCTCATCTCACCAAGGTTACCTTGTACCGTACCGGCATTGTGTCACACAATCCTTACCTTAATTCAGGCAGCTACTTACCTTTCTTAACAGCACTGATAGGTTTCTTTTCAGCACATTCAGACATTTTATATATATATATATAGATAGATAGATAGATAGATAGATAGATAGATAGATAGATAGATAGATAGATAGATAGATAGATAGATAGATAGATATCTATATATATATATATATATATATATATATATATATATATATATATATATATATATATATATATATATATATATATATATATATATAGCCAGAGACACGGGATTATCTTCATGCAGCACTATCCAGCAGAAACCAGTAGCAGCTGTTACTTTGAATTATAAAACATTTCTGCCAGCCTGGGTTCACACTGAGTGTGGGAATGAAATTGTGCGAGTTCCTTTTCACATGTTAGTCCTGATCAGTGGTGGCTGGTGCTCCAAATTTTTTTTTTTTGGGGGGGGGGGCTGAAAACAAAAACATCAATTGCAGCCTCACTGTGCCGATCATATGCAGCCACTGCGCCCAGCAATTGCAGCCAATTGTGCTCCATCAATTGCAGCCTTTGTGCCCCCCCCCCCCACTGTCTGTCCGCCTGGCACTTACCCCATCGTGGTGGTGGGTCAGGCGGTGAGCTGTGGGACAGGTAGCGTGGCAATGGCTCCGCGTCCTCCATTCGTGTCTTCTTCCCGTTTTTCTATGCGGCTAATGAGATCGCCTCTACCTTCAGCCAATCAGGTGCCTGGTATTACATTCGGGCCTCCTGATTGGCTGAGAGGCGGTGCTGTGTTAGCAAAGCAAATATTCATTTGCTTTGCTAAGACACCAGGGTGCACTGCGAGCGTACCTTTTTTGAAGCCTATTAGAGCCGAAAAACACCCCGCCGCTGTAATTCAGGCGCCAGAAAATGGGCCTGACGCCTGAATGGGGGTGGCTACAGTGGTCATGGATAGATTCATGCAATGCATTAATCTATTCATAGTACACAGAGGGGGTGGCTGGAGAGAGGGGGCGGCGCCCCAGCGCTCCTAATGGATGCACTGCCACTGGTCCTGATTTCGGCAGCGATTTCAGAGACATGTGTGCGGGTTTCTGCCCAGATGTCAATGGAAATAGCACCCCAAAATCACAAATAGTAGTACAAAAACTGCTTTTTGAAATCGATTAGGATGGTGCCATTGTTGGCAATTGCCGCCGATTTGACATGCGAATTGACATGTCAAATCGTACCAATGAGAACCAGGGCTAAAAGGGAACACTCATAATGTAAAGCTTTAGCTGAAACATGTTCAGGCTGTAAGCTGTGCTATGAACTCTCTTTCTATTCAGTAAGCCAATAAATTAGGTTACCACTGTAAGGGGGAAAAAAAAAAAAAAAAAACAACTTAATATCACAATGTAAATATCAATGTAAACATCCTCATAACTGCTCAAAAAGTTGACATATTGGACATTGTATTTACAACATTTGTTCTAATAAGTTTATTTATGCTCTTTTAAGGGGACTCTGTCACAACAGGAATACAAAGCTGCTATGAACGACCTCCCTCTAAAAATACGAGATTTCTGGCTGCTTGTGGCTTGAATACTTTGATTTCATTATTTAATGAGTCAGTGACTCGAAGTATTAGAAAGACAGTCAGGCAATGTGCATATTAGGAGAGATCAGCAATGGGAACTTACATACAGTATTTACCAGTGTACAGCCTCCTATGCATGTACTGCTACTCTCCTAAGCTTTTTCTGTGGCGACATCTAGAATCATTCTCAGGCTTGCAGTGTGAAAGAATGAAGCCTGGCCAGAGCCTATTATGTTATTTGCCACCATGTTAGATAAAGGCAGAGCGTTTAACAAACATCGGTGCATGAAGAAAAAATGAATACATTTCTATCTGCAAACTTATTTAGCATTTATGCACCAAATAAATAAGTGTCACACAAGAACGAATTCACTTGTTTCATGACCGTGGTAAGCTGTGCGTCTATAAACATCCATCTCTGGCATTTCTGCTTCTCTCTGTTCACCCCTCCACACTATAGTATTTAGGTCACTATGGTAATACTGGACATTTTAGAAGAACTTAGAACATTGCATGATTATTTTGGCCTACGCCATCAGACAATAAAAGAAACTGACGCATATCACTTTTAAAGTGATATGATGCAGATGGCGGCAACAAACAGAACTTGTGTAATGGCAAGGATAAATTGGTGCAGAAAATGCATTGATATGTACATTAAAGTGATTGTGAATTCCCCATTGCTAAGGGGGACACGCAACTGTCCTATTAAACCAGTTTACTCGGCTCATATGGGCAGTATAGTAAGGGGGAATTCCCTCGCCCGGCACAGTTAGTTCCCATCAGGGGTGCCGGGGGTGGGGAAGAGATCCCTATAGTTTTAAGGGTAGAGCCAAGATTTTGTTAAGATTATTTTTGAATCCAGATACTCATCAATGAGCCTCCCTACGAGTTTCTGAGGCCGAGCAGACTTCTGTAATTCATCTAAGTTTGTATCTCTTAAGTGATCTCCCTGGGAGGCTTTCCCTCCTGAGCCTACACATATGTTTCTACATAACCTGTATGTACCAATTAAAATAAAAACATATTGAAAGTAAAGTGATTGTGAAGTCTAGTTTAAAAAAAAAAAAAAAAGATGCTATACTTCCCTTCTCTGTGCAGTTGGTTTTGCACAGAGCAGCCCGGATCCTCCTCTTCTCGGGTCCCTCTTTGGTGCTCCTGGCCCCTCCCTCCAACCGAGTGCCCCCTCAGCCAGCACCTCTCTATGGGGGCACTGGAGCAGAGTCAGAGCTCCGTGTATCCGTTAAGACACAGAACCCCGACCTAGCCCCACCCCCTCTCCCCTGATTGGCTGACTAACTTTAATTGACAGCCACGGGAGCCAATGGCGCCGGTGTGTCTCAGCCAATCAGGAGGAGTGTCCCGGATGGCTTAGACACTCGTGGACATCTCGAGAGAGAGAGATGGGGCTCAGGTAAGTAATTAGGGGGTGCTGGGAAGCTGCTACACACAAAAGGTTTTTTATCTTAATGCATAGAATGCATTAAGATAAAAAAAACCTTCTGCCTTTACAACTCCTTTAAAGAATAATGTACTTCTCTTTGTTAAGGTCCCCAATAAGTCTATTGTTCTTTGTATACAGCCATCTTAGACTAAGGCATGTTTAAACCATAGCCTACTCTTTTCACCTTTTCTTCAAGCCAAACCCGAACACTTTAGCAACACACAGCACTTTTTTTTTAAGGGGGAACGCTATGGACTCTGGCATAAAAGGGATCTCTGATGTAAAGTGAATTTCTGCTCACCAAAGCCCCCACTAACATCTGAGTTCCCAGCATTGCCCCTAAATCAGGGTGCTCAAAGATCCCCTTATCTCAGAGTCCGCAGAGCACCCCTTACATCTGAGTCCCCTTACCTTGCTGTACTCGCTCAGAGGCAGCAGAGAGAAGGGAGGGAGGTGGAGATTTAAGCCACATACATCAGATGGGGAGATCACTCACCTGAGGATGGAAACCGGGGGGCCTTTGCATTGTATGGGGTGATTAGGGTGTGCCCAGGCACACCCTGTGCTCATGCCTATAGGTCTGAATAATGTATCCGGGTTTCAGACGGTTTGAAACCTGGACACGGGATTCAAAACCTGGACTGTTCTTGTTAATTTTCAGATAGTTGGCAACCCTAACATAGCCCCACCTTTCCACCTTAAAAGGCACCATAAGCACAAGTGGTATGTGTTCCTCCAACTTATTTGCAGCAGAAAGTGTACGAAGCTTGCTCCCTAAGCAAATCGACACTCATAAAATTGTTGGGGCATACAGATTTGAAAGGCTGTTTAAACTTCCCTACATGTACTTCATTCCTCCTGAGCATGTTGTCAGCTGCACAGTGCATAATCAAAAGTAACAGGCGTCGAGTTAGTGTTATATCCAGCCAAAAAAAGAGAGATAGGGGGAAGCACAGGAAACAAACAGAAGAACAGAAGCAAAAAATATAAGATGAAGTGTGTGGACTTAAACAGAGACTGATTGCACTGTCCTTCAGGCTGCAGGGCTCAAAAGCACAAGTTACCTGTAATGGTGTGCATGTCCGGCAAGCTGCTGCTTCAGGTAAAAGTCTTTCCATGGTGTCAGATACTGCCCAGAGCCTCAGACTTATTGTGCTGCAGGAGTTAACAGCAGTGGCTGCGAGTGTGAAAGAACTCCACCGCTCATCCGCCCTTTCCTGCTCTCTGCCATGTTCTGTGAACAGGCAGGTGAGATCCTATCATTCATCTGTCCCTCTTCTATTCAAAACATGAGGTATTGTGGGACAATAATAGTACGAAGTCTGACTGGTGGAGGGGGGGCAGAAATTTCTTCACACTCGCAGCTGCTGTTTTTACCTTCTGCAGAACTGAAAAGTTCCTGCTCTAGACAGCATCCAGCAACATGAAGGAATGATTACATGAAGCAGCAGCCTGCAGAACAAGGCATAAGGAATGTGTTAGGTGCTGCATCCAAATTAAAAAAATAAAAATAAATATAAAACTTCAGCTTTAAACAAAAACTACTGGATAAAATGTTAGCTATGTGTGTGTAAAACGATCTCTAGTAAACACTTTAAACCAAATATCTTTGCAAAATTTCAGAAATGTTCTAACTCCTAAGCTACGAATAAGCATCCAAATGATGTGAAACGCGTTAGCTGTCTACCACCCTGTACGTCTCTGCAATTGACTGTATGTTTGGATTTTATTGAAATAAAGATGTCCTTATCCCAGAGTGCGGCTATCCAGGATTTCTTTCTACCTCACTGCAAACCAGCAAAGCCAGCACCTGGAACCAGTTCTTACTAGGGCGGTGTCATTCCAGAGCAAGAGTGTTTGTGAGCTGCATCTCCTTTTTTCCTAACTATTACGCTTCTATACATATCTAGTTATATTTCCATTTTTCTGATTTCCTGAACGAAAAAAAAAAGAAAAATTCCACCAAAGAGGCATAGCTTTCTACCGTATCTTATTCTGCCATTGCCTCTGCTCTTCTCTTGCTTGAGATAACAATATTATAACAGAAGACGATTCAAGGACTTTGAGAGGTCTCTGAAGATGAACATGAAACAACTATGACTGCTCAGGAGAACTTGCCGCTTATAGTGAAATGTCAGGAGATGTGTGGAATTTCTCCGCTTTATTTAATGGAAGAATTGCATGCTGTACACTTACAGGCTTATACAGGAAGGTGAGGCACAAAGGACAGAAATGTTGCACAGCAAGAGATGGGAACTGCTCTTTTACTGATCTGCTTGCAATCTGCTGTGGCCTTCACCACTGCACTGCCTAATTGCAAACTGTGGCATGCTGCGGATTCAATCCATCCTGCTACTTTTTCTTTACAGTGAAATCTATAAAAAGTTAATCCAAAAGAAAAAAAAGTCAGGTATCATTCTGTTTTCATCTGCCTTCAATCCGGTTTTCTTTGAGATTCTAGAAAAATAAACCGGAAATGCAATAAAAAGTGCAAGAACTGTTTCATAAAAGTAAAAAATGTACAGTATTACAAAAAAAGTTAAACTAAATACTGTACGTTACTGATATGAATGCGGTTGTAACTATTTTCCTTGTAATGTGACTGATGTTGTGGATTACTGTAATATGCATCACTTAAAAAAATATACATATATATATATTTTTTTTTTTTTAAATATCAGAATATCTCTATCTCTCAAACACAAAAAGTAAAAATGATTCAACTCAAGTTTTATTTTACCTTTGTTCCCCTTTCTTCTGATAGCATATAAACATCTGTGTGCACATACTACTATAAATACATACTACAACTACTACTATGGAGGCTTTCAAAATCTATAGAGTTAGGACTGCAGATAATACTGGGGTGCCTTGTGTCACGGCCTCGGAAGCTTCCGCGTGCAAATGTGTGCAAACAAAACCCCTGTTAGACAGTACAATTTGGTTTGTTGCAGGCTGGCAAGTTGAGTTAGGAACTTTTCAGTTTGTGTTTGACATGCATCGTCCTTCCATATGCTCCTTGCTGTTACGGCCAGTTATAGGTTGGGGCAGTTGCCGTTTGTTTGTACCACTGATTTGTGCCATTTGCTGGGTGTCCAGTGCACCCAACAAATGGCACAAGAGGTCTTGTGCCATTTGCACAGTGGGCTCCCTTCAGGCAAACCAGCCCTCAATCTTTCCATTACTATATACACTATATTACCATAAGTATTGGAACACACACATGAACTTTAATGGCATCCCAGTCTTCGTCCATAGGGTTCAATATTGTGTTGGCCCACCCTTTGCAGCTATAACAGATTCAACTGTTCTGGGAAGGCTGTCCACAAGGCTTAAGAGTGTCTATGGGAATGTTTGACCATTCTTCCAGAAGCGCATTTGTGAATTCAGGCACTGATGTTGGACGAGAAGGCCTGGTTCGCAGTCTCTGCTCAGTGCTCACTATAGAGGCTTTCAAAATGTATAGTGTTAGGACTGCAGATAATACAGGGTTGTCTTGTCGTGGCCTCTGCAGCTTACACATGTGTTTGCAAATGTTTGCAAACTAAACCCCTATTTTTAATGTGGATTGTGAGACAGGATAATTTGATTTGTTGCAGGCTGGTAGGTTGAGATGGAAATTTTTCTTTGTTTTTTTCTGACATGCTTCACCCTTCCATGTGCTCCTTGCTGTTAAGGCCAGTTAAAGGTTAGGGCAGTTGCTTGTTTGTTTGTACCTGTGTACACATACCCTGTACAGCAGTGGTTCTCAACTCCTGTCCTCAGGACCCACTAACAGGCCAGGTTTGCAAGATAACTTAAATACATCACAGGTGATATAATTTGCTGCTCAGTGATTGCAGTATTCTAGTCTGCATCTCCCCAAGGTAATACTTAAAATCTGGCCTGTTAATGGGTCCTGAAGACAGGAGTTGAGAACCACTGCTGTACAGGGTACAGATAAGGAGAAATATAATTCAGGGGGTTAGATATAAGATGTCTGAGAAACAATACTCCCGTCCAACCAGAATGCAGCAGCTATTGAACAAGGGGTATAGTATGGAAACCCACAAGTGTTGCTGTTGATGACCAAAGATGGTCATAAATCAGTAGAATTTAGTTAAAAACATTTTTTTTAGCATGTTTGTTTAATTTTACAATTTTTAATGGGTTCAAATCTTTTGAGCATAGTGACAATTTTTTTTGTTAAATTTTAAAAAAAGGTGCAAGATAAAAATGTTTCATCAAGCAAATGAAATTATAACAGTGAATGTGGGTTTGTTTGGGAAATTCCATTCATTTGAAAATGGAATGTGTAAAGCAAATTACAAAGTGCTTTTGAATGAGATTTGTCAAGTCATTAGTGGCATTAACGAATGTACTGACAAGATCTTTTGTATGACTGTTCATACGAAAATCTACTACGATATGGCAGGCTTTAGTTTGGATTAATGTTTGAAACTAGGTTGTGGAAAAAAAACGCTGACCAGTAACAGAGGTATGTTCATGCAACCACTAGAAAGGAAAAGTCCAATGTCCAATATGGAATTCGCTCAGCTCCAGTGGCCAGTCAGGATCATCTGGAGGATGGAACGCTGGCCATGTTGGAATGGGAATGAAGGGTATGCATGACACTACACCACAGGAGACAGGAAGGAAGGTCACTCTGCAGGCAAGTACCTGGTCAAGATTATATAGTGAATGCTTCTATAGCTAAAGAAGTGTTGTGGGAAGTATGTGTCCCACATCTCGTGATTTCTAACAGCACAGCTAGCGCTCAGAAAATGATCAAAGTTTGTGAAAAGCTGCTTTTGATGTTTTTTTGTACATTGCATTCTAGTATATAAAATAAAATGGGCCCAAAAAGGCTGAAAACACGTTAACATCTGCTGTCTTGATATTGTGTCTTATGGAGAATCAATACATTTCAAAGATTTTTAAGAGCAAGCAAGAAATTGCGGATCATCTCTCTTCACATTCTAGTATGCGTGGTATATGTCCAAGCCAATTTGTGGACTCACACCCAAGGATGTCCCCATTCTCCTCATTTTAGTGCAACTCAAGCAGGACTGCTTTAACGCTCTCTATATGTTTCAATAAAATCTCCAGCACCATCAGAACACAGATAAGCGCAGGTGAAAAAAACAAGTCCCATTTCCCTGAATTGGCCTGCATTCAGCAGCCCCAGTGTGCACCACATACACAAAGCAAAGGAACCATCCAGTACATCATTTTGGATTTTGGACCTTGGTAATGGAAGTTGCTGTGGCCCAAATACAACAAGGTCTTGAGTGACCCTAGTAACTTCTATGGTTCATTAAACCTGCACCGATAGGCGTAACTAATGTACACTTGTATGCCTCATAGCAAGCACACTGCTGGTAGGCTTCAATGAATTCTGTACAACATAGTACAAATCTGCTTGAGCTCCTCTCAGCAGGGAATGCTGATAGGGTTTTGCTTCTCCACCAACACTCATCTGCCTGTAGCTATAAAACAATCCCTATGTATAGCTGTATCCAAGAGAGACAGAAAAGCAACAAAGCACATAATTCAGTCAGATAACACAAACACATCTATGAACAGACCTAAGAAAAAACAAAACTTAATTTAAACACTGCTGGAATCCAATAATAAGAATAATCTGCACGCAGAAAAATGTGTGTGTGTTGGGACATAAAATCAAAGCAGAACAAGGTCACTGACCCAACATTTTCACCAACAGCATTAGGAGTGTTCCCATTTAATTAGACAAGTTACACCAGTTAGTATTTGAATATAAGCCCGCACCACGCGCCCTTCATGACTGCTGTTAGTAACAGATCCTGTACACACAATGGTTTTTTTTTTAAGGACAGAATAATTATTAAATGAAAGAAAATAGCTGTGAAAATGTAAAAGACTTTGGGGTTGATTTACTGAAGGCAAATAGATTGTGCACTTTGCAAGTGTAGTTGCACTCTGCAGGAGCATTTGCTTCAGAGCTTAGAAAATGAGTAAAAGCTCCGCTGACTACCATCATCCAATCGTGCAAGCAAAAATGCGTTTTTTTTTTTTATTGTCCTTGTATGTGATTGGGTAATCTTTGCAAAGTGAAGCTTCACCTCATTTATAAAGCTAAGCTCTGAAGTAAATTCCCTTTCAGAGTGCAACTACACTTGCAAAGTCCACATCCTACTTGCATTTAGAAAAACAACCCCTTTGCCCCTGCATACACAACTACTATGTCACGCCAGGAATATGTTCCCCCCAGTTTAGAATAGTTTTCATAGCAAGGGGGTGACTACCACATGAAGTGAGTGGACCAGCATTAAAACCCAAAAGTTGCAGACTACATGTCCTAATAACCAAAGCAAGGTAAGTGAATCCATTGTAGGGAAATCTTACACCTACCACTGAATTGTCCATGGATTACACGTTATCAAAAATTACTGCTGGAGGCATGAGGCTTCCTTGCTTGGCTCTGTCATATCTGCAGCAAGAGAGGTCAGGGTTTCTGGTATGATCATCTTTCCACTGAGATACATCAAACTCCCAGTATCTACACAAAACTGAAATATCAGGTGTTAGCTGGATGACACTTTTAAACCAATGTGTGTACTGGTACCATTAGAAATAATAAAATCCCACTCACCGTGATAAGGTCATGCTAGCCTATAGGCAAAATACCAGTTACCTTATTTTTAGTGGAAAACATTAAGATGTCATGCAGCAGTCTCTGCAGAGCACCCACAATACATGCCACCAAAATGCTAAAAATTACCCGGTTTATAGGAGTTGTGTTTCAAGAAGGCTAAGCCCTCAGAGGTGGCCTTTATCAAAGCATATCCTCTGAGTAACCTCCCCAGTCTTCATTCTGGCTCTACAAATATAAAATCACAAGGTAAAAAATTTGGTTCCTTCATGGATCACTATCCATCTCTTTTAAACGTTCTTGATAATATATGTGCATATTTATAGATTACTGAGCAAAGTCTGTCTCTTGTGACAATAGCAAAGCATAGCTACCCTTGGGGTAACTAAACAAGAGGACTCTTCTTTCCACCAGGCTCAATAGATGCAGTTTACCATCTGGCACTATTTCCAAATTAATCCTTCAAAATCTCTACAATTACTGTCCACCCTTTGATTTAGTTTCCATCTCTTCACTAGAGGTTTACTTCTTAAACAACTCACATATGCTCCAAAGTCCAATCAAAAGATTGGATACGCAGCCAGCTAAACTATTTTGCTTTAACTTCAACAAATCATATTGTGCAAATGTGATGTTACCTTCACTGATATTGGTTAAAGTGTCATTAGTAAAGAATAATCTGTCAAGACTCATGGAACCCCTGCCATGGAGACTGTTCCTTGTATAATAGGCCCCTTACACACGGGCATCATAATTTACTGATCTTTACTCAGAAACTTGTTGAAAGCCCCTGAGTAAAAAAAAAACGTGTAAAGACCTTGAGTAATGTTACGTATAGGCGTTGCCAGGCGACATTTCTTCTGCATTGCCAGTGTTGTAATATACTCATACTCACGCAAACATGCTTATAGACGCGTAAACACGCATATGCTCGTAAAAATGACTGCATGTAACATTTTCTATTTTTGTTTTATGGCTCTGTACTCAACGCTGTATTACCGATCTTTACTCAGTCGTGTGCATTGTTCAATAGACAACAATACATCTCATTTCAACTCAGTAAAAAATGTGGCGCTTTTTACTCCCATGTGCTAGAAGCCTTATACTGTAGACTCCAAGTGTAAAAACTTGTCCCGGCATGTTCAGCCTCCATATACAGTGCCTTTCGAAAGTATTAGCCCCCCTTGCTATTCTTGTTTTGTTACAATACAACCCTCCTTCCAAAAGTCAATACTTAGTAGAGCCGCCATTTGCTGCAATTAAAGCTGCAAGTCTCTTGGAATATGTTTTTGTTAGCTTGGCACATCTAACCACTGGGAGTTTTGTCCACTCCAATCTTCAAGTCATGCCACAGCTTCTCCATTGGATTGAGTTTTGGGCTTTGACTAGGCCATTTTAAGACAATTATGTGAATACTTTTTCAAGGCACTGTATCTATTGCTATCTTTTGACACATAGGTTTCCCCAAATGGAATCATATAAGATAACAGGAGCTCTCTCACAGACATCTGCTCAGAACCTCATCCGGATCACACCCCCCTCTCATCCGTCTCTAGAAATGATCAGGAGCTGGTGGGACTGGCTCACAATTACGTGACCGCTGTGACATCTAATCATAATCAAGATATAATGTAGCGCGGTAATTACCTGAAATCCAAAAGCTGTCCTCCAAAAAAAAAAAAAGTTTTTTTTTTTTTTTTTTGTTCAAAGAACAATTCAATTACTTCAACCTGACCAATTCTTAAGGAACTGTAATATTTTCCAGAAATAATTAAGCAAGCACCATATTAAGGAAGAAGCCAATAGAATTCATCACAGAAAAAGGATGAATTTCCAGAGGTGAAATTTTCAGTCTTGGTAAAATGAACTTATGATTGGCTCATATACGCAATTATTTGCAGAATAATTAACAAAAATTAGTTATTCTGTCACTGGTGTTAACTCGCTTATAGTCCACCCTCTGCCTCACTGGTCAAAACAGAGAGATATTGCTTCACCAGCCAAGGAGCGACTTCCACTAGGTAAAGTTGCTCAATGATTCTGCCACAAGCGTATCTTAAACCAAAACCTAGTGTTTTGTATGGAGTGTGGAAGGATTGAAACCTTGGACAGGTGTTCCTCCTTGAGAGAACACTTTGTCCTGATGACCATTGTTACAGGGTGTGAAAGTGAAAAAATAAAAATAAGTAAACACTATAACATTTATAGAGAAGAGAAAAGGGAGTTCGCAAAATCCTCCAATGGGGCACCTGTCTGAGTGGGGGATTTTCCTCACTTTAAAAAGATTTCCTCGTACTTCCTGTTGTGTCTTCAGAGCAAGAAGTGATGGGAAATCAACCTAACAGGTTTTAGGTATCCCCTACTCTATCCCACACAAAATAAAAAGTTTAGGCTTTAGATACACTCTAATGAATTATCAACAAAGGCTTTAAAATGTTGTCATTATTATAATGCAAGATTTATAAACCACCAACAGTTGGCACAGCTGTTAAAAAATGGAGGGAGACAGTACAGTGACAGTTACATTATAAGAGGGATCAAGGGCCCTGCTTATTAGAGCTTACAAAGCTGGCCATGCACTGTGGGAATTTTAGTTGGTTCGCCCTGCTGGCCCCACTTCATTCAACAAAGTCAATCTTTCCAACGCTTTTGGTCAAAGAAACCCACTGGAGAATTTTCGAAAAAAAAACAGCCAGCTATCATAATGCAGTAGCCACAGCAGATTAGTTCACCCGTGCTGTATAGGGTGGATGGAGGAATCTGTTAGTCTTTTTCCTTCAGCCTCTGAGCTGAATAAAAAAAAAAAAAAAATCAGTATATGGCCAGCTTAAGTTTAATTAGCCCCAGCAGGTTCAACGTGGCCCATTATGCTTTTTTGGGAAGCTATATTTAAAGAATTCTTATACTTCACAATATAATGAAAATCAGTTATCAAAGTATTATTAATAAAGTAATGTATTCAAGCTACATTTTCTTCCTACTCAACACTCTGCTGGCACTAGTTTTACTATCTGACATTACTAAAAAGCAATTTCTTCTGGGAAATCAAAGGTCATACATTTCATTAAAGGCAAAAAAGTAAAAGCTCTAAATGGAAAAAGGGCAAATGGTAATGATAATGTACAAAAGGTATGATAACCAAGAGCTACCATTATTTTAATTGAAGATATATAGAAAGAAAAGGACAATCTTTTTATTTGTTTTAGAAAAATATGTGACTGCAACCAACTCAAAGTAAATATTCCTACTGCAATAAGGTTTTAAAATGTGTAGTTTGCAAATACTGTATATATGTTTCTAGTGGGAGACCCACATTTGATCATTACATCATGCAGGCTGTACCTCCTGAGTCCTAATGCTACACAGTGATTGTACTTAAGTGTTCTTTGCTGTCGTTGCAAGTTAGACTGACTGAAAAGAAAGGATCGCCTTTTGGATAATTAGATCACTTCAGCTGGAATGCTGACCACTGTCTGTGACATACAGATAAAGTGGATGGGGTCATATGTACAATAACATGTAAAACAGAGAATCAGAACATTAAAATGTGTAGTTGCAACACTCACACAATAGCTTTACTTTAAAGTATTAATCTAATTGGTTGCTGTAGGTTTCTGAACTTACTGGATATTAACCTTTATACCTGTATTAGCATGTAAAATGTAATGTAGAGGAAAACTTTAACATATCAGTATTCATAACTAAATACAATAGATGTTGCTGGAACGTGTGTAAACATGCCTCTGTATAATGCAAATCGATAATAGTTTTTCTGCCCCAGTATTTTATATTGTAAAAAAAAAAAAGCCAAGTCAAAGCACTTTAGTGCTACACTGACAGGAGGTAAATGTGCTTTATTTCATCTCCAACTACAGATAATTCCACCCTACTTGCACACATATGGGAGCTAAATGCACTGACTGTACTCCTTGACCAATGGGAGCTAAGTGAATTCTCAATCTACACCATGAAGCAGCTAAATACACTGTGCATCTATGGGATGTCACTATCCTATAATCCAAGACAGTGCAGATCTAAATGTAGTGTATATATTGGCTCCCATTGGTCTAGAACAGGGGTCTCCAAACCTTCTAAGCAAAGGGCCAGTTAAAATGGAACTAAATGCTTCTATTGTTTTCAGCCAAGGAAGCTGCCATCTTGGCCTCTGTTTAATCTTCAACTGCCAAGATGCTGCACATGTGATCAGTTATGACACCAGTTATTGACAGTTTGGTTGATAGCACGACCAATCTGACAGTTAGTTAAAATCGATGGGCTTACTTCCACTTTAACTGTCATTTGGGTTTGGGGAGGGGGGAGACTGTGGCCAGTGGGATTAGAAAACACCCTGGCTTCAGTGGGAGTAAACAATGCCCCATCATGGGTTTTAGTGTAAAAACAGTGCACCACTGTTGGTGTCAATGGGAGGAATGGTGATCCCAACACTGGTGTCAGTGGAAGAAATAGTGCCCCCTCATTGTTTTTAGTGGGAAAAATAGTGTCCCACTGTTGGCATCAATGGAAGGAATGCTGCCCCATTGTTGGTATTTAGGGGAGAAATAGTAGTATCAGTGAATGAAATGGTGCCTCAAGGGCCAACTAAAGGCAAGAAAAGGGCCACATTCAGCCCACGGGCTGCAGTTTGGGAACCACTGGTCTAGAAGGAAACTGCCCATTACTCCTTAGTAGACCAAGGAAAACCAAGTGCGCTGTACCGCTAGACCACTTGCAGCTAAAAGAATTGTACTTCCACAGCAATGCGTGCCAAGTGCACTGTCCTTCTAGACCAAGGTTCTCCAAACTTTCCAAAGGGCCAGTTTAGTGTTCTTTACATTTTTAGGATGGCCAGACTGTGGTCAGTGGGAGTAGAAAATGTGCAGTCTTGGTGGTCAGTGAGTGTAAGCAATGCCTGTGGTCAGTGGGAGGAGAAATAGTGTCCCATCATTGCGGTTAGTGTCAGGAATCATATTCCACCATTTACATCAGTGGGAGAAATAGTACACCATTGTTGTTGGTATAAGTGGCAGGAATAGTGTCTCATCATTGGCTTCAGTGGCAGGAATAGTGTGCCAACATTTATATCTTGGGAGGAATAATAACCCCTCATTGCAGTCCGTGGGAGGAATGGTGCCCCATCATTGCAGTCCGTGGGAGGAATGGTGCCCCATCATTGCAGTCCGTGGGAGGAATGGTGCCCCATCATTGCAGTCCGTGGGTGCCCCATCATTGCAGTCCGTGGGTGCCCCATCATTGCAGTCCGTGGGAGGAATGGTGCCCCATCATTGCAGTCCGTGGGTGCCCCATCATTGCAGTCCGTGGGTGCCCCATCATTGCAGTCCGTGGGTGCCCCATCATTGCAGTCCGTGGGAGGAATGGTGCCCCATCATTGCAGTCCGTGGGAGGAATGGTGCCCCATCATTGCAGTCCGTGGGAGGAATGGTGCCCCATCATTGCAGTCCATGGGAGGAATGGTGCCCCATCATTGCAGTCCGTGGGAGGAATGGTGCCCCATCATTGGTCTCAGTGGGAGGGATGATGCCTTATCGGTGTTGTCAGTGGGAGGAAAAGTACCCTAAGGGCCAGATATAAGCAAGCAAAGGGCTGCACATTGGAGACCACTGTTCTAGACCAACAAGAACCAAGTGCAGTGTACCTCTATTCCAATAGCAGCCAAGTAGACTGTACTTCTATACTAATGGGTGCCATATGTGTCTACATCTTATACAGTGGAAGTCTACAGCACCACACATATCAGCCATAACAGAGGAAACCAAGGGTCACGTACTTTTAGTAGGTGTGAAGTGCACAGTACTTTTACACCAGTGGCAGCAACAACAAAATAATTTACACAAGCAGCTGCACTTTATCTCTACAACAACAGTAATCAAGTGTACTAGGGTAATGTTATATTGCACTTCTTCCTTAATGGTAATCAAATGTACTCTGCCACTATATGGCTCTAAGTTCCACTAGTAAACAGACCATGGGGGCCAAACTTTAGATCAAATAGGTGGCTGCGGCTATTGCAGAACAGTTTATAAGATACCAATAAAGTAAAAGGGTCTCAATAGTTTTTAATTTAATCTAACTAAAACAACAATGATCACAGATTTCCTACCTACAGGAGAGGAAATTACAGTGCTTGGTGAAACAGCACAGAACACTGCAGTCCATGATTGGGTGTGATAGCGCCATTCAAATAGGGAGGGAGCATCTGCTGACTGCTGCAGACTCCAGATCCATGTACAAATGGGATATTTCCTACATACTGTGTCAATTTCATAAACTCACAGTACTGTCTGTTCCGGGAATAAGTCTTTTTTCTTACAGAGTAGAGATGTAGTTACTCATTACTTCTGTGTGAGGAAAGAACCATCCAGCATAAAATAATACACTGGCTAAGTTACGTACTATAACTCAACTAAAGAGGCTTCCAGTATGAATATAATAAAAGTATAAAATAAAAGTACTGATTAAACTGCGATTAAATATTTCAGATTTGGTTAGTATTATTGATAATCTTAGTAAGATTAGTGCTTAAGAACAATACCTGAAAAAAGTGTCAAAGAAGACAGTCTAGCTTCTGGAATTCAGCAATGAAATAGTAGAGAAGCACACAAATACATCAGAATAGACACATACCAGATACAATATATTAGGAACAACACAATAGACACAAAAGGTGAAAGAAATAACCTTGATAGTTCAAATAAAATTGTAATTGGATATTAGAACACAGGATATTGATAAATGCTGTCATTCTTATATTAACACATAGGAGTATACTTGAACTATAGCAGAGTACAGCACAGAAACTAACTGGATTATGCAAGAGCAACATGCAGTACTAAACGGATGAAGGCATATCAAACCAAAGCACACTTGCTGAAAAAACTAATTTTCCAGAAATATTGTGGGATGGGATCAAGATGCAGAAGGGATTACTAAATATTTCCAGGTCATATGGGTTTAACAAGTACACGAAACCCCAAGTGCTAGATGAATAATCCAAGTATAAGGTCCCATCTTTGCAAGAACTACATAGGTTGACCTCAGATAGAATCAATATTTCAAATTTCGCCAGCCAAAAAGGGAAAAATTTGAAAGCACTGGATAACATTCTTACACTTTAATAAGGCCCACACTCATTGGCATAAGTATATGGTTCGGTACTTGTCTGCTGAAAGCAATTACGTTCTGAACAAAAAAAAATCAAAACGGAGGACCTGATCGAGGTATTTGGCATATGGCTCAGTGATCTACAAGATCGACTGCAGGTCGGCTACAAAAGTTGGTGCCAAGATGGCGAGGTTGGACATGCCATCATCAGGGGTTAGTAGCAGGAAGCAAAGATATGGTGGCAACATAAGCATGCGGTAGGTAAAGCCATTCTCCTTACCTCTTGTAGCAGGTCGGCCTGCTCGATGGCTTTTAGAACGTTTTTCTTTGACGTTTCCTGTACCTCTCCTCCCAAAAGAAATTCATCCAGAATAAAATAGGCTTTCTCAAAATTAAAGATGATATCAAGCTCACACACCTGAAAGGCAGAGAAGATGAGCATGTCTTCAGGCATAATGACACACAGTACAAATGTTTCAACAGCAATATGTACATCAGAATAAGTGATAACATTTCCAGTATATATGGATATAAAAATGGTACAGACAAGCTCTTGTAACTGAAATAGCTTTGCAGCTAGATTTCTAAAGATGGAATTGGAGATAAAACCTTGAGACAGCTAGGAAATGTTTTCGTTTCAGTTTTCCAATAGGATTGCAGCACGGGTAGCATAATTGAAGTTTTTTTTTTGCAAACTGATCTAACTACATGCGTAACAAATTCATGAACAAAGTAATTACTAGAAATTAAATTTCAGTCATAATTATAATCCTTGTGTTGATCAAGTTCACCAATTCTGATCTAAAACAAAATTTGGGAGATTAGCCACCAGCAGAAGGGCAAGGCCATCTCAGAACATAAAATTACACAGGGCTAGATACAAACATAACACACTACATAGAAATCGAAACTCACTATGTATGCACAGTTTTCTTGCTTTAAAGTGGATGTAAACCCAATTCATGAAATTTGACCTGGACACATCTGTAGTGTTTTTTTATCTCTGTCCAAAGCCCCAAGTCCTGTGTCTTTATGCTGCTCCTTTCTTCTGTTATCAGCATGATAACTTCTGACACGTTTTCAAAGACGGGAGAAAAAACTGCTGGAAATATGTGTCGGGGTGGG
The DNA here is from genome assembly GCA_037952835.1 of Lithobates septentrionalis. Lineage (NCBI taxonomy): Eukaryota > Metazoa > Chordata > Amphibia > Anura > Ranidae > Lithobates > Lithobates septentrionalis. The sequence continues at coordinate 2,305,091 of JBBDGP010001790.1, read as the reverse complement.
TGCTATAAGTAGATTAGTAGAGAGCTTGTCTATTCACAGCACTGCTCTGCACATTCATTCCTTCCTCTGCCTATGTGGAGAGGGGATGTGTGCCTTTCCTCCAATCAGCTCTCACACAGTGTATGCCAAGACTCCACTCCCACAGCTGAAACAGGAAGAAGAAAATCTAACACGATGTGCACTTTCTAAACAGTATATAAAGCTGAAGACGGCAGATATACAAATAAAACTTATGTAGGGAGATTTGTTTCATCTCTGTGTGTCATCTGAGGCTATTCACTTGACTGGGTATAGGAGAGGGTCTACAACCACTTTAATCTCAGCTGGCTCTGAAAACATGTACTGAGCTACTCAACAGCACTTTTTTTTCTGATTTGTGATTGGTTTGCTAAGCTGCCATTTGCTTTGGTAAATGTTTGTACTGGTTAAAGTGTTTTTCTTTAACCTCTGAAGTGAAAATAAAGAAAACATATTATTCTATTGTGTGTACTTGCCTCAATCAATAACACCTAGTGTGATTTCCAGCTTTTCTCTCCTCCCTCTGCTATCTGCACGAGTGGCTTCTGATCATATATCCCAACATCAAGCTATCCCCAGGGACATCCTCCCCACAATAGATTTCCCTATGAGGCAGTGTAGAGGGGGTGTGTCCATTTCCTCCACTCAGGTCTCAGATTACACTCAACTAAGCTCCCTTGTCCATACTGTGCAGTGTGTGACAGCATTCTGTCCCTAACCTCAGAAATGCTGTGTACGACTTGAACAGCTATAGTGCTAGTTCACACCAGATACAGTTCTGTGCTCTTTTTTTCTGCACTAAAAATGCATGCAGTGTTTTCCTTGTATGCCAATGGTTCTAGTTTACACCAGTGCAATCAGTTTCCGGTGCAGAAAAAAAAAAAAAAAAGTAGAGCGTGCTGCATTTTTTCTGAGCAGAACTGTACTGGAAGCTAGCAAATTGTATCAAAAATGCTCTGCGACTGCGTGTGGTGTGAACTGTAAGCAAAAACTGATCCAGAACGTATGAGTGCATTTTTGTGGTGTGAACTGGCCCTACAAATGCATGCACAGTGTTTTCCATGTATTCCAATGGCTCTAGTTCACACCAGTGCATTCAGTTCCAGGTCAGTTTCCGGTGCAGAAACTGACCGGAAACTGACTAGAACTGACTGCATTGGTGTAAGCTAGAGACATTGGAATACATGGAAAACACTGTGCATGCATTTTTAGTGCAGAAAAAAAGCTCACAGAACTGCATCTGGTGTGAACTGGCCCGAAGACAAGGCTGTGGCTAAACAGGTTCAGCTTACGTAGGAGGATTTGTTTAATCTCTCTGCATCACCTGAGACCTGAAACTTCAGTTTGTAAAGTAGTTTACAACCACTCTAATCCTTGCTTAAGCAGCACAAGACAAAGAATATCAAATTGCTGAATAAAGAGTGAAAAACATTCTTCCATAAAAAGAAAAGCAACCTGTGTTTTAAAAACCACTTCCGGACTGCCCACCGTCGTTATACGTCGGTACTTTGAAGGAGGATATCGTTGTTATGGCAGCAGCTAGCTGTCATAACCCCGGGTAGCCTCTTCAGTGAGCGGTCCGGTTTAAGATAAAAGTGGTCTCTGTGGCGGATTCGCCGCAATATCACTTTTATCGGCGGCAGGAGAGGGCCCTCTGCGGCTTACCGGAGCCGTCAGCAGAGGCGGAGGCGATTGCGTCCTTCTCGTGGCCTGACATGGAGACGAGTGAGGGGAAGATGGCCCCCACCCATTTTTTTTTAAATGACAATTTTTTTTTTTTTTATTATTGCATTTTAATGTAAACATGAGATCTGAGGTCTTTTTGACCCCAGATCTCATATTTAAGAGGTCCTGTCATGCTTTTTTTCTATTACAAGGGACATTTACATTCCTTGTAATAGGAATAAAAGTGACACTATTTGTTTTTTTTTTTTTTTAAATGGTGTAAAAATGTAAAAAAGATAAAAAAAATTTAACCTCGCCCCCTCCCGACGAGCTCGCGTACAGAAGCGAGCGCATACGTGAGTAGAGCCTGCATATGAAAACGGTGTTCAAACCACACATGTGAGGGATAGCCGCAATCAGTAGAGCGAGAGCAATAATTCTAGCCTAGATCTCCTCTGCCTGTAACTTAAAATGTGCAACCTGTAGAATTTTTTAAACATCGCCTATGGAGATTTTTAAGGGTAAGGGTATCAATTTACTCGGCAGAACATTAACTTTCACAATATAAAAAAAATTGGGCTAACTTTACTGTTGTCTTATTTTTTAATTAAAAAAAGTGTATTTTTTCCAAAAAAAGTGCGCTTGTAAGACCGCTGCGCAAATACGGTGTGACAGAAAGTATTGCAAAGACCGCCATTTTATTCTCTAGGTTTTTAGAACCCCCAAACATTATACATTTTTTTTTCTAAGTAATTTTATAGCAAAAAAAGCTGTTTTTAACTTGTAAACAACAAATCTCAGCAAGAGGCTCGGTCCTTAAGTGGTTAAGAGAGAGAGACAGGAAGAAAGCTGCCTAAAGAATATGATTTAGTTTCTTAAAAGTTTTAACGAGAAAGTAATTTTGCACACAGAGTACATCATTTCAGGACACTATAATTAGACTTACGCTGCCAAAATACTTGTCCAAAAGCTCCACGTAACGATGAATTATTTCTAGAGTGATTAGCTCATTGTCCTGGTCTTCAATGGCGCAGCAGAAGTAAAGGCTGGCGTACCTACACACAGAAGGAATCATTTTTAGAGATGATGTCTACCAGACACTGGTATATAAAAAATACAGATATATAGCGACTGTGATAACAGTAATAAAAGCAAAAATAATAATAGTATATACAATTATTTACAAATTATTATTATTAAGAGGTATATTGGGGGGGTAAAGGATAGGAGGCCACCGTAAACCAATATTACATAACAGTAGAAGATATAGCTCGGATGAGTAACCCCCCCCACCGCCTAGTAAACCTCTTGGGTATCTGCAATCGGGGAACCTTCATATTCATAGTTCCCAATTCCTCTCCACAATTATTCCCATAAACATAACACATTCTTACGTCTGGATTCTATTCTACTAGCAAGACACTTTTTTTTTTTACCTCCACAATATCTGTGGTTGAGAGTGATAGAAACTCCATGAAAGATCTCTAGCTGACGAATCACCTATAAAGGTTAATGGTATCATGCAAGTTGGTATACAGGGGGTTCCCTAGTTACAAACATCCGACTTACAAACGACTCCTACTTACAAACAGAGGAAGACAACAGGAAGTGAGAGGAAATTTACCCCTAGGAAGGGAAATTCACTCCTGTAAGAGTTATTATGGGGAAAAGGTGTCTCCACTGATGCTTTATCACCAAGGCTGGTTTCCAAAACAACCCAAAATTTTCAAAATCCAATTGTTATTGGGACAGAAAGTGAGGTGAAATCTTCTGAACATGGGCACAGACAGCAAAACAAATGTTACAGGGGTGTTAACCCTTCCCTATGCTATCCAAAAAAAGCTTAAAAATTGTTTTTTTTTTGGCTGGAGCTACACTTAAAATATGTACCTGTTCCAACTTACAAACAGATTCAACTTAACAAACCTACAGTCCCTAACTTGTTTGTAACCCGGGGACCCCCTGTATTCCTATTTTTGGTAGATTTCAACTGTAAAGGTCAACTTTAGCCAAAACTTGAAGAACACAGACGTGGCTCCCAATGTGAAATCCTTCAGTGTGTACAGCCCCAAACACATCCCGTGTAAACAAGGCCTTACAGTAACAGGGTTTCACATGGACAAGAAGTTCTTTAGTGAAGAGTAGCATACATTTTTCGGCAGACTAGGGAAGGATTTAACTTCCATCAGGTTTCTGTAGCTGCTAGTGTCCCCCTGTGGTGAATTTGTCCAGCTTGAAATGGACATCACACAACAGTTAGGTGTGGCCACACAAATGTGGATGGCTATGGAGAAATGTGAAAGCTCCAATCTGTACTCCACTGTCTAATTCAGGGGTTTTTAAACTTTCTAAACAGTTTACAGTCATTCAAACTTTGGGGGGGGGGGGGGGGGTTGTCGAACTGTGCCCAGTTGGAGAAAACAATGCCCCACTTTTGGTATTAGGGGGAGAAATTGTTGATGTCAGTGAAACAGTGCCCCATTGCTAGTGTCAGTGGGAGGAATGGTGCCCCATCGCTGGTGTCAGTGGGAGGAATGGTGCCCCATCACTGGTGGGAGGAATAGTGCCCCATAGCTGGTGTCAGTGGGAGGATCAGTGCCCCATTTTTGGTGTCAGTGGCAGGAATAAGGCCTCAGGGGCTGGATAAAGGCAAGCAAAGGGCCGCAGTTTGGAGAACACTGGTCTAGTACATGGAAACTACAAAACACACAGGTAGACCAGCCAGCACAACCATTTGCAGTCCTCATGAGCCCACTGTCTACCTATCTGTCCATTCAGAATCCAGTCACTGCTAACTGAAGATATGGATTGAAAGAGACAACTTAGAGATTTTGTAGCCAAATAACAGAAGCCTGTTGTCCTGGGCTCTCCGTGTATTACCAACAGATCCCCATCTCCCATATTATCTAGTGAGTATCTACAGTTTTCACTTGCTCAGCAGAAGCGTCTCTTGGAAACAAATAGGCAAATGATCTCAAGCATGGGAAGAACTGTGCTCTTCTCTAATGGACCCGACAGCTGAATAAAATACACATGCAGTAATTAGTCTCTTTTTACCCAAAATGGAGATCCCTTAAAATGTAAAAAATAATATAGCTACATTTTTTTTTTACTTCTACCATTCTCCTCCCAGGCTCCCAAAATTATCTTTTTAGCTTCTGCATTGGGCTGCCTAACTTCTGAAAATAAAAGCAGTATTAAACCCAATAGCAAACCTTGATTATATTGGTTGTATTTGTTTCTTTTTTTAGGCTTTCTTGATCCAGCAAGTCTGTTTTTCACAAGCGCAAGCTCTCCAGCAGAATCGGTGAGTTTACATGGCGTAGACAAACCACTTAACGTTGGCAGAGGTGATTAAAATTATAAGATTTTATTTAGTCATGCAAAACCTTTATCCCTAATGGAAAGAAATGTTTGATGTAACAGATTATAAACTGTGAGCTGGAGACTTTGGCTTCAATTTCTAATCCCCTGTACACACGGTCGGAGATTGATCGGACATTCCGACAACAAAATCCTAGGATTTTTTCCGACGGATGTTTGCTCAAACTTGTTTTGCATACACACGGTCACACAAAGTTGTCGGAAAATCCGATCATTCTGAACGCGGTGACGTAAAACACGTACGTCGGGACTATAAATGGGGCAGTAGCCAATAGCTTTCATCTCTTTATTTATTCTGAGCATGCGTGGCACTTTGTGCGTCGGATTTGTGTACACACGATCGGAAATTCCAACAACGGATTTTGTTGTCGGAAAATTTTATAGCCTGCTCTCAAACTTTGTGTGCCGGAAAATCCGATGGAAAATGTGTGATGGAGCCCACACACGGTCGGAATTTCCCACAACAAGGTCCTATCACACATTTTCCGTCTGAAAATCCGACCGTGTGTACGGGGCATTAGTGTTACTATAGCTGCTAATACTGTACTTTCAAGACCACCCCCCCTCCTCTCCAGACTGACAATGGTGCTGTGCCTCCTGTTCTCATGCCTCCAGAATTGTCTCTCTAATACAGGAGAAAACACAGGGAAAAAAGACAAAAAAAAAAAAAAAAACTAAATGCAGCCACCACATCTAATGATTGGTAAGCTGCATTATAATAATTTTTGGGGTTTGATACCACTTTAATGTAATACTGGGCTGTATTCTGGGGATAGGAGCTTGGGAGGGTTAAAGCAAACCTGTTGCTGTTTCCTGAATAGGCAGAGCACAAATTCCCATTATAGTAAACTTCAATTAAAAAAAAAAAAATGGGCCCTCGGGCAGTTTAAGCCTTAATGTGCTAGTATGCACAAAGCCCTCCAGCGGTGCGCTGTCACCGCTTCCATCCTTACCTGATCTTCCTTTCTGGGTTAGCAGGCTCTGGCCATTTGAATGGTCGGACCGCAATGACATCACTCCTGCACATATGCCCGGAGTCATGGTCGTGGCAGAGCTCTCTCCGTGGATGGCATACTCCAATATGCCCTCTATTGAGAGCGCAGTGCTCATGCACCAGTGATGTCACCGGTCACTACAAATGTGAATAGCTCCTAAACAGTGCATGTTTAGTAGATATTTACTGTACCTACAGTTAAGTCTTATTATAGGCTTACCTGTAAGTACAAGTCATAAAGCTCTCCCCCACAGTCATATAGTAGTCCGAAGCAAGGGCTGAATTTCCATTTAATCCATAAAAAGCCCCAGTTATCTGACTATAATTCCAAGGAAGCATGTGATAAATAAATGTTCTCTGAATGGTAGGCGATAGTCACAATATGAACTTAGCAAAAATTGTATTTAAATAGTGTATTGTGCATCAATGACCTCACACCTCATTCTTGATTCTGAATACCTCTTCCTAAGTCATCCTGTAGTGTAATGGATCAAAGCCACTTTCCTCCATGACCTAAGCTAATGTCTTGCCCTGGTGACCAGACATCTTGCCCTGCTCATTATCTTCTTGGGCACTGGTCCCTTCACAGTCCCCATGAGTTTTCCTGCCTCTGGAGCCTATGAGAGAAGACTCGGCAGGTGCAAGTGTTGCCTCCACCAATAGGGGGAGTGGGCAGTAATGTTACATTCAGGGGACACCTGAAGAAAGACCCCATGAGGGGGATGCACCACTGTCTTCCTAACAGTAAGAAAGCATAATTCAATAACGTTACCACTGCAAGGTTTTTAATGAGCAAAATGACAATTTTTGCAATGTGTGAAAAAACAGGCATACTTTGCCATGAAGAATTTACAAAATGAAGGCTAAAAGAGCTTGTTGTGCCACCTATTACTCTGTAACCTTCCCAGGTCTGGCATCCACTACATTTCTGTGTAATTACTGACACTTTAAAAGAAAAAATTGCAACAAGCTTGTCTCTGATGGAATACCCTTGGACCTGATCCACATAGAAATGAAGCAGCAGCATCTCAGCCGCCTCTCCCCTCTTGCTAACTATGGTACGATTAAACTCAAACTGCCAGCACATTAATTTCTGAGCCCTTGCCACACAGCAGTCAGAGCAGTGGTGATGCCCGTGGGGAAGCAGTTCAGTTTTGAGAAGATGATAATTAGGAGCATTTGTTAAGTGCTGTTCTATTCGCCCAGTAAGCCATCTCTCTTTTCTACATGGAGAAGATCTTGTCTGATTTAGTGCAAGTGGCACTTTAGCACATTAGTACAATTAAGACTCATATGGGAAAAGGCGCAATAGTCAATTTGTCCTTGGAAAAAAATAAAATGAATGAACAAACTAGGTGATATCTGTCAGGCAAAATTAAACTAGTCAGAAATGTGTATTTTAATATCCCACTGCTTATGTCCCATTATAAAAACACACATTTCATTACAAAGGATAACTGTATTTTTAATTAACATAGTAGGTCTGTCAAATAGAAGAGCTAACTGCAAAACTGTAAATATAATCTGGCAACCTGTGTACCAACGCTTCCTAATGATGTACTGTAAATGGCTGGCACAGTTGTTAGATGCTCTGACTCTCTATACACAATTGGTTTAGGCAACCGCCAATTTGGGGATGAGGACGGGGGATGGGATCTGTTTTGCACAGGCTTTTAGTTAATGTTTAATACAGACTCTGTCACCCCCCATCTTGTCCAAGACAGCGTTCTTCTGGCCTGTATATGGAGAGATACAAGCTGGAAATAATGAGTCATTCTGGTACAAACTGAGCGGTATAAAGCCATTGTACACTTTCAAATGTTTTTGTTGTTTTAACTAGATATTAATATTGTTTTTTGCCTTACCCTGTAATGATGGGCTCAGGTTTTGTAGCTTCAGTGTGCAGGGTCATGGCTAATCGATTCTCCAATGTCCACGGATTCATTCACCAAACTTGTCCCTATTCACCAGCAGGGCAAGCAACGTATTCCAGGTTACTTAGCATCCAGTGCATGCCTAGTCATTTCTGTTGTATCCAATGATGAAACGCGCACATCTTTTGAACTACTGTAAACTCTGTTATATGCTCTCATCCACAGCAGAGCACTAGACAGAGATCCAGGGATTGTGGGATATGTAGTTTCTTCACAGGAAGTGTCAGTTCTCAGACTACAGACAGCAGAATGCATTTAACCTGTACAGTACCATGCAACAACGTTTCAAATTTCTGACACCAGAATGTGATTACTCTGCTATAGGCTGTGCGCACAGGGCAACAAATGACACCATGAAAGTACAAAATACATCTTATGCAGGTGAAAACACATCTTGTGCAGGTAGGAAGGTTTATAATGCCTTCTCCTGTGGGTCATAGGATTTCTGCACTCCTATGACCCAGATTCAGCCAACAACAGGCTTAAAGTGGATGTAAACCCGATTCATGAAATTTGACCTAGGCACATATATCTGTAGTGTTTACTTATCTCTCTCCAAAGCCCTGAATCCTGTGTCTTTATGCCGTTTCGTTCTGTTATCAGCATAACGTCTGACAAGTTCTTCGAGATGGGAGATAAAACCAGCCTGAAATTTGTGTCAGGGAGGTTGCTATAAATATATTAGCAGAGAGCTTGCCTTGTCACAATACAGCTCTGAAAGCATCTTCCTTCCTCTACCTATGTGGAGGGGGTGTGTTTTCCTCCAATCAGCGGTCACACGGTGTAAGCCCAGATTACACACCTACTGCTGAATGAGGAAGTAAAAATTTGAATACAATTTAAGAATTCTAAAGAATATAGCAAGCTGAAGACAGCAGATATGCATGTAAAACTTATGTAAGGAGATTTGTTTCATCTCCGTTTATCATCTGAGGCTGTTCACTTCACTGGGTATAGGAGAGGGTTTACATCCACTTTAAGTCTACGGTCAGCTGATGTCACAGAGCTGCTTCAGACTCTGGAGGGATACCGACTTTAAACCTTTCGGATCTGCCCAGGTACCTGAAGCGGCAGCAGGCTCAGCCTCTCAGCGCGCCGCTGAGAGCCTGAGTCAGCTGTTCCCTTCCCCTTCACAGCCCAGCACTCCAGAGAGAACTGGAGGGGCAGAGCAAAATAAAGGTGGCTGCCAGTCACCGCTCTTTGCTCAAAGAGGACCAAGAATTGAATGATCAGCAGTCATGTGATCGCTCGGTTCTTGGTCTTTGGGGCAGTGGGGGACAGATGCAGCATCCACCTGGGTGAGTATGTAAGTTTGTTATTTTGAAAACCCATACTTGTTTTAAAATCTAGCTGTAAGCCCTGACTACAACTGGTTAATCTAATAGGGGGTCAGCACCACCCTCCTATCTGCTGCTTTTAAAAGTGTGGCACAAAATTATAGGCATAATAGGTGGGAAGGTACAAGCAGTTGAATACATAGTTACACTGAATAGCTAGTGGTCAAAGTAGTGTTGGTACAAGATAGCATATAGCCTATAGGTGCCAGAGGTGGCATGTCCGGTAACTGACAATAAAATCGCATAGCAAAATAATGTAATCATGATATTATTGAAATAATGACATCAAGGTACAATGGATAAAGTTCTGGCATCAAGTGTAGCTTGACGCGTTTCGTGGATGATTTTGTCCACTCATCAGGAGCTGATGCGTAATAATCCAACCCTGACACTGAGCGCGGCGCATGGTAGATGGCATAGAGTGGGTCGGGGGCAACAAACCTCGTGGTGGGAGCTGAGGCAACATGTAATGTCTGGATGGCATCAGGTAAATGAAGTGACAATGTTTGAATAGTGGAATGATCTTTATATAGCAACAATAATGGAACATAGATTGTCAACCAGAAAGAGTATCTGATGCTGCATATCATGCACAGCTAGCAAGGTGAAAACAGCTAGTGTGCAGAGACCGCAGGGGGAAACTGGCCGTGTAAAGACTTTACTCTTTACACGGCCAGTTTCCCTGGGGTCTCTGCACACTAGCTGTTTTCACCTTGCTAGCTGTGCATGATATGCAGCATCAGATACTCTTTCTGGTTGACAATCTATGTTCCATTATTGTTGCTATATGGAGATCATTCCACTATTCAAACATTGTCACTTCATTTACCTGATGCCATCCAGACATTACATGTTGCCTCAGCTCCCGCCACGAGGTTTGTTGCCCCCGGCCCACTCTATGCCATCTGCCATGCGCCGTGCTCAGTGTCAGGGTTGGATTATTACGCATCAGCTCCTGATGAGTGGACAAAATCATCCACGAAACGCGTCGAGCTACACTTGATGCCAGAACTTTATCCATTGTACCTTGATGTCATTATTTCAATAATATCATGATTACATTATTTTGCTATGCGATTTTATTGTCAGTTACCGGACATGCCACCTCTGGCACCTATAGGCTATATGCTATCTTGTACCAACACTACTTTGACCACTATCTATTCAGTGTAACTATGTATTCAACTGCTTGTACCTTCCCACCTATTATGCCTATAATTTTGTGCCAATTATATATGTATGTGTATATATATATATGAAATTCTTTTACTATATCTACTATTATTAATAAATTTACAATTATAATCCTCCGCATTTCAAATTGCTTCATTTAAAGTCCCAAACCCCCTTTATATATAACAGATACCGGGATGGAGGCGACTAGTGCGCCTCATTTAAAGTCCCAACTCCCCTTCCATTGCAAAATTCCACTACACACAGTACAGTATAGTTACTAAGATAATTCGTTTTGCAGTAAAATTTTTCAGTTTCAAGCTATTAAAGTGGAAGTAAACTTCCATCTCTTGCTTTCACCTATAGGTAAGCCTCTAATAAGGTATATAGGTAATGTAATTATCTCCTAAAATGTGCACCGTTTAGGAGATATTATACATGCAGCCAGTGACTTTTACTGGCGCATGCGCTCTGAAGGAACGGCCAGCCATGCTGTTCCTTCAGAGCCCTGTGCAGTGAATGGCGGCTCCCGTGCGCATGTGTTGTCATCGCAGCTCCGGTCAGTCACAGAGCCATAATCCGCAAACCTCGAAGCAAGAGGGGTGAAGATGGAAGCGGCGAAGAGGTCGGGCGCTCAGCACAGGCACCATTCACAGAATGCTTTGAATTTTCTGAATTAACACAAATTATTCTCTGATAGGACAAGGTGGACAGCTGATGTCACCTACCTGCCTCTCTCCCTTGTCCAATCAGAGAACGTTTTGCATTCATTCAGAAAATGCTAAGTATTCTATGAATGGTGCCTGTGCTGAGCAGCTGACCTCTTGTTTTAAGAGAGCAGCAGGAAAGTCGCTCAGCAGGAGACCAGAAGTAAGTGGAGATCTTTTGAGTAGTGTTGTCTACTTCAGTGATTTCTAGCTTCCAGGGACAGGTATGGTATATGCATAGTTACATTGGTCCGTGCTGCAATTCCTCTTTAAGACACAAAAGATGTCCTTGCTGAAGCTCTCTTGCTCATATAATAACCTCCCCGTCCGCTCATAGAGCACTACCAACTTTCAACTTAAAGCTGCTTGAACTGACAAATGTTTTCAATACTTTTAAAGGAATATATACTGTAAGTGATATCTGATCTCAAGGCTGTTTTATATATTTGCCTGGAATTCTTTATATGTACTTTTTTATGGTTTTCTGCATTAATTAGCCGGTTCTTTAATACATTCAAGAGTTTGAAAATATGATGCATAAGATCAAATAACTCTTCAACCAGACCACTAAAACGTACATCACTGTCACACTACTGTAATAGAAATTGTTTTACTCTTGTGATTTCTTTTCTGTTAGAAAAGTACTTGTGCTGTAAAGCATCTGCTCCCTTTATAAATAAAAATCACAAAATGTGACCTCTGCACTATCAACACGAGCCAGGCTGTCATTTTCTATCTTCTATCCAACCTATATCCATACTCTATATTCATGAATTTTGACAGCAGTAGAAGTGGGTATATGTCTCAACCCATCTGCCATCAAGTTTGAAAAACAGAACTCAACAAGCCTGAGTTTTTGCATAGCTGTAGTAGCTCTACAAAAGACCAGACATTAATCACATCACACGTCGGAAAGCTAAATTGTAAAATAACACCCTTAAAAATTCTCTAGTTCCACAGAAAAACAGATTATTTCCAAGGAACAACTGTTGAAATCAGTACAATACAACCAGTGTACATGTTTACCTTTTATCCCAGCACTGGGAGATCATCCAATGTGTATCCCCGGGATCCAAAGGTGAATAAAGCAGAATGGGGCCCTAGTTAAGGTAGCAGCATTGTCTCCCCCCTCCCAACCCATACCTTTAAATTAGAATTATACAGTGCCTTGAAAAAGTATTCATACCCCTCAAATTTCCACACTTTCTCACGTTACAACCAAAAATGTAAATGTATTTTATTGTGATTTTATGTGATAGACCAACACAAAGTGGCACATAAATTGTTTTACAAATAAATATGTGAAAAGTGTGGCGTGCATTTGTATTCAGCCCTCCTGAGTCAATACTTTGTAGAACCGCCTTTCACTGCAATTACAGCTGCAATGTCTCTAACAGCTTTGCACATCTAGAGAGTGACATTTTTGCCCATTATTCTTTGCAAAATAGCTCAAACTCTGTCAGGTTGGATGGAGAGTGTCTGAACAGCAGTTTTCAAGTCTTGCCACAGATTCTCAACTGGATTTAGGTCTGGACTTCGACTGGGCAATTCTAACACATGAATATCCTTTGATCAAAACGATTCTATTGTAGCTCTGGCTGTATGTTTAGCGTCATTGTCCTGCTGGAAGGTGAACCTCCGCCCCAGTCTCAAGTCTTTTGCAGACTAACAAGTATTCTTCTAATTTCCCTGTATTTGGCTCCATCCATCTTCCCATCAACTCTGATCAGCTTCCCTGTCCCTGCTGAAGAAAAGCATCCCCAACATGATGCTGTCACCACAATGTTTCATGGTGAGGATGGTGTGTTCAGGGTAATGTGCAGTGATAGTTTTCCACCACACATAGGGTTTTGCTTTTAGGATGAAAAGTTTGATTTTCATCTGACCAGAGCACCTTCTTCCACATGTTTGCTGTGCCCCCCATATGGCTTCTCGCAAACTGCAAATGGGACTTCTTATGGCTTCCTTTCAACAATGGCTTTCTTCTTGCCACTCTTCCATAAAGGCCAGATTTGTGAAGTGCACGACTAATAATTCTCCTGTGGACAGATTCTCCCACCTGAGCTGTGGATCTCTGCAGCTCCTCCAGAGTTACCATGGGCCTCTTGGCTGCTCCTCTGATGAATGCTCTCCTTGCCCAACCATATCTTGGTGGGTTTGCAGTTGTGCCATACGCTTTCCATTTTCGAATGATGGATTGAACAGTGCTCCGTCAGATGTTCAAAGCTTGGGATATTTTTTTTTTCTTTTTTTAATAACCTAACCCTGCTTTAAACTTCTCCACAACTTTATCCCTGACCTGTCTGGTGTGTTCCTTGGCTTTCATGATGCGGTTTGTTCACTAAGGTTCTCCAAAAACCCTCTGAGGGCTTCCCAGAACAGCTGTAATTATACTGAGATTAAATGACACACAGGTGGACTCTATTTGCTATATAGGTGACTTCTGAAGGAAATTGGTTCCACTAGATTTTAGTTAGGGGTATCAGAGTAAAGGAGGCTGAATACAAATGAACGCCACACTTTTCAGATATTTATTTGTAAAAAAATTTGAAAACCATTTATCATTTTCCTTCCACTCCACAATTATGTGCCACTTTGTGTTGGTCTATCACATAACATACATTTATGTTTTTGGTTGTAACATGACAAAATGTGTAAAATTTCAAGGGGTATGATTACTTTTTCAAGGCACTGTAGGCACCGTGAAGCCATACATTTACATTATCTGCTCTGGCATAGCCCCCTCCCCATCAGACAATCTGACACTAACTAAAAAAAAAAAAAAAAAAAAAGAAGGACGGCTCCCTCTAAGTGCAGCATGTATGTTAAAAATATTTATTACAATAGATAAAAACACTCACATTTGAGTTGCTAAAAACCAGCATGTAAAGTAGTTTCATCCGCGTGCTCTCGGGGGATGTGGGTGTCACGGGCCAGTGGAGGGGTTCCTGGGATGTGAGTCCTGTAACCTGGGTCCTGGTAGCTGTTCCGGTGGTGCCGAGGGTCCTCAGAGCCTCCGGGCGGCTAGGATATCGGTCATGGATCCTCCGTGGAGCGCCATGCTGACCTGCGTCTTCACTTCCGGGAGTGGGGTGAGGCGGGCAGTGCTTCGCGTTCGGAGCATGCGTGCTCCTTCATCAGGCTATGCGCATAGCCTGATGAAGGAGCACGCATGCTCCGAACGCGAAGCACTGCCCGCCTCACCCCGCTCCCGGAAGTGAAGACGCAGGTCAGCACGGCGCTCCACGGAGGATCCATGACCGATATCCTGGCCGCCCGGAGGCTCTGAGGACCCTCGGCACCACCGGAACAGCTACCAGGACCCAGGTTACAGGACTCACATCCCAGGAACCCCTCCACTGGCCCGTGACACCCACATCCCCCGAGAGCACGCGGATGAAACTACTTTACATGCTGGTTTTTAGCAACTCAAATGTGAGTGTTTTTATCTATTGTAATAAATATTTTTAACATACATGCTGCACTTAGAGGGCGCCGTCTTTCTTTCTTTTTTATTTGTTCCAGAGCTTCTTCTAGCTTTTATAGACTGGCTGCCTTCCATTTATTCAGCATCATTTTATCCTCACATGGACTAATACCCGAACTTGTTGTGAAACATTAACTACCACCATCAAGTTCCCCCTCTCAGGAACCCCCAACCCACCCCCTTCCCCCCACCATTTTTAGTTATATGTACTCGGCTACCTCCATTGTGCGCCATATTAACCCCTTGATCGAATCTGACACTAACTGCCTACAAGTACACCCTCTCTTGTGATGTGAGAACACAGTGCAATCGATCCCCCTGTTTTTCAGCAGGGAAGATTGTAGCTGAGCTCCCTGGGCATCCATCAGGCCCTATGTGCCTGTCAAGGTTGCCATGTGAATGATCCGGATCATGTCTCATCAATGCCCACCTCCACGCTACATCATGATGATTGACAGCACATATAGGGAAATGGTGGACCTTGACATGACTGACTTTAGCCCAACTAGCTATGATAAGGCAGGAGGGAGATATGGGCAATTTTTATAATGCTTCCACAAGTGTGGGATCATTACGGAATGAAGACCCCATAGCATGCAAGAAGCACTCTGGTCAAAACAAAAGTATGCTAGGACCGATTAAAGAATATGTAAACCTAACATTTTATATTACAGATATGTGCCTGCTGTACCATGTACTTGTATGAAAAAGTATCCTGTTTTCTTTATATTGCTTCCTTTGTGTGGAATCCCTGATTTTCTTGCCAGTCCCTCTGCTTTCTTTTAAAAACTGACCACACTAATCAGGAGAACACTGTGTGGTCCGTTCTCTAGCTGTGCTGGGAACTCAGCCTGCTCTCCTCCAATGATTATCCTGACACCCCCCCCCCCCACACACATAGCCATTCACTGGGAAGACCAATGTGCTGCTGTTTTTCCTCCCCAGCTCATATGCAGTTGAGAACAGAGGGAATGTGATCAAGGTATTTATAATGTTATATATATATATATATATATATATATATATATATATATATATATACACATACATACACATACACACACACAAATGTTTTGCTTTTCATTTCTATTTTAAGCTGGATGGATTGTTTACAAGTCGATCACTTTAAATATGTTGCCCTTATTTCTTAAAGCCATACAGAATTTTCAGTTGAAATGGATCATCTAAACAAATACCGTATATACTCGAGTATAAGTCGAATTTTTCAGCACATTTTTTTGTGCTGAAAGGGCCCCCCTCGACTTATACTCGAGTCAAGCACTTTTCTGCAGCAAAAAATTTCATTTTCCGAACCGACTTTGGGGCCCCGTATCTCAGGGCCACTTGGTGCTAGGAACCCCAAATTTGGTGTGCAAACCCAGTGGAACTGGTACCACGACATATCCAAAGATAAAGTTCCTAGCACTAAGTGGCCCCGAGATACGGGGCCCCAAAATCGGTTCGGAAAATGTCATTCTCTGCTGAAGAAAAGTTCTTGACATTTTCTGAACCGACTTTGGGGCCCCATATCTCAGGGCCACTTGGTGCTAAGAACCCCAAATTTGGTGTGCAAACCCAGTGGAACTGGTACCATACCATATCCAAAGCTGGGGTTCCTAGCACCAAGTGGCCCTGAGATACGGGGCCCCAAAACCGGTTCGGAAAATGTCATTCTCTGCTGCAGAAAAGTCAGTGAACTGATTTTTGGGGCCCTGTATCTCGGAGCCACTTGGTGCTAGAAACCCCAGCTTTGGAAATTTTATGGTGCTAGTTCCACTGGGTTTGCACACCAAATTTGGGGTTCCTAGCACTAAGTGGCCCCGAGATACAGGGCCCCAAATTCGGTCAACTGTGTCCATCTGCAGCAATGTCATTTCAGGACCCTTTGGGTTCAGAGACCCCAAATTTTGGCTGCAGCTAGGGGGCATCTAGGAACCCTTAACTACCGAGTTTGAAGTTCAGGGGACCTATGGCTGCAAATGGGCACAGTGAGGCATGCAAATGGGCACAGTGATGCTGCAAATGGGCATTGTTGACCCTCTTTTCCACTTACAGTAGCTGTGCATTTCTCACCCTCGTCTTATACTCGGGTCAATAAGTTTTTCCCATTTTTTTGTAGTAAATTAGGGCCTCGACTTATACTCGGAACGACTTATACTCGAGTATATACGGTAGGTTTTCAAGGTAGAGATGCACTGAAATATTTCGGCCAAAAATGGTGTTATCAGCAGTAGACCGATGAGAGAAAAAGGTGGCGATAATGGCAGCGAAAACGCACTGTGTGTTTGCGGCGATTTTATCGCAAATTTGCTTCTTATGGTGTGTTTTGCATAGGTCATGTGACTCAAACCGCATCAAAAATGTAACACGGGTGCGTTAATAAAGGGGTTCTTGCTGCATTTTCAATGCATTTGAACTGGGAGGTGCGTTTTTCTTTACTGACCAAAAATGCACCATGCTGGTTTTTTCACACCACAATGGAAGCCCAACGGACCAGTGTGCAGACATAAATAGAATTTAAAAGGGATATATTTTTTCTTGAGCTTTTCTTGCGCTAAAAGGTGCCAATAATGACCGACAAATTCATATTCGTTTAAATTGATGATATTAATTAAAAAGTTGAATATAATACAATTATATATAAAAAATATAAATATTTTTTAAAAAGTCATTTTCAGTTTTCGGCCAAGTGCATCCTGCATTTTCGGTTTCGGCACCAAAATTTCCATTCGGTGCACCTCTATTTCAAAGCCTTACAGTTTTGTAAACAACCACAGACTGGGCCGCAGAATGAAGACTGATGGAACAGGGGGAAGGCAAAAATTTTACAGGCAGGCTGCACTGTATTGCAGGGTGGGGGCATTAATTAAATTGAAAATCTACTGAAGACTGCTCTTTAAAGTAAGCCTGTACTGGGTGAATAGAGAGGCTGTTATTGCGGATCTTTCTTTCTGGAAAATGCTAGTTGCCTGGCTGTCAAACAGGTTTAATGGATGCAATACCTTCTAGGTCGCTGAATGAGAATATTTGTATAGACAAGCCGCTCTAAATTTGTTACTGACTCAAAGTACTGAAGCCAGACACAACCAGAAAGCCATTATGTTTTAGAGGAAATAAGAAATGACAGGCAACATATTTTCCTCAGTTTGTGTGTCCTTGAATATCACAGGCAGACGATGGTAGGCATTCTGAGTCTGAGGCAGCTCTGGCATACTGAGGAGACAAAACCACTCCTAATTTCCATCATACCATTCTAAGTGTTTATGAATGTCTGAACAATGGGGATTCAGAGAAGGGGTTGTTATTGTAAGTGCCTCCTAACAGAAAAGATTTTCCCATTTCCTAAACTTTATCACAGAGTTAGGTTATGTTACCAGATGCAAATGTTTCCTAGAGGAGTTCTCCGGTGAAGTAGAATACCTGGCCTGAGAATAGCTGGAGGCAATGTCTCATCAAACACTTCCATTACACTGGTAAAAATATACACAATCTGACGTCAGTGACTATCCTATGTGAAAAGAAGTACCGGTATTTATTCAAATAAATGAACTGATTGAACATGAACTTATATTTGTGTCAAGATCAATAAAGCAACAGTATTAGCAATAAAGGACAGCCTTCCAAATTCTGAGGCTCAGCCAAGCCACATATATGCAGATAGTGATCACATGCTTCCCCTGAGACAACTCCCCGCCTTTCTGAGGATTCACAAGCCCCGGGTACTGTACTGGAGATTGGGGGAGAAGGTCCGTGTCTAATCTCAACTTTAACTAATAGTAATACAGCAACACATCAGGATGAAGAACCACACCAAACTGAACTATCTGCCCCGTGCACCTTTCCTGCAAAGCTAGATAGCTTCTTTTTTTTTTTTTTTTTTTTTTTTTTAGGTTCCATTCCAATTGCAGCAAGCATTTTTTAGCATTTCAAGCCTTTCCCACACATTGTGCATTGTCAATACCTTTTCAACATTTGGGCTTTGTTCACGTACTTAAGCATACACCCATGTGAGGGCCATGTTTTGCCTACTATGCAACACCAGTACATCACATGCAGATAAAACATGGCCCTCATATGGGTGTGCGCACTTAAGAACACCTGTGTGAACAAGGCCTTAATGCTGCTTTCACACCAATGTGTCTTTACCATGCTACAGATGAAACAAAAATGCAACCCCCTTAAATCCTTTGAGACTCTTCACACCACTAAGCTGTGGGTGTGGTGCGCTTTGAAAAGTCCTGCATGCTGTAGCTGTACTTTCGAGGATGGGGCTTAATCCACATAAGCAAATCTCAATGTATCCATTGCCATATAGCTGTGCCAAATGGGGTGCACACAGAGGACGGCTCCACAGTAAAATAAGTGGTGATGTGACCTCACATTTGTTAATATGTAAAAATTACTTTTATTATAATTACTAGAAATCATTTATATAGTGAGGTACTTAGGTTAACTGGATTGTTCTTAGGAAAATTTGTCTTAAACAAAAATACACATAAACGCTCCAACCTAAAGCGTTTGTTAACCCAAAAAAAAAAACAGATCCTGTTCCCTTAAAGCATGTTATACAGCAGAGTGCTTGTGCTGTATGATTTGGCCCCCTGTATACCCTAAAACAACCTGGCTGATCCTGCCTGGCTATACCCTCCCCTCTGCAAACTGACCACGATAATCATGGTTGCTGAGCCCTGACACCGTCAGTTTGCGCGATTCCGTCATCCGCAGCCTACTCTTTGCAGCTCTCCTGTGTCTATATCTCCTCTGTCCTCCTCCCCCCTCCCCGCTCGTACCAGTGCCCTCCCCGCGCGACTAAGGCCTTATAGGCTGAAACGCGTCAACTGTTCTTATTTGCGTTTGGTCACTGTGGCTTGTCAATAAATATTATACTTCTTAAGAGCAATCACCGGAGTGCGGATCATCTTTTCCTCATTTCCCTACTCAGCCAGCGACTGTGGATCGAGCACCTGGGATCTCTGCTTTCTATGTGATGTATGGGTAGTAGCACTGACTTTTTTGTTATTATACTGCATGAAAAATGCAGGCGAATAAGAGTGAATAGGACTAAGGACTAATGGTACTTGTGTGCTCTAAAAGCTTCCCACAATTTATCACTTAAGCATCCCAAAGGACTATTCCCAAGATATTGGCGATTACCACTGCTATTAAATCTCACTGCTCAGTAATCATCTTCAAACCTTGCAAAGCCTGACAATGTGGTAGAGAAACCGTCACTTGTACAAGGACACCAGACTGAGCAGGCATTATACTACGTGGCTGAGGGACACTTGTTTCAAGTTTCTGCAACCTTGAAGGACATAAAATGTATTTTTAGACCACCGGCTGTCCAAACCTAGTCTTCATAAACAATGAAATATGCCAACAGATTTTCTTTTATTCAATGGGAAATATGAACAGCTTGTTACACCTTAGCTGCTTTTAGGGCGCTAACTGCATTGAACATCCTCTTTTCAGGAGCAAGTTAGCTGTGTAATAAGAAGCATGAAGGGGAAGATTCGGGCAAAAATTTAAATCATTCAACTTTCAGGATAACACTGCATGCATACTGTGGTAAACATATTTAAAGTGATTGTAAAGTTGTTGTTTTTTTTTAAAATAACAAACATATTCTACTTGCTTGCTCTGTGCAGTGGTTTTGGAAAGATCAGCCCGGATCCTCCTCTTCTCGTTTCCCACGCTGATGCTCCTGGCTCTTCCCTCCTGCCAGGTACCCCCACAGCAAGCAGCTTGTGCCACCTCCCGCCCATTTTCCCTCCCGCTGCCACCAAAAGCCAGTAAAGAGTGCGAGTCCCCGGAGAGGCAAAGCTCTCATGGACATTGCTGGATCAAGAGGGGGCTCAGGTAAGTACTAAGTACTAAGTATAAGGTGAGTTGGGCTGCTGCACACAGAATGTTTTTTACCTTCATGCAGAGAATGTATGAAGGTAAAAAACCTTATGTCTTTACAACCACTTTAATGTTCCTTAACTGGTATTTATTAGAACTTTCTCATATCCCACTGCAGAGAAAATGAGCAGAGTTATTGGAAGGCCTCTGGGCAGAGTTGCAGGTAATCTGAGGCCGGCCATAGACAGAGCAGTTCTCTTTCTTGTAACCACAGTTGCAAGAAAGAAAAATTGCTTGATTCAACCATCAACATTGTCAGTGTTAATGGGGGAATCCCTCCGGCGGAACCATTGTCTTCTCCCAGCGGGGGAAGCCGTCCCCGTCAGGAGAATACAGTGAATATTGCTAGCGGCTATAACAGCTGCTAGCAATAATCACGCGTAAAATCCAACAGGCTGGTTGTACCCGAGTTGATCAATAAACTTGGGTACATTCAGCCTACCCATACATAGTTGAATCTTGGCCGGTTCAGCAGGATTCAAAGCCACTTATGGCTGGCTTTAGCACCACCAGTTTTTAAGCAGCGCTTGTTTAGAATTTGGGTCTTCTCATCCTCACAGGTGTGGCTTATGTCTTTTTAAAGAGACACTGTCTTTTGCCTGTTCACATTTCACCGAAGCATTCTTTTTGCCAAATTAGGACAAAGTGACAATGTCTCCTGACAGTCCAGACCCCAAGCAAGGTATACTCACTGCACACTCCTTTCCCGTCTCCCCACTCGATCAGAGCCTTTGCTCTAAAAGGAGCAGATCACCTGTGAATGGGGAAGAATGTCACCCAAACATACTTTTCATTGAAGCATTCCTTTAAAGAGGATCTACAGTGAACACTTGCTAGTTCCATATACATGTAGTACTTCTTGCTTTTTTACGACCCCTATTTTCTCAGCGAAAAGATTAGATCAATAAGGATTTTTTATTAAAGCTAAGCTCCAGGCATTGATTTTATTGTATGGTTACATTGATCCAACTTGTGCCTGTCTATGTATATAGTTCACTCATAAGTTTACATACCCTGGCAGAATTTTTGATTTCTTGGCCATTTTTCAGAGAATATAAATGACAAAAACTTTTTTCACTCATAGTTAGTGTTTGGCTGAAGCCATTTAATATCAATCAACTGTGTTTACTTAAATCATAATGGCAACAGAACGGGCTATATCGGACACGCAATGGAAGGAGATATTGGAGGGGGGTCACCAGGTCTCGATCTCACCAGCACAGAAATTTTCGCATCTATTGCTCCTACACAGGGCATACCATACCCCTAAAAATCTGTTTAAATATGGGAGAAGGGTGGATGCTAACTGCCCTAGATGTCAAAACATAGGAGACCTATTGCATATGTTATGGAAATGCCCCAAGCTATTTCAATATTGGGCGGATGTAGTTGAGGCTATAAATAACATCTTTAATCTGAATCTTAAGGTAGATCCAAAGCTGTGTATTTTGGGGGTGGGGGGGAACCTAGGCAGTGGGAGGGATAAAATAAAAGCGGTGCGGAGATGCCTATATCAGGCAAGAAAGCTAATAGCCAAGAGATGGCAGGCAGAGAAACCCCCTTCCGTAGTGGAGTGGCTTAGAACGGTGTCAGAAACAGTGGGGAAAGAAAAGACCGTATATGTAAGGGGAGGGAATATAAAGGAATTTAATAAAATCTGGAATCCCTGGCTTAAGAAGCCGGACTATCCTAGGCAAGAATAGTGTAAAAGGAGGATGGGGAAAGGTGTAGGCTCCAAGATAAGAGCATAAGTGTGTGTTAGGAACTATGATATAGAGAGGGTTTGATATTAGAGTTAGGGGTAGGGTAATATGGGGTAAAAAAATGGGAGAAAAGAGGAAGAGCACTCCTTGTAGGTCAGTTATATACATCTAATATTGGTGGTTTTATTACTATGATGACACATATATATATTGTACATTGTGATGTATTTTGTATGAATATGAATAAAAATCATTAAATTAAAAAAATAAAAAATAAAAAATAAAAATAATGGCAACAGAAACTACCCAAATGACCCTTATCAAAAGTTTACATACCTCAGTTCTTAATAACGTGCATTGCCTTTAACATTGAAGTCTTTTGTGGTATTTGTGGATGAGGCTCTTTATCTTCTCAGATGGTAAAGCTGCCCATTCCTCTTGGCAAAAAGCCTCCAGTTCCTGTAAATTTTTGGGCTGTCTTTCATGAACTGCACATTTTAGATCTCCCCAGAGTAGCTCAAAGATATTAAGGTCAGGAGACTGAGATGGCCACTCCAGAACCTTCACTTTATTCTGCTGTAGCCAATGACAGGTCGACTTGGCCTTGTGTTTTGGATCATTGTCATGTTGGAATGTCCATGTACGTGTCCAATACTCCCATGCGGAGCTTCCTGGCTGATGAATGCACATGTTCCTCCAGTATTTTTTGATAACATACTGCATTCATCTTGCCAACAATTTTGGCCAAATTTCTAGGGCCTTTGTAGCTCACACTTCCCCAAAACATCAGCGATTCACCTCCGTACCTTTCATCATAGGCCTTGTTGACTCTTCTCAAAATGTAGCGTTTATGGTTGTGGCCAAAAATTTCAATTTTGGCATCATCACTCCAAATGACTTTGTGCCAGAAGGTTTGAGGCTTGTCTCTGGGCTGTTTGGCGTAATGTAAGCGGGATACTTTGTGGCATTTGCGTAGTAATGGCTTTCTTCTGGCAACTCGACCATGCAGCCCATCTTTCTTCAAGTGCCTCCTTATTGTGCATCTTGAAACAGCCACACCACATGTTTTCAGAGAGTCCTGTCTTTCACCTGAAGTTATTTGTGGGTTTTTCTTTGCATCCTGAACAATTTTCCTGGCAGTTGTGGCCAAAATTTTAGTTGCTCTACCTGACCGTGGTTTGGTTTCAACAGAACCCCTAATTTTTCACTTCTTGATTAGAGTTTGAACACCGCTGATTGGCATTCTCAATTACCTTGGATATCTTTTTATATCCCTTTCCAGTTTTATACAGTTCAACTACCTTATCCCGCAGATCATTTGACAATTATTTTGCTTTCTCTATGACTCAGAATCCAGAAACGTCAGTGCAGCACTGGATGAAAGATGCAAGGGTCTGTCAGGAATCCAGAGATTCACTGACCTTTTTATACACACACACTAATAACAAGCAAACAGATCACAGGTGAGGATGATTACCTTTAATAGCCATTCAAACCCCTTTGTGTCAACTTGTGTGCATGTTATCAGGTCAAAATCACCAGGGTATGTAAACTTTTGACCAGGGTCATTTGGGTAGTTTCTGTTGTGATTATGATTTAAATACAGTAAACACAGTTGATTAATAAATGGCTTCAGCCAAACACTAACCATGAGTGAAAGAAATGTTTTTGTGTTCTCATTCATATCCTCTGAAAAATGGCCAAGAAATCAAATTCTGCCAGCGTATGTAAACTTATGAGCACAACTGTACATATTCCATACCTGTAGGATTGTTGTAGAAGATGAGAATCACTGATTTTTTAGGGTCTGTGCACAGTACAGCGAACACAGGAGGTTGCTCCCTTAGCATGGCCGCCATTCACAAAACACCTTGTATTTTTTTTTCCAACAAATACAAGGCACACCCTGATGGGACAAAGTGCAGATTGTGACATCACTCCCTGCTTCTCCACCTCCTCTATTAGGAGAATGCCTTGTATTCAGTGAAAAAAATTCAAGGCATCTTTAAATGGCAGCTGTGCTGAGCAAACAACCCCCTGTGTTCCCTATGCATAAGGTAAGCGGCTCAGCACAAGACCCAGAAGACTGTGGCAATCACTGTAGTAGCCCTGACTACTGCAGGGATTCTCCAAATCTACATCAATCCCATGGATATAGAATATGTATATGTACATTGACTAAGGTGGACCAAAGCAACTATGCAATAGAAACCATGCCTGGAGTTCAGCTTAAATATTAAAATGATGGCCTATCCTAAAATTGAATTTATTAAGAAAAGATGCGGACTTCACTTGTTTAACATAATGACAACAGATAAATAGTTATCACTGGGGTCTTGGGTTCAATTCCTACAAGGGAAAATTTTTGTAAGGGCTTTGTATGTTCTCCTTATATTTGGTTAGTTTTCCTCCCACCCTCTAAAACATATTGGTAAAATCAATGCCTTCCACCCAGGCTGACCTTGAATTCACCGAGCCGTCATCTCTTGTATAATCGGCTCTCACTTGGCTCTGACGTCTCACACGCAGTCCCACCTCCGGCATTGGACCAGTGTCCTGTCAATCACAGGAGCTGGTCTAATGGCGATGGCGGAGGCGGGACTGTGTATGTGACTTCCGACTGAGAGCCGCGTAAACGGGATGACGGCTCAGTGATTTCCTGCATGATTTTACTGCATGAGAGATGGTGAGGCTGCAGATGGGCATCAGGCTGCATTGATGGGAGATGGGCGCAGATCAGGCTGCAGATGGGCACAGATCAGGCTGCATTGAGGCTGCAGATGGACACAGATCAGGCTGCATTGATGGGCACTGACCATTATTTTGCTTCCAAGTGGTTTATTTTGAAAAATAAATGTTTTTCCTGAAACTTCTCTCTTAAATTAAAGGTGCGTGTTATACGCCTGTCCGTGTTATACACCGATAAATACGGTAGCTAGTAAGCTCACACAGAACGAAGGGGCTGAATACTTCTAAAATAAACCTGTCATGATGGACATACGGAGGCTGCCATAATACTAGCCTCCTTCCCAAAATGCTAGTTGCTGTGTTCTGTCCAGCTTCAATACTGGTCACAGAACTGGAAAACCTATGCAGGTCATAGGCCATTTCCATATTTGTTCTGGATCAATGACGCAAAGTAGTTGATTTACTAAAACTGGAGTGCAAAATCTGGTGCAGTTATGCAAAGCAACCAATCAGCTTCCAGGTTTTATCTTCAATGCTTAATTGGACAAGCTGAAGTTAGAAGCTGATTGGCTACCATGCACAGCTTCACCAGATTTTACACTCTCCAGTTTTAGTAAATCAACCCCAAAAGTATCCAGACAGGCAACAAGCTGTTTGAGAAGGTGGCCAACAATAGCATCCCTATATCTATCCAATGACAAGTTTCTGTACAATTCTACAAAATTTTAAGCGCTGTACACAAGTGAAAATGATAATAAATAGCGACTAGGAGAACCAATATATCTGTAAATAAAATACCATCATAAACATAGGGCGCAGCAAGCAGGTAAAATGTGAGCATCAACATGACTTGTGAGTAGTCTTTATACTAACTCCAAGGGAAAAGGCAATACCTATTCCATTAAAGTTCAGCCACAGCTTTAGTGTAAAAGCTGCCCAACCACTTCACAATTGCAACAAACAGCCAACACCCTCTTATAGACCAACATATAAAAAACCAACTGTATCCAGCGTCCACAGATAACAGGCATCATGGACTGTGAACTGCCAATTAATAAAAAACTGTATCACAGGCCCAGCTCTGGTATCTGTGTGCACAGATCCAAGGGGTTAAAGACAGGGAGGGGAAGGGAGAAGAGGAAACCAGGATCCACCTTTTGTAGACAATCTTCAGATCTCTCCATTCCAGGAAGCTGCACATTTTCGGTTTTCGGGCTAAGACAGTCTGAACCAACTCCCTGGTAATCTTCTTCTTCTCCTTGTCAGACAGCGGCACGTACCACTTCTGGAGCCGCAGCTTCCCCTGACGGCTGAAGAGTAACATAAACTGCATCTGTGGAGCCAGAAAAAATAAATAAATAAAACAGAAAAACATCAAAATGCAGCAAGAGAAGATTTATGGAAAAAATTACAAAATCCTTAACATGATCTACAACTAGGTACAGCAAATAAAAAAGAAAAAAAATCAATATGAATCAATAAAATATTCATGACTTGTCTTCCGAGTGGCATTGTTCCTCCAGTACCAGCAGCCGACGTGTTTGAATAAAATTAGGGGCTTGCGGTCCTTTTATTTCTACATCACAATAAAGAGGTTGTTCTATACCAGACGCTTATCTGCATGCATAGCTTTGGCAAAATCCCAGTTACAGCCCCTGTGACACACGTGAGGAGGGGAATGATTGTGGGAGTTACTATGCAGAAAGAGAGGGAGAGAGCAAGAGAGGGAGGGAAGGCACCAAGCTAGAGGGGGTCAACCAAACAGGGAAACTTAACCAGCAAGCTACTATGGAGAGAGCCATCAATGGCAGAACATATATATATACGATCTGTCATCTGCAATACCTCCACTCTTCTGCAAGGATTCCTCCTCACTGGGTGTTTTCTATTATCTCTGCATTGTAAGTAGGCTGTGTTTTCAAACAGCGGGCAGTATAGAGAGGGGGGATAGAAGAAACACACTGCAGGGGAATTTCAGCTGCTCAGTAATAATACAGTAGACAGCAGAAATCCTGTTATTTTACATCACTGGCAACCCATAGGATGGGAAGGCATGGGGGCTTCTTTCTGTTATGATGGTAAAGTTTGTAGACACGGAATGTGATAATAGCCCAGAGGCCAGAGATTACCATAGGCTGCAATGCAGAAAAATCTGGGTGAGCTTAGCGAGACCTGACAGTAGTAGAATTAGGGGTGAATGTAGAGAACGGGAGGTTCACAGGAGGATTTGCTATTTTTGTGTTATATTTTCTGTGCTGCTAAATGATGAGCCTTCCTGTTCTCAATGCTAAACAAATTACATTGTTTTTTTTTTTTCATGTTTTGGGGGCTTAACACATATGTAAACTCAATAAGCTTTAGCATATTAATGTAATTGTAAAAGTTGCTTTTAATCGATACAAAGTGTTTGTTCACCTTTACAGAAAAAAATGTAAAAAGGCGAACACCATACGCCTTAACACCCCCCCCCCCCCCCCTCAGTCCCTGCTCTATTGACAGTACTGCAGGGTATGCAGAGCTTTCAGCACCCCCACAACTGGTCCAGTAGTCCAAATCTCAGCTCTTTTCTGTGCAGTACTTCTGGGACGGATCAGAGTGATTCTGATTGGTCAACACCTGTACAGTGGATTGCTCTGGTCCATCTAGCAAGCTGCTGCACAGAAAAGAGAGAAGAGCATGGATTTTAAATCCGCAGACCACTGTACCAGCTGCATGGACATTGACAGCTCAGCATCCCCAGAGGTAGGTACATCAGGAATGGGGGTGGGTGGGGAGGGTGTACAGTGTCAGTTCATCTTTACCTTTTTTCTGGTGAACTAACCCTTTACAATTGCAATGTCCATTAAAAATATACCTGGTTATCCTGCTATTAAAGTGATATTAAAGGCTCTCTTTTTTTTTTTTAAATAATAAACTTGTTATACTTGCCTGCTCTGTGAAGAAATTTTGCACAGAGCAGCACCGATCCTCCTCTCCTCGTGTCCCTCGTTGGTACTCTTAGCCCCTCCCTCCTGCCGATTCCCCCCCAGAGCATACAGCTTAAAATGAAGGCACCCAACTACACTTGGTACCGAGCCATGGCTCTGCGCGTCCATTCACACACAGACCCGTGGCTCGTCCCTGCCCCCTCTCTCCTCATTGGTTCACTGGCTGTAATTGACAGCACCGAGAGCCAATGATCACCACTGCTGTCTCAGGCAATGAGGAGGGAGAGTCCCCGGAGAGCTGAGGCTCTCATGCACATCACTTGATCAAGATGGGGCTCAGGTATGTATTAGGGAGGGGCTGCTACACAGAGGAGGTTTTTTTTTTTTATTTTAATCTATGCATGAAGGTAAAAAAAAGGGGCCTTTAAAACCACTTTAAGGTCCTGGTTCAGGCACTCCCTGTTACAGGGTGACAAATGTCTTCCAAATACGCTCCCAAGTTGCCATCCTGTCACATGTGCCCATAGATGAGACTACAAGTGGCAGTGTTGACAAATAATGCCCAGGCATGATCAACTATGGTCACTATTAAGGATGGGCTCGGGTGTGTTCGCACACTCCACGTGCAGAGCCCGCCAGAAAGTCGGCACGGCGCTGCGCTAATCACAGGCAGTGAGACATTTCCAATCTCTGCAGCCACACATCGGGAAAATATCTCACTGCCTGTGATTAGCGCAGCGCCATGCCGACTTCCTGGCGGGCTCTGCACGTGGAGTGTGCGAACACACCCGAGCCCACGAGCCCATCCTTCGTCACTATCAGTAAATTAGCCCATGGCAATGATGTGCAGCCAACAAAGTAATATGTGCATACAGACAGGAAGCAGCTGGAGGAGATAAACAGCACCGAGATGCAAATAAAGATGAAAAAATAGCAATTCTTTATGGTACTCTAGCAAACTAAACATTCAATCTACTTTAACGTATAACTAAAGGCGAAAAACTTTAATTTTTACTTTTGGATAGAAGGATTAGAACACCTGTCAGGTTTTTATTGCTGTCTGTGCCTGTGGTCCTGGTGACCGTTCTCGCTAAAAATGAAAGTGAAGAAAATCCAAAATTTTAGGTTGTCACCAAAACAGTAGTGATAAGGTAAATATTCCAATGTGGACACTAGTTCTGGAGACCACCAGGGATTCCCTCACTTTACAGGGATATCCTTTCACATTCGGTTTTGGTTATAGGGCAGAAAGTGAAGGAAAATCTCCCCAATTTGACACAGATTGCACAAAACAAAACCGACAGGGGTTATAACCTTCCCTATCAATGATGAAAAAAAAAAACTGTGGTTAGTTCTAATTTAAATAGCAAAATGCTGCTAAATAAGGGCCCTTTCACATGGGTGGACCGATCAGGTCTACCTGTCAGTTTTTTAGGTGGACCTGTTCAGACCCTCCAGTCTCTTCTATGAAGCGGCGGGTGTCAACGAACATGTGTCCATTGACACCCGCCGACATCCGATCTGCTCCACTAAAAATAGACCGATAGTGATCCGTTCCCCGTCCATCTGGCGGAACGGATGGCAGCTGTGTATAAACGGACATGTGATCCGGTTACATCTGACCGCCCATAGAGGAGAGTGAGCTGTGTGTGTCCAGAGACACAGACCAGCAATCCGCCTGCTCAGCGGGGATCAGTAAACAGACTCCAACAGAGCCCGCCCTGTGTGTAAGGGGCCTTAGATCTTAGCTTTGCACCAATAAGCCCCGGTTCACACAGGGGCGGCACGACTTGCAGGTCGCCTCACCGAGGCGACCTGCACACAACTGCCATGGCGACTTGCAAAACGACTTCTGTATAGAAGTCTATGCAAGTCGCCCCCAAAGTAGTACAGGAACCTTTTTCTAAGTCGGAGCGACTTGCGTCGCTCCTATTAGAACGGTTCCATTGTACAGAACGGGAGGCGACTTGTCAGGCGGCTAGGTCGCCTGACAAGTCGCCCCTGTGTGAACCGGCAGTAACAGGACAATTACAAAGCTTGCCACAGTGGTCTTTCTGAAGTTGTATAGTGATGCAGTATAAATGAATCCAGCAGCAACAGTAAAAAAGGTCACAGTAAATGCATGAAAATAGGAGCTGGACCAGCAGATATTTTGTCACCAAGAGGGATGTAGAGAGCTGCTGGGTCCTGCAACTTCCTACATCAACTCAAATCTAAAATAGAAGAGAAGACCCATGTGAAAAGGAGGGTTCACAATGGAGGGAAAGGTGGGGGTACAAACATACACGTTTACTACCCAGACAGGCTGGAACATAGACATGACAATTTCTAAGCAATATAGAATCCTTTGTTCTACTCACAGAGAAGTCACATAAATAACACTTACAGAGAACGGGGGTCAACTAATCTCTCTGCTGGACATTGCAGTATTGACTCCAGTGCAGCCTGCACTGTCCTGCAGAGTGTTTACTGCATAACGCTGTGGAAAACACGACATGATAGCAGGTGATTCCAGTCACATGACTTTGGCAGATTATTTGATTAGGCTCCCCTCCTTCTGTTGGCACTTGTATGGGCTTTGTTTGTTCGAGATCCAAAGCATTCAAAGCTCAAAGCACATCTGTACTGCACAAGGCTGTGGTTTTTTTAAAGCACAAGTATAGCTGTGATAGGGCCACACAACTGCTGCTTTAGGTTACACAGGATGTTTTTACAACCTCTCCTTAACAATTTAACTTGACAGATAGTAACCCACGTTTAAAACTTCTGTTTTGCTGCATTTGCCGTGTTTGGGCGTGTTTGGAAGCGTTTTTAAAACACCTGTAAACGAAACTCGGCTAAATGCGAGTTACCGCGCTTACAAGCGATTACAGGCATTTGGCATTTCAAATGCCTCTGAACATCCGTCCTGAATGCATTTTTTTGCTTTCCAAAAAATGCTTCCAAACTGAAATGACTATAAACGACCCTGTGTACATGTACTGATAAGATAACAGAGGAGAGTTCAGGGGCAGTTGAAAAAAAAACGCCCAACTGCTCCTAAATGTCTGTTTAACAGCAGTGGAGTACATGAGGCCTAACTAGGCTGCCAAGCCTCAGCTCACACTGTGAACCGCATGTGAATTGCTCAGAAACTGCACCACATCCCTGTTCAATCCTGCTACAGTGGAACCTCGGATTACGAGCATAATCCGTTCCAGGAGAATGCTCGTAATCCAAAGTACTCGCATATCAAAGCGAGTTTTCCCATTGAAGTCAATGGAAACGAAAATAATTTATTCCGTATTGACTTCAATGGGATGCAATACCGCATGCGGCCAGAGGCGGGGGGGGGGGGGCGCCGGAGAGCCTCGGAAACGGCCCGAGTACACTTTGGCTGACCTCGGAAAGACTTCCTACCCAAGATTTGCCAAAGTCAGCCGTGCTGTACTCGGGCCTTTCCGTGCATTTCCGAACGTGACGTTCGGCTCGGCTCCGGCGCCCCCCCTCCTCAGGCCAAAAGCAGTACTGCACGCCGCTTTGGCCTGAATCATACTTATTTTGCGAGACAACACGCGCAAACCAAGTTACGATTTTAAAAAATACAGTGCTCGTATTACGAAACGCTCGTTAACCGCGTTACTCGCAATCTGAGGTTCCGCTGTATTCAATTCAGTGTGATATGAGCCCATTCATTCACCAAAGTCACATATGCACCAATTTTGGAACCACACAGAAACCGAATCGCATAGTGCTTTTATACCATGCTATCCGGCGTGGGCAGACGCAGTGTGTTTGCGACCTGCATTTGTGGTTTCATTAAAGTGGAGTTCCACCCAAAAGTGGAACTTCCACTCATTAGATTCCTCCCCCCCTCCGGTGACACAGTTGGCACCTTTCAGGGGGGAGGGGGGTACAGATACCTGTATATTACAGGTATCTGTACCCACTTCCGGCATAGATAGCCGCAGAATCTGCGGGTATTTATGCCACTTCCTGCTCCCTCCCCGCTGCCTGCTGGGAAACACACGGGTCCCAGAGGCAGCAGGGACCATCCGTATTGCGCTGCGCGACTCGCGCATGCGCAGTAGGGAACCGGGAAGTGAAGCCACACGGCTTCACTTCCTGATTCCCTTACCGAAGATGGAGGCGGCAGCACCCGAGGACGGAGAGACATCGCAGGCGCCCTGGACAGGTAAGTGTCCATGTTTTAAAAGTCAGCAGCTGCAGTATTTGTAGCTGCTGACTTTTAAAAAAAAAACTTTCGGTGGCGCTCCGCTTTAAGATTGCACGGACACCCGCTGCAGATCACAAGGGCAGTGCGATTTAAATGCGATGCAGGAAATGCGCACGAATTGTGGACAGCATTAGTGTGAACCATCATCCCTCGACACACAATTACAAAGATGGTGGCTGTTTTTGCTAGAAAAATCATTATTCAATATACAGTATGTGTATCCAAATAGTAAAATGAATGCCAACAGCTCTAGATAAGCATTCTAAAAAAGGTTCAGTTAAATTACAGCACATGCATACATTTTTAGGATGAAAGTTCCTATTCGTTTCACATACAGTGTGGATGAGACTTTTGCTAACTGGATTGGCTTTGGTCAGCTTTTGGGACTGTAGCTGTGCACTTTAGATACCAGGGGCCTGCTGCTTACATCACTAAGTGGGTGAGCTATCTATACTTTCTTTCCTGTGGTTTTGCATAAAAGTGTTCATCGCTTTAGGACTCTTGTAGTGTTACAGCCTGGAACTAAGACTGATGCAATTACGATTTTAGGTCACTTCTCAATGCAGTCCATAGTGTTGAAGGGAAAAAAAAAAATCTATATATTCTTAAAATGATTTATAATAAATTAAAAATCTGAAAAGTATTGTGTAAGGAAGGACAACAACTGATGGATACATATTTACTATAATGAGAAATTCCACTATTTGCAAAACAAAGTCGTAAATGCAGCATCAATGATCTAATGATTAGTGCAGTCTAGAGCTGCAAGATTAAAATCGTAAAAAAAAAAAAAAAAAGTTGATTCAACCCCCCTCAGGTTCCTGCATTTTCACGATTCATGTAACAAGTGCAGAGCCGTTCTCTGCTCACAGTACAAGTTAAAATCTGTATTATTCTTGCTAGAAACTACTTTGAATCCCCAAACATTATATAATATACACACACACACACACACACACACACACAGTATGTCACAAAAGTGAGTACACCCCTCACATTTTCGTAAATATTTTATTATATCTTTTCATGTGACAGCACTGAAGAAATTACACTTTGCTACAATGTAAAGTAGTGAGTGTACAGCTTGTATAACGGTGTACATTTGCTGTCCCCTCAAAATAACTCAACACACAGCCATTAATATCTAAACAGCTGGCAACAAAAGTGAGTACACCCCTAAGTGAAAATGTCCAAATTGCATCCAAGTAGCCATTTTCCTTCCCCAGTGTCATGTGACTCGTTAGTGTTACAGAGTCTCAGGTGTGAATGGGGAACAGGTGTGTTAAATTCGGAGTTATCACTCTCACTCTCTCATACTGGTCACTGGAAGTTCAACATGGCACCTCATGGCAAAGAACTATCTGAAAAAAAGAATTGTTACTCTACATAAAGATGGCCTAGGCCAGGGCTTGACAAATTTGCTTGGAATCTAGGAGCCAGCTAAAAAAGTTAGGAGCCAGGTTTTTTTTTTTTTCTTTTTAAACGACCGACAGCTTTTTTTTTAATATAAAAATTAACCAATCTTAAATTTACACAGAGACGACTAGAACTAATGTGACTGCTTTTATTTCCTGCCATGCAGGGACACAAGACTGCCATATCCCCGCTAAGGATCCAATCAATCAATAAAAAAGTTAAAATAAATAAGAATTTTTTTTTTTTTTTTTTAAATGTGCCCCATCCCTTGTAATAAAAATAAAAGGGACACATTTTTTTTTTTTTTAAACAGTGTAAAAATAAAAAATAAAAAGTAAAATATATAAAGAAAAAAAATAATTTTTTTAAACGCGTCCCGTCGAGCTCGCTTGCAGAAGCGAACGCATATGTGAGTAGCTCCCGCATATGAAAGCGGTGTTAAAACTACACGTGAGGTATCGCCACAATCGTTAAAGCGAGAGCAATAATTCTAGTCCTAGACCTCCTCTGTAACTTAAAACATGCAAAGTGTAGAATTTTTTAAACGTCGCCTATGGAGATTTTAAAGGGTAAAAAAATTCCACGAGCGGACGAAATTTTGAAGCGTGACATGTTGGGAATCAATTTACTCGGCGTAACATTATCTTTCACAATATAAAAAAAAATTGGGCTAACTTTACTGTTTTCTTATTTTTTTAATTAAAAAAAAGTATTTTTTCACAAAAAAGTGCGCTTGTAAGTCCGCTGCGCAAATACGGTGTGACAGAAAGTATTGCAATGACCGCCATTTTATTCTCTAGGGTGTTAGAATAAAAAATATATATAATGTTTGGGGGTTCTAAGTAAAGGGAAGGAGATGAGCGGGCAGTAAAAACAGGTAGGGAAAGCTCCATTAGCATTGATGGATGTCTTGTCATACCAACGGCCACCACCAGAGGGCGCCTGATTGCAGAAGGAACCATAGGACTGCAGTAGGCCGCAAAGCCGCGGCCTCAATTACCGGCGCGGCCCATCGCGATCGCGCCGGGAGGGGGGGGGAGTGTCGAACGGACACAGGATACCCCAGCTGTGCCTCCCAGGCGCCAGGTCGCTAATTCTAGTCGCAAATGCGACCTGGCGCCCGGGGTTTGTCGAACCCTGGCCTAGGCTATAAGAAGATTGCCAAGACGCTGAAACTGAGCTGCAGCATGGTGGCCAAGACCATACAGCAGTTTAACAGGACAGGTTCCACTCAGAACAGGCCTCACCATGGTCGACCAAAGAAGTTGAGTGCACGTGCTCAGCGTCATATCCAGTGGTTGTCTTTGTGAAATAGACGTATGAGTGCTGCCAGCATTGCTGCAGAGGTTGAAGGGGTTGGGGGTCAGCCTGTCAGTGCTCAGACCATACGCCGCACACTGCATCAAATTGGTCTGCATGGCTGTCATCCCAGAAGGAATGCCTCTTCTAAAGATGATGCACAAGAAAGCCCGCAAACAGTTTGCTGAAGACAAGCAGACTAAGGACATGGATTACTGGAGCCATGCCCTGTGGTCTGATGAGACCAAGATAAACTAACTTGGTTCAGATGGTGTCAAGTGTGAGTGGCGGCAACCAGGTGAGGAGTACAAAGACAAGTGTGTCTTGCCTACAGTCAAGCATGGTGGTCTGGGGCTGCATGAGTGCTGCCGACATTGGCGAGCTACAGTTCATTGAGGGAACCATGAATGCCAACATGTACTGTGACATACTGAAGCAGAGCATGATCCTCCCCCTTCGGAGACTGGGCCGCAGGGCAATATTCCAACATAATAACGACCCCAAACACACCTCAAAGACTACCACTGCCTTGCTAAAGAAGCTGAGGGTAAAGGTGATGGACTGGCCAAGCATGTCTCCAGACCTAAAAACTATTGAGCATCTGTGGGACATCCTCAAACAGAAGGTGGAGGAGCGCAAGGTCTCTAACATCCACCAGCTCTGTGATGTCATCATGGAGGAGTGGAAGAGGACTCCAGTGGCAGCCTGTGAAGCTCTGGTGAACTCCATGCCCAAGAGGGTTAAGGTAGTGCTGGAAAATAATGGTGGCCACAAAAAATATTGACACTTTGGGCCCAATTTGGACATTTCCACTTAGGGGTGTACTCACTTTTGTTGGCAGTGGTTTAGACATTAATGGCTGTGTGTTGAGTTATTTTGAGGGGACAGCAAATTTACTCTGTTATACAAGCTGTACACTCACTACTTTACATTGTAGCAAAGTGTCATTTCTTCAGTGTTGTCACATGAAAAGATAAAGATAAGAAAAAATAAGATAAAAAAAATTTACAAAAATGTGAGGGGTGTACTCATTTTGTGAGATACTGTATGTATATATATATATATATATATATATATATATATATATATATATATATATATATATATATATATATATATACACTACCGTTCAAAAGTTTGGGGTCACCCAAACAATTTTGTGTTTTCCATGAAAAGTCACACTTATTCACCACCATACGTTGTGAAATGAATAGAAAATAGAGTCAAGACATTGACAAGGTTAGAAATAATGATTTGTATTTGAAATAACATTGTTTTTACATCAAACTTTGCTTTCATCAAAGAATCCTCCTTTTGCAGCAATTACAGCATTGCACACCTTTGGCATTCTAGCTGTTAATTTATTGAGGTAAGCTGGAGAAATTGCACCCCACGCTTCTAGAAGCAGCTCCCACAAGTTGGATTGGTTGGATGGGCACTTCTGGCGTACCATACGGTCAAGCTGCTCCCACAACAGCTCAATGGGGTTCAGATCTGGTGACTGTGCTGGCCACTCCATTACCGATAGAATACCAGCTGCCTGCTTCTGCTGTAAATAGTTCTTGCACAATTTGGAGGTGTGTTTAGGGTCATTGTCCTGTTGTAGGATGAAATTGGCTCCAATCAAGCGCTGTCCACTGGGTATGGCATGGCGTTGCAAAATGGAGTGATAGCCTTCCTTATTCAAAATCCCTTTTACCCTGTACAAAGCTCCCACCTTACCAGCACCAAAGCAACCCCAGACCATCACATTACCTCCACCATGCTTAACAAATGGCGTCAGGCATTCTTCCAGCATCTTTTCATTTGTTCTGCGTCTCACAAACGTTCTTCTTTGTGATCCAAACACCTCAAACTTGGATTCATCCGTCCACAACACTTTTTTCCAGTCTTCCTCTGTCCAATGTCTGTGTTCTTTTGCCCATCTTAATCTTTTTCTTATATTGGCCAGTCTCAGATATGGCTTTTTCTTTGCCACTCTGCCCTGAAGCCCAAAATCCCGCAGCCGCCTCTTCACTGTAGATGTTGACACTGGTGTTTTGCGGGTACTATTTAATGAAGATGCCAGTTGGGGACCTGTGAGGCGTCTGTTTCTCAAACTAGAGACTCTAATGTGCTTATCTTCTTGCTTAGTTGTGCAACGCGGCCTCCCACTTCTTTTTCTACTCTGGTTAGAGCCTGTTTGTGCTGTCCTCTGAAGGGAGTAGTACACACCGTTGTAGGAAATCTTCAATTTCTTTGCAATTTCTCGCATGGAATAGCCTTCATTTCTAAGAACAAGAATAGACTGTCGAGTTTCAGATGAAAGTTCTCTTTTTCTGGCCATTTTGAGCGTTTAATTGACCCCACAAATGTGATGCTCCAGAAACTCAATCTGCTCACAGGAAGGTCAGTTTTGTAGCTTCTGGAAGGAGCTAGACTGTTTTTAGATGTGTGAACATGATTGCACAAGGGTTTGCTAATCATCAATTAGCCTTCTGAGCCAATGAGCAAACACATTGTACCATTAGAACACTGAAGTGATAGTTGCTGGAAATGGGCCTCTATACACCTATGTAGATATTGCACCAAAAACTAGACATTTGCAGTTAGAATAGTCATTTACCACA
Organism: Lithobates septentrionalis; assembly: GCA_037952835.1. Classification (NCBI taxonomy): domain Eukaryota; kingdom Metazoa; phylum Chordata; class Amphibia; order Anura; family Ranidae; genus Lithobates; species Lithobates septentrionalis. The sequence goes on along the minus strand of JBBDGP010001790.1, from coordinate 2,267,630 downwards.
TTAGCAATGTATAGAGTATATTTGTTTAAAGTTAGGACTAGTTTAAAGTTAGCTTCATTTAAAAGTACAGTGCTTTTCCTTCAAAAATAAGGACATTTCAATGTGACCCCAAACTTTTGAACGGTAGTGTATATATATATATTTTCCCTTCTTTTTAGCAGAGACCCTAGAGAAAAAAATGGCGGTCGATGCAATATTTTATGTATTGGCGCAGCAGTCTTTCAAAAGCAATTTTTTGGGGAAAAATACACTTCAATGAATTTTAAAAAAACTAAACTGTAAAGTTTACAGATCGAACACTTTTGACACATTTTTGGGACCATTGACATTTATACAGCGATCAGTGCTATAAGTACGCACTGATTACTGTGTAAATGTCACTGGTAGGGAAGGGCTTAACACCAAAGGGTTAAATGTGTGTTCCCTCAGTGTGTTCTAACTGTATGGGGATAGGACTGACTAGGGGAGGAGACATATTGTTGTTCCTACTTACTAGAAACAAACGGTATGTCTCCTCTCCCCTGACAGGACAGGGATTTGTGTCATGCACACGACCGCAGGTCCCCCGTCGTGCAGCGGGTGCAAGCCCTCTGGAGGCTCTTAATGGGAACCCCGTATATATACAGGGTTTCGCGCAGGGTACCATTCTGCCCCCGTAAAAAGATGTGAGTCAGTCAGGAACCGGTTAAGATCGCGCCAAACCTTAAGGCTGGGTTCACACACGTGCAAATTGGATATGGGTTTCCCTGCATCCAATTTGCATAGCAGGAGATTCTGGCTGGCTTTGTATGGAGCCGGTTCACACATCTCTGCAGCGGCTCCAGTGCGAATTGCACTGGAGTCCTGTGCTTACAATCTAGGAGGGAAAGTCAAGTGATACAAAGGGTAATAACTTTGGGGGATGAGCTGATGAGGAAAATAAAAGAACAGTTGTTAAGTGGCAGAATAGGCTTCTCCGAAAAGTTTTCAGGGTTTGCCTAAATGTAGATAGTCTAAAAGATTGGCAAAATTTTGGAAAAGGATTGGATGGTGCATTTTTGGTTGACTAGACTTCGATGGAAATGCTGCAGAAAAGTATTGAGTTTTCTGCGATTTGCGTTTTTTAATCTGCCCAACAAACTGACCAAAAAAAAAGCAATAAAAAAGCAAAACGCATCAAAAAAGTGTGAAAAACGTGTGCAAAAATGCAAAGCACACTGCAGAAACGGATCAAAAGCAAATTGCATAGGTGTGAACCAGGCCTATTCTCCCCACATTAATCATTTTTGTTGGCATCAGACTTTGAAAAATTATATTTTTTGAGAGGACTCTGATGAGTAACATTCAGTGGCTAAAAATCAAAGGCAAAATGGGACCCAAAAAAAAGGAAGCACACTGATACCTGGGGCCGTATATTTAAAAAGGTTAAAACATAATATGCAGCTTACCAGTACTTAAAGAGGAGGTTCACTCTGGAAAAATAAAAATATATATACACAGCGGGTAAAAAGAAAAAAGTATTGAACACATCACCATTTTTCTAGGTAAATACATTTTTAAAGGTGCTATTGACATGGCATTTTCACTACGTCGGTAACAATCCATACATACAAAGAAATCAAAACAAATAAGTTCAGAAATTAAGTTATGTGTAAAAAATGGAATGACACAGGGAAAAAGTATTGAACACGCCAACTGAAATGTATTTAATACTTCATACAAAATCCGTTCTTGGTAATGACAGATTCAAGATGCCTCCTGTATGGAGAAACTAGTCGCATGCATTGCTCAGGTGTGATTTTGTCCCATTCTTCCAAACAGTCTTCAAATGTTGAAGGTTCCGTGGGCCTCTTCTATGAACTTTGATCTCAAGTTCTTTCCATAGATTTTCTATTGGATTTAAGTCAGGTGATTGGCTGGGCAATTCAAGCAGCTTTATTTTCTTTGTTTGAAACCAATTGAGAGTTTCCTTGGCTTTTTGTTTGAGATCATTGTCTGAAATGTCCACCCTTGTTTCATCTTCATCATCCTGGTAGATGGGAGCAGATTTTTATCAAACAAGTCTTGGTACATTTTTTCATTCATCCTTCCTTCAACGACATGAATTTGCCAGGACTGTATGCTGAAAAACAGCCCCATGCAATGATGTTCCCACCTCCAAACTTCACTGTTGGTATGGGGGTGTTCTTGGGGTGATGTGCAGTGGCATTTGCCCTCCAAAACATGGTGTGTATTATGGCATCCAAAGAGTTAAATTTTGGCCTCAGCTAATCAGACTATATTCTCCCAGTATAGAGTCAAAACAGGGGTGATTGGCGCTGTTCCACTGGAATCAAAAAACAAAAAAAACTGGTGTGGTATATCAAGTGAACTGTGAAACAAACCGAGCATAAATAACAATGTATGAAATAAAAACAAATTAAGTGAGAATAGCTGAAGTATGTGCAGCACCTGCCCCCATGAAAAGTGCAGCGTGTATTCACTCCTTGGTGAACCAAAATAGATCAAGGTCTAGGTGAATCAAAAAAATGTGAAATGAATTCCCAAACAGACTATCAGGAAATCCTTAAAATCATATACTAATCGTAATGAACATCAATAGTGCATAAACTAAAAAACCAATGGTGTATAAATGAAATTGAAATCTATAATCACAAATGCACATAAGAGAATTGAAAATGCATCATAAATCTTGAGTCCACAAAATGTCCCAAAGAATATTAATAAAATAAAATGTAAATAAAAAGGCTAGTAGTGCAAAGTTCTTCATAAGGTGCAAATCGTGAGTCTTTTTAAACATCTAGCATTGATCTTAGTGCCGTGAAAGATCAATGCTAGATGTTTAACTACTTCCCACCCGGCCAATGTACATAAACGGCCGGGTGGGCGCTCTCTCCTTCTGAGTGGACGTTCAGGAACGTCCCTCAGAAGGAGCGGGATCGCGCGCGCGCGTGCCCGCGCAGCGGCGCGATCCCGATGCGCTCGTGTCCCCCGGACATGGCGCATCTCGGATCGGCAGGAGGGCTCTGTGATTGGCCCTCCTGATCACATGACGGCCGTGTCCAATCACAGCTGTCATGTGATGTAAACACAGCCGGTTGCTAGGCGATCAGCTCTCCTCTCCTCACACGGAAGTTGTCGCTGAGGAGGAGAGGAGAGGGGATCGCTGCAGCCGGCTGATGATCAGTGAGTATGAGCTGTTTTTTACAGCTTTTTACTCACTGATCACCAACCTAATGTCAACACACACATGTAAATACATACATGTAAAACACACACATGTCCCCACATAATGTAAAACACAAACATGTCCCCACATAATGTAAAACACACATGTCCCCAAAACACATGTCCCCAAATAATAAAAAAAGCTGTCCCCCACATATGTCACACTAAAATCACATGTCCCAATGGTAATCTGCACACATATGTACGTGATCACCTGCACACATCTGTACATGATCATTTGCGTACATATGTCCGTGATCACACAAACCAATTATTATACACTTAACAGGATTTTTTTTATCAAAAACATGTAGCAGAATACATTTTGGCTTAAATTTATGACAAAATTCGATTTTACTGGATTTCTTTTAAAACAGAAAAAAGAAAATATTGTTTTTTTTCCAAATTTCCACTATTTTTGCGCTTATATCGCAAAAAAAAAAAATGGAGTCGTGAATAAATACCACCAAAAGAAAGCTCTATTTGTGCGAACAAAATGATAAAAATTTCATTTGGGTACAGTGTAGCATGACCGAGTAATTGTCATTAAAAGTGCGAGAGCGCTGAAAGCTGAAAATTGGTCTGGGAAGGAAGGGGGCGAAAGTGCCCAGTATTGAGGTGGTTAAAAAGACTCACGATTTGCACCTTATGAAGAACTTTGCACTACTAGCCTTTTTATTTACATTTTATTTTATTAATATTCTTTGGGACATTTTGTGGACTCAAGATTTATGATGCATTTTCAATTCTCTTATGTGCATTTGTGATTATAGATTTCAATTTCATTTATACACCATTGGTTTTTTAGTTTATGCACTATTGATGTTCATTACGATTAGTATATGATTTTAAAGTGGTGTTTCACCAAAAAAAAAAAAATTAGATGTCAGCAGCTGCAAATACTGCAGCTGCTGACTTTTAAAATAAGGACACTTACCTGTCCCGGGGTCCAGCGATGTCGGCACCCGAGACCGAGCCGTCCCTCGATCCTCGGGTGCTGCCGCCGCCATTCACACTGAGGGAATCAGGAAGCGAAGCGTTGCCGCTTCACTGCCCGGTTCCCTACTGCGCATGCGCGAGTCGCGCTGCGCGTCTTCACTGGTCCCCGTTGTGTTGTGGGAACTGTGTATTTCCCACAACACAACGGGGGTGGGCGGGGAGTCTGCGGCTAGCTGCGGCTAGCTGTACCCGGAAGTGGGTGCAGATACCTGTATTATACAGGTATCTGCACCCCCCTCCCCCCTGAAAGGTGCCAATTGTGACACCGGAGGGGGGGAGGAATCCGATGAGCGGAAGTTCCACTTTAGGGTGGAACTCCGCTTTAAGGATTTCCTGATAGTCTGTTTGGGAATTCATTTCACATTTTTTTGATTCACCTAGACCTTGATCTATTTTGGTTCACCAAGGAGTGAATACACGCTGCACTTTTCATGGGGGCAGGTGCTGCACATACTTCAGCTATTCTCACTTAATTTGTTTTTATTTCATACATTGTTATTTATGCTCGGTTTGTTTCACAGTTCACTTGATATACCACACCAGTTTTTTTTTTGTTTTTTGATTCCAGTGGAACAGCGCCAATCACCCCTGTTTTGACTCTATTCTTTTTTGGAATTTCACATTGGTGCGATTCTGTGCTGGGGGGCTGCAGTTCCTTTATCACCTGAGCGCGGAGATATTGGTTTTACATATATTCTCCCAGTATTTCACGGGATGTTGTGAAGGACTCTAAACAAGCTTCAATATGCTCTTTCTTCCGCAATGGAGTCTTGCGTGGCGAGTGTGCATACAGACCATGGCTTTTGAGTGCATTACTTATTTTCTTTGAAACAATTGTACCTGCTTAATCCAGGTCTTTCCAGCGCTCTCCACAAATGGTCCTTGGCTCTTGGACAACTCTTCTGATAATTATTTTCACTCCTCTTTCAGAAATCTTGCAAGGAGCATCTGGTCGTGGCCGGTTTATGATAAAAATTATGTTCTTTCCACTTCCAGATTTTGGCCCCAACAGTGCTCACTGGAACATTCAGAGGTTTAGAAATCCTTCTGTAAACAATGCCATCAATATGTTTTGCAACAATAAGGTTGTAAAGGTCTCGAGAGAGAGCTCTTTGCTTTTACCCATCATGAGATGTTTCTTGTGTCACACCTTGGTAATGAGACACCTTTTTATAGGCCATCAGATAAGACTAAACCAGCCGATATTAATTTGCACTGACAAGGGGCAGGATTGCTTTAGAACTACTGATAGATTTCAGCTGGTGTCTTGGCTTTTCATGCCTTTTGCACCTCCCTTCCTTCAGGTGTTCAATACTTTTTCCCTGTGTCATTCCATTTTATTACACAACTTAATATCTGAACTTATTAGTTTTGGTTTATTTGTATGTATGGATTGCATGGGCTGTTACCGATATGTGGTGGAAATTTCATGTCAATAGCACCTTTAGAAATATATTTACCTAGACGTGTTAAATACTTATTTTACCCGCTGTATAAAAAAAAAGTCAGCAGCTACAAATCCTGTATCTGCTGACCTTTTAATAAAAGGACACTCACCTGTCCAGGAATCCAGCGCCGTCCTCACCCAGGCTAGTTTCATCACTAGTTTTTGGGTTTCCGGCACCGGCATTCTAACTGTGGGCAGCTGGCTATGCTGCTTTTAGCTTCACAGCCAGTTGCATGCGCGAGCTGCACAGTGCATTGTGAATGGTCCTGCAGACTTCTGGGACCTGCGACATGTCCCTAAGACTACAGGGAGAGAGGGGAGAGGAGAACTCCTGTTCTGATCCGAGCAAAAGTGGGAGCGGGTATCTGTGAAAACAAGCCCCCCCCCCACCCCAAGAAACAATGAATGACATGCCAAATGTGGCGGAGGGGGGATGAGGACTTAAATCAAAATTCTCCTTTTGGAGTTCTGCTTTAAATGTGGTGGCTGCAACAATTTCCTTTTTCAGTCATTTTTTCTTTATTGTCACCTGGTGATTTGCCTTAGGGTGCCCTCCACTCTGGATGGAAGAGCAATGAAGACACCTCTGGACAGCAGCATAGCCAGTCTGGTGAAGAGGTATTGTTAAAGGGGTTGTAAAAGCCCCTTTTTTTTTAAAATAACAAACATACTTCCCTCCACTATGCAATTCGTTTTGCACAGAGTGGCCCCGATTATCGTCTTCTGGGGTCCTTGCGCTTGCGGCTCCTCCCCACATCTGTAAACCCTCTAGGAGAAGTGCTCTCCCTGGGGGTTACCATGTGGGAACACTCCTGAGTCCAGCATTTGCTTCCATAGACACAGAATGCCAGACTCGACCCTGCCCCCGCATCATTGAATTTGATTGACAGCAGCGGAAGCCAATGGCTGCGCTGCTATCAATCTATCCAAGAGCCGAGAACCCACGGCCAGAGAGGTAGAGCATGTCTCTGACGGGAAAACAAATGGGCTCAGTGACAGAAGTTTTTTCACCTTAATGCATAGGATGCATCAAGGCGAACAAAACACGAGGGTTTACAACCCCTTTAGATGCTGTAGCAGATTTAGATGCAGGTGACTTAAAACAGGGCTAAACTCTCAAATAAAGCAGTTTTTTTGAAGTATTGCCTGTGCAGCCATCCAATCATTCGTATACCTGAACTCTGAAATACTTATCTATTCTTCAGCTGTCTGACATCCCTTGGCAGCCCCAGCATCTTCTACCTGGCTTCTTCCAGGTGACGGTGTGCGGCCATCTTCACTGGCCAGAGCGGGATGACATAAATGCATTTCTCTTATGCAAGAAAGAGCATGTCTGCTCACAAGACTTTAGTTCTGCTTTAACAAGTAAAGCATAACTCCAGCTAACACTTTTGAAGCCGTTTCAGCAACAGTTTTATTTACTGGTGTCTCTCTACCTTTTTGACATTTTTGCTGGACAGCTTCAGCTGTTAAAGTTGAAAGTGAAAAATAACAGACTTTCTGGGCAGATCAACAGGGGAGAATACAGGAAAAATCCTAAACAAAAACAAGTACATGATTCTGCACTGGCCTGCATCTGCTGTGAATAAACACAGCAGAAGCCGATCTGCAGGTTTCAGGCACTGGATGTCCGCCAGCACCCGCTGATCGTGTGTAAAACACAGAATAGAGATCTGCCTATGTAAACAAGGCATATCTCTGTTCTGACAGGGGGAGAAGGGATGGACCTAGTAAAAGCAGCACATAGAGTGCACAAAAACACTGTCTAGGCACACAGTTAACCCTTTGATAGCCCTAGATGTTTAACCCCTTCCCAGCCAATGTCATTAGTACAGTGACAGTGCATATTTTTAGCACTGATCACTGTATTAGTGTCACTGGTTCCCAGAAAGCGTCAAAAGTGGCAGTTTCTGATTGTGTGCCACAATATCCCAGTCCCGCTATAGTCACTGATCATTGCCATTACTATTATAAAAAAAAAAAAAATTAATAAAAATTTCATAAATATATCCCATAGTTTGTAAACACTATAACATTTGTGTAATCCAACTCTATATAGGTATATTGTGATTTTGTGACCAAAATACATATTGGCATAAACTTAGGAAATTCGATTTTTTTTTCATTTTTTTATTGGATATTTTTTATGGCAGAAATTAAAAAATTGTTTTTTTTTTCAAAATTGTCGTTTCTTACTTTTTTTTGTTTTAATAGCGCAAAAATATAGCACAGTGATCAAATACCACCAAAGAAAGCTCTATTTGTAGGGGGAAAAAATAAAAAAGACATAAAATTTTATTTGGCATGTCCACGCAATTGTCAGTTAAAGTAACAGTGACGTATCACAAAAAAATGGCCTGGTTATAAAGGGTAAATCTTCCGGAAGTCAAGTGGTTAAAGTGGAAGTCTGATCAAAACCCAAACTTAAGCCTCGTGTACACGGTACGATTGTCGGCAGGGGATTGTCTTGACAGACTGCGGTCCTAAAATCTTACCGTTAGTACGCTCCTTTTGACAATTGTTGTCCAACTTTCAGCCAACAAATGTTGTATGGCAGGCTGGTAAATTTTCGGTAGACAACGGTTTGACGTCAGATTTTCGTATGGTTAGTACACAAATCCGTCACACAAAAGTCGAAAGTACAAACACGCATGCTCGGAATCAATGCTCACCAAACACAAAATTAGCAGAAAGGGCCCAAAGGGTGGCGCTCAAGAGCTGAAATTCCTTGTAGTACGTCGCTACATTGGTGCACGACAATTGTGTACCATTAGTATGCAAGACAAGATCCTGGCACACGTCCTTTTGACAAAAATCAGGCGCTCGATTGGCCAACAATCGTACCCTGTGTATGAGGCTTAAGCTTAAACCTGCTCCCTACTCTATTCTACGCCCTATACTAACTATCCTGTAAAGCAAAGAGGTCTATACTTACCTAATCTAAGGGCACTCTGGTCTGATCACTTTATCTCCCCAGTGGCTGGCTTCAGGGGAGGGGAGGGGAGAGGCAACAACAATGGCTGCAGAGCCTGGGTGGTGATGTCACCCATAGATTTAGTATTGGGGCGTCTGTTGTCTGCTGTTTCTCCTCTCAAGCTGGTCCTGGGAGCCCATCACATGAACAAACTGGAGCGCCCTTAGATTAAGTATACACATCTTTCCTTTTACAGGCTAGTTAGCATAGGGCTTAAAATGTGGGTGGGAGAAGATTTAAGCTCTGTTTTGACCCGATATCCACTTTAAGCATTTTTGCTTTACAGTACAATGCAAACTCCAGGATCCTTCCATTTTCCACAGCTGATCAATGTTTTTCTGAACAAAACATAAGCTCAGGTGACAAGTTTCTCAGCATATTGGAAAGAGCTCCGGAACGGATGCGGCTGACTTTTGAAACTTGAAAACAATGGTTATAAAAAGGCCATAACAACCGTTATTTTCACAATCAAAGCCAATGGGAGCTGAAAATAACAGCTGCAAGGCTGAAAATAATGACAGTTATAGCAAATAACACATGCCTTATAGCTTCATGAATTGAGCTTACACTCAACTTACACTTGTTTGTTTTATTTATCTAACTGCCTTGTTGTACCAGAAACTTCCAAAACTATGAAAGCAGGCTCTGGTATACAACACAGCACTCCAAACACCCAAGATTTGTAGTTTTATATAATGAAAGAAAGCATCACATAAAGACATAACAGTACATCAGAGTACATGAACAAGATCTCCCCACAGTCCTATCTAAACAAAGCCAAGCTTTCAGATACAGGCATTATATACTTTTTCATTAGAACAGGGGAGGAGATCCAGGCTAAAAGTACAGCAAATTAACAAACATTAACACACGTGGATAGAGGGCAGATCACACCCAGAATCCTACAGGAACTAGCTGTGCGATTCACATTCGGTTCAGTTTGGTGCGATTTGAGCTCATTCATTTTGAAAAGGGTTCAAATCGCACTGCACCATACCAAATGTAGTGCATGCACTACTTTTGGAAACTCACTAATCAGATGGCATAGAACTTTTGTACCATGCTATTTGGTGCAGGCAAACGCACTGCGATTGCGACCTGTGTCTGAGGTGTCATTACCTTATTATGGACACCCAGATTGCAACTGAAATGTATTTTAAACATGTTCCGGGCCACATACCAGAAAAAAACCTTCAACTCAGGATCAGGTGGAGGTGGGAATCACATTTTGGAGTAAAATCCCTTTCTCAAGTGAGGTCCATCTGTCTGCATGTAGCATCCAAACCATTCAAATACACAAAATGGCTCCAAAACTTACTAATCCCACTTCGACCCCCCCCTCCCCCCAGCCAGAGCGATGTCATATTCAGTGATTTGGGTGTGCATTGGCTTACCTTTTGTTTTACTAATTTTCTGGTACATAAACATCCAAAATTCTAGTCTTGCATGAACTGGTAGTCTCTAAACCCAGGCGAGCACAGATTACTCATATTTAAACCTGATCTCAAAGTCAGAGCTCAGATACACCCCCACAATGCAATAAAAGCACTGAACCTATATTACGTGGGCAGTTTGGATATGATTGGTGCTTAAAAGAGTTCATCTCTAAGGCAAGTGCACTACTTATACATATTTGTATATACAAACACGTTATCACAGGGCTCGAAAAATTACAAGCAGCAGGTCGCCATGGCGCCTAGAAATTGCATCTCGCGCCTGGGCTTTTGCCAGCCCATTCACTGTTGGCACCAGGCAGGCCCAGACTGGCCATAGGGCACACAAAGCACTGTCCTTGTGAGCATAGCTCCCAACTGTCCCTGATTTGGAGCAATGCCCTTCTGTCCCTCTTTCCCCCTCATTTGTCCCTCATTTTGGTCTGATCCATATAGTTGTATATAAAATGCACTTTTTATCTTTCAAAGAATGTTTCCCAGTGCTAAACCTTTCATCCAATTTTTAAACTGCAGCATTTGTAAATGTTAAAAGCCAATATAAAAGGAATAGTAGTGGTTAAAAAAAAAAGCACTTGTGGGTTTAAATAATCTATTTTTGGGGTTAATTCCTCTTTAAGGGGGCATGTCCTATGCCTACATACTTTTGCTAGTAGGTGTCCCTCATTCCCGTCTCAATAAGTTGGGAGGTATGCTTGTGAGCCCCAAAGCAGCTGTGCTGTTCCTTGAACCTGCGCCACTCACCTGGCCTCTCATTCAGATCAGCCGTCAGGGCCGGGGGGCGGAAACTATAGGTCAGTTGACCAGTGACCATGAGAGAGAAGGAACTGATGGAAACCCCATCGCCTGATGTCAGGATAGGGGTCACTGCTGCCATCTGCCGCAGACACCACACGCTAAACAAGAGAGAAAGTGAGTGCCAGACTGCCAATGGTGGCATGTTCACTTACTATTAGAAAAAAATTATAGAAAGAATGGCAGGGCAGCTGCATATAGAGGAATCGATCTCTCCATTTTCCTACGGCAGCCTCTGAATGCCTGCGGGAGGGAGAGGAGGATAAGCAGTCTTTCAGAGGCTGCATAAAGGAAAATGGAGAGATCGATTCCTCTACATACAGCTGCCCCCTCCTTTCCAGCATTTTTCTGCTGCCCCCTCGCCTCCTAATTTTTTTAGCCGACTCCTAGATTCAAAGCAAATTTGTCAAGCCCTGCATTATCAATTCTCAGTTTAAACAATCTGGCCTCCACAAGACTGGCGCTGTGTTTATAGAATATGTGATGCAGCTCCTGGCATCTCTGAAGTAATACACTTGTCTGTCACAGCCATAGAGAATAATAGAAAATCTCGGGCACATACTGCTATCATTCCGTGCGGCCAGCCCCAGCACATGGACAACATTACATAGGAAGCCAGCAGTGACAAAACAGGCTGTGAGATCTCAGCTTAGCTGGCAGATTAAAAAAATTGCTTATATTGTATGCTCAATTCAAATCAAAGGCTACTTAACTTTTAAAGTATAACTAGAGCCATTTTTTTTTTAATCTTGGATAAAGTGGAGATGGATTAGAATACCTGTCAAATTATTATCGCTACCACTGTCTGTTAGGGAAAACCTTCTCTATTTGTCCGCTTCTGTTTATCATTATCATTGAAAAGTTAAAGAGAAAGAAAATCCCAAGTGTTTGGTTTTCCCCAGAACAGTAATAGAGTAGAAATCTTTCCATGGGGATACCAATTCTGGTAACCTGTGGGGGGGGGGGGGGACCTAGATTTTTCCCTTAATTTGCAAAATTACGTAGAACCTCCAAACATGTATTTTTTTTAGCAGAGACTCTAGAGAATAAAATGGCGGTTTTTGCAATATTTTATGTCACATTGTATTTGCGCAGTGGTCTTTCAAATGCAATTTTTTTGGTAAAAAAAAAAAAAAAAAAAACACACTTCAATGAATAAAAAAAAAAAAAAAAAAAGTAAAATTAGTCCAATTTTTTTTTTAAATGTGAAAGATGTTACGTCGCGGGAATCGTGATCTTGATTTCAAGCAAAAAAATCGTGATTCTCATTGTAGCCAGAATCGTGCAGCTCTAGGGTGTGCCCACCAAAAATTGGGGCTCCTTCCCCAAATTACCCTAGCCTGATCCTTTTACTGGTACAATGCTTTTCCGTTCCCTGGTCACCCCCTTCCCAGTAAACTGAGTTTTAGACCGCCGACCAGTCCACGGGTTTGTATCATTAGAAGAAAACAATGGAGGTTTTAAATACTCACTGCTGCACAAGAGGCAAACCTGGTAAAACACCTCTGGGTGGAGAGACCAGTCTTCAGGATCCAGCCATTTTTATTGGCAGCTTAAGAAGTCTACTTACCAATCTTCTTTGCCACAATGTGTACAGCAAACAGGGCTAGAATGTGAAGTTCTGCCCAAGTCATAATGAGCTTTGCTTCTCTGCGACCAGACTGATGATTTTGACATGGTAATTTATGTATGCCACTGCCATGGTGTTGTTAGATTGAACCCTGACTGGGTCACTGAAGCAGGAGATCCAGTGTTAAAGGGGAAGCCAAATCACCCTGAGCTCCAGGACCTTCACTGGCATCTAGGCATCCTCATCCACAGAAACTGACAGGGAGTCCATGATTCTTCCGTGCCTGACAGGCTGGCATTTGTTGTCAGCTTCTTCAACACTGCAGCTATGGATTTCCCACTCCAGCACCAGGCTAGATAGCCATCATTCCAAGGCTAGCTTGGTTTTGGCATTTGGACACATGGTGCGATTCAAGGACAGAGTTTGTCTGATGCGGTCAGAACATTGAGATACAACAGCCTTTAATGAAAGTGCTCTTACGGGACTGCCCTGATGGAGCTGCACCAGCATTCTCATGCAAAAGTATATAGAAGGTAGCTCCAAGGAACACAACTCCTATATCATGGACCATGGTATAAAGCTTTTTTCTGGGGAAGGAAAAAGCATTCCAGGGCCATGTTCAGGACTATGCCCAGTGTTGATTTTTTGAGATTGAGAGCCTAACCAAAGTTTTGTAATACACGCACCATCTTTTGCACAACTAATTGTTCCTGCAGGAGCAGATTGCCCAGATATCCCAGAATAGAAATCCCCAAAAGAGAACCAACACTGCGGCCAGCACCTTTGTGAATACTAATGGTGCCATGGCCAGGCTAAAGGGCAAGGCCACAATCTGAATAGCTGAGGTCAGAAGTCCCCCTGACGAAGAGAGGCAAATCACTGACTGAACAGATTCTATATGGAACTTTTGAACATGCGGAAACTTGTTCTAGTACTTTAGGTCTAGAATCAGCCACATACCACCATTTGGCTTGGGCACCATGCAAAGGTTGAAATAGTAACCATGACCCTCTTTCTGGTTCTGCAATGGGGCAATCACCCCCTGGGAGTGTAAAAGGTCCAGCACAGCAAACAGAGCTATGCTTTAGTTGGGTGATGTAGGCAAGTTTGGTGGCATGAAGCATGGAGGAGGAAAGATGCAAAACTCCAGTTTGTAGCCACCGAATACACCATTTTGAACCCAGAAGTAGTCCTCCATCAGGTATAGTTGCGCAAACTGCTTAGTGAGTATGGACACCTTCTCTAGGTCAAGTCCTTGTACAGATCCGCATAAGTATGAACAGCTAGCTTGGATGCTTTTAAAGACCACATTCAGGTCACTATAGGCCCCGGGATTTCCAGAAATTACAGGTTCAGGATTTTACGGATAACCTCCTTGAGCAAACTCACTGTTGACCATTGAATCTGGGAGATATTTGAGGGTGTCTGAGAAAACTGATTCAATGGATCTTTCCTCCACCCCCAACTCTTTAAAAGGTGCAAGGGGACACTCACAGCCCATGCTGCCCACCAAAGATCCTTACCATCATTGATCCAGCACAATGGCAAAGGCAGCTGAAAAAAAAATCCTCGTTAGAAACAAAAGTACTCAAGGAATGAGCCCCAGAGGGAGCAAGTAAAAAAAAAACAAAAAAAAACAGATGCTGCTTTGAAGCTACAGCCAGTCTGTTGCCCCAGCAAGGAGTTTGTGGAAGGTAGACTATCTCCACTGGCATTGTAGAAGCTTAGATCTACCATTGCTGCTCTGTTCCAGAATTAGCAGCAATATTCACCTACTGGATTGTAAGGAGAGGTTGGCCTTTCAGTGTCCCACCACCTGGAGGGCAAAGATCCCTAGCTGCACTGTGGCCTGTGCCATATCTTATGGGGTCGGCTTCTGGTGTATTCTGCCGTTTCCAGTCTGAAAAGGGCAGAAACTCAAAATGGCGCCTGCACCTGCGCAGTGCAACCTCCTTCCACACAGGTTCCATCTGCTTCAGTGTTTGTGCACTGAAGAGGTTCCTGCCACTGGCACAATTTTATGTGCCTAGGAAACTCTGGTGAAGGGGCTCTTGTAATATCATAGCCCATTGCTGAACAAAGTCTAAACAACACCATTTTTTTTTTTTTATTTAAAAGCGGTATAAAACCCCAAACCAAAAATGTAATCTATTGCAGCTTACCAATCATTAGATGTGGTGGCTGCATTAGTTTTAGAATTTTTAAGCTTAGCAGTAACAGCAAATAGTTTTTTTCTTTTGGGATGAAGGCTTTACAGAAATAAAAACTGATCATTGTAAGCACTCCTGTCAGTGGTACATGATTCGTCTCAGACCTCTAGCTGCTACATTTGCAGGACAGTTTGTTCTGCTGAAAAATAACTGATTTGGGGTCCTTTCACATGGGCTTGTCCGTTTGATGGACTCCGCTTGCTCAGCAGGGGGATCAATCCACTGATTCCTGCTGAGCCAGCCGATGACAGGTCCGTCTCCACTCACTGTGCTGAGACGGACCTGTCAGAGCCCCACTCTCCTCTATGGGGAGATCGGACTGCCTGTCCATTTTCATCTGATCCCATTCGATCCGCCAGACAGAAGGAAAATAGGATCACCATCCGTCTGGATTTAGCAGACAGAATTGGATTGGATAGCAGCAGACATGTCACCGCTGACATCCACTGCCCCATAGGGATGAATGAAGCGTCCTGAAAAACTGACAGACGGACCTGATTGGAAAGCCTGTGAAAGGGGCATTACTGGCAGGATCACCAGGTGAAAATAGAGGAATAGAGGAAAGAACACCCAAAAAAAAAAAAAAAAACACACTAATGCAGCCATAACATCTAAGAACTAGTAAGTTCCAATGTAATAAATGTTTGTTTTTGAGTCTAAATCGGTTGTAAACTGTAGGGTTGGTTTTACCTTAAAGTGTGTTTCTGAAGCCTCAAGGTTTACCTTCTGTGCTGCAGCCTGATCCAATCCAGCAACGTGCACGAGAGCAGTGGCACTCGCTGTGGTCTCCCTCCACATTGGGAAGATTGATAGCAGCAGCAGCAGCCATTGGCTCCCTCTGCTGTCAATCAAATGCCGTCATGAGGGAGTGGGGGGCTGGGCTGAGCCGCCCGGTCTGTGCCAATAGACGCAGACTGGGTGGCTAGGGAGTGAGCATGCACAGATGCCCTCGCCGAAGAGGAGGGGCCTGGAGCGCCAGCAGGGGACCCCAGAGAAGGAGGATTGGGGCTGCTCTGTGCTAAACCATTGCAGAGGGCAGGTAAGTTTGACTCCTCTATCAATCCAGGACTGTGCCCAGCTGCAGGTCTTCTCTCCCCTCTTGCTGGTCCCACAGGCCTCACTAAGAAAAGCAAGAGTCATTGGCTCCTGCTGCTGTTAGTCAAATCCTTTGAAGAGGAATCAGGTGGCATGGCTGAGCCGCACTGCACTGTGTGTATCTATGAACGCACACAGGCAGGCTCACAAGTGCACCCGAAAGAGTGCCCCCATAGCAGCCTGCCTGCTGAGGGGACACTCATAAGAGCGATGAGAGAGCACTGGCAGAGGGACTTCTCTAAGTAATAACACTTCACAGAGCAGGCAAGTACATACTATTGGAATTCCAAAAAAATAATAATCTAGCCTTTAGAACTACCGTATATACTCGAGTATAAGTCGTCCCGAGTATAAGTCGAGGCCCCTAATTTACCACAAAAAACTGGGAAAAATTTATTGACCCGAGTATAAGACGAGGGTGAGAAATGCAGAGGGTCAATAATGCCCATCTGCAGCTGCATGCCTCCCTGTGTCCTGTGCAGCCTACCTGTACCCTGTGCATGTGTCCTGTACATGTGTGTGTGTCCTGTACATGTGTGTCCTGTACATGTCCTGTGTCCTGTACATGTCCTGTGTCCTGTACATGTGTGTGTGTGTGTGTGTGTCCTGTACATGTGTGTGTGTCCTGTACATGTCCTGTACATGTGTGTGTGTGTGTGTGTGTCCTGTACATGTCCTGTGTCCTGTACATGTGTGTGTGTGTCCTGTACATGTGTGTGTGTCCTGTACATGTCCTGTACATGTGTGTATGTGTGTGTGTGTGTGTGTCCTGTACATGTATGTGTGCATGTGTCCTACCTGTGTCCTGTGCAGCCTCCCTGTGGCGATCTCCATCCTCTCTGTGGCGATCTCCATCTTCAATCGGCGGCCGGCGTGTGATGATACTGTTCGGCGGCCATTCCACAGTTCAAAAGCCGCGCCTCCTCCTCGTCTGTGATAGGCTGACCGCTGACTGCCTATCACGGACATTCTCTCATTCTCATACCACGGACGAGGATGAGAGAATGTCCGTGATAGGCTGTACACTGACAGCTGTTCAGCCTATCACAGATGAGCAGGAGGCGCGGCTTTTGAAAGCTGCAATAGCCGGCGAACACTACGCCGGCCGCCGTCTGCCTGCATGACACGCTGATCATGCAGACAGACGGAAGGTACTCGAGTATAAGTCGAAGGGACACTTTCAGCCCAAAAAAAAGGGCTGAAAAATTCGACTTATACTCGAGTATATACGGTACTTTAATACTGCTTTAACTCTCCTACTGTATTAAACACAGTTTCAGCACCATGGAAAGCGTCTCAAGGAAAGGACATTCCTGTTATTTAACGAGATTCTTCCAAAAGAATTCCACAAAGATTTGTTCAAAGGTGAAAAATAGTGGCTACTATACTATCAGGGTTTGTCCCGGCAGGATCCCAACTAATAAGATTCACTCAGCAAATGTCATATTACAGAGGGCAAATCCTGCCAGATAATGCTGGTGAATCAGTTGAGTCTTACTTAGGCATATTTAGCTATTCTTTCACTAGGCAAATTTCACCAGTGAATCCGCAATACAGACCTAAAAAAAAAAATCTATGAGAAAAGGCTCCACCGTTACCGCTGAAATTAATACCCAACAAGACGGCCAATATTACACTGAACAAAACTAAACTAAGAGACTTCTGATTAATGCCAGTGAGAGCTGGAGTATTAGAAAGGCTGGGATATCAATAAACTTGCACCATGGTGCTAAAGGAAGATTTTTCTTGGACACAAAGAACAAATTAGTCGGTACTTAAAGTATTTGTTAACCCCAAAAAAAAATGTTATTCTGGTCCCTTAAAGCAGATTACACAGCACAGCACTTGTGCTATGTAATCTGCCCCCCTCTAAACTGTAAAAAAAAAAGACAGACCATGATAACCATGACAGCTCCACCCTGATCACCGTGGTCAAAGTGCCTCCCTCTGTGATAGGCTGCCTGCTCTCTGCAATCCCCCCTCACTCCTCCCTGTCAGCGCCCTCTCTGTATGTCTCCTGCCCGGCCCCGCCCCCCACACCTATTTTTATATTAAAATATAAATCGTGTCACTGCCAGCCTCTTTATTAGAGGCTGGCATAGCACACTGTGTATGTTTTATTTAAAAACAAGCACTGTAAATACTGAATATCAGCTGTCTTCAGGCTGGTCACGTGACTCGCGGCCGCTTTCCAGCTCCGATGGGTGTCTTCTGCGGAGGAGACGAGCGGCCCCTCCCACAGAAGACATCTATCAGAGCTGGAAAGTGGCCGCGGGTGATGAGCTCGGCCTGAAGACAACGGATATTCAGTATTTACACTGCTCATTTTTAAATACAACATACATACTGCCTCTAAGAGGGGCTGGCATAGACTTATATATATGCTTTAACAACCACTTTAACATAATAATCCCAGGTTGCCTGACCGGAAGAAATAAGAGTGAAAAGGAAGGTCATTTATTCTAACCACATAGTGCAAAGGCAGGAAAGGAATGAAGGCAAACAAATGGGGGAAACACAGGCTCAAATCACCAGACAGCATTACTGATTTCAATTATCAGAATTTAGGAAAGTTAAAGTATAACAA
Organism: Lithobates septentrionalis; assembly: GCA_037952835.1. NCBI lineage: Eukaryota > Metazoa > Chordata > Amphibia > Anura > Ranidae > Lithobates > Lithobates septentrionalis. Next base: position 2,249,295 of record JBBDGP010001790.1, on the reverse strand, counting down.
AAGGCATTTTATATTTTGGATAGAGTGGAGAGGGATTATAACATCTCTTGGGTCTTTGTTGTTGCCTGTGTCCCTGTTGGGGTCATTCCCCCTATTTGTACTGTTTATTGCCATAATTTAAAATGAAAGTAAAAGAAAATCCAATGTTTTGGGTTGCCATCTGAATAGGCATACAGAAGTCATCCAATGAGGAGACTAGTTCTGGTGACTACCAGAGACCTCCTTACTTTGTTTTGGCTATGTAAAAGGAAGTGAAGGTAAGGCAAAAAAATAAATAAATAATAATAATGACAGGGGTTATAACTCTTCCTTACATTATCCCAGTGTTTCTCAACCCTTTTTCAGTCAAGGCACTCTTTAAAAATGATGGACAGTCTCGAGACACCCAATTCTAAAATGTTAAAAATATTCTAATAGTTTTACATAATGCAGCAACATCCACAACTCCAAGTAGGACACCCAATGTTCGAGGTGATTTAGTCTTCCAATGCAAATACACTTCTGCAAACTGGTACTGACTAGTATTCCAGTGTTTCTTTTCTCCCTCACTCTCCATCACTCAGCTAATGTGACCCCAGAAGCATCAAACAAGGATGCTATGCAAGCAACTGACATCCTCCTAATCAACTGAGGATGCCATTGGTCATTAGGATGCCTACCGCTAGAAGGATATAAGGGTGCACAACAAAAATCTTTGGCTTAGTGTAACCACAAGGCAGCCACATGCCGGCTTGTATACAATTTTTGGGAATTTTTTGGCGTTTTGCCAAGGCACCCCTAAAAGAAACTTCAAGGCACCCTGGTTGAAAAAGGCTGCGTTATAAAAATCCTATTTTTTTTTAAATTTTGTATAACAGCTTACTTGTAAAATCCTTTTCTTTGAAGTACATCACGGGACACAGAGCCATAGTAGTTATTATGTGGGTTATAGGCCAGGTGATGGACACTGGCACGCCCCAAGACAAAAAGTGCACTCCCTATATAACCCCTCCCACTGCTGGGAGTACCTCAGTTTTGTAGCAAAGCAATACACGCGTATACTAAGAAGGGAGGGACCTCTGTGTCCTATGATGTACTTCAAAGAATAGGATTTTACAGGTAAGCTTTTATAAAAATCCTATTTTCTTATCGTACATCACGGGAAACAGAGCCATAGTAGTTACTATGTGGGATGTCCCATAGCATTGCCAACTGAAGGGAGGGAGACACAACAAAAGTAGGGCACTAAGAGACTAGAGGACTTGCAGTCTGCAGTACACTGCGTCCAAAGGCAATATCCTCATGACCTTTTACATCTACTTGATAGAATCTGGTAAATGTATGGACTGAAGACCAAGTTGCGGCCTTGCAGATCTGAGCCATGGAGGCTTGGTGATGCACTGCCCAAGAAGCACTAACAGCCCTGGTGGAGTGCGCTTTAATATGAAAAGGAGGAATTTTCCTTTTTAAACCATAAGCTTGAACAATCACTTGACGAATCCATTTAGCAATAGTAGATTTCGACGCTGCCTGTCTTCTTTTAGGGCCGTATGGCAACACAAACAAAACATGTTTTACAAATCTGAGCGGTCACTTTCAAATAGACCTTGACCACTCTCACCACTTCAAGAGAATGTGGTGACTTCTTCCACAGAACGAGGTTCTGGAAAAAATGAAGGCAGAACAATATCCTGGTTTAAATGAAAACCTGACACTACCTTCGGTAGGAAATTAGGATGAGGCCGCAATACAACCTTATCCTTATGAATAATCAAATATGGCTCTTTACAAGAAAGAGCAGCCAACTCTGATACTCTTCTTGCAGAAGATATGGCAACCAAGAAAATTATTTTCCTCGTCAGGAGGACCAAGGGAATATCTCAAATTGGCTCAAAAGGTTGTTTTTGTAAAGCAGACAGGACTAAATTTAAGTCCCAAGGGTTCAGGGGTGACCTAACTGGGGGATTCATCCGCGTTACCCCCTGAATAAAGTTACGAACCAGAGAGAGTGTGAAGCAAGTGGTCGTCGAAAAAATACCGATAAGGCCGACACCTGGCCCTTGATAGTACTCAAGGCCAGCTTCATTTTTAATCCCATCTGTAGGAATTCAAGGATCCTACCTATGACATTTTCTGGTGTGCCAACCCCTGGATTCACACCTGTAGATATATGCCTTCCAGACTCTATAGTATATGACTCTGGAGGCCGGCTTCCTAGCATTAACCAAAGTAGAAACTACTGAAGCTGAAGGACCACGGTCCTTTAGAATGTGGGTCTTAATAGCCAAACCGTTAAATTTAGCGTTTGTAAGGTAGGATGGAATATCAGACCTTGCGAGAGAAGGTCTGGCCACAGCTGTAGGGCCCAAGGGTCTCCTACCGCCATCTTTATGATCTCAGCAAACCAAGATCTGCTGAGCCACACTGGGGCCACCAGAATCACCTCCTTCCCTTCTTGCTTGATCCTGCGAAGAAGACGCGAAAGCAGCAGAACAGGAGGGAACGTATAGATCAGTGAAAACTGATCCCACTGAAAGACCAAGGCATCTGTTCTGTATTACATCGGATCCCTTGTCCTTGACACAAAGTTTTCAATCTTGTTGTTGAACCTGGACGCAAACAGATCCACGTCTGCAACTCCCCATTTTTGACATATGGACAGAAAGATGTCGGGATGAAGGGACCATTCTCCCGGGAACAATTGTTGGCGACTCAAGTAGTCCGCCTGCCAATTCTCTATCCTTGGAATGAAAATTGCTTATAGGCAAGGAATGTTTTTTTCTGCCCAAGAAAGAATATGATTCACCTCTTTCTGGGCCGCAGGACTTCTCATGCCCCCTTGGTGATTGATATAGGCCACCACTGTGGCGTTGTCTGATTGGATTCTGACAGGATAATTCCGTAGTCTGAACGTCCAGGGCCAGGCGTACTGCCCGAATCTCTAGAATATTGATGGGCAAGGTCATCTCTGATTTGGACCATTTCCCTTGGATAGACGCTTCTTCCAGGACTGCTCCCCAGCCCAGAAGGCTAGAATTGGTTACCACCTTCCAGGTAACTGGTAAAAAGGATTTCCCTTTTTGAAGATTCTTGGATATCAACCACCAATTGAGGCTCTGGAGCACATTGGAGAATAAACGCATTGGGAAGTCCAGAGCTTGGACCTTCTAGTTCCAAGTTGACAGGATACTGTTTTGCAGCAGTCTTGAATGAAACATGCGCATAAGGAACGGCCTCAAAAGAAGCCACCAACTTTCCCAACAATTTCATACAAAGTCGAAGGATTCTTCTTTGTTTTGACCAACTGAATCAGTTCCTTTATGGAATGGATCCTTTCCTGGGGCAAAAACACCCTCTTCTGAGCTGTATCTATGATCAGCCCCAAGTACTGCAATCTCCTTGATTGTTTTAAGGAGGATTTCTCTATGTTGAGAATCCAACCTAGGTATTCCAGGTATCTGACTGCGGTGACCAAAGTTTGGTTTAAGCGGGCTACCGATTGATCTATCAAGAGTAGATCGTCTAAGTAGGCTAGTATCATTATACCTTGAGCCCTTAGTCTGGCTAAAGGAGGAGCCAGGACCTTTGTAAACACTCTAGGTGCAGTAGCTAGACTGAAAAGGCAGAGCTACAAACTGGAAATGAAGATTTTCCACCTCAAAGCGTAGAAATTTGTGGTGAGCGGGGAAAATCGGCACATGGAGATAAGCATCCTTGATGTCGATTGACGCCAGAAGTTCTCCCCCTTGTAGGATGGAGACTACTGAACGGATTTTTACTCCATGCGAAAAGAACGGATATTCAAAAACTGGTTTAAATCTTTGAGATCCAAAATGGGTCTGACATCCCCGTTTGGTTTTGGAACCGTGAACAGGTTTGAATAAAACCCCAAACCTTGCTCTTCCAATGGGACCACCGATATCATTCTTTGAGACAAGAGATGATCCAAAGTTAGCAAGAGAGACTTCTTTTTCACTGGATCTCTGTGAAAGTTTGATCTGAGAAAACGAGGAGACGGGAACTCTCAGAACTCTAGTTTGTAACCTAGAGAAATTGAGGAAGCCACCCATCTGTCTTGACATTGTTCCTGCCAGACCTTTGAAAACTGTAGAAGCCTTCCCCCCACTTGAGCGAGCGGGGGGCGCCCCTTCATAAGGAGGCTTTAGTATTCTGTTTTGTGGGTTTCTTCCCCAGGTCCTTTTTTGGCCCTGGGACTGACCCTGAGGTTTACCTCTTGAACCTGACGGTGGAGGCCATCGTGATTGCCTGGAGGCTGATACCCCTGGCACTGGGGAAGAAGCACGTTTAAAATTAAAATGCTTAAACGTCTTCTTAACCGGTAAAAGGGAACTTTTCCCATTCGAAATTCTTTGGATATACTTATGCAGATCGTCTCCAAACAACCATTCACCATGAAAAGGGAACTGGCCAAGAGCTTTTTGCATGGCACTTCGGCTGACCAATTTTTCAACCATAGGATTCTACACACATGTACCAGCCCTAGCATGAGCCGTGAGGCCTGGAGAATAGAATCTTTCATAGCGTCTACTGTAAAACACAACGCTTCTGATATTCCGGTCAAATTCTGGGCCTGCTGATCAGGAATAACTTTGAGTACCTCTATAAACTGGTCCTTTAAGGACTGAGATACTATAACCCACATAGTAACTACTATGGCTCTGTGTCCCATGATGTACGATAAGAAATTGCCTTTGGTTCTACATTTAGAGGAAAAAAATACTCATAATAATCAACCGATTTACAAAGGCATAGGTAACACAATAAGATCACTAAACACACATATTGGAATTAATACTGCTATTCAATAATAAAGTCACACGCTCACTGTCAATAAGCACTCTTCCCACATCGCAGAACACTGACAGCAAAGTAGTATGTACTACAGCACCTCACTTCAAAAATGGGTTTATTACAACACACCCACAGGATATTTCACAAGTCTGACAACTGTGTAGTTCCTGTAGTGAACAACTGTGTCATCAAACACTACAGGCTCCAGATTTGTAAAGAGCTTTACAGTCAGCAGACACTGGAATTGTGTAATAATTAGAATGAAAAGTTCACCTAAGAATTTTTTTTAAGCATCTCTATTCCTGTGAGTTTGAAACAATATTATCACCAAGGCAAAGCTTGACTTAGAAGGTACACTAAAAATTCAAGAGAAAAGATAAGTACAGTACAAACAATACAAAGTAAAGTAAGGGATCCTGGAGGAAATGAAGCAATGCTCACCAGAATCACCTGATGGAAGATGGGCATAAACACTACACAATACAACAAGTCTACAACAATGTGCTATCCTGCTGGAAGAGTATAGGGTGGATTTACTAAAGGCAAATAGACTGTGCACTTTGAACTTAGTAAATGAGGGAAGGCTTTACTTTGCAAAGAATACCCAATCACGTGCAAGAAAAAAAAAACAGCATTTTTGCTTGCACATGATTGGATGATGGAAGTCAGCAGAGCTTGTGCTCATTTACTAAGCTCTGGAGCAACTTACAGAATGCAACTGCATTTTGCAAAGTGCACAGTCTTTTTGCCTTTAGTAAATCAACACCTATATGTTAGCCTAACACTGCAGACACCACCAACGCATTCAGGAAGAAGCATTTCAGCAGAAAAAATGCAGAACGTGCCTAAACGAGCCTAACAGCTAGACATACAGTGGGGAGGGAAAGTATTCAGACCCCCTTAAATTTTTCACTCTTTGTTATATTACAACCATTTGCTAAAATCGTTTAAGTTCATTTGTTTTCCTCATTAATGTACACACAGCACCCCATATTGACAGAAAAACACAGAATTGTTGACATTTTTGCAGATTTATTAAAAAAAGAAAAACTGAAATATCACATGGTCCTAAGTATTCAGACCCTTTGCTGTGACACTCATATATTTAACTCAGGTGCTGTCCATTTCTTCTGCTCATCCTTGAGATGGTTCTACACCTTCATTTGAGTCCAGCTGTGTTTGAGTATACTGATTGGACTTGATTAGGAAAGCCACACACCTGTCTATATAAGACCTTACAGCTCACAGTGCATGTCAGAGCAAATGAGAATCATGAGGTCAAAAGAACTGCCTGAAGATCTCAGAGACAGAGTTGTGGCAAGGCACAGATTTGGCCAAGGTTACAAAAAAAATTTCTGCTGCACTTAAGGTTCCTAAGAGCACAGTGGCCTCCATAATCCTTAAACGGAAGACATTTGGGATGACCAGAACCCTTCCTAGAGCTGGCCGTCCGGCCAAACTGAGGATTCGGGGGAGAAGAGCCTGGTTGAAAGAGGTAAAGAAGAATCCAAATATCACTGTGGCTGAGCTCCAGAGATGCAGTCGGGAGATGGGAGAAAGTTGTAGAAAGTCAACCATCACTGCAGCCCTCCACCAGTCGGGGCTTTATGGCAGAGTGGCCCAACAGAAGCCACTCCTCAGTGCAAGACACATGAAAGCCCGCATGGAGTTTGCTAAAAAAAACACCTGAACGACTCCAAGATGGTGAGAAAAAAGATTCTCTGGTCTGATGAGACCAAGAAAGAACTTTTTGGCCTTAATTCTAAGCGGTATGTGTGGCGAAAACCAGGCACTGCTCATCACCTGTCCAATACAGTCCCAACAGTGAAGCATGGTGGTGGCAGAATCATGCTGTGGGGGTGTTTTTCAGCTGCAGGGACAGGACGACTGGTTGCAATCGAGGGAAAGATAAATGCGGCCAAGTACAGGTATATCCTGGACGAAAAACCTTCTCCAGAGTGCTCAGGACCTCAGACTGGGCCGAAGGTTTACCTTCCAACAAGACAATGACCCCAAGCACACAGCTAAAATAATGAAGGAGTGGCTTCATAACAACTCCGTGACTGTTCTTCAATGGCCCAGCCAGAGCCCTGACTTAAACCCAATTGAGCATCTCTGGAGAGACCTAAAAATGGCTGTCCACCAACGTTTACCATCCAACCTGGCAGACCTGGAGAAGATCTGCAAGGAGGAATGGCAGAGGATCCCCAAATCCAGGTGTGAAAAACTTGTTGCATCTTTCCCAAAAAGACTCATGGCTGTATTAGATCAAAAGGGTGCTTCTACTAAATACTGAGCAAAGGGTCTGAATACTTAGGACCATGTGATATTTCAGTTTTTCTTTTTTAATAAATCTGCAAAAATGTCAACAATTCTGTGTTTTTCTGTCAATATGGGGTGCTGTGTGTACATTAATGAGGAAAAAAATGAACTTAAATGATTTTAGCAAATGGCTGCAATATAACAGAGTGAAAAATGTAAGGGGGTCTGAATACTTTCCGTCCCCACTGTATTTATGTGTGCTTGCTCATTGATGCATAAACTAATATTCTGGCAAATAGACTGCATTAACACACATATGCATGAATGTGCAATACGCAGCTTTTACAGCTTTTTTTTTAGCAGCTTTTCTCCTGCCAGAGGAAAAGGCGTTCAGAGGAACAGAGGAAACACCCAGTGTGCATGAGGCCTAAAGAGAACGATGTCTGATGACAAGGTAAAAACACAGAAGTACCTGAGAAGAAAAAATACAATGGGGTAACTGGAAGCGAGTACTATAAGGATAGCTGTGGAAAGAACACCGGAGGGGGGAAGCTAATAGAGGAGAATAATACAGAGGACAGTTATGAGAAGAAAATTAAAAGGAAGGGGGGCACTAAAATTAGAGAATAATTTGAAAGGAACCCAACAGAAAAGAATGACACGGGGGTCACCTAAGAAGAGTAATAACTTTGGAGGGCTGCCAGGAGGAATTAGTAAAATGAAGGACATGTATTATACAAGACGAGAGTGATTTGAGAGAATTCTAGGAGAAAAGAATGATTAATGGGTTCTATGGAAAGGAAAAAAACAACAAAAAATATAGAAGATAGTTGCTTCTATAGAGAGGCGCCAATATAAAAAATTAATAAGAAAAGAGAATGAGTGTGGGGTATCGACCAGAAAAGAGCATCAGTTAGAAGCACATGGGAGTGGGGTAAAATATTACAAAGGGGAAATGTGTAAAAGATTGGGGAATAGAGACAAGAGAATACAATAATAATAATAATATGTATCAACACATGAAAAGAGAGGACAGAAGAGGAAAGCGTAGGGGGATTGCCCTAAGTGGCACCGTTCTTCCCTCAGTTGTTCTCCCGTGTGCTTTCTATACCCCAACACATTCCCTTATATTATCCTCTACTGTCCTCCATTCATTGTCCCATATTATTATTTTCCCCAGCACTTTCATGTATCTTATCCCATAACACTCCATCATCTTGTCTCTGCTCTCTGAAGACCTACAGTGGCTTGCGAAAGTATTCGGCCCCCTTGAACTTTTCAACCTTTTGCCACATTTCAGGCTTCAAACATAAAGATATAAAATTTTTATTTTTTGTGAAGAATCACCAACAAGTGGGACACAATTGTGAAGTGGAACGAAATCTTTTGGATTTTTGAAACTTTAACTAATAAAAAAATGAAAAGTGGGGCGTGCAAAATTATTCGGCCCCCTTGCGTTAATACTTTGTAGAGCCACCTTTTGCTGCGATTACAGCTGCAAGTCGCTTGGGGTATGTCTCTATCAGTTTTGCACATCGAGAGACTGAAATTCTTGCCCATTCTTCCTTGCAAAACAGCTCGAGCTCAGTTAGGTTGGATGGAGAGCGTTTGTGAACAGCAGTTTTCAGCTCTTTCCACAGATTCTCGATTGGATTCAGGTCTGGACTTTGACTTGGCCATTCTAACACCTGGATACGTTTATTTGTGAACCATTCCTTTGTAGATTTTGCTGTATGTTTGGGATCATTGTCTTGTTGGAAGATAAATCTCCGTCCCAGTTTCAGGTCTTTTGCAGACTCCAACAGGTTTTCATCCAGAATGGTCCTGTATTTGGCTGCATCCATCTTCCCCTCAATTTTAACCATCTTCCCTGTCCCTGCTGAAGAAAAGCAGGCCCAAACCATGATGCTGCCACCACCATGTTTGACAGTGGGGATGGTGTGTTGAGTGTGATGAGCTGTGTTGCTTTTACGCCAAACATATCGTTTTGCATTGTGGCCAAAAAGTTCGATTTTGGTTTCATCGGACCAGAGCACCTTCTTCCACATGTTTGGTGTGTCTCCCAGGTGGCTTGTGGCAAACTTTAGATGAGACTTTTTATGGATATCTTTGAGAAATGGCTTTCTTCTTGCCACTCTTCCATAAAGGCCAGATTTGTGCAGTGTACGACTGATTGTTGTCCTATGGACAGACTCTCCCATCTCAGCTGTAGTTCTCTGCAGTTCATCCAGAGTGATCATGGGCCTCTTGGCTGCATCTCTGATCAGTCTTCTCCTTGTCTGAGCTGAAAGTTTAGAGGGACAGCCAGGTCTTGGTAGATTTGCAGTGGTCTGATACTCCTTCCATTTCAAAATGATCGCTTGCACAGTGCTCCTTGGGATGTTTAAAGCTTGGGAAATATTTTTGTATCCAAATCCAGCTTTAAACTTCTCCACAACAGTATTACGGACCTGCCTGGTGTGTTCCTTGGTCTTCATGATGCTCTCTGTGCTTTCAACAGAACCCTGAGACTATCACAGAGCAGGTGCATTTATACAGAAACTTGATTACACACAGGTGGATTCTATTTATCACCATCAGTCATTTAGGACAACATTGGATCATTCAGAGATCCTCGCTGAACTTCTAGAGTGAGTTTTCTGCACTGAAAGTAAAGGGGCCGAATAATTTTGCACGCACCACTTTTCAGTTTTTTAATTGCTAAAAAAGTTTAAAATATCCAATAGATTTCGTTCCACTTCACAATTGTGTCCCACTTGTTGGTGATTCTTCACAAAAAATTAAAATTTTATATCTTTATGTTTGAAGCCTAAAATGTGGCAAAAGGTTGAAAAGTTCAAGGGGGCCGAATACTTTCGCAAGCCACTGTATCTACAGGTTTCATCTTAACATTGCTTTCTTAAGCTGGTCATAGATCAGGGGTCGGCGGCCTACAGGCCACATCCAGCCTGCCTCCGCTAAATGTCCGGCCCATCAGTGCACGTGATGAATTAACGTGCACCCAGCCCGCGGAAATTTTAACCTCTTCATGCTGCCCTTCTTCACAGCTGCATGCATCACCCCAGTACCGTTTTTTTTAGAGCCAGCGGTTGGCTTTCTTGGGATAACAACTGATGCAGCTAAGAAGCCACTCGGCTGTTATCCCAAGCAGCGGGAGGGGACATCCCCTCCCACCAGAAGGCCGGAGCTACCATCCAACGCGTCCGCCGGCTGGCCAGAGACACGAAGCTGGAATCTGTTTCGATCGGGTCTCGGATCTAGTAACCCGGAAGCGATGTCATGTAAAAAAAAAAAAATTAAAAAAAAATTTAAAACACCCCATCCCTCTGTGCTTACACAGCTGGGGAGGGGGGGGGCTGTGTAATGCAAAGGGGGTCAAAGGCACAGGAGGCTGTGTAATGCAAAGGGGGCCAGAGGCGCAAGAGGCTGTGTAATGCAAAGGGGGCCAGAGGCGCAGGAGGCTGTGTAATGCAAAGGGGGCCAGAGGCGCAGGGGGCTGTGTAATGCAAAGGGGGCCAGAGGCGCAGGGGGCTGTGTAATGCAAAGGGGGCCAGAGGCGCAGGAGGCTGTGTAATGCAAAGGGGGCCAGAGGCGCAGGAGGCTGTGTAATGCAAAGGGGGCCAAAGGCGCAGAAGGCTGTGTAATACAAAGAGGGCCAGAGGCGCAGGAGGCTGTGTAATGCAAAGGGGGCCAGAGGCGCAGGAGGCTGTGTAATGTAAAGGGGGCCAGAGGCGCAGGAGGCTGTGTAATGTAAAGGGGGCCAGAGGCGCAGGAGGCTGTGTAATGTAAAGGGGGCCAGAGGCGCAGGAGGCTGTGTAATGTAAAGGGGGCCAGAGGTGAGGGGGCTGTGTAATGTAAAGGGGGCTAGAGGTGCAGGAGGCTGTGTAATGTAAAGGGGGCCAGAGGTGCGTAGGGCTGTGTAATGTAAAGGGGGCTAGAGGTGCGGGGGCTGTGTAATGTAAAGGGGGCCAGTGGCGCGGGGCTGTGTAATGTAAAGGGGGCCAGAGGCGCGGGGCTGTGTAATGTAAAGGGGGCCAGAGGTGAGGGGGCTGTGTAATGTAAAGGGGGCCAGAGGTGAGGGGGTTGTGTAATGTAAAGGGGGCCAGAGGCGCGGGGCTGTGTAATGTAAAGGGGGCCAGAGGCGCAGGGCTGTGTAATGTAAAGGGGGCCAGAGGTGAGGGGGCTGTGTAATGTAAAGGGGGCCAGAGGTGAGGGGGTTGTGTAATGTAAAGGGGGCCAGAGGTGAGGGGGTTGTGTAATGTAAAGGGGGCCAGAGGTGAGGGGGTTGTGTAATGTAAAGGGGGCCAGAGGTGAGGGGGTTGTGTAATGTAAAGGGGGCCAGAGGTGCAGGAGGCTGTGTAATGTAAAGGGGGCCAGAGGTGCAGGAGGCTGTGTAATGTAAAGGGGGCCAGAGGTGCAGGAGGCTGTGTAATGTAAAGGGGGCCAGAGGTGCAGGAGGCTGTGTAATGTAAAGGGGGCCAGAGGTGCAGGAGGCTGTGTATTGTAAAGGGGGCCAGAGGTGCAGGAGGCTGTGTATTGTAAAGTGGGCCAGAGGTGCAGGAGGCTGTGTATTGTAAAGGGGGCCAGAGGTGCAGGAGGCTGTGTATTGTAAAGGGGGCCAGAGGTGCAGGAGGCAGTGTATTGTAAAGGGGGCCAGAGGTGCAGGAGGCTGTGTATTGTAAAGGGGGCCAGAGGTGCAGGAGGCTGTGTATTGTAAAGGGGGCCAGAGGTGCAGGAGGCTGTGTATTGTAAAGGGGGCCAGAGGTGCAGGAGGCTGTGTATTGTAAAGGGGGCCAGAGGTGCAGGAGGCTCTGTAATGTAAAGGGGGCTAGAGGTGCAGGAGGCTGTGTAATGTAAAGGGGGCCAGAGGTGCGTGGGGCTGTGTAATGTAAAGGGGGCTAGAGGTGAGGGGGCTGTGTAATGTAAAGGGGGACAGAGGTGTGTGGGGCTGTGTAATGTAAAAGGGGGCTAGAGGTGCGGGGGCTGTGTAATGTAAAGGGGGCCAGAGGTGCGGGGGCTGTGCAATGTAGAGGGGCCAGAGGTGCCGGGGATGTGCAATGTAGAGGGGCCAGAGGTGCGGGGGCTGTGCAATGTAGAGGGGCCAGAGGTGCAGCGGCTGTTATAGTCATTTATTAGCAGGTGAATACAGCCCTCCATGCATTCACATATATTGAATACTGCCCTTAAGTGGCAAAAGGTTGCTGCTATGACCCCTGCCATAGATGGATCCAATCCCAGCCAGTTCAGCAGGGATTACCCGAGATTCAACTCACCTATGGGAAGGCTGGTTGTACCCAGGTCAATCCACCGATCAACTTGGGTACAACCAGCCTGCCAGATTTTGTACATACAAATACTGCCAGCACCTATAGCCACTAGCAGTTATCATTGTGTCCTGCTGGCAGGGAAGGCTCCACCTGTTGTAGAAGGAAAGAACGTTTCACAATCTATGGGCTGCTTTACTCCTTCACCCCGTGCACACGGCTCATGTACAGAAAACAAGAGTACAATGAACATGGCTCATGTACAGAGGGAGGAGAGGAGGACACTCCACACAGCTGGTGAGGAGAGAAGGAAAGTAGAACATTGCACACAGTTTATGTACAGAGGAGGAGAGGCGTATATTGCACACAGTTGGTGTACAGAGGAGGAAAGAAAAATACTGCACACGGTGTACAGAAGAGGAAAGGAGAATAGTGCACACAGCTGGTGAGGAGAGGAGTATAATGCACACTGTTGAGGGGAAGAGTACATTGCACAATCCTATATACTGGAGGAGAGGAGTGCATTGCACAGAAGAGAGGAGTGCACTGCACAGAAGAGAGGAGTGCACTGCACAGAAGAGAGGAGTGCACTGCACAGAAGAGAGGAGTGCACTGCACAGAAGAGAGGAGTGCACTGCACAGAAGAGAGGAGTGCACTGCACAGAAGAGAGGAGTGCATTGCACAGAAGAGAGGAGTACATTGCACAGAGGAGAGGAGTACATTGCACAGAGGAGAGGAGTACATTGCACAGAGGAGAGGAGTACATTGCACAGAGGAGAGGAGTACATTGCACACAGTCGGTGTACAGAGGAGAGAAGTATATTGCACACAGCTGGTGAGGAGAGGAGTGCATTGCACACAGCTGGTGAGGAGAGGAGTACATTGTACAGAGGAGAGGAGTGCATTGCACACAGTCGGTGTACCTCAGACCTGACACACGGAGGGTGGGGAGAGGAGGACGGACAGACAGGGGTCGGGGGTCCCACACACACTCACATACCCCGAGTCGCTCTACAGCCGCCCAGACTCTTCTGACAAGAGCGCCTGACGTCCCCGGGGCCGCGTCATGACGTCACGGCGTGCTGTGGGAGGTGGCGGAGGTGATGCTGGTCTTGCACTGTCCCCTGGCTGCGCTCTCATTGATGCTCGTTGTGCGGGGATTTTGCTGGACAATGTGAATGAGAGAAGTGTGACCGGGCTGAGGCACTGCAGGAGATCACCATCATCATACTATACAGTATAGGACATGTCGGTGTCCTGTCATCGGGTCATGTGATAAGCACACTGTGCACTCTACATAGATCCGGGATGTCACATGGTTGGATGTTCTCCCTCGGGCTCCTCTCTCTATGTACAGTCATGGGACTCTCCTTCCTTCCCATTGATCAGTGTTATGGAGACACACATTCATCTCTGATCACCTTCTCCAGGTAGAAGATGATGCTTCCGGTTCATTTACTGGACGATCTGTCTTGCAAAGAATAGTTTAATAAAGGGAAAGTATTTTCTTCACTAAACAAGGTGTTTCTTAAGTCATTAAAGAGGAACTGCAGTCTGCTCACATCATTTTTAATAAAAACATCTTTGCCATTCTGAAGCTTCCCTCCAACCACTTTGCATATTATTTTATATATACTGTGATTCTGTACTTGCCAAATATGCTTCAGAAATCTCCCTCCACTGAGTCTGGCTGCAGCCATTTTAACTGTGGGCAGCTGAAGCTGCTGTCTGTTCACTTACTGGATTTACACAGACACACAGAGGCACACCTCCAGCTCTGCAGCTCTCATTGGCCCTCTTATGACTCATCCCCCCGCCCTTCCTGGCGAACTGTGAGTGAGAGACAGCTTTACATGATGTCATAAGCCTCAGATTTTTACCAGACAAGAAACAGAAAGTGGGCTGTATAAGGTATTAACTGGCAGAAAAAAAAATGTTTTACTATCCAAAGTTAAAACAAGGGCTGAGGATTTAATAGATGGAAAGATGAAAAACGACTGAAGTTCCGCTTTAAATTGTCTTAAAGCCGTATTAAACCCAAATGCAAGAATTTATTATATTGCAGCTTACCAATTCTTAGATGTGGTGGCTGCATTTTTTTAAAAAAAAATTTAGGCTTTCTTTCTTCAATTTTCATCTGAGCTGGACTGCTCTGTGCAAAACCAACTGCACAGAACAGGCAAGTATAACATGTTTGTTATCTTTATAAAAAAAAAAAAACAGAGACTTTACAATCACTTTAGGTTGGAAAGAGTAAAGTAACAAAACAGGAAAAAGATTTCTGTTGTACAAATATAGATCAAATTCTGTTCTAAAGTTCATCTGCAGGAATGTTTCTTCTAATAAAGGCTGATCATCATTTACATTTTCTAACCTGCTACAATAGTAAGTGAGGTCCCCCACCCTAAAGGATACATTTCATTTATATACTGCCATCCCTTTCGCTACAATCAGATCTCAGACAATCTAGCCGAAGTGTGGCCAGCTTTAGATGAACCAGCAACATCCTTGCAGATGAGTGTTTTGCTCAGCCTTAGGTGTTATGCCCCGTACACACGGTCGGATTTTCCGATGGAAAATGTCTGATCGGAGCGTGTTGTCGGAAATTCCGACCGTGTGTGGGCTCCATCAGACATTTTCCATCGGATTTTCCGACACACAAAGTTTGAGAGCAGGATATAAAATTTTCCGACAGCAAAATCCGTTGTCGGAAATTCCGATCGTGTGTACACAAATCCGACGGACAAAGTGCCACGCATGCTCAGAATAAATAAAGAGATGAAAGCTATTGGCCACTGCCCCGTTTATAGTCCCGACGTACGTGTTTTACGTCACCGCGTTCAGAATGATCGGATTTTCTGACAACTTTGTGTGACCGTGTGTATGCAAGACAAGTTTGAGCAAACATCCGTCGGAAAAAATCCTAGGATTTTGTTGTCGGAATGTCCGAACAAAGTCCGACCGTGTGTACGGGGCATTACAGTTAATCTGTCTTCTGGTTTTCAACCCCAGTCTAATAGTCAGACCGAGGGGAGGGGACCAAGGATGACTGGGTGGATTATCTTTCTACAGCAGAGTTTGCATATAACAATTCTAAACATAGCTCCACTTCTCAAAGTCCTTTTTATTTAAACAATGGGTATCATCCAGTTTTTATTCCTGATCTCCCTATCTCAACTCCAATTACTTCTGTTACCAACAGATTAACTACTTTTGCAGGAGATTCGGGAGAAATTGATCAAAACTTTGAGGGAGGCTCAGGAATGTTACAAGAAGGCTGCTGATAGACACCATAGATCACTTCCTACCTTTCATGTGGGTGACAAAGTTTGGTTGTCAACCAAAACTTTGAAGTTCCATGTTCCGTTTGCAAAGCGGGGCCAAAAGTGTGTAAGACCATTCAAGATTTCTGCTCAAATTAATCCGGTTACCTTTCGCTTAAAACTTCCTGATAGTATGAAAATTCACCCTGTTTTTCACATATCACTACTTAAACCATTTCATGAAAATCCCTTTTCTGGAAGAATTCTACCACCTCCTCCACCTGTTGAGGTACAGGGTGAAGTAGAATTTGTGGTGGAAAAAATTCTCAAATTTTTGGATCTTTAGAAACAAGCTACAATATCTGGTCCAATGGGAAGGCTATGGGTCAGAAGAAAATTCTTGGGAGCCTGAGGAGAACATTCATGCCCCTAGATTAACAAGAGAATTCCACCAGAGGTTTCCTCACAAACCCAGCCCTAAGACATCCAGAGGACATCCTGAGAGGAGGGGAGTACTGTCAGAACCTGGGACCTCTTCTGTGTCTGGCGTTGACTCTTCCCACTGAGCTATCTGGGATGCTGGACAGCTCCCTGCTTAATCTATTGGACAATCCTACCTGATCCATTGGACAACCCTGCCTTGTGTCTTGATTGCTGTTGAACCTTGAACTCCTTGCTCCTCCCAAGAAATTTCTATATAAGCCTTGTCTCAGCACTTCCTTTTTGCCAGGTTATTGTGCCTTCTCAGCCAGTGCCTTGCTCTTCTCTTCCCTGCTGCTGTCTGTATTTTGCTACCACTCGTGATTGACCCTTGGCTTGTTCCTTGACTACTCTACTGCCTGATCCCAAACTGCAACTATTCGTTACTGACCTTTTTGCTTGTTTACTGACCACGCTGCTGTTTGATCCTTATCTGCTCATCCACTACTGGACCCCGGCTTGCTCACACCCTTGTGGGGCAAACCTGAGGACCGCAACCTGGTACTAACATGCAGCTAAATCCACCTCCACCATCAGTAGCTCTGGTGAACACCGGTTAGTACTTACACTCCGCACCTCAGGTGAGCCTGTGTCATCTGCCAGGGTGACTGCCTGTGTACCTATCCTGCTGGTCGGTGGTAGTCCTGCAACTGCTATAGCAACTTGTCTTCAAGCCTGACACCTGATCATGACAGTGCCTGTCTGTAGCAGTTCTCTCCTCTCTCCCTGTATTCACAGGATGCAAAGGAAGCAGGGGGAGCCATTGTGTCCTGCTGCTGTCAACAAATCCTGTGAGGAGGAAGCAGGGTGCTGGGCACAGTTGTGCTGTGTGTGTCAATGGATGCACACAGCCTGGCCCGGGGGTGAGCCCAAACAGAGAGAGAGTATCACCGCTCCAGGTGGATCAGATCAAGGTAAAAGGCATCTCCTTCAGTCTAGAAGTCCAGGTGCTGGCAATGCTATGGCAGTTAGACATTAAAGAAATTCTGGACAGCCGCACACCTGAAATATTGGCTTTATTCAATAAGGTGTCATCCAAAATACAGGTCATAGCAAAGTGGAACAAAGCTTACGCGTTTCGCACTACAAGGAGTGCTTAGTCATAGCTGAATGAAACACGTAGTAGTAGTGTAGTGTGAAACGCGTAAGATCTGTTCCACTTTGCCGTGACCTGTATTTTGGATGGCACCTTATTGAATAAAGGCAAATATTTTCGGAGTGCGGCTGTCCAGAATTTATTTGATGTCTAACTCCCAGGGGCGAGCCTGCAGTTGCACCCCCATAGCATTGCTATGATGGCGCATGAAGAAGAAGTGTTGCCAACAGCACCAACGGGTAACCCCAGAACAAGGAGTTCAGGGCCACGCTGTGAAATACCATTGGACAGAGCAGGTAAGTACACATTAAAAAACATGGAATGCACACATATAAAAAACATGCACGTATTGTATGTTTTTTCCCTAATACCTAACTTTTCATTGAATAATTAAAAAGAACCAAAAGCTTTAGACTGCAAAAACATCTGTACAAAATAAAAAACGCCTGCAAACTAGCCACAGTATGAATGTATCCTAGGCTCTTAGAAAAGTACCAGTACATTTTCTGACATATGATTGTGTCTATGCTCTCCCGTTATGTAAAATAATAGCTGTATACCTGCAGTGTAAGATTATCTAAATTACTGTTGCCTCTGACTGGTTTGAAATGAGATTTGCAAGGACAGTCTCGCATCTAGGTGCTCTACCCTTGTTTGAGTTAGGGAGCATGCACAAGAACTCCAAAAATGGTATTAATGAGTGGAGGATAACAGTCGTGATTAGGAGGTTACCATGTATTTAGAGTTCAGGTTCAGTCAGGAAGTGATCGAAACAAAGAAAGTGTTTCACCGCTCAGGTATATCCAAACCCAGGTGTGTAGATGATGTGAGTCCTTCAAAGGTGAAGAGTCCCAGGTGCTGGCTAAATGCAAGGTAGTGCAAAATTTTGAATAGGAGAATCGGGATGCCGCACACCGGATAAAGTAGAAAAATTAGCTTTATTGTAAAAATAGGATCACCAAAAATACAAGACAGTATGGCAGAACGTACAGGCCCCACTGACACGTTTCGCACTCCTGATTGAGTGCTTACTCATAGCTTTCGGTCAGGAAGTGGGCGTGATTTAAAAGTGGGTGTGATCTGGGCCGGATAGAGGTTGTGATATGTGTGGGAAGTAGACAAGAGTGACAGGGGACTGGGAAGAAGATTTTGGCAAGTATGCTACTGTTGATGGAAACAAAGCTATTCCTGAGGACCAACAGTGCAAGGATCTCCCTGCTTCATTCTTTGTGTCCATGCCTCCTCTACCTCTTGTGATGCTTCTTAATTATTCCCCTACCAGTCTTCAGATTGCCAGTCATCAGGGGGAAGGTCTGATAAGATGTGCAAGGAGACCACAGGCAATACTGGTGACTAGACTTTGCCCCACTCTCCCTTGAAGTTTTGGGCACAGTTTCCATGGTGCAGTACAGGTCCTCTTTAACCAAATAAAATGTCACCCAGTTAGGTCAGATCCATTAGTCTCTTTCTGTACAGTAATACTAAAATGCTATGTTGTTGAAAATTATGATTATTCCAAAAAATATTACAAGACAGGAATAATCTAGTGGTCATTTGCAATACATGGCTTCCAAAAGTGACCTCCAGTACATGAAATACTTATTATTTATTTATCATAACAGATATGTTTTCAAACCTCAGATTACTTTCTCTAAATAATTCATGATTTCCATAGGATTGCTTCAATTTGGTTGCCATAAGATTATATTTCCGTTGTAAAATTGATGATCTAGTATTAAGAAGAAGTTACATCGCTCTTTACTCTAATGCGTTTGTAAATGGAGTAAAGCATCCTATATACATTAAAAATAAATGTGTAACATGCTAAATGATTTCTCATCATCATACAGAAGGTTTGTGACTTGTCACAATAGTGCTTTAATTGTGTTTTAGTTTATAATGGAATCACTACATACAGTGCCTTGAAAAAGTATTCATACTATGGGTGGCACAGTGGTGTAGTGGGTAGATATGTTTTCAAACCTCAGATTACTTTCTCTAAATAATTCATGATTTCCATAGGATTGCTTCAACTTGGTTGCCATAAGATTATATTTCCGTTGTAAAATTGATGATCTAGTATTAAGAAGAAGTTACATCGCTCTTTACTCTAATGCGTTTGTAAATGCTAAATGATTAATGATTTCTCATTATCATACAGAAGGTTTGTGACTTGTCACAATAGTGCTTTAATTGTGTTTTAGTTTATAATGGAATCACTACATACAGTGCCTTGAAAAAGTATTCATACTATGGGTGGCACAGTGGTGTAGTGGGTAGCACTCTCCATTATTCCATTATAAACTAGCAGTAGGAAGGGTCACTGGTTCGAATCCCAACCATGACACTACCTGCCTGGAGTTTGCATGTTCTCCCTGTGCCTGTGTGGGTTTCCTCTGTGTGCTCCGGTTTCCTCCCACACTCCAAAGACATGCTGGTAGGTTAATTGGATCCTGTCTAAATTGTCCCTAGTATAGGAATGTGAGTTAGGGATCTTAGATTGTAAGCTCCTTAAGGGGAGGGATGATGTGAATGTACAATGTATATGTAAAGCACTGCGTAAATTGAAAGGCGCAATATAAATACCTGAAATAAAATAAATAAAATACCCCTTGAAATTTTCCATATGTTGTCAGGTTACAAGCAAAATCGTAAATGTATTTTATTGGGATTTTATGTGAAAGTGGCACATTATTGTGAAATGGAAGGAAAATGTTAAATGGTTTTCAAAATTTATGTGAAAAGTGGGGGCGTGCGTTTGTATTCTGCCCCCTTTACTCTGATACCCCTAAATGAAATCTAGTCGAACCAATTGCCTTCAGAAGTCATCTAACTATTAAATAGAGTCCACCTGTGTGTAATTTAATCTCAGTATAAATACAGCTGTTCTGTGATGCCCTTAGAGGTGTGTTAGAGAACCTTAGTGAACAAACAGCATCATAAAGGCCAAGGAACACCACATACAGGTCAGGGATAAAGTTGTGGAGAAGTTTAAAGCTGGGTTAGTTTATAAAAAATATCCCAAGCTTTAACATCTCACAGAGCACTATTCAATCCATCATGTGAAGGGTGGTATGTACATGAGAGGGGTGCGGAGTGTATGGCGGTGGGTAGCATGTACATGTGAGGGGGTGCAGGGTGTATGGCGGCGGGCAGTATCAAATACGCCACTGGCCACTGATGCATTAGTGACCAGTGGCAGTTAATTAACCCCTTTGTGTTACTATAGTGGCACCAGTATCAGTGTTTATGAATCCTTTCATCCTGCACCATATAGGGGTTAATAAACACTGACACTGGTGCCACTAATGCAGCACAAACAATGGGGGAAAAAGCGAACTTAGGACTTTAATTGGGACGCAAGGGAAAGTTTGCGCCCCCATCCTTAATATCATGAAAAAGAGGTGGGGAGGTTGGGACTTTAAATGAGGTGCGCATGATGCAGCCCAATCACATTCACAGACGTGCAAACATATGTATGTTTATTAAGGACCAATGATCAACATGGCATAAAAACGCATTGCATACATTAGACATAAAATAATCGCATATAGACAATAAATCTATGTATATAAAACCATGGGACATGGGTGCATCTTAACAATTATGCATCTTAATCCCCCCAACAAGATAAAAGTCATGTGAAGTAAAAAACATCTAAAAATTGGTCAATGTGTGTTTGATGCATTAAAGGTAGGCACGACGCTGCGTTTCATGGACTTCAATCCACTCTTCAGGAGCCAGATGCATCTAAATTCTATAAAAGATGTATAAAAAGCAATATAGTTTCTTGGGTCTAACAAAATCAGCAGAAAAAGGGGGATATTTGGGCATAATGGGCCATGCCAAAAAAGGTTACTCACATGATAGCCAAAACTGGGACCGTGCGACAAAACAAAGCCGGTTGCACGGTCCCAGTCGCCTATGGGGATTTTTAAGTACATTGGCGCCATTCCACGAGTGTGCGCAATTTTGAAGCGTGACATGTTAGGTATCTATTTACTCTGCGTAACTTCATCTTTCACAATATGCAAAAACATTGGGCTAACTTTACTGTTTTGTTTTTTTTTTAAAACACAAAACTGTCTTTTTCCCAAAAAAAAGCGTTCTAAAAATTCCTGAGCAAATACCGTGTGTGATAAAAAGTTGCAACAACCGCCATTGTATTCTTTGCGGTCTTTGCTAAAAAAACATATATAATGTTTGGGGGTTCTATGTAATTTTCTAGCAAAAAAATGATGATTTTTACATGTAGGAGAGAAATGTCAGAATTGGCCTGGTAGGGAAGTGGTTAACCTCTGCAAACTCACTTGCACTGTTGCACGGGGCTCCTCTGGCTCCTCGCAGGTCTTGGCAGTAGCACTTTCCTCTGCTCTTTCATCCCGCCTCCCGGCCTGTGAATGACATCACGCCGGGCCAGACTATGAGGAAGCTTGATCCGCCTGACAGGGAAGTGACTGCGTTGGACTCATAGCATACTCGCACCGCTCTGCTGCAGATATGTAGCAGTGTCCGGCAGGTGTCACGCCTGTCTGCAGCGGTGGGGAGCAAGCGCCATTTTTACGAGGCATCAGAGACCTCCCTGCCCCCCGGCCCAGTCTGCCTCTACCTCCTGGCGGTTCAGCAGCGGCCGGCAGCTCCGCCTCTACATCTACAACTCATCTGCAGCAGGCAGCGCTGTATACGAAAGATGGTGATCTTTTACCAGCCCGGCCCGCTCACGCTGCCAGCTTGGGGACATTCCCTCCCATTCTATCACACACATCAGGCAAATTAGGCAGCCGCCTTTTTTGCTAAATTAGAGAGCCGCCTCTGCACCATCCCCACTGTGAAACATGGTGGTGGCAGCATCATGTTGTGGGGATGCTTTACTTCAGCAGGGACAGGGAAACTGATCAGAGTTGATGGGAAGATGGATGGAGCCAAATACAGGGCAATCTTAGAAGAAAACCTGTTAGAGACTGCAAAGGACTTGAGACTGGGAAGAGGTTCACCTTCCAGCAGGACAACGACCCTAAACATACAGCCAACAATAGAATGGTTTAGATCAAAGCATATTCATGTGTTAGAATGGCCCAGTCTCAATTCAGACTTAAATCCAATTGAGAATCTGTGCCAAGACTTGAAATTGATGTTCACAGATGCTCTTCATCCAATCTGACAGAGCCTGAGCTATTTTGCAAAGAACAATGGGCAAACATGTCACTCTCTAGATGTGCAAAGCTGTTAGAGACATACCCAAAAAGACTTGCAGCTGTAATTGCAATGAAAGGTGGATCTACAAAAGTATTGACTCAGGGGGGCTGAATACAAATGCATGCCACACTTTTCACATATTTATTGGAAACAAATTTTGAAAACCATTTATCATTTCCTTCCACTTCACAATCTGTGCCACTTTGTGTTGGTCTATCACATAAAATCCCAATAAAATACATTTACATTTTTGGTTGTAACATGAAAAAATTTGGAAAATTTCAAGGGGTATTAATACTTTTTTCAAGGCACTGTAGGGGAGATTTACTAAAGCTGGAGCACCCAGAATCTAGTGCAGATGGTAGCCGATCATCTTCTAATTGCAGCTTGTTTAATTAAGCGTTGACAATAAAACCTGGAAGCTGATTGGTTTCTATGTAGGGTTGCACCAGATTGTGCACACTCCAGCTTTAGTAAATAACCCCCAGTACGTCATAAGTATTAAAAGGTAACTGAGGCAGCATAGTTGGCAGAATTTTGCCTTAAAAAGTTGTGTAGAACACAGCACGCCAGGATGATATGATTCAGTTTATACTCCGCCATGTGTATGGGTGTAAGAAATAGGCGGAACCGGCTGGCCATGATTCCAAATTTGTTAGCCAAATACTTTATTTAAGGTTTTGAATAGGGCAATAATTAATACTAATTAATACTAATTAGAACCTCTATTAAAGTAAATTTATAGTAAAAAAAAGTTCTTTCTTTACCCTGAAAATGGCATTGAACAATTTTCTTTTACTTGCGTGCTCTACAAGTGAATTCCTCTTCTTTGTCTCTTTTACATCACCGTAGGGGCTGCCAAGGTCTTCACTTTGCTGGAAATGGGAGGTCCTGGGTCACTCTTTTAAGAGAGCAGGGCACCCCTTTTTGATACCAGTTTTGGGCTAATTTGCATGAAGGGGGAAGACTCATTAGCAATTCTCTCTAGGCAAAATAAAGGAAGGTCCATATACTGGCAGGATCACCAGGTTTTTCTTTTGTAAATGAAGGTACATGGTACAGCAGGCACATATGAGGAATATGAAGTGGGGTAACAAACGCTTAAAGTTGCAATTGCTGTATGTCGTTCTATTGGGGAGATGTCTCTTCACTTCCTGTCACAGTGATATGCCCTGTACACACGATAGGATTTTCCAATGGAAAATGTGTGATAGGACCTTGTTGTCGGAAATTCTGACCGTGTATTATCTCCATCACACATTTTCCATAGGAATTTCCAACTCACAAAGTTTGAGAGCTTGCTATAAAAACAAGTCAGAATATATTAAAACACAACTTAGAAAACTTTTTCTGTATCATTTGTATTGACATCTTTTGTGTTTTGTGAATACGGGGTGTTAGTAGGGTTTGTGGACATGACATTAGCATGTATCAGCGAGCAATTTTTTTAATAGGATATTTTAACGTTAACATTGTTTTTGAATTGGCATGCCTAAAAAGTTCCATTTTCCTTTTGTGACAATGTATTCGCTGTATGTGTTAGAATGGTCGTCATATCGAGTTTCCAGCCTTTGAGGATGTGAAAGGGATCTGTACCTAGGACTTTATGATATGTCTGTGATGTTACGTCTTTTGTAAGTATTTTAATAAAAAAAAAAAAACAATGTAGTTGTGTTAGTCAGTGTTGCACTAGGCCGTGTACTTGCTCTTTTTTGTTCCCTTTGCTTTAAATCCTATACTGCAGATTTTCTGTATATGCACAACTATGGTATATGGTATATGGTATATGAATCCTGGACTGGTATAATCAGTTACATACTGTACTGTACGAATCATTATAATATATTTACTAATCCAAAAAGTTGCGCTATGATATTGAGCGAAAAAAGCAAACCAAAAACAAAAAAAAAAGGGTGATAAAACAAAATCCAATCACAAAGTGCACTTTTGTGCACCACACCCTGAACTTCTCATAGCGTTACAGCACTCTCACCTGGACTAATTAGTTCAGGACTTGGTGTTATGGAGTTTTATCTCTTTTGGGATTTTTATGTGATTGAGTTTCCCCATTAGTGGCTGGTACCGTTCCCTTCAGTTTAATCCCCCTGATTTGACAAAGGCCTTGCCTGGGTTTAAAGCCACAAGCGAGAGAGACCTTCTGTAACAGGAGGCCAATAGGAGCTGATAAGTGGCCAATCTATAAGGTGGAGGCTTTATCACTTGTCACCACACACCACTCCCCTTTGGACTCTTTTTTTGTTCTTGGTTTGTTTTTGTTTTTCTTTCAATATCATAGCGCAACTTTATTTGGACTATACGATTTGTGCTATGCGTGTCTCACAGAAAAGTTGCTGCTCCATGGTCACTTACTTATTTATGTTATATGTTTTGCATTTTAGGACAGCGCAGGTTTACACACATTTTTAAATAATATATTTACTATATAATATTTAGAATACAGTATATACGAGTGACATAAATGTATGGAGAAAGCATGTGCATGAGATCTCAAAAATTAGATTTCTATCACCTTCGATGGCTGTAGGAGCCTTTCAGGAGTTCAACTCTAATCTCCTCCAATTCACACAGCAGCTAGCAATGCTATTGTGAGCAGTAGAGGTATCTCAGATCTAGTTAAATGTCTGACAAGAGCAAAAGTAATTTACTGCAATACAGGCAAGCTCCAAAAGCTGATAGCGGATAAACCATAGTCATTGGGATTTTTATTGATTGTTGCAGTGGAAACCAGTGATATTTTTAGGCGTGAGGGATGGTGACAGTGTGGTAGAAGAAGCAGGGACATAGAGGAAACTTGTCACAAATCCAGGCAATTTAAATTGCGCACATAATGAAAAAGTGCATAGCCAGAGTTTACAATGTGTGGAAACTGCTGTCAAATGTTGAATAGATCCAGAGGTATTGGTAGCTAAATTATGCTGATCATTACTATTCCTGTACAGTGCCCCGCAAAAGTATTCACCACCCTTGGCTTTTTACATATTTTGTTACATTACAGCCTTTTAGTTCAGTGTTTTTTTAATCTGAATTATATGTGATCGATCAGAACACAATAGTCTAAGTTGGTGAAGTAAAATTAGAAAAATATATACATAAAACTATTTTTCAGAAATAAAAAACTGATAATTGGCATGTGCGTATGTATTCACCCCCTTTGTTATGAAGCCCATAAAAAGCTCTGGTGCAACCAATTACCTTCAGAAGTCACATAATTCGTGAAATGATGTCCACCTGTGTGCAGTCTAAGTGCCACATGATCTGTCATTACATATACACACCTTTTTAAAAGGCCCCAGAGACTGCAACACCTAAGCAAGAGGCACCACTAACCGAACACTGCCTTGAAGACCAAGGAACTCTCAAAACAAGTAAGGGACAATGTTGTTGAGAAGTACAAGTCAGGGTTAGGTTATAAAAAAATATCCAAATCTTTGATGATCCCTAGAAGAACCATCAAATCTATCATAACCAAATGGAAAGAACATGGCACAACAGCAAACCTGCCAAGAGAAGGCCGCACACCAAAACTCATGGACCAAGCAAGGAGGGCATTAATCAGAGAGGCAACACAGAGACCTAAGATAACCCTGGAGGAGCTGCAGAGTTCCACAGCAGAGACTGGAGTATCTGTACATAGGACAACAATAAGCCGTATGCTTCATAGAGTTGGGCTTTATGGCAGAGTGGCCAGAAGAAAGCCATTACTTTCAGAAAAAAACAAAATGGCACATTTTGAGTTTGCGAAAAGGCATGTGGGAGACTCACAAAATGTATAGAGGAAGGTGTTCTGGTCAGATGAGACTAAAATTTTACTTTTTGGCCATCAAAGAAAATGCTATGTATGGCGCAAACCCAACACATCACATCACCCAAACAACACCATCCCCACCATTCAGCAGTCGAAACTGGGAAACTGGTCAGAGTTGAGGGAAAGATGGATGGTGCTAAATACAGGAATATATGACTGATGTGGCAGTGATCAGGGATACTGACTGGTGAAAGTACCGTATGTTAAAATAAATAAATAAACAAACATGTTTTACCTTTTTTTAATTTATTTTTTTACTATTTTTCTTTTACTTACTTTTATCAGAGTAGTTCAGTGTCACCACACACTTTGCTTGCTGTTACATTGATGATCACTGTAACAGCAATGTACTGTCATGAATGGCTTACATTCATACCAGCTGTGATTTATAATTGTGTGCTGTGATTGGCCCACAGCTATCACATGGTACAGGGTGCTGTGATTGACCCAGGTACCATGTGCTAGCTGTGGGCCAATCAGCTATAGGAATCACAACTGGTATGAACAAAATTCTTTCCAAACATCTTTGTTGACATTGTGATGGTGTGTATCGAGAGCTGGAATCCTGCCTGTTCCACGTTAGGGGTGAGAGTGATCCCTAATGTAGAACAGGCAGGATGAGGTACATGTACTTGATCGTGCTTGCCTGTGCTGCCCTGCCTCAGTAAATGTACTGTGGCCTGTCGGCAAGTGGTTAAACAACCCCCAAGCAGAATTGGGTGGCAGAACGAAGGTCAGGTCAGGCGCATCATTTGTAGCTGGCTGCTTGCACCCAGAGATTGCAGCCAGCTGAAAAGGACCAAGATGGCAACACGGGACCTATGTACAGTATGTCACCCAAACTGTGGGACAGTGCTCGATTCGCTGTGTGGGTGAATATGTATTTTGAAAAGAACATAGCACTGTAGGTAGGAGGGAAAAAACAACAACATGGAGGATGTACTGTTTAACTTTTTTTGTAAAGTGTCAAGATTTGAATATAACTTAAGCTGCTTATATTCCAGGATCTACTGATCCTTTTGACATGTGGTTTTCACTGAAGCTGTTGCTTTCTACAGCTATAACATTTTTTTCATTTAACATATGTTTAGTGTTACTTACCCAGGACTGACCTACTTTAATGACACTGGCAGTACAAGCTGGGAAAAGGATTTGGGTTGCAGACACCATTTTTTCCTTGTGGAAATATATTATGCTGTTTAAAGCTGAACTGCAGGAGTTCAGCCACTTTCTGAAATGTTCTAGATTACTAGGGGGTATATCCAATGGGGTGCATGCCACCTTGTGGACTTATCCTTTATTATTTTGTTTTTATTTTTACTGAATGCTGGGAACATACCTATCGCTATACTTCTGGCACTCCGATGCTGCAGAGTAGTATGCAGCAGCTCTGTCTGCCCCTCCTGTCCTCCTACCCAGTCACAGAGCGCTTTGTATTATGTGAACCCATTCACAAAATACAAAGCCTTCTGTGAATGGCCAGCAGAGGGGAGGGGCAGGCATAGATGCTGCATACGACTGTGCATCTTCAGGAGCTGAGACCAAAGGTCCAGTGAGTATGGCGATAGCTGTGCTCCTGGCACTCAGTAAAACTGTCAGATGTAAATTAAAGAGATAAGCCAATGAGGTGACGTGCACCTTGTTGGGCCTAACCCATAGTAAGCCAGCAGATGTTAGAAAGTGGCTGAATTCCTAGGAGTTCCAAATTCTTAAGACGACATGTCAACACATGACAAAAAAATAACTAAGCCTATCCTTTAAAAGAAAAATGTACTTATGTTTCTGGTAGCATGTGTCCTAAAACTCCTTCACGTTGCAGTTCTCCAGTCCTTGCAGGTATTCAAGACTTCTGTGTGTCCAATACTTGTTCTCCTGCGACCCGCTGTGGCTCCTCCCATGATTTATAGTACTTGCCTTCTGACCACTATCTCTGGAACAGCAACATTTTCGTTACCACCAAAAAGGAACAGAAGGAAATCTTCCAATGGGGAAACTTGTTCCTGCAACAACTGTCTAATAAATCAGTTTCTGCAGAGGGCGAACTGCTATACAAATATGATACAATGTTGCAAAGATGGAACTCCATTGTTTGACAAACTTACTGTACTGAAATCCTTCACAAATGAGCAACAGATCACCTTAAGTAGGCAACAGAGTTTGGCCTCTAAGGGCCTGTTCACATAGCCCCCCTTAGCTGGCGCACACTAATACCGCAGCAGTGAGCCAGTGGTAGGAGGCTGTGTGATGCACACTATGGATATTATTTGTTGCACTGAAGTTTAAAAAATGGGGATATAGAAAACAAAATTGGGGATATAGCCCTTTTTATTTATTTATTTATTTTTTACATCAGTGCGAGAGATAATATCTGCTTCTGCATTCATTATATATATCCTATATTGGATGCTTGATGCCGTCCTATTTTCCATGCTTGTTTAGGTCTGTGGTCTGGCTACTGCCTTTGGGAGAGCTACCGGTCTGCCTCCTGAGGCCCCTCTGATAGGCTGCAAGATAAGGGGACTATTTTACACTTATCTGGTATGATGAAAAAGTGCCCTAGAAAAAAATCTCTTTATTTATGTTGAATTTGTTTTGTATGGTTAAGTTTTCATGCTCTTAGTACTTATTATCACAATTTTTTAATGCCGTCTTTATAGTACTGACTTCTCACACTTCTGAGGAAGAGGAAAATGGTTTTCCGAGAAACGCGTTGAGTCTCATGTTGCCTATCCAACACTGTTTATTGTACTTAAATGGACATTAAAATTTGAAGAAATCTATTTTGAAAACTACGATGGATGATATGGCAATAATTTGTCAATAAGTCATTACAAGGATTTATGTTATTTTGTCTGCATGCTTGTGGAATGGTGACAAACTACAATACTTAAACATCTCCATAGGGTTACCTGTTTAGAGTTACAGAGGAGGTCTAGTGCTAGAATTATTGCTCTTGCTCTAACATTCGTGGTGATACCTCTCATGTGTTGTATTAACACCGTTTACATATGCGTGCCCGATTTACATATGCGTCTACTTCTGCGTGCTAGCATGGAGGAATGGGGGCAATTTAATTTTTTTTTTCTTATTTATTTTATTTGTTATTTTTAAACTGTCCCTTTTTTTTATTTTTTTTTATCACTTTTATTCCTATTACAAGAAATGTAAACATCCCTTGTAATAGAAACAAGGATTGACAGGTCCTCCTTTATGGAGAGATCTTGAGATCTATAAGACCCGAAATCTCTCCTCTACCTTTAAAAGCAAAAGGTCTAAAAGGTAAAAAAAAAGGAAAAAAAAAAAAAAGATCTTTTGCTTTAAAAAAAAATGTTTACTTCCGTCCTAGACCAAAAGTGATATCGCTGCGGTCCTCCAAGATCATAGAGGTGATCTGAGACAATCTGGTGTCTGTTCAACTCTATGGCAAGCAGCGTGAACTGTCGGATCGTTTCCCAGGCAAAAGCTGTTTTTTTTATCTTTTAACACGCTATTGATTGTTATATTATTCTTTTTGGCTGGAGTTCTGCTTTCAGGCTCAGCTGAATATATATCATTCATGGCCAGCTGTTTGTTGCTTGGAATTGCTGTTTATTTTTATCCTTATCACATTACCTTAATGCCGTTCCACACGCTCTACAGTAAAATACTTCTCACTTGTTGGCTCTGTGTAAATTACATAGGAGGATAGTAAATGAAGAACCAAAAAGGGGACTTTGGACTTTGCAGGCACAGTAACAACAAGTATATATAACAAAAATAATTTATTGAAAAAACATATAAATAGGACATCAATTTAGAAACCAAAAATCACATATATGTAACGAGATATTTAGTGGAACCATTACTATACAAAACCATTTAAATTTTCATTCAATTTTCAAATAGGACGGCGTCCTGTTATTGGGTACAACCCGCTCCAGCAGACGGAGGGCACCACACGCTGGGGCTTCTACCCTGATGGGATCCAGGTACCTTCATCCTATTTAGGCAGCGGCCCCATTGGGCCTAAATACCCCTGATATGCTTTAGACAAAATTTCTCATTACTGCTTCCCCCTTTTTCCCTTACTCTTTTATATTTTAGGTTTATGCAGTTCTCACTCTAGGACTATCCTCCCTGATACCATGACTCCTGTATCTACACAATAGCTTGTGATTGTCGAGCCCTTTATATTTTACTCATATTTACCTATATGAGCCCTGTGTGGATCACACCCCTCTATCCTATCCGTTGGTGAGTGAGTTATGCCATACCCTTATCATTTGTTACTTGTTTATCATTACTTACTGAATCGAGTTCTATATTTCCCTTTAGGATATATTACCAATTCCTATTTAACCATACGCTTGGTGCTTATTTGCACCGTCTGCTTCCTCCTACATCTGCGGGCCACCTCATTTTATGTTATATAATCATATACATACATACCTTGTAAGTATTCAGCCCATCCTCCTCCTTCCCATTCTTTCCCTCCCCCCCCCCCTCCCTTCCCTTCCTTTTTTCCCTCCTCCCTCCCCCCCCCTTTTCTCCCTTTTCCCTTCCCCCTTTTTTCTTTTCTCTCCTCCCCCCTTTCTCCTTCTTTTCCCTTCCCCTCCCCCCTCTCCCGTTCCTTGGTGCTCTTCCCTATCCATTTTATCCTTTTTGTTTCTATGGTCCGCATATGAACTAAAAAAAAAAATAAAAATTCCCTATCATGACACATCTTTCAGACACAATGATAGTACCATGTTGTGCACGCCCCCATGGTAACCTTTCATTGCCCCCTTTTTTGGTGTCCCATCCTTTATCGCTTTGGTCTGACCAGCACGGACTTTTTTGTATCGTAGTATTTTGCTTTGCCTTGTTTTGTATGTTGTTTTTATGGTCTTATATACTAATTACATGCTACCCTGTTTCCCCGAAAATAAGACCTAGCGTGATAGTCGGTGATGGCTGCAATATAAGCCCTACCCCCCAAATAAGCCCTAGTTAAAGTCCTTGTAGATCTTCTTTTCAGGGTAGGGCTTAGTTTTGGGGAAACAGGGTAGGGCTTATTTGGGGGGGGGGGGGGTAGGGCTTATATTGCAGCCATCACTGACAATCATGCTAGGTCTTATTTTCGGGGAAACAGGGTATGTTTTTCGATAGCCACAACACACTTTCTGCTCCTGAAGAAGCGTAAAGACACGCGAAACATGTTGAGCACTGAGCATCTGCATGATATGAACTAATAGTTCGCTGACCTGCTATCCTACCATCCTCTCGGACCTGTTGCTACTCTGGATGAATATCCTTATGTCCGAGTTATCACACATTTAAATGGTTTTGTATAGCAATGGTTCCACTAAATATCTCGTTACATATATGTGATTTGTGGTTTTTATGTCCTATTTATATGTTTTTAAATAATTTTTTTTTGTTATATATACTTGTTGTTACTGTGCCTGCAAAGTCCAAAGTCCCCTTTTTGGTTCTTCATTTGCTAATACAGTTTCAGGACGTGGCAGACGTATATGGTTTATGTATCCACAGCACCACTCTGTGTTATGATACATCCTCATTTTGCATCTACATAGGAGAATAATTAAAGTTTAACCTTTTAGTGCTTTAAGCGGTTCCTGACAACTTGACGCAGATATACTGCGGCACAATGCCTCTCCTGGGCGAAATCCCGTATGGGTATGTCCTCCTACCCTCTTTCAGCCACCAGAGGGCACGCACACGAGTGCCAGCACGGGGATTTGTGTGTGTAAACACACAAATCCCTGTGCTGTCAGAGGAGAGCACAGGGATTGTATTGTTTGTTCCTACTAAGTAGGAAAAATATGTCTCCTCTCCTAGTCAATCCTATCCCCATGTAGTTAGAACACACTGAGGGAACACACAATTGACCACTTGATCGCCCCCTAGTGTTAACCCCTTCCCTGTCAGTGACATTTACAGAGTAACCAGTGCATTTTTATAGCACTGATTGCTGTATAAATGCCAATGGTCCCAAAAAAAGTGTCAAAAGTCTTTGCTCTGTCCGTCGCAATGTCGCAGTACCACTAAAATTCGCAGATCACCGCCATTACTAGTAAAAAATAAATAAATAATAAAAATGCCATAAATCTTTCCCATAGTTTGCAGACACTATAACTTTTGCGCAAACCAATCAATATACGCTTATTGCGATTTTTTTTTTTTTTTACCAAAAATATGTAGAAGATATGGGGAGATATTTATTATAGCAAAAAGTAAAAAAAATTTTTTTTTTCTCAAAATTGTTGCCCTTTTTTTGTTAGTGCAAAACCGTATATTTTGCGTTTTTTGTTATAGTGCAAAAAATAAAAACTGCAGAGGTAAACAAATACCGCCAAAAGAAAGCTCGAACGACCGTGCAAATGTCAGTTAAAGTGACGCAGTGGCAAATTGTAAAAAGGGCTCTGGTCAGGAAGGGGGGTAAAATCTTCCGGGGCTGAGGTGGTTAAACAACTGTTTTTAGTATTGGAGCTAATACAGTCTCTAGTAATTCCCTGATATAGACATGTAACTTAGAAAACTATAAACTTCACAATTCAAATATTTAACAACAATCTTATTAAATGATATAACAAATCAAACAAGAAGAAAAAAAAACTAAAAACACCTAATGCTGAACTTCAGGTTCAAACACTTCAATTTAAATAAATAGGCACAAATGATGTAAATCCACTTTGTGTGCACCAAATGCAATGACAAATCTAGATATTACATTGTGAAAGTAGCAGTGACATTACTACTATGCTGTAGTGTGTGGAGGAGTGCAGAGCTGTGGGAGGGACCCAGCAGGCCCTACCCACTACAGGCTGCATGCAAAAAACTACAGGAGGGGGCGGAGACAAGACCAGTGACCCTGCACAAGGAGAGAGAGCAGCAGTGACCGGTCTTTATTACAGGAGGCTCCTGCACACAGTCAGTTTCACAATGGATTAGTGCACAGATCTGGAAGAAATACACATCAAGATTCGGAATGCACATCTATGGTATTTAGACAATCATTTTTTTTATCCTTGAGTTCAGCTTTGACCATCAAAAGATGCTTACAGATGTTTTTTACTGTTTCTCTGCAGCATGAAATGTTTTTTTCCTAGCAGTTTTACGATAAAAGTAAATCATCTTCGCTGGAATCACAACATGTCAAATATAACAGAAATTTTGACCTTGGAAAATGAATATGAGAAGGGTAACAAACCCTTTACACTGACTTTATAATATGATCGATCTGAGTTCCCTCTAGGTCCTGTCAAATCAACAGCAGACCAAAGTGCTGAGCAAGTTTCATATATCTTAAATGAAAAATGTCTCTTGTGCATCTAAATATCTTCTGCCTACATGTGTAGCTGTCTGCAGTTTTATGGTCACTGAATGTTCAATGGAAGATGTATTGTGTCTGCAGAGCATTAATGTTCTCCTCCGAGGAGACTTTTACTTAGACAACCTTATCCTTCAAACAAGTCAGTTGTGAATGATAAAGTACTTACAGTAGGCATTCTGCAGTGACTCTTTTACCTGGACCCACTGGGGGGATTTACTAAAACTAGTGCACACAGAATCTGGGGCAGCTGTGCATAATAACCAATCAGTTTCCAACTTCAGCTTGTTCAATTAACCTTTGACAATTGGCTGGGTTCACACTGGTACTACATACGCTCAGACTTTGGGAGCACATGTCGCATGATGTGTGCAAGGCCTCATACACACGGTGCGCCTGATTTTTGTCAAAAGCGTATGTGCAGGATTTTGTCTAGCATACTAACTATCCGTAAATTGTCGTTTGACAAACACGAACATAGTGACGTACTATGTATAAAGACAAAAAAGGAAGGAAAAGGTCTGGTGTCACCCGCAAATCACCTCCATCTCAATATATGCAACACAAAACAGGAAATCGCCCTGGGACTTTAACCACTTACGGACCGCCCACCGCAGTTTTACGTCGGCTGTTTGAAGGAGTATATAGTTGTTATGGCAGCAGTTAGCTGCCATAACGCCAGTATCCTCCTTTTCGGTGGATTCACTTTTATCAGTGGCGGGGGAGGGGCCCCCTCCCTCCCGCCGCGATCCGGTGCCCTCCGCCACTTACCGGAGCCGTCGGCAGCGGCGGAGGCGATCGCATGATCTTGCTGGCTCAGTATGAAGACGAGTGAGGGGAAGATGGCCACCCATCTCCATACAATTGCTGGGCAGAAGCAACGTCAAAACGTCACTTCCGCCCACAGCTCTTAAAGGGCCTTTTTTTTTCTTTTTTTTTTTTTTTAAATGACAAAATTTTTTTTTTCTATTGCATTTTAGTCTAAATATGAGATCTGAGGTCTTTTTGACCCCAGATCTCATATTTAAGAGGTCCTGTCATGCTTTTTTCTATTACAAGGGATGTTTACATTCCTTGTGATAGGAATAAAAGTGAATTTTTTTTATAAAAACAGTGTAAAAATAAAAATTTTTTTTTTTTTTAACACGCCCTGTCCCGACGAGCTTGCGTGCAGAAGCGAATGCATACGTGAGTAGCGCATGCATATGAAAACGGTGTTCAAAGCACACATGAGGTGTCGCTGCGATCGGTAGAGCGAGAGCTATAATTCTAGCCCTA
Source organism: Lithobates septentrionalis (assembly GCA_037952835.1). NCBI lineage: Eukaryota > Metazoa > Chordata > Amphibia > Anura > Ranidae > Lithobates > Lithobates septentrionalis. The sequence goes on along the minus strand of JBBDGP010001790.1, from coordinate 2,214,526 downwards.
GACCTCCTCTGTAATTCAAAACATGCAAACTATAGAATTTTCTAAATGTCGCCTATGGAGATTTTTAAGGGCAAATGTTTGTCACTATTCCACGAGCGGGCGCAATTTTGAAGCGTGACATTTTAGGTATCAATTTACTCAGAGTAACATTATCTTTCACAATATAAAACAAAATTGGGCTAACTTTACTGTTGTCTTATTTTTTTAATTCAAAAAGTGTATTTTTTCCCCAAAAAATGTGCTTGTAAGACCTCTGCTCAAATACGGTGTGACAGAAAGTATTGCAACGGCTGCCATTTTATTCTCTAGGATGTTAGAAAAAAAAATGTATAATGTTTGGGGGTTCTAAGTAATTTTCTAGCAAAAAAAACCTGTTTTTAACTTGTAAACAACACATCTCAGAAAGAGGCTCGGTCCTTAAGTGGTTAAATGAGGTGAATGCATTTAGCCAACAATTGACAGACTAAACGCAGTCTCAAAATTTATTAAAATAGTCATGCAAACATAAACATGAATCATAGCCAAGCCACTGAAATGGTACATAGAGTAGAAAATGTCATTACACATATCAAGGTATAAAATGTAAATTGCCGAGTACTCATGTATAAAAAGTATCCCAACGCATGTCGCAAGACCATGCTCGCTTCATCAGGGGTATATGCATGTGTAGTACATCTGTAGGGGGTATAATGAACCAAATAAGTATCAACACAGACATGGTATCATGACAATTAGTTAAGAGGGTCCAAAAACACATGGCCCTATACTAACCAGAGGTTGGATCAGACTATCAATTGCTTGATACCCAGAGGCGGCAGTAATGAGCGTCCGGCTTGGGAGCTAAGGAGGCAGAGGAAAAACCAACCCAACAGAGCACAAACGGGGGGCAGACATGGCCGGGATGGGGTAATGTGTCACCAAAGATCTCCCAGTATCCATTAATAATGTCAACTGAAACATACAGTGGGGACAGAAAGTATTCAGACCCCCTTATATTTTTCACTCTTTGTTATATTGCAACCATTTGCTAAAATCATTTAAGTTCATTTTTTTTCCTCAATAATGTAAACAGAGCACCCCATATTGACAGAAAAACACAGAATTGTTGACATTTTTGCAGATTTATTAAAAAAGAAAAACTGAAATATCACATGGTCCTAAGTATTCAGACCCTTTGCTCAGTATTTAGTAGAAGCACCTTTTGATCTAATACAGCCATGAGTCTTTTTGGGAAAGATGCAACACATTTTTCAGACCTGGATTTGGGGATCCTCTGCCATTCCTCCTTGCAGATCCTCTCCAGTTCTGTCAGGTTGGATGGTAAACATTGGTGGACAGCCATTTTTAGGTCTCTCCAGAGATGCTCAATTGGGTTTAAGTCAGGGCTCTGGCTGGGCCATTCAAGAACAGTCACGGAGTTGTTGTGAAGCCATTCTTCGTTATTTTATCTGTGTGCTTAGGGTCATTGTCTTGTTGAAAAGTAAACCTTCGGCCCAGTCTGAGATCCTGAGCACTCTGGAGAAGGTTTTCATCCAGGAAATCCCTGTACTTGGCTGCATTCATCTTTCCCTCAATTGAAAACAGTCGTCCTGTCCCTGCAGCTGAAAAACACCCCCACAGCATGATGCTGCCACCACCATGCTTCACTGTTGGGACTGTATTAGACAGGTGATGAGCAGTGCCTGGTTTTCTCCACACATACCGCTTAGAATTAAGGCCAAAAAGTTCTATCTTGGTCTCATCAGACCAGAGAATCTTATTTCTCACCATCTTGGAGTCCTTCAGGTGTTTTTTTAGCAGACTCCATGCGCGCTTTCATGTGTCTTGCACTCAGGAGAGGCTTCCATCGAGCCACTCTGCCATAAAGCCCCGACTGGTAAAGGGCTGCAGTGATGGTTGACTTTCTACAACTTTCTCCCATCTCCCTCTCTCACCAAGGCTCTTCTCCCCCGATAGCTCAGTTTGGCCAGACGGCCAACTCTAGGAAGGGTTTTCTTTTCGTCCCAAACGTTTTCCACTTAAGGATTATGGACGCCACTGTGCTTTTAGGAACCTTAAGTGCAGCAGAATTTTTTTGTAACCTTGGCCAGATCTGTGCCTTGTCACAATTCGGTTTCTGAGCTCTTCAGGCAGTTCCTTTGACCTCATGATTCTCATTTGCTCTGACATGTACTGTGAGCTGTAAGGTCTTATATAGACAGGTGTGTGGCTTTCCTAATCAAGTCCAATCAGTATAATCAAACACAGCTGGACTCAAATGAAGGTGTAGAACCATCTCAAGGATGATCAGAAGAAATGGAGAGCACCTGAGTTAAATATATGAGTGTCACAGCAAAGGGTCTGATTACATAGGGCCATGTGATATTTCAGTTTTTCTTTTTTAATAAATCTTCAAAAATGTCAAAAATTCTGTGTTTTTCTCTCAATATGGGGTGCTGTGTGTACATTAATGAGGAAAAAAAATGAACTTAAATGATTTTAGCAAATGGCTGCAATATAACAAAGAGTGAAAAATTTAAGGGGGTCTGAATACTTTCCGTCCCCACTGTAAATGGATATGTATCAATAGGTGCTGCCATACCAGCATAGAAGTAAAGTAGTATATTATAAGAGTATGTATATGCATGAAACAAACTGCTTCAATAATGGTATGAGCTAGGAATCTAGGGGACAATGGAGAGAAAGAAAAAAAAAACATATATAGAAATAAAGTAGAACAAAAACAATGTGATAAAATGTGTGTCCCGTATAACATGTATCCAAATACCAACAGAGTAACCATGGAGTATGCAATGTAATGAAAAAAAAAAATTATATATATATATATATATATATATATATATATATATATATATATATATATGAACCAATGTTGTTCAAAGCTAGATGGACTTGGAAACTCGGAGACAGTGAAATGAATGAGATGAATGTGTAATGGTGTGTACATGAATGAACCATGAGATTGAATATAATGATGTATGAGACAATGTATATGGCAGAGCATGCTTAAGTTAGGTGCTCAAATGTGAAGGGAGTGAATGGATGAATAACATCCATCAAGGAGTGTGGACTCACCTTGAATAAAGTAAACTGCTGCATGTGAGTGAAACGAGAAACAGGAAGTGACAAACAGATCCCAGCCATGACTAGCCCTCAATTTATATCCCCAGAGGGCCCAGTGAGCTCCGCCTCCAACGCCATGTGTGTGTGACAAGGCAAGCGAACGTGGTTAACGCTCGCCGCCAAATGGGGGCGTGCCTGCGCAGATGCTCCCAAGTCGCACAAGCTGACATTACACGCAATAGCGAGCTGACACCACAACCGCGGAAGTCGCACTGTAGGCGTGGTTGCATGGCGCCGATGTGTAGGTGGCCCCACCCACCCAAACAGGATAGGGGGGACAGCGGGAGGTATGAGAACCTCCCTTGTACACATCACAGCTCCCGAGCCAGACGATAACCAACGCTAACAGCAGAGAACAGCAGCTAGAACCTAGATCAGCCTATGGAAGGTGTGGTATCTAAGTGTTGGATGCAATGGCTGAAAGGGCTACAGAATAAAATGATTATGTGTAATGAATGATTGGCTAATGGTGGCAGCAGACAAGGTTTGGGCTAAATGGGTGTCTTCCACCCGGGTTCAATAGACAATATTATGAGTGTATAAAGAGGTAGTTAATTTCTCAAACGCCACCCTTTGGGCCCCTTCTGCTAATTTCATGTTAGTAGAAGTTTCAGCATTGATTCGCAATTTTCAGATCGTACAAAACAAATTCCTCTTAAAATAAGTTTGGCATAACTATTTTAGTATAACCAGCAAAGCAGCTTCCTTATTATCCCATTAAAGAAGATGAGAATTTTGACATTTGATCAATTGCCGTGCCACGAATGTTAATTCTAGATTACAAACGGTAGTTTACAAGACCGAACTCTTCAGGCTCGTTCCTTGATTCGGAGCATGCGTGTTTGTACATTCGACTTTTGTGTGACGGATTTCTCTACTGACCATCCGAAAATCAGCCATTGAGTTCACATCAGACAAAAGTTTTTTATAGTCGGCACATCCAGCTTTTGTCTGATGAAAATGTCAAATCGTCTGTCGAATGCACCGTACTAACGATCCAAAAATCTGCAGACAGCTCAACTTTTACCTTCTGATTTTCGTACCGTGTGTACGAGTCTTAAGGCTGGGTTCACAGGTACGACACGATAGTCATTCGACTGGATCCGACTTTGCCCTGCGACTTGAAGTCCGACTTCAATGAACGGGATCTGATTTTTTTTTTTTTATATAGTTACTACTAGCACAACTCCTCTTTTTTCCCCATTATATTCACTGTATGTATCTTATGGCTGAGCTGCTGCTGTTTGTTCATTTTGTTTATTTAGCGCGGTTTCTCTTTTTTATACTACAATTTCAAAGCCGCATATCCATGCGGCTTCGGGTGTGACTTCGAAAGACATCTGTGCACAAAAAAAATCGCACACTATGGTGTCTTGGGAGCTGCTTGTGTCGCTGGTTCCATGGAATGAGTTGAACGTCTTCCCGGAATAAAGCTCTGTTGTGCTCTCTAATGAATGTGATGTGAGTTGGATGTCATGTACTTAATGAGCTTGTCACCATATTTGTATTAATGACAGAATTTAGTGTTGTCCATAGCAAGCACTGAGCCTCCAGCTGTGTATTTTACAGGTAGGATTGAAAAGACATAAGGAAGCTGATTGTTTTCCATAGTAAACAGGGCTGTTGTGTGATTGTCAGACATTTGATGTTATTAGGTGTCCCTTCCAAGTGTAAAGGACAAGCAATCAGAGGGTAATTTGACTAATTGGGAGGACCGCTCATGTGGTTGGGGAACCTCTGATGTAATAAGGGAACCTCTGATGTAATAAGGGAACCTCTGATTTTAAAGGGAGGACCACTGATTTTTAAGGGGGGGCCTCTGATGGAGATAGGGGGACCTATAATGTGAAGTTAATTTCACAAAGGAGGTTGTGTGCATCATCCCAGGCTCACGTTTCCCATAGATAAGTAACAATTACGTATTTTACATTTTAGACTGGGGTGCCTTAATGTTTTGCAAACTTTAAAAGTAAAGAGGGTACCCCCAAATGAGTGGGACTTTAATGGCAACGGCAAAAAAAAGGAACAATTTAAAAAATTTATTGAAATTCAAACTATACAATATACTATATAAATTCAAAAAGAGCACAGTATACATAATACAAAAATACAAAAACCATTAAAAGCAATGGTGTCGATGGTAGTGATACATATAGGTTGTCCACATGGCCTGATGCGTGTCGGGACTGTAAAGGCGTCCCTTCACCAGGGGTTGACTTACACCTTCCTAAACTCTTATGCCGCGTACATACGGTCGGACTTTTCGTCTACAAAAGTCCGAAGGACGCCGACGAACCAAAGCCGGCTGACAATCCGATCGTGTGTGGGCTTCCCCGGACTTTCAGCGGACTTTTCCAGCCGCAAATCTGACGGACTTTAGATTTGAAACATGCTTCAAATCTTTACGTCGTAACTACGCCGGACCCAGAAATCCGCTCGTCTGTATGCTAGTCCGACGGACAAAAAACAACGCTAGGGCAGCTATTGGCTACTGGTTATCAACTTCCTTATTTTAGTCCGGTGTACGTCAACACGTACGAATCCGTCAGACTTTTGTGTGATCGTATGTAGGCAAGTCCGTTCGTTAGAAAGTCTGCCGCAAGTCCGCCAAAAGTCCATCGAAAGTCTGTCGGACGGGCTGTCGGACTTTTGTAGCCGAAAAGTCCGACCGTGTGTACGCGGCATTAATGCAACCAGAACCAAGACCTAATTTAGCCTCTTCCGTGGCAGCACCGATCCTGAAAGAGTGTGATGAAATACGTATTTGAGACAGATGCAATGCTGTGCAACATCTGGACAAGATACTATTAAATTGGAATTTTGGAAGTGGGGAAAAATCTTCAAGGATAAAAAGCACCCCTTCCTTTTTAGGACAAATAGCCAAATAAGATGACATCCTCATCACAGGGCAAATAGGAGAACCAGGACAAGCCAATAATTGTAACCAAATGCCTTTCCTTCTTTGGTCAGTCTTGCTAGACTAAATAAAGACCTTTAAAACAGTATCAGCCAGAATAACATGTTGCACTTGCAAACCAGAAGGTTTTCTTTTGCTAAATGACACAATTTCAGAAATCCGCAATGCCGCGAAAAAGACCAGAGTAAAAATGGCATTAAAAAGTATAGCTTTAAATGACGAAAAACATAATGAACTTGTAATAGAGCAAAAAGACGTGAGAACTTCAGGTGTTATAGGACGACTGTCATCCACCCTAGCACGCAATTTTTTATAAACCTTAAGTGCTTGTTGAACGAAAAAATAATTTAAACAAGAGGTTAAATTGTTCAATTTTTGAAAAAAAATTAGTTCCTGCTAAAGTTTTCTAAACATGAGACCAGGAATATTCTTTAAATATTAAAGATTCCAGAAATAATAAGACCATATTTTCAGAACAATCGAAAACAGAAGCCTTTTTTGCAGACAAAAATTGCAACCAAAGTAACCATGAAGACCGGTAACTGGACCATGAGGCTGCAGCCAAAGATTTCTTAATGTGTTCTGCTACTAAACGATTTCCCATAACCGAGTTGGGCAAGGAGTTCCGATATAATCCGCTGTAGGTAATAGGGAGAAAAACGGCTCCATCTGTAAACGAGAAAGGGCATCAGCCGTCTCATTAGCCTTACCTGGTATATATTTAGTCTTAACTAGGGTTGTCCCGATACCGATACTAGTATCGGTATCGGCACCGATACCAAGCATTTGCCCAAGTACTTGTACTCGGGCAAATGCTCCCGATGCTTCCGCCGATACCTTGACTGTCAGCGGTGATGGACGTGTGGGGGAGTTACAAGCTTCTCCCCCCGCGGCTTTCAGCTGCTTAGTGACATACAGCGGTGATCGGTGCTTGTAATTCCCCCACACGCGATCACCGCTGACTGTCACCTCCTCCTCCTTAGTCCTCCTCCGTTCCTCTGTCCCCCTCCGCTGTCCTGCTCCATTGCTGTGTCCCCCTCCGTTCCTCTGTCCCCCCCCGCTGTCCTCCTTCTTTGCTCTGTCCCCCTCCGCTGTCCCCATCCGTTCCTCTGTCCCCCCCCCGCTGTCCTCCTTCTTTGCTCTGTCCCCCTCCGCTGTCCCCATCCGTTCCTCTGTCCCCCCCGCTGTCCTCCTTCTTTGCTCTGTCCCCCTCCGCTGTCCCCATCCGTTCCTCTGTCCCCCCCCCCGCTGTCCTCCTTCTTTGCTCTGTCCCCCTCCGCTGTCCTCCTCCGTTCCTCTGTCCCCCCCCCCCGCTGTCCTTCTTCTTTGCTCTGTCCCCCTCCGCTGTCCCCATGCGTTCCTCTGTCCCCCTCCGCTGTCCCCATGCGTTCCTCTGTCCCCCTCCGCTGTGCCCATCCGTTCCGGCTTTCCGTTGTCCCCCTCTCTCTTCGTCTGTCCCCTCCGTTCTGCTGTCTCTCTCCGCTGTGTGTATGGAGAGAGTCAGCTGACTCTTTCCATTCACATAACTGAAACATTGTAATCTCCTGTGATTACAATGTGTCAGTTTATGAATGGAGAGGAGCCGTTGTCTTCTCTCCATTCATTCTCAGTGCAGCTGACGCTGCAGAGAAAGGGACTGGGGAATCTCTATCCTCAGTCTATTTCTCTGTCTCAAGGGGGAGATATCAGAGGTCTGTTAAGACCCCTGATATCTCACCAAAGCCCCCCAACAGGGCTGATTAAAAAAAAAAAAAAAAAAACACACACATAGTGCAATAAAGAATAAAAAAAAAAAATTGTAAAAAATAATAAATGTAAATGAAAAAAACCAAAACAAAAACACACACACAGACACCGTTCACTATACCCCCAATCCCAACCCCACCGCCACCCCCCCCCCCCCCCTCAAAAAAAAAAAAAAAAAACTGTCACGTGACATTAAAAAAAAGTATCGGTAATCGGTATCGGCGAGTACTTGAAAAAAAGTATCGGTACTTGTACTCGGTCCTAAAAAAGTGGTATCGGGACAACCCTAGTCTTAACCCATATATTCACATAGAGGCATTTATAAACCAGGTAACGCAAAGGAGCAATCACAGGAGGTTATTTGGAAGACAAGCAGTTAACTGCAAACAAAACTCCCCTGTTGTCTGTACTAACAAGGATCCTTTTATTTGCAAAATGCTCACCCCAAATCTCTAGTGCAACAATTAAAGGGAACAATTCAAGAAGTACAATGTTGCTACAGAGGTCCCTGCACGACCAACACACCGGCCATGAATCAGCGCACCATTGATTTCCCTAGATTGCTGCAAATCCAATAGAACCCGCCTCGTCAGTGGACAAGCAGAAATCTCTATCCAGGATGAAATCATCCTGCCAGAAAGCTCTCCCATTAAAATGAATTAAAAAATTCAGCCAAACCAGCATATCCTCCTTTAAATCAGTAGTTAATCTAATATGAGAACAAGGGTTCCTATATCCCGAAATAGCCAAATACAGGCGTCTAGAGAAAATTCTTCCCACCGGTAAAATACGTGTAGCAAAAGCTAAAAGCTCTAATAAGGACTGCAATTCTTTTAATGAAACCTTCTTTTTTTAATAAAAGTCCTAAGAAGATTTTTTTAATGTTTCAACTTTTTCCAAAGGCAGCCTAAACTCTCTTTCAACTGTATCAATGGGGATACTCAAAAAATCAATGCAAGTAGTTGGCAAGACTGTTTTTTCAGATGCTAGCGGAACACCAAACTCCTTGCAAGTATCAACAAAAATTGATAACAGAGAAAGACATTGAAAAGAATCAGAAGGCCCCATAAACAAAAAATCATCCAGATAATGTATCAAAAAGGGGGACCCAGATCTACATTACACTACCCATTCCAAAAAAGTGGAAAACTCCTTAAAATAAAAACAAGAGAGCGAACACCCCATCGGCAGACAGCGATCAAAATAAAATTTTCCTTGAAATTGAAAACCCAATGAGTTAAAACATCTAGGGTGGATGGGAAGAAGTCTAAATGCTGATTTGATATCTGCCTTAGCTAATAAAACAGAAACTCCTAATAATTTAATCTTATGCACTGCTTGCTCAAAAGAAGCATAAGATACCGACGATAAGTCATCATTTGTTTGATCATTCAAAGATGAACCCGTAGGAAAAGACAAATGATGTATCAAACAATAGGTATGCGGTTCCTTTTTAGGCACCAAACCTAAAGGGGACAAACGAAAATTAATAAAAGGAGGATAATCAAAAGGGCCAGAGATTCTACCTGTGAAATTTCCATATCCAATTTTTTAACGACTACCAAAGGCAGATTGGAAACATCGAGATTAGAAATGGCCTGGATCCATAGATTAAGAACATATGCACCCTATGGGTTGAACATTGATACTGATGTCAATGCCTTTATTGACAATTCATGATTTTTTCACAATATTGTAGATCTCTTATGAATTTGGTTTATATTATTTTAATTTTCTAATTTTTTAATCTAATTCTGTTTTGGGGTTTGTGAACTTGATCTGAGATATGAGCATGTGGTGGCCCCCTTTATTTGGAGATAACCTTCATATAATGCAACATTGGCTGTTGCAGTGTTTGATATTTTTACTATAGCACTTTGGTTTGGAGTATGATGAATTTAATTGATGAAGCACGCAGTGCTTTACATATTCATCATAATTTTCCAAATAATAATTTTTATTCATTTAAGAATAACATTCATAGTTTAGTATACACAATATAATCACTAAGTACCTTGGTTTGGGGTATGATGAATTTATTAGTGAAGCACGTTGCACTTTACACCTTTATGATAATTTTTCAAAGAATTTTCATGATTTATTAATTATAGTTTAGCCTATATATCCACAGAGTATGTTCGATAGAGATTTGTGTTAATTGGTATCAGCACCAATTGACATGCATGTTTTGTGTTTACACACACTTACAATATAATTTTTCACATTTTTTCATATTTTTTATATTTTTTATTTTTTATATTTTATAATTTTGGCATGTACTTGAAACATCATGAGGGATTATAAAAAATCTTTTTCCTGATGATATATGTGGATTTGGATTCACATATGGTGTTTTATTTTTTAATTTTTATTATATTTTTTATTATTTTCCTTATGTGTATATGTATACACATTTCAGTTTGGGATAGGAGCAGTATCATCACACTAAATTTTTTACACACACATTTTTTTCACACATATCTTCTACACATATAAGGTTGCGATAGACACTAACTATGTGCTTAATTGGTTTTTTACCTTTTGGGATGGATATAGGCAGCGATGCACATCCTTTTAAATGTCCTTGAGTTTAAGGAATTTTTTCCCACACTTAATATGGCGCCTGGATGCTCGTCACTCAGAGCGAGGCTTGGCTCCCTTTATATGGTGGTGAATCAATGCGTTGCCCGTTCCCCATTGACAACGTCAGATGATGACGAAACGTGTCTGGGAGGGTACGCACTGACGTCACCACGCTTTCGGAGTGAGAGAACGGGCTCCGTTTTGTTTGTATGCCGGCCGGCTTTTCTTACACGCAACTCTGCTATTTTAAATGTAAGTGACTACTTTGTTTTTAATAAATATTTGGAGGATATCACACTATGGCAAGTCTTTCTTTCCTCTGAGCTATCCGGGTTTTCCTTTGCAAAATGGGGATACGTGGACATCATATGTGAACCTGGAGATTTACCCCCCGCCATCAGAACACCGGGAGCATCAGCAAGCTAAAAGGCCTTGGCTGGGCTAAAGCCACTTCCCCTTTTATGCTTGCCATCTGGTAAGCAGGATCAACTACTATGGTGGATTGACACTATTGCTTATAGGTGCATGGTGGTGGTCTTTTTTACTCTGGAAGGATTCAAAATATTCCCTTTCTTTGACACTATTTGTATGGACTATCATTTCATTTTTAGCACAGCTTACTTACAGGACTTTAGAAAATTGGAAACAGATTTTAAATTATCCACCATAGTGCAACCCGAACCTTGGAATTTAGAGATTTAAAAACCTTCATCAAAACCTTTAATGAGTAGATCCGTCGTCTGCCAATTTGGATAACGCTGAAGCCATGGGAGCATGCTTGCTAAATTCACTGGAGTTATTGCTTTTAAGAAAAAATTCCCTCTGAGGCTGTTGCTGGTTTGCTGATGACAGTTTACGAAAACATTTAGATACGGGATGTAAACCTCCACAGATAGCGCACTCATGCTTGTATTTACATGTAGTGGGCCATCTGCATTGGCTATCATTAAATGAGAAACATATACCTTTCCTGTACGGCACCGCGGATGTATTGGCAACATTACCTGTACCGGACTTGGGAAAATTTGGTTCCTGTGGAAGGAAAAGGTTAAGCCACAAACCTACGTCTTTTGAACCCCACTGTAAGCTGGGGTAAACCAACATTTTGTGACAAAATGCTTCGTCATATGAGAACCAAGAAAAACCTGAAAAACACTTGTATGCTTCCTGTATAATGTCAATATGTTGAAAAAGGCAGAGGCTCCCGTCCGGAAATCTTTCACAGAGTACACTAGCAAAAATACAAAAACCCTGTAACCAATATGAAAAAGATTTGGGAACACTTCTATGACGTTCCTCCTTATTTTTATCACTTTTATCGGATTTCAAAAAAGACTCTTTACCAGATGGTAAAAGTGTTAAACTAGCAACACATTCACCTTTCCAAATCTTTTCTTTAATATTAGCAGGCAAATGGAAACCTAGGGGGTTATAAAAAACATGGCATAGACTCGTTAACAGGAACATCAGGCAAATTGCTAGCAATATAGTCAGGCGTAGCTGTTTTACCCTTGCAAAATTCATTCACAGCTGGAATCAAATCAGCTAACTTTGAAATATTGTCCTCAGACCAAATGACAGCAGCTGGTTCTTTTAATAAAGCACTATCAGTTTAAGAAGAGGGTTGAACAGCCGACAAGGGAACATTGTGAGAAACAAAAGCAGTTTGAGTTTTAAATTCTGTCATAAAGTCAGATAAACAAGAAGGCAGCTGACTAATCAATTGCAAATGATGCGTCTCACCTCCTGCTGCTCCACCTGCACTTTCAGCTGAGTTGGGCTGCTGAGATGTATGGAGCCCTGGTATTTGAAAAGCAGCTGCCCCTGCGTCCTGTAGAGCCGGCACTGCAGTGCCGCTCGAGACAATAGAATTCGTGACCTGTTGCCTAGTCGATCGTACCTCGTTCAGCGTCGCTAGTTGCCCCGGTGATGATGAGCTCCTGTGGGTCTGTGCTGCTCCGCCCCTGCAAACTCCGCCTTCCATTATACCATTGGCTAGCAGCCGCTTGATCCTAGTGGCCGGCTCCGCCCTGTGCTGTGACGCGCTCCTGGGTGGCGATAGGCTGAATCTTCGGCGCCGACTGCGCCGCCTCTTGTTTGGCTGCTCCTCCACAGCTCTGCCCTCTAACGCATCACCAGGTCTCCGACCTGGAAACGGAAGGTCTGCGCCCGACTCCGCCTCTTCCTCCAATAGACTGACATCTTCCGGCGGATCATCTAGACGTTCGGCAATGTTCTGAGCAGACGCTCCCTCCTCTTGACCCGCAGGTAACTCCCGACAGCGCTGGATCCAGTCTTCTCCCTCTTTGGTTTCCACTCGCTCCAGCAGCTGGCGCACAAGGGTCTTCATGTCGCCGAAAAGGATCAAACAGCGGATGTATCACAGCTCTTTTGCCCTGTTTTAAAGCCCAAGTTCCGCTGCTGATCCTCTTCATGCGACTGGCCCCGGACCCTATGGACTAGCCCTTTATTTAGGGACCCCCTGGAATTCCAGAATGTTCCAGGGGGTCATGTGACCCCTGCTGACCTATCCTAATAAGGGGCTCCTGGATTCTAGAAGATTCCAGGTCAGCTGACCTTAAAGAACCAATCCCAGGCTTTCCCGCCATTTACTCACAGCGGGGAGCCTGGAAACTGCTCCTACCACGATCCCATAAGGAAAAGGGGGGCCTTAAGAAAGGCTTACCCCCTTTTTCTCATATTCTAAGGGAAGTATTTATAAAGCTGCGGTGTGTCCTTTAAAAAGCTATACTACTGCTTTACAAAAAACAATGTTTATAAAGCAGAGTGGAGTGTGTTACAAAGGTATATGGCACTCTGTTGGCTTCTTAGGACTTTGAAGATTAATAAAAGGAATAGGGTGTAAAGAAAAATCCGGGTGGAATTTGATGAATTGTGATATACTGAACAGATAAGAGTATGGAGGAATCTTGAAAGCTCTGGAGCCATGAATCCTCTGGTTCCAGGCACACTATGGTGTCTTGGGAGCTGCTTGTGTCGCTGGTTCCATGGAATGAGTTCAACGTCTTCCCTGATTAAAGCTCTGTTGTGCTCTCTAATGAATGTGATGTGAGTTGAATGTCATGTACTTAATGAGCTTGTCACCATATTTGTATTAATGGCCGATTTTAGTGTTGTCCATAGCAAGCACTGAGCCTCCAGCTGTGTATTTTACAGGTAGGATTGAAAAGCCATAAGGAAGCTGATTGTTTTCCATAGTAAACAGGGCTGTTGTATGATTGTCAGACATTTGATGTTATTAGGTGCTATGTGTCCCTTCCAAGTGTAAAGGACAAGTGTAGAAAGATGTTGGCAATAGCAAGCAATGAGAGGGTAATTTGACTAAAATCCAGGGTGAAAAAAGGGGGGGGGGGGGTGTTCAGAGAGCTTTGAATGAATGTACTTTATAGGCTTGTTAGATGTACCTAGCAGCAGGTTTCCACCCATAGCCCTATATATAAGATATATTCTAAAATTGTAAACAAGCGTGTTGCCATAGCAACAAGTTTGTGTACATGTTCTTGAACCTGAGCTGTAATATAGACAGCGGGAGGCTCTTTTTTGATTTTTGATTTTTTTATAGCTCAGGTATGTAAACAAAATATAAAACAGAAAAACTGCGCTAAAAATTAATAGATAAAGTCCAATTAAAGTCCAGAATAAATAATCAATAATCGTAGACTCCTCTATGTGATAAGGTTGGAAGGAAATGATTCACTTGAAATACAGCTGTGTGGTGAACTGCTTACCAGAACGTAAGCCAAATCAGACAGGTGGCTTAAACCCAGCCCGGGCCTTTAGGGAGCAATTCCAATTGACAGGATCAGTCGCACTCGTACAGCAAATCAGGTCCGCGTAGGGTTTATCCAAAAAAATATATGCAAAAAACATAGCGTGATACTGACATAGTAATAGGCAATGAAACAAAAAAAGGGAAAAATGCAATCTCACAAAAAAACAAAATCATGAATATCATATAAACATCCTGTATGCACAACATATACAGGAATGTGAAATTGGTGACATGCAACATGCAATGAGGGGTGCCCTTGGATATTAATTTATATCACCAAGTATATCTGCTTACCAGAGATCAGAAATAGATGAGCAAACAAATATCACCAAAGATCAGAAACCGCACCAAGTGCACAGACATAAGAAGCAGCTTACCAGATGGCAAACTAGTGAAGGCACATTCAGCTGAAAGCTTAATATCTCTGTGTGACCCAGAATAAATTTATTTGAACCTGTAGGGGTTCCTGCTCACCGGAAGGTCAATTGGAAATAACCCAAAACGAAATCTTGGCAGAGTCACCACGATCCCGTCCTGGCAGACTCTTCACAGGCTCGGTGTGCATAAGATTTCGAAAAGGAAAAACAGCCAATAGCGTGATACCGTTGGGACTTCAATTTATTAAAAAGAGTAACACTTACAATAAAAACAACGAATACAGCAATGCCGGCCGGCACTCAAACAGCTCCCGTCCACAGCAGGGCGACGTGGTGACGTCAGCACGTCCCTCCCAGACGCGTTTCGTCACAGGTTGACGTTCTCAATGGGGGAGCCCCATTGAGAACGTCAACCTGTGATGAAACGCGCCTGGGAGGGACGTGCTGACGTCACCACGTCGCCCTGCTGTGGACGGGAGCTGTTTGAGTGCCGGCCGGCATTGCTGTATTCGTTGTTTTTATTGTAAGTGTTACTCTTTTTAATAAATTGAAGTCCCAACGGTATCACGCTATTGGCTGTTTTTCCTTTTCAAAATCTTATGCACACCGAGCCTGTGAAGAGTCTGCCAGGACGGGATTGCGGTGACTCTGCCAAGATTTCGTTTTGGGTTATTTCCAATTGACCTTCCGGTGAGCAGGAACCCCTACAGGTTCAAATAAATTTATTCTGGGTCACACAGAGATATTAAGCTTTCAGCTGAATGTGCCTTCACTAGTTTGCCATCTGGTAAGCTGCTTCTTAAGTCTGTGCACTTGGTGCGGTTTCTGATCTTTGGTGATATTTGTTTGCTCATCTATTTCTGATCTCTGGTAAGCAGATACACTTGGTGATATAAATTCATATCCAAGGGCACCCCTCATTGCATGTTGCATGTCACCAATTTCACATTCCTGTATATGTTGTGCATACAGGATGTTTATATGATATTCATGATTTTGTTTTTTGTGAGATTGCATTTTTCCCTTTTTTTGTTTCATTGCCTATTACTATGTCAGTATCACGCTATGTTTTTTGCATATATTTTTTTGGATAAACCCTACGCGGACCTGATTTGCTGTACGAGTGCGACTGATCCTGTCAATTGGAATTGCTCCCTAAAGGCCCGGGCTGGGTTTAAGCCACCTGTCTGATTTGGCTTACGTTCTGGTAAGCAGTTCACCACACAGCTGTATTTCAAGTGAATCATTTCCTTCCAACCTTATCACATAGAGGAGTCTACGATTATTGATTATTTATTCTGGACTTTAATTGGACTTTATCTATTAATTTTTAGCGCGGTTTTTCTGTTTTATATTTTTATTGGTGTGCCCCACTTATAGCCGCAGCTGTATAGAATCAATTTTTCATTATATAATTTTTCATTGTATGTACCCAATAGTCATATCTACTTTTACTCACAATTTTAATTTATTTCCAATTTTTTCAATATTTTTTCTACTACACTCCAAGTGCAATTTTATTTATTTTTCATGTAAACAAAATAGTTGATATGGCAACAAGGTTGTTTTACCTTTCTTTTTATACATATCTCATGTATAGGGCCTCCCTATGTTCTCTAGAAAAAGTATACATACATGTTGCCAATAGCAACCAGAGGTTGAGGTTTTTTTTTTCATGTGGAGTGTGAAGAAATGACAGTGTTTGTTTGCTATGAGGGTAGTGGGGGCATCTTGTAAAGTCCCCTGGATTGTTTATTATGGGAAACCTGTCCTGGGAGAATACCGAGGCTGTGACTGCTGATGTCTCCTTCTGAATATACTAGTTGCCTGGCTGTTATCCTGATACTCTGATGGTGGTGGGAGGGCCTCTAATGTGAAGTGGAGCTTCTGATGTAATGGGAGGACCGCTGATGTGGTTGGGGAACCTCTGATGTATTAAGGGAACCTCTGATTTTAAAAGGAGGATCACTGATTTTAAAGGAAGGACCACTGATTTTAAAGGAGGGACCTCTGATGGAGATAGGGGGACCTATAATGTGAGGTTAATTTCACAAAGGAGGTTGTGTGCATCATCCCAGGCTCAGGTTTCCCCATAGATAAGTCACATTTACGTACTTTACATTTTAGACTGGGGTGCCTCAAGGTTTTGCAAACTTTTAAAGGATCCCATGACTGAAAGGTTGAAAAACACTGCCCTAGGTAAATCTTTTTTTTTTTTTTTAAATTTCTTGATAGAGGGAGGGGTTTGATTCTTAGTTTTTTTTTGCCTGTGTTGTGATTGGAGAGATTTCCCCAACCTTTTTTCTGGTGACCACAAAAGTGAAAGACTTTGAAGATGATTACCTACGATAAAAGAAGTAGCTAGGAAAAGCACCTTACTCTTGTATTGGGTTAGATTTCAGGTATGTTAACGCAAAGCAGTAAACCTGATTTTTTTTTTTTTACCCTCCTTTTCAACATACTAATGCGTTTTTTAGATCAAACCTTTCTGTTTTAATAAAATTCCTTATTTCAGACCAAGTTATATCATCGCTGAGTCGTCGTGCTTCTCTATTAAATGCAGGCAGATCATGGCTGGTAGGAGGGGTCAGCTGGGTACTATATATAGCTTCCTGAAGACCTCACAGCACCCTGCCTCAGTACTCCTCTCAAGAGCCCTCAGCCCTGATGCAAGCAGTGGGCTGACTTTTGGGACGAGTTAGGCAAATATTGAAATGCCACTTCGGGAAGTGTCAGTCTGGAGGAGTGGGATTACCTAGGGAGCCTGCATTTGCATGCAGATCACCATAGGTAACACCCACATGTGATGCTGAGCCTCCATGATTGGAAGAACTAAAATCCAATGAGTGAAAAGGGTGCACTGGGGAGGAAAGTGCTAAATGATGATGGACTTTTTCCAGCCAGAAAATGAGGTGCACTCTGTCTGACAGGTTGCAGCTTCTCCCCTTGAGAACGTCTCCTATGATGAAACACGTCAGGGCAGGGCTAGTGCTGACTTCACCATGCCGTCGGACCCCCTGGTGGTCTGTTTGTATACTGCTCTGTATTACTTTGCATAATGGGAGTACCTTTTCTATATAATAGATAAATGGTATATGCGGTTTAATGCTAAGGAGCTTCTATGATTTCTATCTTTTGCTGGTATTGTGATACATTCCTGCTGGAGAGGCCTGTGGGGAATGGGACAAATGGGAATCATTTGGTCTGTACAGGACAGTGCATTTGGCTGATCTCTAACGCCACACAGACCTCCTATAATTTGGGGTCTTGTGTTCCGGTAAGAGGCTGGTGTTTTCTATGCGGTGCTGGTGGGATTCACAAGAGGTCACAGATGGATTTATGAATTATGAGTGGTGGACTTTTATACATTTCTTTATGACTTATGTGCACAATTTGCATATTTTGAATGGACTTACATAGTAGATTTTGATTTAAAAGGCACAACGCAGTATAATTTTTTTTTTTGCAGTTTCTAATGCACACTGTGAGAAGGTTACAGTATGCTTCTCACAGTATGCAGTACAATCAGCGTAAAGAATTTCAGTACAGAAGAGGAGCCTGTACAACTGTGCAAGACTGAAGGGAAGGCTTTTATGAAATTTGATCCCCTTGTGGGTTAGCTATTAAGAAGTCCAAAAAGTTGAGATAAATCTATAGATAAAGTAGAAACCCCTTCAAGAAATACAATACTTCAAAGAGCAAAATCATGCAGCATCCAATTAAGAGATGACCAAACATGATCAGATCCAACACCATGTCAGTGGGCCCTATAGAAATCACCTGGTCTGGTATGGCTATAGTTTCAGATTTGTGTCCTTGCTCAATAACTTTACCAATTCTTGTGACACCGATTACCAGTCATTCAACCTTTTACTTTCACAAGATAGTTTAAACACTCTTCACAGGGCACTTTTATTAATAGTCTACTTAGTAATCACAGCAATGGTCCAGGGCACGGTTCTAGGTGTCATGGTGCTTTAACCACTTAAGGTCAGCCTTATAGGAGTTTTCATGCTACAGGGCAGCACCTCTGCTCCGGATCACAAATTCTGTATGCACCATTTTAAGAAAATCTCCCCCACTTTGTCATCCATTCTACAGTATTGTGCAGCTTTTAGCGTTACACTGGCCAGGTGTGTTCGGACTGCGCCAAGTGGTATTGCCCAGCACAGTCCCAACGCAAGACGAAGTTAAAAGCCTTATTTCCCATCAGGCCAGTTCACACTACTGTATGCCATACTTTTTTTTTTAGTGCAGCATGGTACGTCACAATCCACTGCATCCGCATCACACCAGTAGAACTTTAAAGAGAAGTGCGGGATTTAAAAAAATAAACTGATACTCAATTAGGCAGATGCTGCATCTGTTCCCCACCGCCTCTGCACCAAGAACTGAGTAATCAAAGATCAATGATTGCTCAATTCTTGGGTCGGCTCTGAGCACAGGGCAATGACTGTCAGTCACCGCTCTGTGCTCTGCCCCTCCAGTGCTCACTGGAGCAACAAGCTGTATAGAGGGCAGGAGCGGCTTGCTCAGTCTCCTAGCCACATGCTGTGAGGCTGAGCCAGCTGCTGATGAGGCATGTGGGGGGATCCCAACATTATTGTCGGGATCCCTACAGAGCTTGGACCGGTTTTGTGATGTCAGCCAACAGCGGACTTCAGCCTATTGTCGGCTGAATCTGGGTCACAGGAGTGCAGAACTAAGTGCAGTTCCGTGACACACAGAAGAAGTATGGGCAAAAGAGATTCATTGTTTTGATGAAATGTCATTTTCACATTCAATAAAGTTAGCACAAAAAAAAGGTGCATACTTGCCAATAGTACTGATTTTTCCGGGACAATCCTGATTTTGGGACCCTCGTCCAATTTGAGGCTGTCCTGATTAAAATCTCGGGATTTTGCTTTTGTCCCTGGAAAATCGGGAATGTTTTTGGCACTGCTGCTGCTTCTGGCTCCACAAAAAATGGCTGCCGCCGCCACGAGATTTCTTTCGGGGGTAACAGGTTCTTTCCCCTTGTGTTCAGTAGAGAGGGAAGGGGCCTCTGATCCGTGCAGCCAATGAATCGGGTTCTCTTCACAATTCTCTTGTATACTGAAGCCGTGGTTAGCTTAACAGATCGGAGGCCCCTCCCCTCTCCACTGAACACAGGGAAACTAGACCTGCCAGCAGCATGGAGCTGCCTCCAATCCTCTATCCCGTGATCTGCTGCTGGTCTGTGAGAAGCAGAGCTAAAATCATTTAAGTTCATTTTTTTCCTCATTAATGTACACACGGCACCCCATATTGACAGAAAAACACAGAATTGTTGACATTTTTGCAGTTTTATTAAAAAAGAAAAACTGAAATATCACATGGTCCTAAGTATTCAGACCCTTTGCTGTGACACTCATATATTTAACTCAGGTGCTGTCCATTTCATCTGATCATCCTTGAGATGGTTCTACACCTTCATTTGAGTCCAGCTGTGTTTGATTATACTGATTGGATTTGATTAGGAAAGCAACACACTTGTCTATATAAGATCTTACAGCTCACAGTGCATGTCAGAGCAAATGAGAATCATGAGGTCAAAGGAACTGCCTGAAGAGCTCAGAAACAGAATTGTGGCAAGGCACAGATCTGGCCAAGGTTACGAAAAAAAATTTCTGCTGCACTTAAGGTTCCTAAGAGCACAGTGGCCTTCATAATCCTTAAATGGAAGACGTTTGGAACGACCAGAACCTGTTTAAGAGCTGGCCGTTTGGCCAAACTGAGCTATCGGGGGAGAAGAGCTTAGTGAGAGAGGTAAAGAAGAACCCAAAGATCATTGTGACTGAGCTCCAGAGGTGCAGTCGGGAGATGGGAGAAAGTTGTATAAAGTCAACCATCACTACAGCCCTTCACCAGTCGGGGGTTTATGGCAGAGTGGCCCGACGGAAGCCTCTCCTCAGTGCAACACACATGAAAGCCCACATGGAGTTTGCTAAAAAAACACCTGAAGGGCTCCAAGATGGTGAGAAATAAGATTCTTTGGTCTGATGAGACCAAGATAGAACTTTTTGGCCTTAATTCTAAGCGGTATGTGTGGAGAAAACCAGGCACTGCTCATCAGCTGTCCAAAACAGTCCCAACAGTGAAGCATGGTGGTGGCAGCATCATGCTGTGGAGGTGTTTTTCAGCTGCAGGGACAGGACGACTGGTTGCAATCGAGGGAAAGATGAATGCGGCCAAGTACAGGGATATCCTGGACGAAAACCTTCTCCAGAGTGCTCAGGACCTCAGACTGGGCCGAAGGTTTACCTTCCAACAAGACAATGACCCTAAGCACACAGCTAAAATAACGAAGGAGTGGCTTCACAACAACTTCGTGACTGTTCTTGATTGGCCCAGCGAGAGCCCTGACTTAAACCCAATGGAGCATCTCTGGAGAGACCTAAAAATGGCTGTCCACCAATGTTTACCATCCAACCTGACAGAACTGGAGAAGATCTGCAAGGAGGAATGGCAGAGGATCCCCAAATCCAGGTGTGAAAAACTTGTTGCATCTTTCCCAAAAAGACTCATGGCTGTATTAGATAAAAAGGGTGCTTCTACTAAATACTGAGCAAAGGGTCTGAAAACTTAGGACCACGTGATGTTTCAGTTTTTCTTTTTTTAATAAATCTTCAAAAATGTAATAAACAGTGTTAAAAAGTAATCTAAAAACAGACTAAAATAACACTAAACAGCGCTAATGTTGACCAAACTATAATATACATGTGGCCAACTACACATGCAAAAAGGTCCTTTTTAAGAAAAGTGATGAAAAGTTCAGAGTGCAGTTCATAAAGTGTTCATCAGGTGATCATGAAAAATAGTCTCAACGTGCACCTTTCACCGATCACTCCAGATTCCACCCCGTGCGAACACACTCCCCTCAGGGGGTTAAACTCACCAGAGCTAGATAGTAATTAAGCATCCAAAAAGGAAAACAATTCACGCCACCAGCTGCTGTTAACACCACTCCAGAGGGATCTCAGATGCTCAGGGCTCACAATAAATTTTTAAGTATTTGAACTGTTCCAGGCATAACTTTGCTTGCATTCATGGATCACACAAGCCCCTTGGGGTCCCTCTTTTCTCTCCGTGTTCTGGGCCCTGTTGCAGTCACACAGTCTGTTACACCCTTCACTTTGCAGGCCTCCAGATGGGTAAGTTCTCCAACTTTGATGACGGCTTCGGATCAGATGGATCTCTGGTTAGGGAGATCAAACAAGCTTGTTGCATTAGCCTGCCGGCTTCCCTGATTATCACCTGGATGTCAGTTGTAGGATCTTCATCCACTTTACCCAATCCACAGAACAGGTATCCTCTGTTTTTGATATACAGGATTTCCACAAGTCCAGAATGATTTTAAATCTTTGAATTATCCATAGTATAGCCAAACACCTCAGTGGGAACAAAGCGGGAGAAACTCCATATTGCAGATGTGTATTTCAAAAAATGTATTTTAAAAAACTTTTTCACAGTCACTTCAACAAATTCCACTGCAGTTGATCACAGCAATGACACATAGCATTCTAGGAACCGCAAACCAACAATTTCAAAAGTGCACAGCAAACGGGAACCAGATAAAAAACAGCTAAAAAACAGCTAAAAAGTTCAACTGCAAATTTTAGCAGACATGCAGCGAGCATGTCTGCTAAAATTTACAGTTGAACTTTTTAGCCTTTTTTTAGCTGTTTTTTATCTGGTTCCCATTTGCTGTGCACTTTTGAAGTTGTTGATTTGCGGTTCCTAGAATGCTATGTGTCATTGCTGTGATCAACTGCAGTGGAATTTGTTGAAGTGACTGTGAAAAAGTTTTTTAAAATACATTTTTTGAAATACACATCTGCAATATGGAGTTTCTCCCGCTTTGTTCCCACTGAGGTGTTTGGCTATACTATGGATAATTCAAAGATTTAAAATCATTCTGGAGTTGTGGAAATCCTGTATACCAAAAACAGAGGATACCTGTTCTGTGGATTGGGTAAAGTGGATGAAGATCCTACAACTGACATCCAGGTGATAATCAGGGAAGCCGGCAGGCTAATGCAACAAGCTTGTTTGATCTCCCTAACCAGAGATCCATCTGATCCGGAGCCGTCATCAAAGTTGGAGAACTTACCCATCTGGAGGCCTGCAAAGTGAAGGGTGTAACAGACTGTGTGACTGCAACAGGGCCCAGAACACGGAGAGAAAAGAGGGACCCCAAGGGGCTTGTGTGATCCATGAATGCAAGCAAAGTTATGCCTGGAACAGTTCAAATACTTAAAAATTTATTGTGAGCCCTGAGCATCTGAGATCCCTCTGGAGTGGTGTTAACAGCAGCTGGTGGCGTGAATTGTTTTCCTTTTTGGATGCTTAATTACTATCTAGCTCTGGTGAGTTTAACCCCCTGAGGGGAGTGTGTTTGCACGGGGTGGAATCTGGAGTGATTGGTGGAAGGTGCACTTTGAGACTATTTTTCATGATCACCTGATGAACACTTTATGAACTGCACTCTGAACTTTTCATCACTTTTCTTAAAAAGGACCTTTTTGCATGTGTAGTTGGCCACATGTATATTATAGTTTGCTCAACATTAGCGCTGTTTAGTGTTATTTTAGTCTGTTTTTAGATTACTTTTTTAACACTGTTTATTACATTTTAGGTATCAATTTTTTAAACGGCTGCTTTTCCTGCCTTAGGGCTATACACCTTTTTGCTCATTGGCATATTGGGTGTTATTCATATATTTATTTATTTGTTTCTGTATTCAAAACAATATCTTGTCCTGGCGCTAAATGGTGTATCTGCAGGCCTGGTTTAAACACCTATCTATAAATCTTCAAAAATGTCAACAATTCTGTGTTTTTCTGTCAATATGGGGTGCTGTGTGTACATTAATGAGGAAAAAAATGAACTTAAATGATTTTAGCAAATGGCTGCAATATAACAAAGAGTGAAAAATGTAAGGGGGTCTGAATCCTTTCCGTCCCCACTGTAGAAAATAATTCAATCCGGATGGTCGCACTCCAACAACGATTTCTTGGTTAAAAACCATACAGCAAAAGATAAAACATGTTTCACACCATAACTACTGGTGCTTGAGTTATGAGTAAGCACCAGTAGTTACGGTGTGAAACATGTCAGCTGTTGATTTCATCTTTTGTTGTATGGTTTTTAAACAATAAAGAAATCGTTGTTGGAGTGCGGCCATCCGGATTGAATTCTTTTCTATATGCTACTTTGCATACTGAGCCAGAACCATTATTTGAGGAGGAGAAGACCCAGACACCTGGAGCGGGTTCTTTCCTCTGTTTGTTCATTTATTCAGATAACAACCATGGTGTTGGGATGATTGAAGCGCTAACATCAGATGTTTGGAGTATCTTTATCTGCTGATTGTTAAACTTACTGGAATACACATATATCTATTGTGGTGTAGGATGTGGGGCTTCTGTCCCTCCATCCCTCTTTCTTTCCTTCCTTCTCTCTCCTTCCCTCCCTATTTCTTTTCTTTTCTCCCTCCATCTCAGACTCGGACCACACCCCATTTTAGCCACACCCCTTTAAACCATGCCCACTATTCCAGGGAAACCATGCTCACTTTTCGCCACGACGCACTTAATGCGCCATATTTTCCTTCCCCTCCATGCCTTAAAATGAATGCCCCGCCCCTAATTATAACAAAACTCCGCCTACAGACAAAAAAGTGTCCCTATACAATTTTTTACAATGTTGGCAACTATGACAGTGTGATGTGCTGTTAACAGTTGGTAATATCAGTACTACTGTCATCACACTGCATATCAGCTACTGTGTTCTGACAAAGCTGCTGGTGTGAACAGGCTCTGAGAAACCACCATATTAGTTCAGGCTCAAGCTATTTCTGGGCCGCTACTCCTGTTCTCAGTCCATTTCCTCAGTGACATAATCTATGTATCAAGTGATTGAAAGCAGTGGTGGGTGGGATATGGTGTGGGATATGGCAATTGAATGTGACAAGAAGGGTGTTATTGGCAAGATCACCAAGTAAAAATAAAGGAAAAAAGCCTGAAAGAGGTAACTAAATGCAGCCACCATTTCTGTTTGGAAACACTTTCATGTTCTATGGGATTCTTAAAGTGGACCTTTACCACAAATGGCACTTCCTCTAATTTTGGCTTCTTATGCTTCCTCTTTAACCACTTAAGCCCGGACCATTTTGCTGGCCACAGACCAGAGTTTTTGCGATTCGGCACTACGTCGCTTTAACTGACAATTGCGCGGTCATGCGACTTGGCTTCCAAACAAATATGACGTCCTTTTTTCCCACAAATAGAGCTATCTTTTGGTATTATTTGATTGCCTCTGCAGTTTTTATTTTTTGCGCTATAAACAAAAAAAATAGTGACAATTTTGAAAAAAAGCATTATTTTTTACTTTTTGCTATAATAAATATAAATATATATAATTTTTTTTTCTCAGTTTAGGCCGATACGTATTCTTCTACATATTTTTGTTAAAAAAATCGCAATAAGCGTTTATTGATTGGTTTGCGCAAAAGTTATAGCGTCTACAAAATAGGGTATAGTTTTATGGCATTTTTATTAATATTTTTTTTTTTAGTAGTAATGGCGGCGACTAGTGATTTTTATTTTTTTGCGACATTATGGCGGACACATCGGACAATTTTGACACATTTTTGGGACCATTGGCATTAATACACAGATCAATGCTAAAAAATTGCATTGATTACTGTAAAAATGTCACTGGCAGTGAAGGGGTTCACCACTAGGTGGCACTGTAGGGGTTAAATGTGTCCTAGGGAGTGATTCTGTGGGGGGGAGGGGCTGTGTGTGACACATCACTGATCACCACTCCCAATTACAGGGAGCTGTGATCAGTGAGAGTGTCATTAGGCAGAACGGGGAGATGCTTGTTTACATTAGCATCACCCCATTCTTCCTCACCGTGAGACGATCGCGGGTATCCCCGCAGACATCGAGTCCGCGAGAC
Organism: Lithobates septentrionalis; assembly: GCA_037952835.1. Classification (NCBI taxonomy): domain Eukaryota; kingdom Metazoa; phylum Chordata; class Amphibia; order Anura; family Ranidae; genus Lithobates; species Lithobates septentrionalis. Next base: position 2,189,001 of record JBBDGP010001790.1, on the reverse strand, counting down.
CCGCAATCCCGCTCACGGACCTCCCGGCGCGTGCGCAAGCCGCCTCTTAAGGGGCAACGTACAAGTAAGTTAATCTGCCTGTACGTGCCCTTCTGCCGCAGTATTTCTGCGTGAGGCGGTCGGGAAGTGGTTAGAGAAATTTTTAATTTTTTTTTACTTTAAATGCTATTTTTTTCTTTTGGCATGAACATACTTCCTGAATTCTCTCGAGGGCAGGGATGATGTGTCCAAGCACCTGTTGCCTCCTGAGATATCAGAGGCAGTATTTTATTGTTGCAGCATGATGAGGGAGGTCTTCCTCACCGTGAGACGATCGCGGGTATCCCCACGGACATTGAGTCCGCGGGACCCGCAATCCCGCTCACGGACCTCCCGGCGCGCGCACGTGCGCAAGCCGCCTCTTAAAGGGCAACGTACAAGTAAGTTAATCTGCCTGAACGTGCCCTTCTGCCGCAGTATTTCTGCGTGAGGTGGTCGGGAAGTGGTTAGAGAAATTTTTTTTTTTTTTTATTTAAATGCTATTTTTTTCTTTTGGCATGAACATACTTCCTGAATTCTCTCCAGGCAAGGATGATGTGTCCAAGCACCTGTTGCCTCCTGAGATATCAGAGGCAGTATTTTATTGTTGCAGCATGATATCTTGCACACATGTAGCAGCATATGCACAAACTCAACCATGGATGTGTAGACCGCTGCCAGGTTTTTGTTACTACCCATAGACTGGCATGCGCGAGGGAGCTTGCGCATGCGCAGACACATTGCGAGTCTCTCTGCCAGGTCCCACATACATACATCTGTGAGAGCTTGATCCAAGATGGCGACATGAGAGCAATGCGACGAAAAAGAACTTTGACGAAGAAGACAATGGTGGATTCCATGGACTAGTACAGTATCTCACAAAAGCATTATATCTGCTCATGTGACAACACTGAAGACATGACACTTTGCTACAATGTAAAGTAGTGAGTGTACAGCTTGTATAACAGTGTAAATTTGCTGTCCCCTCAAAATAACTCAACACACAGCCATTATTATCTAAACCGCTGGCAACAAAAGTGAGTACACCCCTAAGTGAAAATTTTCAAATTGGGCCAAAAGTGTCAATATTTTGTGTCGCCACGATTATTTTCCAGCACTGCCTAAACCCTCTTGGGCATGGAGTTCACCAGAGCTTCACAGGTTGCCACTGGAGTCCTTTTCCACTCCTCCATGACGACATCACGGAGCTGGTGGATGTTAGAGACCTTGTGCTCCTCCACCTTCCATTTGAGGATGCCCCACAGATGCTAAATAGGGTTTAGGTCTGGAGACATGCTTTGCCAGTCCATCATCTTTAATCACAGCTTCTTTAGCAAGGCAGTGGTCATCTTGGAGGTGTGTTTGGGGTCATTATCATGTTGGAATACTGCCCTGCAGCCCAGTCTCCGAAGGGAGGGGATCGTGCTCTGCTTCAGTATGTCACAGTACATGTTGGCATTCATGGTTCCCTCAATGAACTGTAGCTCCCCTGTGTCGGCAGCACTCATGCAGCACCAGACCATGACACTCCCACCACCATGCTTGATTGTAGTCAAGACACACTTGTCTTTGTACTCCTTACCTGGGTGCTGCCACACACGCTTGACATCATCTGAACCAAATAAGTTTATCTTGGTCTCATCAGGCCACAGGACCTGGTTCCAGTAATCCATGTCCGTAGTCTGCTTGTCTTCAGCAAACTGTTTGCGGGCTGTCTTGTGCATCATCTTTAGAAGAGGCTTCCTTTTGGGTCGATAGCCATGCAGACCAATTTGATGCATATGACAGGCTACCCCCACCCTTTCAACCTCTGCAGAAATGCTGGCAGCACTCATACGTCTATTTCCCAAAGACAACCTCTGGATATGACGCTGAGCAAGTGCACTCAACTTCTTTGGTCGACCATGGTGAACCTGTCCTTTTAAACCGCTGTATTGTCTTGGCCACCGCATTGCAGCTCAGTTTCAGGGTCTTGGAAATCTTCTTATAGCCTAGGCCATCTTTATGTAGAGCAACAATTCTTTTTTCAGATCCTCAGAGAGTTCTTTGCCATGAGGTGCCATGCTGAAGTTCCAGTGACCAGTATGAGAGAGAGCGAGCGATAACACCAAATTTAACACACCTGCTCCCCATTCACACCTGAGACCTTGAAACACTAACGAGTCATATGACCCCGGGGGGGGGGGGGGGGGTGGCTAAATGGGCCTAATTTGGACATTTTCACTTAGGGGTGTACTCACTTTTGTTGCCAGCGGCTTAGACATTAATGGCTGTGTGTTGGTTTATTTTGAGGGGACAGCAAATTTACACTGTTATACAAGCTGTACACTAACTACTTTACATTGTAGCAAAGTTTAATTTCTTCAGTGTTGGAAATCATATCTTTTCATGTCAGTCACATAGAAAGATATAATAACATATTTAGAAAAATGTGAGGGGTGTACTCACTTTTGTGAGATACTGTATATGTTTTTTTCTTTTATTACATACAAGTACAGTTATTAGGGATTAGGAAAAAAATTGATAGCAAGGTAGGGTGAAGTTCCCCTTTAATGCCCTGTACACACGATCGGACTTTGCGACGGAAAATGTGCGATCGGAGCTTGTTGTTGGAAATTCCGACCATGTGTAGGTTCCATCGGACTTTTTCCGTCGGAATTTCCGACACACAAAGTTTGAGGGCTGGATCTAAAATTTTCTGACAACAAAATCCGTTTGCGTAAATTCCGATCGTGTGTAGACAATTCCAACGCACAAAGTTCCACGCATGCTCAGAATCAAACAGAAGAGCTGTACGGGCTATTGAACTTCATTTTTCTCGGCTCGTCGTACGTGTTGTACGTCACCGCGTTCTTGACGTTCGGAATTTCCGACCAACTTTGTGTGACCGTGTGTATGCAAGACAAGTTTGAGCCAACATCCGTCGGAAAAAATCCGATGGATTTTGTTGTCGGAATGTCCGATCGTGTGTACAGGGCATGAGACAGCTATCAGAAAAACTATTATAGTTACCGGTAATTTGAAAATAACTGCACCATGTGTTATACCAGAAGCATAACTTGCATGTTGCTATAAATGGGTCAAGTTGAAAAAAAAATAATCACTTTTTCTAGAGAAAACTGCAAAGTTTTAACATTCCTGAGTTTCCAGATGGAAGAACACGTTTGTCATCATTGTAATGAAAATTAATTTTAAATTTTTTTACATTGCTCATATACCAAGTATGACTAAACCACACTTTTGAGGCATGTCCACTGAAGATAAGCCACCTTGCACCCATGACTCGCACCGCACTGCTGTGCAGATTACATGCGATGTCTGTGCGATGCAAATTAAGCCATACAGATTGTGTGCCGGTTCACACCAGCGCGATGCAGGAACCAGTGTGATTCCAGTGCTGGTTCCCGCATCGCATAGGACTTGCATGCAGTTCACACTGCCCTATGCAAACCGCTGCGGGTGTCAATAGAAAGTTAATGACACCAACAGATCGGTTCACATATTGCAGTGCAAACTGTCAAATGGTGCAGGAATCGGATCGCATGGGTGTGGACACCCATGCGAACCGATTCCAGTGCGTGCCAAAAAAATGGTCCTGCACCATTTTAGTACGAATGTGATGCGAATTCAGCCATACAAATTTTAGTGCGTGCGAATCACAGGCGATGTCTAACATCGCACCAATGTGAACCCACACTATATGGCTGAATTTGCATCGCATTCCTGCACCATTTGACAGTGCGCACTGCGATATTTCAAACCGATTTGGGGGTGTCATTAACTTTCTATTCACACCCGCAGTGGTTCGCATAGGGCAGAGTGAACTGCCTGCGAGTCCTATGTGATGTGGGAACCGACACTGGAATCGCACTAGTGTAAACCGGCACTCAATGATTCCCCCCCAAGCTCAATGCGCCCAGCCCCTAATCTCCATGCAGGGTGCCGGACGCATGGATTTCTATGTTTGTTTGTTTTTTTTTTGTTTTTTTAAAGACGCACATAATCAGAGCCTGAGGCTCTAATTGGCTTCAAAATGGGTGGGCTCGGGGTGCTCTCCCACTTGTGTGAAAATAGTGAGGTAACATTCGTTATTGTTTTCCTGCTTATCCTCCCGGCTGATCAGGAAGCGTGCCTTAAGACCTGATTGGCCAGGAGGAGAAACGACCGGATTGGCCGGTAGGAGAAGCAGTGGTGAATCCGCCTGGGAAGCTGCTGAGGAGGAGCAGTGGGAAAGCCACCAAAGCCGTCCGGGAAGCCGCCGAGGAGAAGCACTGGGGAAGCCGCCGGTGACCTGGATGGGGTAAGTAGTGCGGGATGATCAACCGATTGCAGGGGGGGGGGGTCCGGGAGGTCTTTTTGCCCCCCCCCCCCCAAAAAAAAATTGAGCACCAGCCGCCACTGAACCCAACCACTCATGTGTTATCCTTATTAGTATCAATTCATCACAATGTACATCACATTTATTGATGTCCCCTGATCTTCCTGTGTGTCATATTTGTTAGTGTGTTGTGATGTGATGTTCTCTTACCTCCCTATGTTCTATGTTCATGAGTATCGCTTTATTACCATGTGTCACTTTTGTCATTAGTGGGCTCCCCTTGTTTCAAGTTCATTTGTGTCCCCTTATTATCACTCAACTGTCAGTGCAAGAGGGGAATCTGAAGCCTTCTCACAGCCAACTGCAGCAGCCAAAATGGTGCTAGACCAGCTGAATCCCAGGCTTCTGACACACCGATCTTACAGCTATACAGAGATAATGTATGAAAACATTCAAATTTCACACTTTTCATATATAAGCCTCTTGGTCGCAAAGCAACCAATTATGTTCTGCCAACAAACCCTAAACTAAATATGTCAAAATACACTGCAGTGCTTATAAAAGTTAAAACCAATGTTTAACCACCTTTCTAATAATTTTATGTATTTATTTATTGCAGGTGTTAATATATTGCCAACAATTTACGTAGTGCTTTACATATACAGTGTATTGTACATTAACATCAGTTTTCACCTCTGGGAACATTCTTGTCTATATTCCTATCGCACGCGTTCCTGGTAAGCAAGGCTCATCAATGGTGGGTGCTGTAGCGATTATCAGCTGGATCCTGGAGACATCAAGAAAGTGTACATATTGTCCAGCACACCAAGGATCTTCAATCACCATCCAAAGGTTTTTATTGCAGAGAGATCACATCACAAGGACAAGCGCAACGGTTCAGAGTCTCGCAGGACCCCTACGTCAGGCTTGTGATGACGCGATGATCACATGCCTGACAAAGGGGCCCTGTACGACTCTGAAATGTTGCACTTGTCCTTGTGATGTGATCAGGCTGCTAGTAAAAAATAAAAATAAATGCACATTTTGTTACCTGCAAAAAGATGTGCATTTATTTTTTTTTTTTTACAAAAGGGAACTTATCCTTTAAGTTTAGTAAAAAATTATTCCAATGTGTTCCTTGGGCTACTGGCTCCTCTGACCCCCCCCCCCCCCCCCACACACACACCTGCCAATGTAATTGTAAACTTTTGATGCGGCGGGTGTTATTAGACCAAATTGACAGGCACTCATCAAGAATGTTGACTATGCCCCCCTTTCCTCCCCACTCCTCCATTCATAGACGTTGTACTATGATGAATAGTGAATGGAGGGCAGATGATTAAAAGGTCCTCCTCCTTTCATAGATCACATTTTATTTATAGAAGCTATAGTATTACTTTTATGAATAAAGGAGGAGGATAAAATGGCACGCATATTTGGCACTCTTGATGAGTGCCTGTCAAATGTCCATTGGCTCTATCAACCCACAGTTCCCCAGAAGATTATGGTGGAGGATAGTATATAATGTCCCTTGTAACCCAAAAGGGGTGTTTTGTGTACTTGTTTGCACACCCCCCCCCCCTTCACTACCACATTTGGCACTTTTTGGGGCGGAGCGGGTACCTGGTTTTGACAGGTATTCGCTCCCACTTCTGCCTCAGATTGCTGCAGCGAACTGAGCCAGAAGTCCCCCCCCCCTCCTTCCCTAGCAGTCTTCTGGAACACATCACAGGTCCCAGAAGACTACGAGACCATTCACAAGGCGCAGCGCGACTCACACATGCACAGTAGGACACTGGCCATGCACACCCTGTTTCCCTTACTTCAGATGCAGGCACCTGCACTCAAAGCCAATTGAAGAATTGGCTCAAGTGATGACATCGTGTGGATCCCTGGACAGGTAAGTGTCCTTATATTAAAAGTCAGCAGCTACAGTAATTTTTTTCTGAAGAAGCTTGAAGCTCCTCTTTAAGGAGCTTACCACCTATGGTTCCTATCTCATATAAATATACTGTACATGCTAGGGCTGACATAGACAGGAACCAATGAATCCACCAGCATGTTAATCTACCAGTAGGTTTTTGGAGCATAGCTGGTGACTTTTACAAAACAGTGCTCTCTTCCTACAAGCCAAAGTCTTCAGCTCTGTCTTCAGTACAATTTTGGATGTGAGTGCAAACTGTGACTTCCTGACCATTCACATGGGTTGGGGGGGTTTGTGGGTGCGGGGGGGGGGGGGGGGGGGTGAAGGACAACCCAGCAAACATCATTCTTGCCTAGTGACAAATAAACAAGTGAAAGCAAGTACCTGCTGGAAAAGTTACTTGCTAGCCAAAAAAAAAAATCAGAATGTGTAAGAGGTAGGGGAGAAGTCTAGGAGTATGCGATCTCTAAAGGAAAAGGGGAGGTTCGCTTTAAGAGTGTATCTATATGGCTGTGGAAGGGATAATAGCCTCTTTATGGGGTAGACATAGGTGCGACTGCCTTAATATTCTCAGTAAAGTGCTGTTGATGTTATATGAAATAAATAATAATAAAACTGTTATTACAATTGGCAAACGTGTAGCCACCGGCCCATTCCATTTATCTTCTTGACTTCTAAATCCAAGGATAAAGTGTCAAAGCTATCTATATTCCTAGAGCCGTAAAAAGATTTCTGTTTAGTCTTGCTTATCAAACCTAAAGACCTAAGCCTAACCTCATAATCATCGCAATAACCTTTTATAGACTACTTCAGCTTGAAAAAGTCTCACTAGTACACATACAGTGTTGTCATTGGTGCAGCATACGTAAAAATGTGTCCCTATTGACATACCTCCCAACATTTTGAGATGGGAATGAGGGACACCTACTATCAAATATATGTATACATAAGGCATGCCCCCTGCCACACCCCCTTAAAGGAGAATTAACCAAAAAAAAAGTTAATTAAATACACAAGGGCTTTTTTTTACCACTAATATTTATTTATATTGGCTTTTAAAATGTACAAATGCAGCAATTTAGAATTTGGATGAAAGGTTTAGCACTGGGAAACAATTTTTGAAAGATAAAAAGTGCATTTTATACAGAACTATATAGATCAGACCAAAATGAGGGACAAATGAGGGAGAAAGAGGGACATTGCTCCAAACAGGGACAGTCTCTCGAAATCAGGGACTGTTGGGAGCTATGCTATTAATGAGCACAGAGATGCATTAAGGTGTGTCTTATATTATTCCCAGAGTTCTGTTTATTGGGGGGGGGGGGGGGGGGGGGTTTCATCATGAATTTTCTATAGCACACATAACACTCTTTAGGTGTAAACTGTTTCTTACTATGGCATAAAAGTCAATCAAATACAGTGGGTGTAGAAACGAATCACCCCCTTTAAAATAATCACATTTTGTTGCTTTGCAGCCTGAAATAAAGACATACACAGTTTTTGTTTTATCCAGCTGTATTTACTTATTGCAAGTTATAACATCCAAGTGAGAGAAGTAACACGAACATGTCAGAAAAAATAAAAACTATTCAAAAACAGAATCACTGCGTTAGAAAAAGGGATCACCCCTTTGTGTCAATATTTTGTTGAACCACCTTTTGCTTTAATTGCAACCTTTAATTTGTTGGGATATGTCTCTACTAATTTTGCACATCTAGACTTTGCAATATTTGCCCACTCTTCTTTGCAGACAAGGACTCCTTATGCTGCGTACACACGATCGGAATTTTCGTCGGAAAAACCTTGGATGGTGTTTTGGACGGAATTCCGCTCAAGCTTGTCTTGCATACACACGGTCACACAAAAGTTCTCGGAGCTTTCGACTGTCAAGATCATGGTGACGTGCAACACGTACGACAAGGCTAGAAAAGGGAAGTTCCATATGAAGAGCGCCACACTTTGGGCTCCTTCTGCTAATCTCGTGTTTGTCTCGTGTTAGTAGAAGTTTGGTGAGAGACGATTCACGCTTTTCAGCCTCGTGCTTTTCTGATCGTTACTGCTCTTCAGTTTGTGCTTGTGGATTTGTATCTGTTCTTCAGTGCGTGTAGTCAGTTCGCATCTGGGTTTCAGTGCGTATTATTATTATAGTACGTATTTGTTTTACAGTGCGTTCTTGTCCGCTCGTTTCTGATTTTCAGCTCGCTCTTCTCAGGCCTTTCTGTTTTTCAGTGTTTCTGTTAAGTTCGTTCTAACCAGCTGACCGTTTTGAAGCCATCTTGCGGGTATGTACTCGTTGTAGAGTTCGTGCTATGCGGGGGCTTGGTGTTGGGGTTCTTGCTTTGACCCAAGCCCAGTCCATGAACAGGGTGGGGAGGAGTTCATGGACCAAGAATTGGTTGCTCCAGCGTGACCAATTCTGTCATATGCCTTTGTTGAGGGAGATCCAGGAGAATAATCCTGATGATTTCAGGAATTTTCTCCGGATGACGGACCCGGCTTTTCACCGTATGTTGGCTTTGCTGTCCCCTTATATTACGAAGCAGGACACCTGCATGCGGCAAGCCATCACTCCTGAACAGAGGCTAGTCGCCACGTTGCGGTACTTGGCAACAGCGAGAAGTCTGCAGGACCTCAAGTTTTCAACAGGCATCTCCCCCCCAGGCTCTGGGGATCATTATTCCAGTTCTGCCATCTGTTCTGCCATCATTCAGGTCCTGCAGAAGGACTATATTAAGGTAAGTTTTCTCCTTTAACATCACATTCTATGTATTTAATGTTTGCTAATGTATTGTATTTCTTTCACCATTCCCTAATTACCATGATTGTAATATGCTGTGAATGTCCCCTTTGTTCTCATGCATGCTGGAAGTTTTTAATGCTCCTTTTATGTCCTTAATGCATATTTCCTTTCACTAACCTCCCCAGCATGCTATCCTGGGCCCATATACACCTAGCCTAGTCACTTAACAATGTATTTTGTCAGCTCCATTGTAGTGCTTTACCCTAAACACCTCCTAAAATGTGTACAAATGTTATTTGTGTCCTTAAAGTCAGGCAGAGTGCCAGAGGCACTTATCTTTTTGTCTTTAAATACTCCTTAAAATAAATGTTATACTGATGTTGGCCATAAATGTTTGTCTCTAATCTGCTTGCAATGTTATGTGCAAAAGTACTATTTTTTTTTCTGGTTTGACTCCACAGTTTCCTTCAATGCCACAGGAATGGCAGACTGTGGCCTCCCAGTTTGGCGAGCGTTGGGACTTTCCCAACTGCAGAGGGGCAATCAATGGGGAACACGTCCACATCGTCCCACCACCCCACTCTGGGTCATACTATTTTAACTATAAGGGGTTTCATAGTATAGTGTTAATGGTGGTGGTGTCGGCAACATATGAATTTCTCTATGTGGACGTGGGGAAGAATGGTCGGATGTCGGATGGTGGAGTCTTTTCCCAGACCGAGTTCTACGGATGTCTCCAGAGTGGTGGCTTGGGATTGCCACCTGCGGAAGAGAACATGGAAGGACTCCCATTTCTGTTTGTCGCAGATGAAGCATTTGGCCTGGGTGAACATCTGATGAGGACCCTCACCCCGGAGAAGAGGTTTTTTAATTACCGGCTGGCCAGAGCCAGAAGAGTGGTGGTGAATGCGTTTGGTATAATGGCCAGCCGGTTACGCCTATTCCTTACGGCACTCAATATGGCGGAGTATAAACTGATTCACATAGTGCTAGCGTGCTGTATTCTCCATAATTATTTAAGGAGAAATGCTCCAAACTATGTGGCCTCAGTTGGGCCTGAGGCCGCAATTCAGGACATAAATACAATGACGGCCCTGGAAGCTGGCCGTCCTGGCTTGCCCCCCCAAAGCGTCCGTGATGTGCGTCAAAAATATCTGAACTATTTTACGGGGAGGGGGGCCATTGCTATTCCAGCAAATTTTTGATTCTTTTATAAAAATAAAAATTATTTTGATATGAAATCATCTTTGTGACAGATCTAGCCGGGAAAGAGACTTTTGGATGGGGACTGTATGCTAGCCTCTTGCCGATCGATCGGGGGCCCTTGCATTTGGGGGAACGGTGCTCTTTGTGAGCTGTATGTCTGGGGACCCTGGATTTGCCATATTGGAATAGTGGCTGATTCATAATGCTGGGACAGATACTGTTAGGAGATGCTGATGTAAATTCCAACACCTGTCTGTCTATTGTCTGCTAAAATGTGTATTGTAAATAAGTCTACTATGGGATCTAAGAGTCATTAGATCCCCATTGTTATTTGTGTTAATTAACTCTGCTATTGTGTGAAGAAGAGTCTATGTTGATTGTGATAATGTTGATTGGACTTTCTGAACTACAAGACGGCTAGTCTGGCCTAACGGTCATGTCTGAGTCATCTAGGCTGTCTAAAGGGATTAGTTCATTAGCTCATGTTAATTAGGTTAATTAGGTTACAGCTGTATTGTTAGAGTATTATGAGCAGGAGGTCTGCACCTCCACTTTGAGTGTATAAAAGCCTGTATTTTGTCAATAAAGAGAGATTCCTGGTTGAACTTACATACAGCCTGCCTGGTGTTTGTTCTGAGCTACACAACTGGGTTAGAACGGCACATAGCTGAAGTTCTAAACCCGGAGCATTGGATGACCGAACCATCAGACGTTGCAATCTGATTCAATAGCTGCAGAGGAGTGTCGGGAGAGTGGAACCGAGCGAGCAAGGGGCTCGTTACATTGGTTGGCAGCCGTGGGATTTACTCTCCAGTTACTGGGACACTCAAAACCAGCCTGCAGGAGAGCCACGCTGAAAGACTTACTTGAGAGCCGTGGAGGGAATGGTGGGATCGTGCTTCCTTGCCGTGAACACATCCAAACCATCACCTGGATCCGAGGTAGCAGGATAGCAGGAGAGGAGAAATACCAGCCACCATGGATGAGGAATTCAGAAGGAGGTTGCGAGAGGAGATACAGCACAGAGGACCAGTATCAGAGCATGTCCTGCTAGGATGGTTTGATTCTGTCCGCTGTGAGCTCTGGAAGGAAGCGCTAGCCCGTGAGCAGCGACACCAGGGAAAAGTTCTCCCCTCCGTCCATGTGAGGTACTGGTCGCAGTATGAAGTGCGAATGCTGTTTTTGGGGGAACAGCCGAACCAGGAGTGGACAGCCGAGTTAAGCAGGCTGATCCGGGCAGAAATGCGGTTGGACGAGAGCTACAGAGCTCTCCAGTGGTATGTAGCCCAAGTGTGCCCATGGACAGCAGATGACAGCCCCACGGAAGGCTTTGACTACGATGGCCTGGGATTGTTATACTGGGGGCTGTCCAGGGACCCTGACTGTGAAAGTGATCGGGAGTGGCGTTTGAAGGAAATAATGGAGCACAGAGAGCGGAGACTGAATGTCTCAGAAGTGCACTGGGCACTGGAAGATTTGGAGTTTCTGGCCGTTCAGGAATGGGAGTTGGAGATCGCCTACAAACAGCTGTTAGACTCTGCTCAGCAGCAGGGTGGTGCTCCCTTTGCCTGGGACTATCAGGAAATACCAGTTGACAACTCTGAAATCCTGGCTGAAGAGTTGACAATGTGGCAGAGTAACGGTGTGCTTTGCCAACCTGCACCCGCAGCTATGGAGGCGGAGGTCTTATGGCGGATGCAGCAAGTGCTGACTGACCTTGATGAACCTGTTTCTGCATTGGATGATCTTGGATGGAGGAATGTGCCTGTCCAGCAGAATGCCAGAGAATCGGCAGTGGAAAATCTGAAGATTGCCGTCCCCAAACCTGAAGTGCTGACAACAGGGCAGAGCTCTGCTAACCTCTGCCCAGCACTGATAGCATCTTCTGGGTTCCACGGAGAGGAGATGGTGAACCTTTATCCCCAGACACCAGTTGCAGAGACAGGGGATTTGATAGACTTTTCTGCTGAGGAAGAACAACCGGGTGAGCCTCCAGCAGAAGAAGAGCTGTTATTAGGGCCAAACTTCACTATGCTCTGCCCAGCACCAACAGAAGTATCTGTGAAGTCACAAGGAACTTCCCCAGCTGAAGCGCTGGCAACCGGACAGAGGGTCCAAGATCTCTGCCCTACACCTGCGGCGGTTTCGGAGGCTCAGGGTGAGAAGGAGGTGGTCACGTCCCAGCAGCAGATCAGGATACAGGGGGAGAAGGGAGAGGAGGTTTTCGTCAACCCTCCCCAACAGTTAGCTGGAGCAGAGGGTGTGGGGTTTCCAGCAGAAGGGCTGGCAACAGGGCCGAGTACTGCTGGACTCTGCCCTCAACTAACAGAGGATGGATGTCCTGTGAAGGTGGATGGGACTTCAGTCTCCACCTGTATACCCCAGGGATGCTGGGCAGTCGGCCCAGATCCACAACAGCATGACGGAGTGAGCCCAGACACCCTGTCTTCTCTCCAGTGGCAGAAAGGACTCCAGGGAGAAGGGCCAGTCCAGGCCTCTCCCCAGCGGCAGATATGTTCTCTGAGAGAGGTAGAGGTTGGCTGGGTGAGTAATACTTTGTTTGGAACAATTTGTTTGGGGTACTGTGTGGGTACAGGCATTAGAGGACTGGAACTACTGACTAACTTCGGAGTCAACCCGTCTGGGGTCAACTCCTGTGTTAGTCTCCTGCCGAAAGGGGAGAAATGTGACAGATCTAGCCGGGAAAGAGGTTTTGGAGGGGACTGTATGCTAGCCTCTTGCCGATCGATCGGGGGCCCTTGCATTTGGGGGAACGGTGCTCTTTGTGAGCTGTATGTCAGTGGATTTGCCATATTGGAATAGTGGCTAATTCATAATGCTGGGACAGATACTGTTAGGAGATGCTGATGTAAATTCCAACACCTGTCTGTCTATTGTCTGCTAAAATGTGTATTGTAAATAAGTCTACTATGGGATCTAAGAGTCATTAGATCCCCATTGTTATTTGTGTTAATTAACTCTGCTATTGTGTGAAGAAGAGTCTATGTTGATTGTGATAATGTTGATTGGACTTTCTGAACTACAAGACGGCCAGTCTGGCCTAACGGTCATGTCTGAGTCATCTAGGCTGTCTAAAGGGATTAGTTCATTAGCTCATGTTAATTAGGTTAATTAGGTTACAGCTGTATTGTTAGAGTAATATGAGCAGGAGGTCTGCACCTCCACTTTGAGTGTATAAAAGCCTGTATTTTGTCAATAAAGAGAGATTCCTGGTTGAACTTACATACAGCCTGCCTGGTGTTTGTTCTGAGCTACACAACTGGGTTAGAACGGCACATAGCTGAAGTTCTAATCCCAGAGCATTGGATGACCGAACCATCAGACGTTGCAATCTGATTCAATAGCTGCAGAGGAGTGTCGGGAGAGTGGAACCGAGCGAGCAAGGGGCTCGTTACAATCTTAAATTTGATTTACTGCTTGTGGTTCTTTTAGCTGTCTCCTAGGTTCTCCTAGTGCACTTGTAGTGTCAAGTGGATTTGGCTTTATTAAATAACCCCCATTGTCACTGTAAACACCAACTTAATACAAAAACTGGTATTGAGCATTGAAAGAAGAAGCCACACATTGTTGAGTATAAAATCTTTTACTCCGTGCACATTCACATGTGCGTTGTAAAACATTTTCCACCAAAAATACATCTTTGTTTAATTAAGTTTGACATTTTTAGTCTTATATTTGGCAATAACAGGAATGTTTCAAACCATAACATACACAACTTTGGAACTTACAAAGTTCAACGTACAAAAAGTAAAGGCAATATCAGACATTAGTATGTCAAAACTGTGTTGATATTGCCTTCATCAGATGGGGTGATGTCACCCCTGTAAAAGCCAAATTTTGAAGATGCACAAAAATTAGGAATGGGGATTTCCCTCCTGATCCCATGCCTAATGTCAACATTTACTAGCTCCCACCATGGTGATCAATGGACGTGTTTTGGGGGTGCAACCCCTTCCTCTCACCTACGTGAGTTGCCAGGAAGATGTTGCACCCACAAAACGCGTACATTGATATCCCATGATGGCAGATAGCACATGTTGACACACTGTGTACATCTTCAAAATTTAGCTTTTAAAATGTCTAAAAAAAATGTAGGAAATTTCTCCCCAAAAATATAAAATGGTGTAATTTTGTTGATATTTAGATTCTCCCTAATACATCAATCATGTTCTTCAGTTTTTGTTCAACATCATTGGTTTTTTGCTTGATGATGTCTAAATCCCGCCTACACAGCATTATGTACTGGATTAGCATTTGTGCACTTTCACTTGTGAGATGCGAATCTTCTTCCACAACATGCACATCACCTAAAATCAAAAAACACACCATGTATTATAAATATGCAGGCATACATCTATTACCTGAAGCTGTGGTCTCAGACACTCACCTGTTGTTGTAGTCAATATTTCAACCACCTCTCCTTCCTCCACATCCTCTGGATGTGTGCTGAGTTCCCCTTCTTTCAGAGGTGGGGGGTCCCTGGTGTCCTCAGACTTCCCGAGTCTTTTCTCCCCTATGAGAATTTAAAAAAAGGTATACTTAGCACACAGATATTTGAGGGCATAAATAGGAATATGAAACATTGCTTGGAAGTGTGGTACAATTCTCTGTTTTGGCAGAGTTTCAAGCTGAAGACATTTTTTTCCTTTTTCTTAAGCTGGAATACTTACCTTTTTTGGACAATATTCACACATGGAGACACCCTTAGTATCCACTGGAGCACCTGTGTGGGACACCCTAAAAAGTTTGTTCTTGTGTCCCACACTAGTGCACCTGAGTCCAGATGTGTAAACAGCTGCTGAGTGTCCTCTCCTTACATTACACTGAATCAAATTTGCATTTCATTCTAGTTTTAAACACATCTAGACAACAATGTACTAAACTTATTTTAATACAAATAGGCATAACCAAATCTACTTAACCTGCATCTGCAAAAAACATTGTATTATTAGTGGGCGAATGAACAATGTTTACTACAACCGATTTACTGTGCCCACGAGCCTGAAAGTTGCCATTTTAAACTGTACAACAGTAAAGAAATTCACATGGAGCAGCATGCAAGTAATAATAGGAACACAGGACAAATACTTACTTTTTAGAAGCACTTTCTTGATCCTTCTGTACTGATCCTGCTCCCTCAATTTCAGGTCTGACCAGCGTTTCCTCAATTGCTCCTTGGATCGTCGTACTCCAAAATTCCTGTGCAGACTTCTCACAACTTTAGACATGATCTTGGCCTTTATCACATTTGGGTTTAGGTAAGGTCCATACTTCAAATCACAGTCGGCCCTCTTCAAGATGTCCACCATCTCCACCATCTCTACAAAGGACATATTTGAGGCCTTAAATCTCCTTTGGGATTGTGACGTTTCGGGCTCCGGGCTTTCCTAGTCGTTACTGGAATTACGCACCTGCTGTGTCTCCGCCATGTCCTCTCTCACTGTGCCGAAAGAGAAGGGGCGGGGAATATTCTAGAAAGAACGTCAGGGGCGGGCGACGCGGGTGGAGTTTCATGCATGCGCAGTGTATATAAACCGTAACACGCGTGCGTCGGACGTGCGATCTGTGAGTGGAGGAAGTGCGATTGTTAGAGCCAAGGTAACATTTTAACTTGGGGCATCAGTGGCCTATACTGCTTCTAGATTGAGGCCTATATTGGGACAAGATTATGACAGTTTAGCCTGACATTAGGGTTTTTCTCTTGTTTTTTGTCTTGCAGAAATAATGAATCCGTTCAAAAAGCCAGAGTTTATGAGCCAGTTTATAGATAGGTACAGGGAGCCGCCCAGTTGGTGGCAGGTCAAACATAATTTATACCATAGCAGACCAGCTAGGAAGGCAGTGCTGGAGAAACTTTTGGAATTTGTGAAGACGGAGGTCCCCAACGCAGACAGCGATTTTCTGGACAGGAAAATTGGTAGCTTGAGGAGCACATACAAGAAGGAGCGTAATAAGGTCCTGGCATCCCAGAGGTCAGGAGCAGCAGCAGAGGACGTGTTTGTATCCAATCTGTGGTACTATGACAAAATGCGTTTTTTGGAAGACCAGACTGAAGTGAGGTTATCACTTTCCACATTATTATGGAGATTTGGCTTTGAAAACTAAAAATATTATTAAGGAGATCACAACAAATAATAAAGAAATAAGTTTGTCAGAACTCTGTGTGAATATCAGCAGCAAAACAACTTCATTCTTCTAGCATTATAAAGAACAAAGGAATGCGCTGCATTAAAAGATCCAAAAATTTACAGCATGACGAATGTGCTATATCCATTAGGATTGCTAGTTTTACCAGACCGAGCACTTCCGTCTCGTACTTGATTCTGAACATGCATGTTTTTTTGCATGTCGAAATTGCATACAGACGAACGTAATTTCCGATAGGAACTTTTTCCAATGGGAAAATAGAGAACCTGCTCTCAATCTGTTGCTGGCCGGAATTCCGCCAGCAACAAAAATCCAATGTAGCATACACGCGTTGGAATTTCAGACCAAAAGCTCACATCGGACTTTTGCTGGTGGAATTTCCTATCGTGTGTACGGGGCATTAGAGGTTAGCCTCAATTAGTTAGCATGAATGGGAACTGGGTCAGCAATGAACTACAAAAAAACTGTGATCCGCTAACTCTGTACTTACAAGAACATTTAGTAAAAGTTATTAGGCTACTAAATGGCTAGTCTGAAGCCTCTCAAAAGGGGTGCATGTAAGGCAGGTGTATCAGAAAAACAGGGAATGTGTACTACTAAAGGTCTACAAGTGGAGGATGCCGCAAGTGAAAGATCTGATTGCTGGTGCCATGAGTAACCAGTAGTGTGTTTGGTGCTTAAGCTGTCAGCCGAAGGGTGTACAGTGTGACTAAGCAAGGATGACAGTGCACTCTGGTAGTGAAGATGTTTCTGAGTATAACTCCCGCCGTAGCAACCAATGCCTGAGACCCGTGACTGGAGCCGCATCACAGAGCCCCTGTGTATCTAGCTTCATGTCATGGGGACAGGGCCGCTGATAAGGCAGTACAGTCAGCTCTCCTGTACTGGGCCCAGGCCCCATCAGTTCAAAAGGGGGGCCCAGGCACCTGCTGAGCAGGAGCGCTGGCTGTACTGTCTTATTGAAGACACCCATCCTCTTCTACCTCCTCCTGCAGTGCTGCCAGCTTCTCCTCATCTTTATCCTTCCAGCTGCACTGCAGGGCATTGGTTCATGCACATGTGCCCCTTCCATCTGCTCTCTGACCCCCATGTGCCTCTTTACCTCACAGCGCTGCTCCTCTCCAGCTGGCAGCTGCTATGGGCAAACAGGGGGATGTTTCAGTACGGAGAGCAGGGAAAGGGGCTGGTAAATATATTATTTACTGGCCCTTTCCTTTCCTGAATGAACACAGTGAGCAATCAGTACCAATCCCTCCTGTGTCCATTCATCACAGAAGCATAGTAAACTGTGTTTGTTATGCTTTAGTTTATGAATGAGCAGGAAGCCAGAGCACTTCCTATTTATTCATCTGTGCGACTGATAAATGTCCTCTGTCATTTTCAGCCAGGGGTGCCCTGTCAGGTAGGCTGTATGGGGCCCTGTGATTTCTAACCAGCAGACCTGCATGGGAAAGAAAGTGTTAAGGGGACTCTCGGGAGTATAGAATCACAGCAAGTGTTGGCTTGATTCTAGTAGCAAGTCACTGGGAGTGAGGTGACATGAAAGCTGTGCTGGAGAGCGGGATACAGGCTCTCAAAAGTGCTGCACCATGGAAGGCAGACTGTGTACATAGCTCCCAACTGTCCCTGATTTTGAGGGACTGTCCCTGATTTAGAGCAATGTCCATCTGTCCCTCATTCCCCCTCATTTGTCCCTCATTTTGGTCTGATATAGAAAGTTCATTTTATATACAACTTTATAGCTTTCAGAAAGTGTTTCCCATTGCTAAACCTTTTATCCAAATTATGAATTGCTGCATTTGTACATTTTAAAAGCCAATATAAAGGAATAGGAGTGGTAAAAAAGTCCCTTGTGGATCTAATTAACCTTTTTTTTTAAATTAGTTCTCCTTTAAGGGGGTGTGGCAGGAGTGTGTGTCCTATGTCTACATACATTTGCTAGCAAGTGTCCCTCATTCCCATCTCAAAATGTTGGGAGGTATGTTGTGTACAGTTAATCAAGAGTAACGTTGCTGTGAAATGAATAAAACACAAAGAGTTAATTGTGCCACAGCTTGTGTTTGCGTTTGGAATGCCACCCTAATGCAGATTTCTCATGACCACAACTGCTTAGTTGGGCATTAGAGAGCAAAGTTTCCAGACTGCCTTAACCACTTGACGACCGCCTCACGCTGATATACGTCAGCAGAATGGCACGGGCAGGCAAAATCACGTACCTGGTACGTGATTGCTTTCCCGCGGGCGGGGGGTCCGATCGGACCCCCCCCAGGTGCCTGAGGCGGTCGCCTTTGGTCTGGCAGTGATCAGAGATGACAGGGAGGCCATCCGATCGTGCCCCCCCCCTCGCGATCGCTCCCAGCCAATGAGATTCTTCCCCTGCCTCTGTGTAGTACACAGGGGCAGGGGATGTGATGTCATCTCTCCTCGGCTCGGCAGTTTCTGTTCCGGCGCCGAGGAGAGAAGACTGAAATGTGAGTGCACAACACACACACATCACAGTAGAACATGCCAGGCACACATAACACCTCCCTTTACCCCCCGATCCCCCCCCAATCACCCCCTAATCACCCCCCCCTGTCACACTGACACCAAGCAGTTTTTTTTTTTTTTCTGATTAATGCATGGTGTCAGTTTGTGACAGTTACTGTGGTAGGGCAGTTAGTATTAGCCCCCTGTAGGTCTAGGGTACCCCCCTAACCCCCCCTAATAAAGTTTTAACCCCTTGATCACCCCCTGTCGCCAGTGTCATTTTTCTGATCGCTGTATTAGTGTCACTGGTGACGCTAGTTAGGGACGTAAATATTTAGGTTCGCCGTCAGCGTTTTATAGCGACAGGGACCCCCATATACCATCTTATAAATGTTTTAACCCCTTGATTGCCCCCTAGTTAACCCTTTCACCACTGATCACCGTATAACCGTTCCGGGTGACGCTGGTTAGTTCGTTTATTTTTTATAGTGTCGGGGGGCACCCGCCGTTTATTACCTAATAAAGGTTTAGCTCCCTGATCGCCCGGCGGTGATATGCGTCGCCCCAGGCAGCGTCAGA
The DNA here is from genome assembly GCA_037952835.1 of Lithobates septentrionalis. Classification (NCBI taxonomy): domain Eukaryota; kingdom Metazoa; phylum Chordata; class Amphibia; order Anura; family Ranidae; genus Lithobates; species Lithobates septentrionalis. The sequence continues at coordinate 2,169,579 of JBBDGP010001790.1, read as the reverse complement.
TTAGCGCCAGTACCGCTAACACCCACGCACGCAGCATACGCCTCCCTTAGTGGTATGGTATCTGATCAATATCTGATCCGATCAGATATATAATAGCGTCCCCAGTAGTTTAGGGTTCCCAAAAACACAGTGTTAGCGGGATCAGCCCAGATACCTGCTAGCACCTGCATTTTGACCCCTCCGCCCAGCCCAGCCCAGCCCAGCCCACTCAAGTGCAGTATCGATCGATCACTGTCACTTACAAAACACTAAACGCATAACTGCAGCGTTCGCAGAGTCAGGCCTGATCCCTGCGATCGCTAACAGTTTTTTGGTAGCATTTTGGTGAACTGGTAAGCACCAGCCCCAAGCAGCGTCAGGTTAGCGCCAGTAGCGCTAACACTCACGCACGCACCGTACACCTCCCTTAGTGGTATAGTATCTGAACAGATCAATATCTGATCCGATCAGATCTATACTAGCGTCCCCAGCAGTTTAGGGTTCCCAAAAACGCAGTGTTAGCGGGATCAGCCCAGATACCTGCTAGCACCTGCGTTTTGCCCCTCCGCCCGGCCTAGCCCAGCCCACCCAAGTGCAGTATCGATCGATCACTGTCACTTACAAAACACTAAACGCATAACTGCAGCGTTCGCAGAGTCAGGCCTGATCCCTGCGATCGCTAACAGTTTTTTTGGTAGCGTTTTAGTGAACTGGCAAGCACCAGCGGCCTAGTACACCCCGGTCATGGTCAAACCAGCACTGCAGTAACACTTGGTGACGTGGTGAGTCCCATAAGTGGAGATCAAGCTGGTGAGGTGGCAAGCACAAGTAGTGTCCCGCTGTCACCAAGAAGACAAACACAGGCCGTCGTGCCCATAGTGCCCTTCCTGCTGCATTCGCCAATCCTAATTGGGAACCCACCACTTCTGCAGCGCCCGTACTTCCCCTATTCACATCCCCAACCAAATGCAGTCGGCTGCATGAGAGGCATTTTCTTTATGTCCTCCCGAGTACCCCTACCCAACAAACCCCCCCAAAAAAGATGTTGTGTCTGCAGCAAGCGCGGATATAGGCGTGACACCCGCTATTATTGTCCCTCCTGTCCTGACAATCCTGGTCTTTGCATTGGTGAATGTTTTGAACGCTACCATGCACTAGTTGAGTATTGGCGTAGGGTACAGCATTGCACAGACTAGGACACACTTTCACAGGGTTTCCCAAGATGCCATCGCATTTTGAGAGACCCGAACCTGGAACCGGTTACCGTTATAAAAGTTACAGTTACAAAAACAGTGTAAAAAAAAAAAAAAACACAAACAAAAATATAAAATAAAAAATAATAGTTGTCGTTTTATTGTTCTCTCTCTCTCTCTCTATTCTCTCTCTATTGTTCTGCTCTTTTTTACTGTATTCTATTCTGCAATGTTTTATTGTTATTATGTTTTATCATGTTTGCTTTTCAGGTATGCAATTTTTTATACTTTACTGTTTACTGTGCTTTATTGTTAACCATTTTTTTGTCTTCAGGTACGCCATTCACGACTTTGAGTGGTTATACCAGAATGATGCCTGCAGGTTTAGGTATCATCTTGGTATCATTCTTTTCAGCCAGTGGTCGGCTTTCATGTAAAAGCAATCCTAGCGGCTAATTAGCCTCCAGACTGCTTTTACAAGCAGTGGGAGGGAATGCCCCCCCCCCCACCGTCTTCCGTGTTTTTCTCTGGCTCTCCTGTCTCAACAGGGAACCTGAGAATGCAGCCGGTGATTCAGCCAGCTGACCATAGAGCTGATCAGAGACCAGAGTGGCTCCCAACATCTCTATGGCCTAAGAAACCGGAAGCTACGAGCATTTTATGACTTACATTTCGCCGGATGTAAACAGCGCCATTGGGAAATTAGGAAAGCATTTTATCACACCGATCTTGGTGTGGTCAGATGCTTTGAGGGCAGAGGAGAGATCTAGGGTCTAATAGACCCCAATTTTTTCAAAAAAGAGTACCTGTCACTACCTATTGCTATCATAGGGGATATTTACATTCCCTGAGATAACAATAAAAATGATTTTTAAAAAAAAATGAAAGGAACAGTTTAAAAATAAGATAAAAAAGCAAAAAAATAATAAAGAAAAAAAAAGCACCCCTGTCCCCCCCTGCTCTCGCGCTAAGGCGAACGCAAGCGTCGGTCTGGCATCAAATGTAAACAGCAATTGCACCATGCATGTGAGGTATCACCGTGAAGGTCAGATCGAGGGCAGTAAGTTTAGCAGTAGACCTCCTCTGTAAATCTAAAGTGGTAACCTGTAAAGGCTTTTAAAGGCTTTTAAAAATGTATCTATTTTGTTGCCACTGCACGTTTGAGCGCAATTTTAAAGCATGCCATGTTTGGTATCCATGTACTTGGCTTAAGATCATCTTTTTTATATCATCAAACATTTGGGCAATATAGTGTGTTTTAGTGCATTAAAATTTAAAAAAGTGAGTTTTTTCCCCAAAAAATGCTTTTGAAAAATCGCTGCGCAAATACTGTGTGAAAAAAAAAATGAAACACCCACCATTTTAATCTGTAGGGCATTTGCTTTAAAAAAATATATAATGTTTGGGGGTTCAAAGTAATTTTCTTGCAAAAAAAAAAAAATTTTTCATGTAAACAAAAAGTTTCAGAAGGGGCTTTGTCTTCAAGTGGTTAGAAGAGTGGGTGATGTGTGACATAAGCTTCTAAATGTTGTGCATAAAATGCCAGGACAGTTCAAACCCCCCCAAATGACCCCATTTTGGAAAGTAGACACCCCAAGCTATTTGCTGAGAGGCATGTCGAGTCCATGGAATATTTTATATTGTGACACAAGTTGCGGGAAAGAGACACATTTTTTTTTTTGCACAAAGTTGTCACTAAATGATATATTGCTCAAACATGCCATGGGAATATGTGAAATTACACCCCAAAATACATTCTGTTGCTTCTCCTGAGTACGGGGATACCACATGTGTGAGACTTTTTGGAAGCCTAGCCGCGTACGGGACTCCGAAAACCAAGCACCGCCTTCAGGCTTTCTAAGGGCGTAAATTTTTGATTTCACTCCTTACTGCCTATCACAGTTTTGGAGGCCATGGAATGCCCAGGTGGCACCAACTCCCCCCCCCCCCCCCCCAAATGACCCAATTTTGGAAAGTAGACACCCCAAGCTATTTGCTGAGAGGTATAGTGAGTATTTTGCAGACTCCACTTTTTGTCACAAAGTTTTGAAAATTGAAAAAAGAAAAAAATACATTTTTTCTTGTCTTTCTTCATTTTCAAAAACAAATGAGAGCTGCAAAATACTCACCATGCCTCTCAGCAAATAGCTTGGGGTGTCTACTTTCCAAAATGGGGTCATTTGGGGGGGTTTTGTGCCACCTGGGCATTCCATGGCCTCCAAAACTGTGATAGGCAGTGAAGACTGAAATCAAAAATTTACACCCTTAGAAATCCTGAAGGTGGTGATTGGTTTTCGGGGCCCCGTACGCGGCTAGGCTCCCAAAAAGTCCCACACATGTGGTATCCCCATACTCAGGAGAAGCAGCTAAACGTATTTTGGGGTGCAATTCCACATATGCCCATGGCCTGTGTGAGCAATATATCATTTAGTGACAACTTTGTGCAAAAAAAAAAAAAAAATTGTCACTTTCCCGCAACTTGTGTCAAAATATAAAATATTCCATGGACTCAACATGCCTCAAAGCAAATAGCTTGGGGTGTCTACTTTCCAAAATGGGGTCATTTGGGGGGGGGGGGTGTTTGTGTCATCTGGGCATTTTATGGCCTTCAAAACTGTGATAGGTAGTGAGGAGTAAAATAAAAAATTTACGCCCTTAGAAATCCTGAAGGCGGTGATTGGTTTTCGGGGCCCTGTACGCGGCTAGGCTCCCAAAAAGTCCCACACATGTGGTATCCCCATACTCAAGAGAAGCAGCTGAATATATTTTGGGGTGCAATTCCACATATGCTCATGGCCTGTGTGAGAAATATATTATTTAGTGACAACTTTTTGCAATTTTTTTTTTTATTTGTCATTATTCAATCACTTGGGACAAAAAAAATGAATATTCAATGGGCTCAACATGACTCTCAGCAATTTCCTTGGGGTGTCTACTTTCCAAAATGGGGTCATTTGGGGGGTTTTGTACCGCCCTGCCATTTTACACCTCAAGAAATGACATAGGCAGTCATAAACTAAAAGCTGTGTAAATTCCAGAAAATGTACCCTAGTTTGCAGACGCTAGAACTTTTGCGCAAACCAATAAATATACGCTTATTGACATTTTTTTACTAAAGACATGTGGCCGAATACATTTTGGCCTAAATGTATGACTAAAATTGAGTTTATTGGATTTTTTTTATAACAAAAAGTAGAAAATATCATTTTTTTTCAAAATTTTCGGTCTTTTTCCTTTTATAGCGCAAAAAATAAAAACGGCAGAGGTGATCAAATACCATCAAAAGAATGCTCTATTTGTGGGAAGAAAAGGACGCAAATTTAGTTTGGGTACAGCATTGCATGACCGCGCAATTAGCAGTTAAAGCGACGCAGTGCCAAAATTGGAAAAATTCCTCTGGTCCTTAAGCAGCATAATGGTCCGGTTCTTAAGTGGTTAAGCCCAAAGCTCAGCCATGCAGACCAGATGGGAGTACTTACCTGAGAAAACCCCTCCTCCCCTTCCGAAGACTCCTGGGATCTATTATCTTTTGCTTAGGCCAAGAAACCAGGAAGTAATGCCGCGTACACACGGTCGGACTTTTCGTCTACAAAAGTCCAACGGACGCTGACGGACTAAAGCTGGCTGGAAATCCGATCGTGTGTGGGCTTCTCCGGACTTTCAACTGACTTTTTCAGCCTCAAATCCGACGGACTTTAGATTTGAAACATGCTTCAAATCTTTCCGTCAAACTCGAGTCCGGTCGAAAAATCCGCTCGTCTGTATGCTAGTCCGACGGACAAAAACCCACGCTAGGGCAGCTATTGGCTACTGGCTATGAACTTCCTTATTTTAGTCCGGTGTACGTCATCACGTAAGAATTCGACGGACTTTTGTGTGATCGTGTGTAGGCAAGTCTGTTCGTTAGAAAGTCCGCCGCAAGTCCGTCGAAAGTCCGCCAAAAGTCCGTCGAAAGTCTGTCGGACAGGCTGTCGGACTTTTGTAGCTGAAAAGTCCGACCGTGTGTACGCCCCATAACTGAAAAAAATTAATAAAAAAGTTTACAAAAAGTAAATTTTATTTCATTTCCAAATTATTTACTAATGCTAGCAGCATAGGCATACTTCCCATCTTTTTGAGGTGGGAACGAGGGACACCTATTAGCAAAAGTATGTAGGCATGGTACAATCATATGGTGATTGCTGAGTGGTCATCAGCTCCTTCTGCCTCTGACCTGATCCCGTGCTTACATCTGTATGCTGACTCTGCTTGTTCCTGAACCCATGTTGCTGTCTCTGGCTTGTGACCTGACCTTGCCTCCTACCCGCTGTCCCAATATCTGTTCTGCTTACCTTATACTGAACTTGGCCTGGCTCTGACTCCGCTCCTGGTTACCTCTTGTTGCCAACTTCTGCCTGCCTGACCACGCATTTGAGATCCTGCATCTACCGGTTGCCAACTTGCCTGCTGCACTGTCTTCAGCTTTGCATCTGCTACAAGATCTCTCGACCCTGATCTCTTACAGGCACCTGTGCGACTCTGTGCCCTGTTATACCCTGTCATTTCCAGGGGAAACAGGAGAAGAGGTATAGGGGAAGCTCTCTCAACAGCTCAGTGATCTGACTTCCTGTTAGAGGGTGACTATGGAGGGGGCGTGGCCAGCACCTGGGATGTGAGGACGTGCTTAGCCTGAGCTCTGTCCGCACCGCACACATCCTGACTAGATCCTGCTATCCAGGCCGGCATCCGAGGGTCCCATCTACCCCCAAAGCATCCAGGGAGCATTGTGACCATCGGGGGATGATCAAATACGGACCACCGATGGAGGAGGCCCCAGGATTCGAGCCGCCGTTACCGCCATGCAGGCCACAGCAAAATGGCGCCGATCAGCATGAGGGGAGCACACAGCGACAAGCAGCTTCCATATCCACACCTTGGAAGCAGCTCAAGGGGAAGGGTGAATCACAGAGATCCCCCCCTACCTTAAGCCCAGAAGACCCTCTCCTGTTCTCCCCTGCGGAGGGACATGATCCTTAATCCCCCAGAACAAACAGGGATGATGCAGGCCCTGCAGAGCCATCCCTGGCCCAGATTATGGCAGCCATCCAGCACAGCCATGCATCTCTCACCTCACAAATGGACACTATCAAGACAGAATTATCCTTTTTGAAACAAGATGTCCACACTATCCGCCATAGAGTGACTAATGCTGAACAACGTATTAGTGACATGGAGGATGAGACACGTCCCTTGCAGAGCTCTATGAGGGAATTGCGGCAGGCTCATGAGTACACTGCAGATAAAATCACTGATATGGAAGACCGCTTAAGGAGAAACAACCTGCGCTTTTTGGGGTTCCCAGAGGGTGCTGAGGGCAAAACACCAGAAACATTCATGGAAAGATGGCTGTTGAATGAGTTTGGGGCCAACACCTTTTCACCAATGTTCGCCATAGAAAGGGCACACAGAATCCCCATGCGCCCTCTACCACATGGGTCCCCACCACGTGCCATGATTATAAAGCTGCTCCACTTCCGAGACAGAGAAGCTATTCTTAGAGTGGCTCGAGAGAGAGGTAAAGTTTCCTTTAATGGCAATGGCATCCCCATTTTCCCAGATTTCTCCGTAGCTACGCAGAAGCAGAGAGCCACTTTCCTGGCAATTAAACGCAGGTTACGGGAGCTTCACCTTCCATATGGCATGTTATATCCTGCACGTTTGCGAATCATTTACCAGGGCAAGGCCTACTTTTTTACGGATCCCAGGGAGGCATCACAATGGGTGGACACCGTAGGACATCCGAATCGCAGAAACCAGGATAGGAGATCTCCTCCCCGGTAGTGCCTCACCCTGCATGAAGCCCACCAAGCTACCTTCACTATACCCCATTGCCAGTGGATGGGAGAAGCATGGAAATGAGGAGACCTGGAGGGGCCTTGTTTTTTTGTTTTGCTTATTTTGCCCCCTCTACTTCATCTATCCCCACCTATACGCAGCTGATATGGGACTTTGTATCCTGCATCCCCTGAAGTAGAAGATACACCCTCATCTACATACAGCCGATACGGGACTTTGCATCCTGAATCTCTCTGAAACAGAAGATACCTCCCGTGCTATCCTTGGATGCCAATCAGTAGCATGTCATCCTCTCTGTTTCTCCCCTTTTTTTTCATTGTTATTTTTTGTTACTATGATTTTTCAGGCCAAGAGATACCACACATTTTTTAATTTGTGCGGACAAATGCGGATGGAGACCCAGAGTTGTGGACTTTTACACGTCTCCTGAGACTAGTTGGTTAGGGGTCTGAGCCATGGCCCTCCTACGAAATAGGTTTGGTTACGGGAATAAAGCTCTCATATGTTGGGGGATGGGAGCCGGGAGGGTTAGGGAGGGGGAAAATCTGTTGGGTAATCTTTTGGGGGGGTTTGTTTTAACGCCATGGTTATCTACAAACGACACTGGTGTTCAATTGTGTATGTATACTTTAATAACGCTTTTTTGGTCCTACAGTTTTTACAATCCAAAACTGAGATTCATAGATTGAAGGTTAAAATATCAGAGATGTTTATATTTTGGTGTATTTCTCAGGGCTCGCTGGTCCCCGTCCGGGGCTGGGCTCTGGCGAGCAATGAGAAATGGGCTCAAACAGTCATAAATTGTTTATACGCATGTCTAAACTCTGTGTAGTTTCATGGAATGTTAGAGGGCTTAACCCCAAGGTCAAAAGGTCATTGATATTTGAATATTTGGCGAGACACAGTCCAAACGTGATCCTCCTCCAGGAAACCCACCTTCAGGGATCAAGGGTAATGGCTCTAAAGAGAGCAAAAATTGCCTATGCTATACATTCTACTTACTCCACGTATGCCAGAGGCAAGTCTATCCTTATAGCAAAATCAGCACCTGTCACCATAAAACATATTAAAACTGATCCTAACGGATGTTTTGTTATTGTGGTACTTGAATTATGGGGTAAGCCCTATACGGTTACAAGTCTATATGTCCCACCACCCTACACTAAATTGTTTTTCGAACGGGTAATGAGTTCCCTCTTGGCAATAGCAGAAGGCCCTCTGCTGATAGCAGGGGACTTTAACACAGTACTCGATAATTCTATAGACAGATTCAAGTGTTCCACATTGCCCCCCCACACCCCTATGCTCTTTTTTAACCCAATTTGATCTGGTGGAGACCTGGAGGTGGAAGCATGCGGACGGGAGGGAGTACTCATGTCAGTCTGAAACGCACGGTACTCTGTCCCAGATTAATTTGTGCCTGGTTTCACCTGAGTTGTTGAATAGGGCGGTTGAGGCCAGATATCTTCCTAGGGCGGTTTCTGACCACTCCCCTTTAATGGTGGACCTTGCCTTGGGCCCCCCCACCTCATAACGCATGTGGCGACTGAGCCCATTGTGGCTAGCAGATCAAATGGTGGTAGGTCAAAGCACAGCGGAAATGAAAGCATATTGGTTGAGTAACCGTCAGAATATCTCTGTCCCATTGACCTGGGATGCCTTTAAGGCCACCACGCGTGGCCTGTTTGCGACGGCGATTTGGCAGGCCCGCAAGGCATCCCAGTCCAAATTAAAGGACGCGGAGAAGGATCTCAGGGCAGCGGAGGCCGCTTATTCCACAGCCCCTACCCCAGCAACACATAATACCTGGAAACATAGATCGAGAGACCTGGACCTAGTCCTTTTAGAGCGCACTCAGAAGAAATTGCTGTATCTAAACCAGCGAATCTTCGAGTTTGGAGACAAAAATAGCCGATTACTAGCTTATTTGTCTAGGCCTGATTATCAACCTTGCAGTATTCCAAGAATTAAGAATATAGTAGGTAAAGTGGTGGAACAGAGTGGGGAGATAGTAGATGCTTTTGTGAAATTCTACTCTTCGTTATATACTACCAAAGCCCATTATACTATTGTAGAACTAGATGATTACTTGGCTGACATTTCGCTACCAAGGCTTCAAGAAGAGCAGGCCTCACTCCTTGATGATCCTCTAACAGAGGAGGAGATTGGGGAAGCCATACAGTCCTTTGCCAGAAATAAAACACCGGGACTGGATGGCTTTCCCATAGAATGGTATATGCAATTTAAGGAACTTTTAATACCTCATTTACTAAAAGTTTATACTTTTGCTATAAAAACAGAGCAGTTACCGCCCTCTATGTCAGAGGCACTGATTGTCCTCATCCCCAAACCTCATAAAGACCATCTACTTTGTGAGTCATATAGACCAATATCATTGATTAACTCAGACGTCAAGATTTTAGCCAAGGTGCTCGACCGGAGATTGAACTCAGTCATTACCACCATTATTGGGGCGGATCAGACTGGATTCATTCCAGGACGATCAACGTCCATAAATTTACGTAGACTGTTCACAAATTTGCAAGCTACCCATGATGTTGTGGGGACCAGAGCGGTGCTGGCCTTAGATGCGCACAAGGCATTTGATTCGGTAGAGTGGCCTTATTTGCTGGAAGTCCTGGCGAAATTTGGGTTTGGAAATACCTTCATCAAGTGGGTTCAATTGTTATATTCAAAACCTACCGCTAGGCTGAGGATAAATACATCAGTAACCGATCTGTTCCTGATCAAAAGGGGTACCAGGCAGGGCTGCCCCCTATCGCCGTTGCTATTTCCAATTGCGATAGAACCTCTGGCGGCACTGATAAGATCCAGCGGGGAAATAAAGGGACTGACGATTGGGGGCCTAGAGGAGAAAGTGTCTTTATACGCTGATGATATGTTAATATACTTGGCGGACCCTCAGTCGTCTCTCCCAACCCTGCTGGAAATTATCCGACAGTTTGGCCTGTTCTCAGGGTTTCAAGTTAATTGGGATAAATCCCTTTTGTTTAAGATAGATAAGGAGGCGGTGTTTACACTCCCTCCCTCTTGCCCGCTACAGATAGTTGACTCTTTTAGATACTTGGGGGTCATGATCCAACATCCTCTTTCCTCCTATATCAAATATAATCTAGACCCACTTATTAACAGAATAAAGACCACATTAAAGACATGGGCAAACCTCCCCTTAACGATATTAGGTAGGATAAACATTTTTAAAATGATATTCCTCCCACGTTTCCTGTATCTCCTGTGCAACTCACCAGTATACGTTACAAAAATCAAATTTAAAGAGATTGATTCAATCCTTATCGCCTTTATCTTGAAGGGGGGAGCAGTGAGAATTGCCAAAAATACTCTTCAACTGCCGGTGTTGGAGGGGGGGCTGGCATTACCATGCCTTCAGACATATTACATTGCCGCACAACTGGCTCATGCGCATTGGTGGTTTTTCCCTGAAGCCAACAATGCGGCTACGGCCCTGGAAGCGGCCATACTCACCTCTTACGAATCCCTACAGTATCTGGTCCACCGTCTATCTCTTAGAGGGAGGGAAAGCACTAAAATCCTTGAAATGACTCTACGAATTTTTAAACTAACTAAAATGCTGCCAGCTACAGAGCATCGTACATACTCGCCGAATACTCCATTATGGGGGAACCCAAATCTACAGGAATTCGCCCGTAGGACAGATGGGGAATTCTGGTCGAAAAAAGGGTTAAAAACCATAATGCATTTGTTCTCAAACAATGCGTTTCGGTCATTTGAGGAATTTCGCCAGGACTATCAGCTGCCACACACAGCCTACTTTCTTTACTTGCAAATACGCCACACGGCAACCTCGCAGTTTGGATTGCGCAATATAACTGTTCAACTATCTCCGCTAGAGCACTTACTAATAGATCCTTCTCATAACAAACTGGTTTCCACATACTATAAAACTCTATTACACACCACAACGCTCAAACTCAGTAACACGCTTAATAAGTGGAAAGCTGATATCCCCGAGCTGACGGAGGACATCTGGCAGGACATACTTCCCCTCCAGGTCCCCTCTGTCATCTCTTCCAGGGATAGGGTCATACAGACCAAGCTATTATATAGAGCATATTTTACGCCATCCTTATTATTCAAACTCAGCAAACTACCATCGGCAATGTGCTCCAGATGCAGCATTGCAGATGCTACCTTTTTCCATCTGATGTGGGAGTGCACTGAGATCAGGCGGTTCTGGTCAGGGGTCACTGCTTTTATCAGTTCCTTGACTCAATTGCCTAATATCTGCAACCCCCTGAGATGTTTACTAGGATATGAGGACGATGAGAGTATATCTAAAAATAAGGAAACATTTTTGAGAATCGTACTGTTTTATGCCAAAAAATCGATCACTATTCATTGGAAATCCCCACCTACGATCGCATTCTGGCTGAACATTGTTAATCAGGCTATACCGTTGTACAAACTAACATATGAAGCCAGAGGATGCCCAAAAAAATTTCACAAAATATGGGGTTTGTGGACTAGTTCTGAAAATACTATTACACCTGCCATATAAAGCTTATAAAGAAATTCCAGTTAATGCTACAAAGTTTAATAGAAACTGAACAGAAATATACAACTGTACAATATGATAACATGTGTGCCAAATGTATACCAGTGTCTTGCACTCTGTACTGGATTGAGCGACGTTCGCTCAGAGTATATGTATTTATGTTTGTTTGTTTGTTATGTACAAAAAAACCAAATAAAAATTTACCTTTAAAAAAAAAAAGAGGGTGACTATGTATGTTCTCCATGGTCTCACTGTATGAAAGAACATAGCCACCCTCTATTGCCTGCTCCCAAAATGGACTAGGGACTATCATTTGTAGTGTGCATAAAGCAGTGCACATGATTGCAACTAAGGTGTATTGCTTGTTCCAAGCAAACTGAAGTAAGGGGGGGGGGGAGAGAGATTAGAGAGCTCACAGAAGACATTACAAGGAGGCTGAAAAACACAATTAGAAAGAGTTTTTTGAAAAATAATTTACAGGGTCATTAAGTAGTGGATCTGTAGGGATTATTTATGGAACATAAGGGCATAATTTTGTGTCACCTCAGTTTGTCTGAATTCCAAAAAGCCACTGCGATTTTCTTTTTAAATTCCTAGGATTATGTCACATGTATAGAGTTTTTCTGTAAAGCCTCGTACACGCGATCGGATTGTTGGCCAACAAAACCGTGGACTTTTGTCCGAAGGGCGTTGCCCTAAACTTGTCTTGCGTACACACGGCAAAGAATTGTCGGCCAACAAACACGAACGTACTGACGTACTACGTGGTTTTTCAGCTCTTTAGCGCCACCCTTTGGGCTCCTTCTGCTAATTTCGTGTTAGTAGAAGTTTGAATGTTGATTCGCGCTTTTCATTTCGCATTTTTCATTTCGCGCTTTTCAGTTAGTTTCTGAACGGCCGTTCGTCTACCTACCATGTTGCGGAATCGGAGGAGATAACGCGTTATTTATTATTGGCCTTGGAGTTATTGCTTTGACATTATTGTTTTGGTTGAATAATGATTTGATTTGGTATATTTTCTATATTTTTGGATGCATAGAATGCACTTTTTGGTCAAGTTCTATTGGCAGATAGCATGTCTAATTTTATTTGTTTTCTTTTTTAAAGCACAATAAAAAAAAATGTGTAGAATAATACTTGGCTAAGTGTTTTACTTCAAATGACAGTTTGGGAGTAGGCAGTTACATTAAAAAAAAAATATAATGTAAAATTGACAAGGGACACCAACATAGTTGTATCTTTGATCTTAAAAACTACGGGATAATGAGGTTGTGGTAACTAACTTGCCCAAAAAAAAAAAGAAAAGCATAATAATATTATTCTTGATATCACTAGAAAAAAAAAAAGCCTTTGAAAATTCGTTTGCAATAACTCCATCAGTATCACCAGCAAAGCAGCTTCATTATTATCCCATTAAAGAAGAAGAGAATGTGCGCTGCATTTGGAGATTTCATAATTTGCCACGTCACGAATGTTAATTCCCCATTACGAACGCTAGTTTACAAGACCGACCGCTTCTGGCTCGTCCTTGCTTCCGAGCATGCGTGTTTGTACTTTGGACTTTTGTCCCACGGACTTGTGTATACACGCTCGGAATATCCGACAACACACATTTGTCCGCGGAAAATTTTAAAACCTGCTATCCAACATTTGTCCGCGGAAAATCCGACAACAATTGTCCGCCAACAGCCTGTCATCAAACATTTCCCGTCGGAAAGTCAGATCGTGTGTACGAAGCTTAAGTGTGATTAAAAAAAAGTCGACCTAATAGATAATTGCTATTTGAATAGTGACACCTACAGACTAAAGTTAGGTATTACACTATATTTAAAGAAAAACCAATTGGAAATATGGATATTGCCACTGCTGATTTATTATAAAGCACTTAGGCTATAATCATCATCCTCGCATCACTGCATAGTGAGTCACAGACCCAAAACAAACAAGCAGTCAGTGTAGGGTTGGCAGATCTGATATGCACATACACCATCAGTCAGGGTCTCACTATGTAGCAAAGAAAGACTTATGCCTCCTACACACGGTCGGATTTTCCGACGGAAAATGTGTGATAGGACCTTGTTGTCGGAAATTCCGACCGTGTGTAGGCTCCATCACACATTTTCCATCGGATTTTCTGACACACAAAGTTTGAGAGCAGGATATAAAATTTTCGACAACAAAATCCGTTGTCGGAAATTCCGAACGTGTGTACACAAATGCGACGGACAAAGTGCCACGCATGCTCAGAATAAATAAAGAGATGAAAGCTATTGGCCACTGCCCCGTTTATAGTCCCGACGTACGTGTTTTACGTGACCGCGTTCAGAACGATTGGATTTTCCGACAACTTTGTGAGACCGTGTGTATGCAAGACAAGTTTGAGCCAACATCCGTCAGAAAAAATCCTAGGATTTTTTTGTCGGAATGTCCGAACAAAGTCCGACCGTGTGTACGGGGCATAAGAATTGCAGAGTGGCAAATTTCACATTAAAAACGGCAATGGAAAACCCACACCCAGGGCTTGTACAGGGATTTTTGACACCCTAGGCGAAAACCTAATTTTGCCGCCCCCATTGGCCCCACCCCTGACTCCACCCCCTTTGCCCTGCCCATGTGACAGAAGGCACTCCTATACAGGAAGCATCGGCTCTGCTTCCTCTAGCGCTGGCTCCAGTGCTGCGCTGCACCTCTAATTACATTACCGGTCGGACTGAGTTAGTTACATGCTGCAGCCTGCAGTGCATGCAGACGCGGAGGGAAACCAGCAGCTGGGCGCCCCTAGGCAGCAGTGCGCCCTAGGCGGCTGCCTAGTTTGCCTAGTTGTAGCACCGGCCCTGCCCACACCCATATTTCTATACTAATAAGTTTCTGAAAAAGAAAATAATATGGAAGATGATCAAACAATGATTTGTTATTTAACAATTTAGTGTAATTTTAAACAAACTATGTAGAAATCCTATTCTGAAGACTGCCATCTTCTATTCAATCACATGACCTGAACTAAAATCCTAATTAATTCTAGGTTCCTCCATGTGTGTGTCGGAAATGCTTGCTTGCAAAATCACACGTTCCTGACCCATTGGCAAAACGCGCTGCTCTTTGGCAGTCACATGGGGTTGCAATTAATTCCTAATGGCATCCCACACATTGGCAAAACACCTGCGGTTTTGCACGCATGAACCTGCGTGGTGCTGCATCTCCATGTGGTTCTGTGCAGTGTGATTTTAAACAAGGGTCTGGGACTTTTTAGCCAGGCTTCTGTTGCTAGAGCAGCCCATTGAGATGAATGGCCTGCCACAGAATGCAGGTCACACAAATATGCCTGGGTGTCACAGGTGTTTGCATACAAAGGAAGTCTTGATAAAGAAACACTCCGCATGCAGATCAGATCATATGCAGGAGACACCTGAAAGTGTTTGTAAATGGAAGCATAGAATGTATTACTACTAAAAACTAATTTTAAGGCACATTTTATAGTAAAATGGCTGTAAGAAAATACAAAGGCTGGATTAACTATACTAACTTTTTGAAAATGCTACTGTTCTGGTTCTAGAACACTTATTGTGTATGCATAAATGTTGCATTGGATTACATTAAAGTTATATTAAACCCAAAACCAGCAATTTTATATATTGCAGCTTACCAATCATTAGATGTGATGTTTGCATTTGTTTTCTTTTTTAGGCTTTTTTTCCCTCTGTTTTCACCTGGTGATCCAGCCAGTAGCTGGCTGGATCTTATGGACACATAGACCGGGGCTCGGGAGTAAGCAGGCACCAGTGTCCCCAAAGCAAGCGACTTCCTATTGGAGGCACTGGTCATGGGGCAGGGGCCAGAAGCTCTGGCGGGGGACCTGAGCAGAGGAGGATCGGGGATGCTGTGTGCAAAACCATTGCTCAGAGCAGGTAAGTATAACGTGTTTTTTTTAAAAACAAAACAAAAAAAAACACAAAAACGAACACTTTAATGCATCCTCCAGTCAGGAGGATGTGCTTAGCTGAGAAAACCCTTCTTCCCTTCCTCCATTTAGAAGACTCCTGAGATGTATGACATTATACCAGGAAGCAACTAAAGAAATAAAAAAAATAGTTTAAAAGAAGTAAATATAATATACCTTCCTATTTAAAGTGATTGTAAACCTTCCTGTTTTATTTTTTTAAATAACAAACATGTTATACTTACCTCCACTGTGCAGCTCGTTTTGCACAGAGTGTCCCCAATCCTCCTCCTCTGGGGTCCCTCGGCGGCTCTCACAGCTCCTGCTCGCATCAGATAACCCCCTAGGAGAAGCGCTCTCCCTGGGGGCGCGCTCCTGAGTCCAGCATTTGCGTCCATAGACACGAATGCCAGACTCGCCCCCCCCCCCCG
Organism: Lithobates septentrionalis; assembly: GCA_037952835.1. Lineage (NCBI taxonomy): Eukaryota > Metazoa > Chordata > Amphibia > Anura > Ranidae > Lithobates > Lithobates septentrionalis. The sequence continues at coordinate 2,153,649 of JBBDGP010001790.1, read as the reverse complement.
GCACCCACGTCATTGGATTTGATTGACAGCAGCGGGAGCCAATAGCTGCGTTGCTATCAATCTATCCAATCAAGAGCCGAGAACCCTGTGCAGAGAGGGATAGCGCGTCTCTTCCGAGGGAATTATGGGACTCAGGTAAGTAAAACGAGGGGGCTGGGGGGCCGGTCACTGCCAGAAGTTTTTTCACCTTAATGCCTAGGATGCATTAAGGTGAAAAAACAAGGGTTTACAACCCCTTTTAATTATAATTACTAATGCTCGCAGTATAAGGATTAAAAATATCTAATGTTGATTGAGAGAGTAAAGTGAAGCCGTCTGCGTAGGGTGCTTATTCAGCAGTGGCCGTATTGAGCGGACAGACTGGTCTAAAGGAGGTATGTCAATGCATAAAGCAATGCTTAAAGCGGAGTTCTGCTTAAAAAAAAATAAATAAAATTCAGCAGCTTCAGTATTTGTAGCTGCTGAATTTTAATTTTTTTTTTTAAGCAGAACTCCGCTTTAAGCATTGCTTTATGCATTGACATACCTCCTTTAGACCAGTCTGTCCACTCAATAATCAGACACTTACCTGTCCCAGGATCCAGTGATGCGGGGGAACTAAGCCCCGCTCGTCTCCCCCTCTCTGCAGCGCCGGCATTGTAACTGGGCGCTCGACTGTGGCTTCACAGCCCGGCACCCACTGCGCATGCGCAAGCCGCGCTGCGCGCTGTGACTGGCTGGGCGATCATCTGGGAGCGGTGATGTGTCCCAGATGATTTCCGAGAGGGAGGGGGGAGAGGGGATCTCCCTTCCGGTGCCACAGTGCGCCGGGAGGAAATGGGAGCACAGATCCTCTGAAAAGAGGGAATCTCCCCCCCAGAAAAATGGCATGCCAAATATGGCATGTCAGGGGGTCACCACCCTTAAAGCGGAAGTTCCATTTCTGGGTGGAACTCCGCTTTAATACAGAACAGTGACCAAAACGGATCTACAAATTGAGAGTTTCAACATTCCTTTGACTTTAGTACCTACCTGCTTGTTCCAGGAAAGTGGATTGAAGTTTTGAGGTCAGGGACTGCCAGGCAACTCGCATTTTTTAGAAGCAATGGCAGCCTCTGTATTTCTCAATGTAAGTTTTTCCTTTAAGAGACTTCTTTGAAATGATGCTCTTTCCTGCTAAACAGTTTGGTGTTTCTATAGTATTCTAAGTGATCGGAAAAATGTGTACATCGCTTTAGCTGTTCCAGAAGATAAAGCTATGTTTGCGGCATCTAATTCTATAAATTCTCAGTGTAACACTCCTAATGGATTACGTGGAAGAGACATTTCTGTACTACCGAGCGCTGAAAGCTCTTTCACTGGCGGTTCAGAACAACTTTCTGATATTCACTCTCTGGAGTTCAGCACGTCTATAGTCAGGTTTAATCCGCACAGGGCAATCACAAAGCCAATCTTTCCGTCTCGCTTTCTGTCCTGTTATTGCAGTATTAGGCGGCTGTGGAATCCCGCTTCCCTGGAAGACGGGAAAGCAATCTGCCGATTAACTCGATGGCCAATGTTTATTTCCATTATTTGATATCATCAGCCTGCCATATTGTTTGTGTGACATATATGTTTGCCTCAGCTACCATAATAACACTACTTGTTGGCAGATCCCCGGAGTATATTCCTAACCCAGGTTTACAGTCTGTTCATATTGAATGTGTGACATATGGCAGTGACGTGCTGGTTAACATTGAGACAATCCACATTCCCTCGCTGTATAACGTGACCCAACAAATAACAATTTTATTTTTAGAAATAGCAGATTTCAACATCGGGTGATAAAACTGGCAACTCGGTGCATTAACCACTTGCTGTCTGTGACAGTTTTGACATTTTTCACATGTCTTAAAATCAGCATTTAAAGTGATATTAAAGTCTTGTTTTTTTTTTCTTTAAAAATAACTAACATGTTATACTTACCTGCCCTGTGCAGTGGTTTTACAGAGCAGCCAGAAACCTCCTCTCCTTGGGTCCCTCTTTGGTGCTCCTGGCCCCTCCCTCCTGTTGAGTGCCCCCACAGCAAGCAGCTTTGCTATGGGGGCACCTGAGCCGAGCCACAGCTCCCTGTGTCCATTCAGACACAAAGCCGCAGTACGGCCCCGACCCCTCTCTCTCCTGAGTGGCTAACTGACTTTGGTGCCACTGCTGTGTCTCAGCCAATCAGGAGAGAGAGTCTTGAATGGCCGAGGCACTCGTGCACATCGGTGGACAGAGATGGGGCTCCGGTAAGTATTAGGGGCTGAGGGGTCTACTACACACAGAAGGTTTTTTTATGCTAATGCATAGAATGCATTAAGATAAAGAAAAACCTTCTGCCTTTACAACCACTTTAAATTTAAATTTAACATTGTTAAAAAAAATTATTTAGAACCTCCAAACATTATGTATTTTCTGAAAGCAGAGGCCCTGGAAAATAAAATGGTCATTGTTACAATATTTTTGCCTTTAGGTATTTGTGCACCTGTTTATGAAAAGAACATTTTTAGGAAAAAATACACTTAAATTAATTTTGGTGCACACAAACACAATATAATACATTATTTTTAGTAAAATATTAAAGTTTATGCTTCATTGAACAAATAGACACCGAACATGCCAAGATTTAAAATTTCCTGTGAAATGGTGACAAACTATAGTAGCTAAAATGATCCATAGGTGAAGTTTTAAAAGCCTTTATATGTTATCAGTTTAGTGTTAAACGTGAGTTCTGGCACTAGAATTATTGCTCACACAATTTATTTATTTTTAAAATAAAAGTGTGTTTCTGCGCTGAAGTGTAATGAGTTATCAAAGAGCTGCACCTATATATCAGCGTAGCTTGAAGCTTATGGGCCCCGATGCAAAAGTTGACCTGGCCCCCCCCCCCCCCAATACTTCCAACGCGCACCTGGATACATCCACCGCATGCCAAGATACTCAAAGTGGCTTAAGAGTTTTGAGTTCCCAGAGTTCCTCTTTACATCAGAGGGCAGGGATTACCACTGGAGAATCAGAGGACAGGGACCCCTGGCAGGTCATTTGGCAGAGCTCCTTTCAAATCCCAGCACTGTATAAGCCCCCCCCCCCCACACACACACACACACACACACACTATACAGGGCTGAAATCACATTTCTTTACACACAGTCTGTCAGTCTTCACAGGGTGTATCTGGCTTTTATGTTGCCCTTCTGACCTGTGAAATTCTCTGGTTGGAATGGCAGCGTTGTTGCAGTAGGCAGATACACCCTGTGCAGATCATTGCTAGCTGGCTGTGTTGTAAAGGAATGTGATTTCATCCCTGGAGGAGGAGGAACAGTATAGAGTGCTGTAATGGAATAGGAGCTCGGCAGCTGGGCATAGCATGCAGGGTGGAGGGGGTGATCAGGGGGCTTTGGGGGGGGGGCAACTTAGATCTGGGAGGGCAACTTTAGCAGTTTCTGAAGGTTTCTCTGTCAGCGTTGGCAGGTGTTGGGGGAATGTCAGCTCCCTGAGGTGTGTGTCTTTTCCCCAGTTTTAGGGAAGTGGGGTAAGTAGACATCTCCAGGTGGGGGAGTACAGAGAATCGAAGCTAGTAACTTGAAGAGACTGAGCAGTGTCATACCTCACCAGTGACATAGGTCCCATCGTGGCTACAGGACGGCACTCTCCTCCTCTTGCCTCGCTGAGCACGCTTACATTCCATGTTGCCAACACACAGCACAGGCACTTCCCCATTCTGGGCTGTTCTCACCTCGTGCTCCTCTCCATTCAGGAAATGGCTCACAGCTTCTCCCCAGCCAATGGGAAGAGTGGTGTGTGGACTGTGGAAGGCAAAGTAGAAGCCCAGTACTGGAGCATGGCTGTGGGGCCCTAGGGCAGATCGGAGCTGGATTTTGTGGAGGATATGATGATGACAGGGAGGCTGCAGGGGCCCCCTGGAGCTAGGGGCAGGGTTGCAATTGTGACCCCTACAACCCCTTATGCTACGCCCATGATTCGAATACCAAAAGTGATGTAAAAGCATATACAGTGCCTTGAAAAAGTATTCATACCCCTTGAAATTTTCCATATTTTTTCATGTTACAACCAAAAAGTGAATGTATTTTATTGGGATTTTATGTGCTAGACCAACACAAAGTGGCAAATAACTGTGATGTGGAAGGAAAATGATAAATGATTTCCAAAATTTTCTACAAATAAATATGTGAAAAGTGCGGCGTGCATTTGTATTCAGCCCCCCTGAGTCAATACTTTGTGGAACCACTTTTCGCTGCAATTACAGCTGTAAGTCTTTTTGGGGATGTCTCTACCAGCTTTGCACATCTAGAGAGTGACATTTTTGCCCATTTTTCTTTCCAAAAATAGCTCAGGCTCTGTCAGATTGGATGATGAGCATCTGTGAACAGCATTTTTAAAGTCTTGCCACAGACTCTCAAATGGATTTAGGTCTGGACTTCCACTGGGCCATTCTGATGCATTAATATGCTTTGATCTAAACCATTCTATTGTAGCTCTGGCTGTATGTTTAGGGTCGTTGTCCTGCTGGAAGGTGAACCTCCACCCCAGTCTCAAGTCTTTTGCAGACTCTAATAGGTTTTCTTCTAAGATTGCCCTGTATTTGGCTCCATCCATCTTCCCATCAACTCTGACCAGCTTCCCTGTCCCTGCTGAAGAAAAGCATCCCCACACCATGATTATGCCACCACCACGTTTCACCGTGGGGATGGTATGCTCAAGATAATGTGCAGTGTTAGTTTTCAGCCACACATAGCGTTTTGCTTTTAGGCAAAAAGTTCCATCTTGGTCTCGTCTGACCAGAGCACCTTCTTCTACATGTTTGCTGCATCCCTCACATGGCTTCTTCCAAACTGTAAACTGGACTTCTTATGGCTTTCTTTTAACAATGGCTTTCTTCTTGCCACTCTTCCATAGAGGCCAGATTTGTGGAGTGCACAACTAATAGTTGTCCTGTGGACAGATTCTCCCACCTGAGCTGTGGATCTCATGCCAAGCCTGTCAGTTTAGGTGGATGGCCATGTCTTGGTAGGTTTGCAGTTGTGCCATACTCTTTCCATTTTTGGATGATGGATTGAACAGTGCACCATGAGATGTTCAAAGCTTGGGATATTTTTAAAAAAACCTAACCTTGCTTTAAACTTCTTCACAACTTTATCCCTGACCTGACTGGTGTGTTCTTTGGGCTTCATGATGCTGTTTGTTCACTAAGGTTCTCTAACAAATCTCTGAGGGCTTCACGGAACAGCTGTATTTATACTGAGATTAAATTACGCACAGGCGGACTCTATTTACTAATTAGGTGACTTCTGAAGGCAATTGGTTCAACTAGATTTTACTTAGGGGTATCAGAGTAAAGGGGGACTGAATACAAATGCACGCCACACTTTTCAGATATTTATTTGTAAAAAAAAATTGAAAAACATTTATCATTTTCCTTCTACTTGACAATTATGTGCCACTTTGTTGGTCTATCACATAAAATCCCACTAAAATACATTTACGTTTTTGGTTGTAACATGACAAAATGTGGAACATTTCAAGGGGTATGAATACTTTTTCAAGGCACTGTATATACAAAAATAATAGTGCACTTCTGGTTATTATGCAAGAAATAAAATACTGAAAATGTATCAATATACAATCAAACATTAAATTGAATAATCCATAATGTTCAATATTATTATTATTATACAGGATTTATATAGCGCCAACAGTTTACGCAGCGTTTTACAATATAAAAGGGAGACAATACAGTTATAATACAATAAAATACAAGAGGATTAAGAGGGCCCTGCTCAGAAGAGCTTACAATCTAATAACATGGGGCAGGTGGTACAAAAGGTTGTAACTGTGGGGAATGAGCTGGTGGAAGTGGTAGGAGATTAGTTGGAGACGTGATAGGCTTTCCTGAAGAGATGAGTTTTCAGGGATCGCCTGAAGGTAGCAAGAGTAGGGGATAGCCGGATAGATGGAGGTAGCGAGTTCCAGAGGATGGGAGAGGCTCTGGAGAGATCCTGGAGACGAGCATGGGAGGAGGAGATGAGAGAGCTTGAAAGCAGGAGGTCTTGAGAACAGCGGAGAGGTCGATTTGGGTGATATTTCGAGATAAGATTAGTGATGTAGCTCGGGGCAGAGTTGTGTATGGCTTTGTATGTTGTGGTTAGTATTTTGAATTTAATTCGCTGAGTGATTGGGAGCCAGTGTAGGGATTGGAGTAGAGGGTTGGCAGACACTGAGCGGTTGGTAAGGTGGATAAGTCTGGCAGCAGCATTCATGATAGACTGAAGAGGGGATAGCCTATGGAGAGGTAAACCAATGAGAAGGGAGTTGCAATAGTCAAGGCGAGAGATAACAAGGGAGTGAATGAGGAGCTTGGTGGTTTCATTTGTTAAAAAGGGGCGAATTTTAGAGATTTTACGGAGGTGAATTCTACAAACTTTTGACAACGATTGGATTTGAGGCTGAAATGACAAGTCAGAGTTTAGGATTACACCTAGTATCCTGGCGTGAGGGGAGGGACTGATGGTTGCATTGTTGATTTTGATGGAAAAGTCATGGAGGGGGGCACGGGCGGGGAGGAATATTAATAGCTCAGTTTTAGAGAGATTTAGTTTAAGGAAGTGGTGCCACATCCATGCTGATATGTCAGTTAGTAAGTTAGTAATGCGAGAGGAGACTGAAGGAATGAGGTGAGGAGTAGACAGATAGATTTGGGTGTCATCAGCGTATAAGTGGTATTGGAAGCCATGGGCAGTTATTAAGTGACCAAGGGAGGAGGTGTAGATAGAGAAGAGAAGGGGTCCAAGAACCGAGCCTTGGGGGACCCCCACAGAAAGGGGCAATGTAGAGGAGGAGACAGAGTTGTAGGTGACACTGAAGGAGCGCTGTGATAAATAGGCAGAGAACCAGGATAGAGCAGAATCTCGGAGGCCAAGGGAATGTAGTTTATTGAGAAGGAGCAGGTGGTCAACAGTATCAAAGGCCGCAGAGAGGTCAATATTAGGAGTATGGAGTACTGGCTGTTGGTTTTAGCAGTTAGTAAATTGTTAGTGAGTTTTAGTAAGGCAGTTTCCGTGGAGTGCTGCGAGCGAAAGCCAGACTGTAAGGGGTCAAGAAGGTTATTTTCATTGAGGTAGGAGCTAAGACGGTTGTAGACTAAGCGTCCTAGAAGTTTAGAGGTGAATGAGCAATGAGATGAGTCTTAAGTTGTTCAGGTCGGTAGGGTCCATTGAAGGCTTTTTAAGAATGGGAGTGATCTGCGCATGTTTTAGAGGGGAGGGGAAGATGCCACTAGAGAGGGAGAGATTGAAGATGTGGGTGAGGGAGCATAGGATAGAAGAAGAGGGTGACCGTAGTAGTTGTGAGGGAACAGGATCCAAGGGACAATAGGTTAGGTGGGCATCCAAGAAAATTTTCGTAACCTCTTCAGTAGTAGCCAATTCAAAAGAGGAGAGTGTTGAATGTGCTGCTAGGCAAGGTACATTGGATGGGGAAGACGTACGCACAGTGGAGATGTCCTTACGAATTGCATCGATCTTGTCTTTGAAGTGATTGGCAATCTCTTGGGCAGTGAGTGAGTTAGTGGGTGGAGGGGGTGGGGAAGGAAGCAGAGAGTTAAAGGTTGAGAAGAGCTGACGGGGACTGGATGACAAGGAATTAATAAGAGAGACAAAGTAGGCTTGTTTGGCAGCATGGAGGCATGAATTGTATTTTAGAAGGGCAGATTTATATAGGGTGAAGTCTTGCAGGCATTTGGTTTTACGCCACAGTCGTTCAAGAGCAAGGCAATGTCTCTTGAGATTTCTAGTGTTGTCAGTTTGCCAGGGTTGTAATGGTCGGGGCCTGATTCTGCGTGTGGTTAGAGGAGCAAGTGCATCTATTGATGATGAGAGTGAACTGTTGTAGACAGAGGTGGCCAGGTCAGGACAGGACAGGGGAGAGATTATGTCATATAGGTGGTCAGTAGCAGAATAGAGAAGAGAAGGGTTAAAGTGGCTAAGGTTTCTACAAGTAATTGTTTGCTGCTTGGAGGGATGGGTGGTTGGAGGCAAGGATACAGTGAAAGTAATGAGGTTGTGATCAGAGAGAGGAAAGGGGGTGTTCGTGAGGTTGCCAGGGTTGCAGAGATTGGAGAATACAAGGTCAAAGGTATTACCATTCGAGTGAGTGGAAGTATGTGTCCATTGGGTTAGGTTAAAGTCACCAAGAATAATGGTGGGTATTTCAGAGGAGAGAAAGTAGGGTAGCCAGGCAGCAAAGTCATCAAGAAAGCGTGATACCGGTCCTGGAGGCCTATAAATTGCTGCAATCCTCAGAGAAATGGGAGAAAACAGATGAATACAGTGCATCTCGAAAGAAAAGAGTGATAGAGAGAGAGGGACAGGAAGGACTTGGAGGGTGCTTTGTGGGGATAGAAGGAAGCCCACTCCACCTCTTTTCTGTCTGTTGGGTCTGGGGGAGTGAGTCCAATGGAGACCACCATGGGAGAGGGCAACAGGAGAAGCTGAGTCAAAATTTTGAAGCCAGGTTTTGAAGCCAGGTTTCTGTTATGGCGAGTATGTTCAAGCCATGAGAGATGAAGAGGTCATGTACAGATCTTACCTTGTTACAGATGGAGCAGCGTTCCAAAGGGCGCATGAGATTGGTGGGGTGCTTTGAGGAAGCAGGGGGATAGAAATTAAACTGAGTGGATTGCGGTGGTTGCCAGAGGGGGATGGGTATTGGATATGTGGCTTGCATTTGGAAAATGGCAGACCAGGATTAGGAGAAATGTCACCTGAGACTAGGAGAAGGAGGAGGGCGAGGAAGGCAAGGTGGGAGTGGGATGTGCATGAGCGCACGTGTCTAGTGGCCCTGGTGTTTATGTCAGCATGTGGGTGCAGCAAATGCAGGAGATGATGGGTGCCATAGTAGGTAGAGGGTAGGAGTGAGGGTGATATGTGCATGCTGCAGGGAAGAGAGGAGGGGTAGAGTAAAGATAATTTGAGGATAGAAGACACCAATGTGAGAAGGAAGAGAATAAGGAGCATGTTAGTGGATAGAGAGTGGGAAACTAACCTTATATAAAATAAATGTCAAAGCTGGTTTGCTTGTCGTCTTGCAGAGTGGAGCAGAGTTCTTGTTGTTGTTCATGCAGCTTTAGTTATCCTGCTTTCGTTAAACTGCATCGGTGAAACTGCGCATCACTCGTGACAGAGCCACTCAGGACAGAGCCATGATGTCTGCGCCACACCTAAAGCTGCCATAAATTTATAGGGAGACTAAGCTGGGATGCATTTCTCAGTTGGTCATTATTGGGTCTGATGTGAGACACCTGAGCATGGGGAGGAGATGGCCAGTGCCAGACCAGCTACAGACACAGGCTAGGGTCGTAAAGCTAATTACCTCTCTTGATCACTCAAGCCACATGGAGTCGAGAATCAATCACCAGTAATATTGCTATTGCAGTGTGTTTGTTATAGAGCTAGCAGTAAATATGAAAGTTTAAAGATATGGCAGCAGGAGACAATTACCAAAAATATGTTACAGCAAAGTCAGCAAAGTCAGTTCAGTAGAGATGTAAAGATGGATAGGAGACAATTACCAAAAATATGTTACAGCAAAGTCAGTAAAGTCAGTTCAGTAGAGATGTACAGATGGATAGGAGACAATTACCAAAAATATGTTACAGCAAAGTCAGCAAAGTCAGTTCAGTAGAGATGTACAGATGGATAGGAGACAATTACCACAAATATGTTACAGCAAAGTCAGCAAAGTCAGTTCAGTAGAGATGTACAGATGGATAGGAGACAATTACCAAAAATATGTTACAGCAAAGTCAACAAAGTCAGTTCAGTAGAGATGTACAGATGGATAGGAGACAATTACCTGTAAAAGAGCAGAGAAGACATGATCAGAATTGATAACTGCGTCGGTGAAACTGCGCATCACTCGTGACAGAGCCACTCAGGACAGAGCCATGATGTCTGCGCCTTGCCCCTGTCTGCGCCACCCCATAAGCTGCCATAAATTTATAGGGAGACTAAGCTGAGATGCATTTCTCAGTTGGTCATTATTGGATCTATGGAAATAAGTCAATGTGCCAAAAGAAATGAACGCATATAGTGGAATGAAGGTGTATCTAATTCTTCTCAAGATTTTTAGAAATCTGTTTGATGAGCTGCTTACCTGGCTGGCCAGGGAAACATAGCATTGAAACCGGATGTGACAAAATCCTCATCGCTTCTGACTTCATTCATTACATAGGAGAACAGGGAACAGATGTTCCTCCATCTCCTCTGGAGGATTACCATGACACATTTAGGCTGGATTCACATCTTTGCACTTTTATTAATGTATTTTAAAGCATGTTATCACAACACACAGTAACATTTTATATGTGACTTGACTAGCATTGCCATTTATTCAATAACTCCACCCTAATGCCCATATACAATGAAAAGTCTTCAGCTGTGCTGTAGTGTACCACCACACACATGTAAATACTCTGCACAATGGTGGTGGTCTGCAATAGTGCAAGTGAGTTATTTTGTTTATTCAGGTGTGTTATGGGGTCATTTATATATTTGCTAACCTAATGCAATGCCTTAATGCAATGACTTTATGCAGTAACAAGAATGCGTTAAAGGCACTCAGTGGGGTATATGAGCCTTTAATTCCTTGCTTCATAGAGACAGAGGAGTTGATTAACTATACTGTTGACTGTTTAAGGGAATTTGCACTGTGCTAGAGAATTTTCCTTTAGCTCACTACGATCATGCTGAGATGAAGCTCTGCTGACTTCCATCATACAATCATGTATCAGCAAAAATACATTTTTTTTTCCCCCGTGTGATTGGGTATTCTTTGTAAAGTGAATTTTCAACAGATTCACTAAGCTAAGGGAAAATTCCCCTGCAAAGTGAACAACCTATTTGCTTTAGTATATTAAGCCCAGAATCTCATCCTAATATTAAAATTTAACTCAGCTCTCTCTTTCTCTCTCTCTGCCTCCGTCCATCCCCCTACTGCCTTCGGAACCCCCTTTAAAAATATTCTTTATACATACTTCCTCTCCGGGTGTCTTTAGACAGGTTGCAGGATTTCACAGGTCCTCTTTCTCATCTTTTTATTCTGGCAGTTCTAAATGCTGCAGAGACTGGGGCCATGAAATGAACTATGAGTCCAGGGTTCATTTGGCCCACAGGAAGCAGGTTGAATGCCACAGGGCATCATTAAAACCCTGAAGATGGCCAATTCTGTATTGTAGAGTGTTGGGTCTACCAGAACAGCACCGGTGAGAAGCTTGGCTTTTTTAGTTTTCACAGTGATTGATATTGCCGTAAATGTTTGGTGTATGTCACATTCACTATAGTTGTGCTTCACTCTTCCTCAGAAGCATTACAGGGCTTCTGCTTAGTGATTGGCACAGGGTTGTCACATGGGGTGGAAGAGTCTTCAAACCTGTGTAAGCTCCAACTGTGACTCAAGGCTTACAGGGGCCATCTTTATTTACTTCTCAGTGAACAGAGGAGCCATAACAAAGCGGTAAGTGCATAAGAAAAACCCATGATGAGTTTAAAGGAGTTCTATGGTCACAGCATACACTTTCATTTTATAAGATAAGCATAACAATAGCAATAAAAAACAACAACTTTTTTTTACATTCCATGATAAGCTTACTTGAAATAACTCCCTTCATGTTGTGAGTTCTACCTGTCCATCTTTTTCCACAACTTCCTGGACTCCCTGCATGCACTGCAGCTTCTAAGGACCACATATCCCAAACTGTGATTCCTGTACTGACTCCTGAAATTCCTCCTCTCAGCACCTCTGTAGTTCAGAAGGCAGACTCTGTGAAATGTGTGACATAGCAGTGTCTACTTACAGGACATAGGGAATACTTGTCATAGAATTCAGGGAAGTAAATGTGTAGGGAACTTCACAACGCAAGTTTACAAACTTCAGGACCATTCAGATAATACGAGTAGGATAGAAACTATTGAAATACAATGTGGAAATGAGTATATGATTTTAAGTTTTGGCAACAGATACACGTTAAGCTGCTTAAAAATGATTGATGATGATAACAAGTTGCATCCACCATTATGGACACGAAATATGGCTTCCCTGGCACAATATTCATTACTCACCAGATAACCTGTGGACCACTACCTATACATTTTCTTGGCACCACTCATACAGTATCTTGTAGTTCTACTAAAAAACACATACTGTATGCTAGATATTCCCTTCATCCTTCTTTTTTCCTTTGGATATTTACCTGGTAGTACCTGCTGTCATATTGAAAAATTCTAAATAACTCAACTGAAAAAAGAACTGCAGCGTCTTGGCATGTACACAGAGTCAGCGTCATCTTTACTTAATTTACAAGATGTCAACAGGACTGTTAAAGTACTGTTTTATTCAACTTTTACATGCCAAAAGTTGTTCCAAATTGGAAGGAATCATGAATTTCAACTATGTGAAAACACTTGCTGGTATAATTAATAGCTTTATAAAAACATTTGGCAACTGTTTGACATTTTACCTCTAATTAGAAATTGGTTCTGTTATACAAGCTGTTACTAGACTTTTTAAAATAATTAATAAAGAAAGAAGAAACATCATGAAGTTCAGCTGCTAGTCAACAGGTGAAGACGAGCAGTTAGAATGAGCTGTAGCTAGTAGTTGTCAAAAGAGAGGATGTAAAATTCAAAAATGAATACCAAAAAAAAAAAAAAAAAGCGATGAAGAAGTTAGGTAATAAAAAATGTCTGACAGATATTGGCAATATAAACAACAATTGTAATAACCAGCCAAAAGCAAAAGAGCAGCCAAAACCTTTTTTGCCTTATAGAGCTGGCAACAGTTAGAATCTTTGGGACTATTATATATGATTGTTTGAACATATGAATCTTTTTATCATTTTTTGGTAAATGAAAAAAAATAAATAAAGGAAAAGTAAAAAAAAAAAAAAAAAATCTTTGTCAGATTTTTAATGCTGTCTGTTGGTGAAATGTATGTGTCCTGGTGAAATGACTGGAACCTTGCAAAAATCCAAGACTCTTGGACTTGTACAGACCAGGGATGAAACAATTCTAATGCCTCTTGTTCATGGATGCCTAAAAAGCAATGTTTTCTCGTGAATGGCTCGGCAGTGGGGGCGTGCCAGGACAAGTCTGATAATTGGAAAGGAGCAGGCTGAGTTCCCTGCATAGCTATAGAACTGTGCTTTCCTGCTTAGTGTGGTCAGTTTTTAATAGGAAAGCAGAGGGACTGTGAGGAACACCAGGGATTTCGCACAAAGGAAGCAATACAGAGAAAACATTATATTTTATCATACAAGCACATGGTACAGCAGGCACATATCAGGAATAATGAACAAATGCTTTAATGGGCCTGTATACACTGACATATGAGTATATTGCTGCATATGGATCAGTAAAAAAATACTGAATTGCTAGGCAGTATTTTACATGCATACAGCAAAACTCAAGAAAAGCTAGAAGAATCTTTATGCACATGTATACGTACATGCAAAAACAAGTGTTTATTATAATGCCAATTCTTGTGTCTCTTAGCAGGATTTTGTGCCACAAATCTGATGTTCATACATCAGTACCATGATCCCCTAAATATATTTGAAAAGTGTTGGACAGAATACTGGAGTATAATCCCTTTAGATGACTATTTTAATCATTAAAACAGGTAAAATAAAAACATGCACATACCATGGTACCTTAACACGGACCCCAAAAGGGTGGGTGTCCAATTTCCTAAAATATACCGTATATACTATTTTAAATACTGCCAAATATTTAGTAACACTGCCCATTACAGTATTACTTATGTGCTACATCAATGTTTCTCAACTCCAGTCCTCAAGTACCCCCAACAGGTCAGGTTTTCAGGCTTTCCATTATTTTGCACAGGTGATTTGATCAGTTTCACTGCCTTAGTAATTACCACAGCAGTGAGGGAAAGCCTAAAAACATGACCTGTTGGGGGTACTTGAGGACTGGAGTTAGGAAACATTGTGCTAAATCCTCTCAAAAGGACAATATTCTTAAAAGGTTCACTATATACAGTATGTCCCAAAAACACATGGACAAAAAACTCAAACAAAAAAAAATAAAAAAAAATGTAGAAAAATCTGAAAAAAATCCTTGGAGGGGTAACATCTGCCTTAAAGTCCTAAATCTTTAAAGGCAGACTGTAGAGCAGCGTTTCTCAACCAGGGTTCCTTAAAGAGTCCTCAGGGGTGCCATGGCAAAAGGATAAAAAACTGACCCAACTTAGGCAGCCGGTTACAGATGAAATTTTTTCCCCTGCAAGCTTAGCCTTTATTTTTTTTCTTTTGAGACTTTGAAGTGATAGTATTGCTCTGTTACACATTATAACACCCTTTGCTTGGACTTTGAATTGTGCATGTGTAATATATATATATATATATATATATATATAAAACTGTATATAGGTTGGTTGATAGGTTGGTATTGGTTGCTACCAATCTGTGAACTCTGTATTTATAACTACTGAACTTTGATCGCAGAGTTCAGTATTCTGTAAGGTAGAGTTCAGTAGTTAGTAAATTTGCATACAAACTACTGAACTCTGTACACTGCATTTCAAACTACTGAACGTTGCATTACATACTACTGAGCGCTGTGTTACAAACTTTTTACATTTTTGACTGGTGTCCATTGCAAAACTAGCAAAAGGCTCCTGAACTGTATATCAAGGACACTATATAGAATGTCTATTATTTTTATACAATGCCTTCAGGTTATAATGTCTCAAGGTGTCCAAAAGAAGCATCATCACTCAACACAACACAGTATGGGAAGTACTAACCAGAACATATCAAAGCTTTTAATGCCTGGAGGTCCTTCCTCACATGTCATCATTGTTAACACATAAAGCTCTTTCAACATAAATCAAATGCCTCCACACAGCACATACACATGCTGGTCCTCCAACATCAGAAAGTTCCCAACTGTTTTTGAAGTATGATGACAGGGGTGTACTTGATCATTCTCAATCAGTGTCTCCACTTACTTTGGTATGACATTTAGAAGTTTGCTGTTGGAAAGTCCTCCATTACATTATGTTGTAATACTCACCCTTTCCCTGCTACCTACACTGCCTGACACTTACGACAGATTAGAAAATCTATTAACTGCTTTAATAACTTTTACTTCTGAAGCCTCACTTATAGACAAACCCCCCCACTGAGCTCTTTAGCAACTTGTATATGTTTTCTATAGGAAAATGTTGACTCTATGGCATCCGTGCTTCATTGCTTCTTTGCTTTTTTTGTTGTCTTTGCTCATTTTATGCTGTCAATCCTTTGCTACAACCCTACCTCGAGACTACTTTTTATTGCCACCCCTAATTTATGATAAGAGGTGGAACTGTTTATTTTTCAGAAAAGATCAAATGACTCCAAGCACTAGAAAACCAAGAGTTTTTTTCTACTATACACACAGCTCGTGAGAAAGGTGTCCAAACCATTTGCTTCCTTAGGTGGTATGCTCCTCCTGAAAGCATTACAGGCTGGCTTATTCAGTAGGTTAAAGTGGAGTGATGATGTGCCGAGTACAGTAACTCAGATGATCAAACCTGATTGAAGTGTATTGTAGTCAAATCAGTTAAAGGATGATTTTTCATTGGTTGCAATGGATTGCTACATTTTTGCACATTATCACTGTTATTTGAAACTCCTTACTGAATAAGTCAGTTTATTATAGAGAATGGATAACCTTGTTTAGTCTGATCAGAGAACCTTTGATCACTAGGGTTTGCCCCTTGAACCCCATCTTGAGCTGATTTCAAACTACTGTCACTGTCTGCACCTTTCTTATTTGTAACACTTGCATGAAAATGGCTGATCGCAAATAATTGGAATTCCCATTCAGCAGCACTAGATAGTACACATATTATGTGACTTTTTACGCATTATTATTGCATAGACTATGATTCTTGGCTGATAATTCTAAAAAGTCCTATAATCTGTAGTGTTTGTTGTAGTGTACCAAGCTCTAGGGATGTTGGCATTACAGATACCTATCACTACATATACACTCTAAGCTGAACTACATAATTAAGTCAATTGTAACTTGCCTTGAATATTGCAAAGTTTTGGCACCTCTATATAATCTGCTATAAGTTTTAACTCTACAAACTGTATGTTGAAACAGCATGCTAACCTCAGATTCATGATAAGACTATCACAATTCAGTCGAGAGTTATGGAGCATCTTCTGTAATTTATGCACTATGCTTCAGAGTTTGTAAGTAACTAAAACCATAGCAATTAGATTTCTTTCCATTTTCATGTGTAGAATCCATTACACTGAACACGTATAGTCTGATGGGATATTTCTGTGATTTTGAGTGCTGTACTTCAAATGAACTAAGGATGAACTAAAGTCAGTACAAAAGGCATCAGTAAAGCCAGATGTTGGGATCAAATACCCAATACTTTTTGTTTGTTCATGTGTCCCTTCATTTGCTACATCAGAGCTATAATAGGAATTAAGTGCAAACTGATTGGGGGAAGTTAAAGTTAGTAGGAGCTTACAGCGTCAGTGTGGCATTTCCAGTTCTGGTCCGTGAAGCGCATTGCGTGCCGGACTTCCTGATTTTTGCTAGTATGAAAGTTGATTTGCTACCATGAAAGTTGATTTTTAAACATTTTATAATAAATTACCTTACGGAATTACACTATGGGGTACATTTTTGTCATTATACCATGTGCATGAGACAGCTGGCTAAGAGGACTAAACGGAGAAGGGGAAATAAATGACACCTGGGACTTTAATTACAACTATCGTAAGCTGTGGTTGATGTTTACCCCCAAAGTGGGAAGAGCTTTCTGGTGAGTGTGGTTATGGAAGGGGAGCACAACATGTGGGAGCACACCACATGTTTTTATAAAAAAAAAATGCACAGGTATTGAAGCATTAATAGCACTTTATTATGGACTCATAAATTGTGGACTCGTTACTATTAAGCGGAAGAAATAGAGAATGATCTAAGCCGGGCCCCTGTGACTTTCATTTTTTATTGTGGACCTTTATATGAATTTATTCACTGCATTGTTAATATTGTGTTTACATTAATTATTTCCATTTTTTATTGTACACCTTTATATGAATTTGTTCACTGCATTGTTAATATTGTGTTTATATGAATTGCTTTCAGCATGCACTTATACAGATATTGAGTATTACATTAATTTATTTTTGTGGAAGTATCACTACATATACAGTATATCATATTGTTTGGAATTTGCACTTTATTCATGCAACTGCTTGGTTGATTTATTAGGAAGTAGGAACTTTACGCTTTATCATAGAGTATTACCTATTGAAGCAGCGCCACATTCACTCCCTATTTTCCTTCCGAAAATCCTGCCTTTGATCGTTATCTGCAGAGAGATTTCCCCTCACCTCCTATACTTGTGATAGCTGTCAAAGTTGGATTTTCCCAAGTCAGAAATGGAAGATAACTCTCTCCAATTGGGGCCTAGACAGCAGAAAAAACATCACAGTGAGTGAACACTTCCCTTTTCTATATAAACTTTAATAAAAGACAGGTGTTTCACTTTAAAATTTCAGTCCCTATTTTCTGACTGCCAGAGTCCTTCTGTTAACTAGGCTATGCTGTTTTGGCTGCTATGTCTTGCCACTTTAAACAAGCATGCTTTCTGCATATATTACAAGCCTAAATGACAGTAAAACGTTGGAGAGAGTTAAATTCACGCTAGCATCAAATAGGCAATGACTTATATTTCTGTTAAGTATTAGGTTACACTTTTTACTGTGTGAATTTTTTTAACAGATATTAGTGTTTCACTGTTTAAACTGTTGAGAATATATCAGAGCTGTGAAGAAAAATGTATGTTTTACGTCAGTGGGTGCTATTGTCACCTAATGCTCTTTTTTAAAAGTTCACATCTCTACTAGATACTGTCATTCTTGCACATGTCATCTCTTGAATAATGCGCTGTGTTATAAATGTAAACTGCTCTCTAAGTTAGATTGCTCCAGAAAAGACAAAAGTTAGGGCAAGCCTTAGCCTCAAAAGGCAAATATAAGCAGTTTGTGTTACAGTGATTCGTGTCTGGTGGAATGAAGGGTGCATAATGGCGATGACTTGTTGGTTGTACTGTCAGCTCTTTTGTTTTATTTTATAGTCATATTTGTTTGTAGAGCCACGCCTCTGAGGAGCTGCCAGATTGTTTGGGTTCTCCTGTCCTGCACCAGTCATGACCCACCCTGTACCTGGACCTGAGTCACAATGACACACTTGAAACTGTTGGAATGAGCTTTCTTAAAGGCAAAAGCCCTGGAAGGCAAGGTTGGAGTCGACAGTAACAAGTGAAGACAAGCACAATAAAAGATAGGTATCATTATTAAACTGTATGGCCTATCTGCAAGCATATGGCCTTGACAAAACCACAGGTTAGTGTAACTACAAAATTTGCAATTGGGGTCCTTGGATTCCACGACAGAGCACTCACGCCCAACAGGGAGTATTTATAATCCAAGGATGGAAATTAACATAGTATTTCCCTTTGACAGACTCAAAATGATGGATGGAAATGATGGATCTAGGGAATCCCACTAGTAAGAATACATGGTGGTGCTATCCACAATATTAGTGGATGGGTGTCACCAAAACCAAGTACCAAAAAGAAAGACAGAAGGCTAAGACACCACAGCAGCTACCATCCAAACTTTATATTTATTAATAAAAGTCATAGAAAAATTTACATATCAAAAAGAAGAATTAATATCGGTGCCCTCTAGACGCAAACCGCCCCTACAAAACCCTCCCACCCCTTTGGTGGCTTTGTGGGGCGGGGGGGGGGGGGTCACAGGGAAGGTCGGTTTGTGTCTAGAAGGCACCAACATTAATTCTTATTTTTGATATGTAATTGTTATGACTTTTTTTTGAACAAATATACATAGTTACATAGATTTTGGATGGTAGCTGCTGTGGCATCTTATCCTTCTCTCTGAAAACTGGAAAATAAAAGAGTGGACCTTAAAGGCACATGGGTAGACCATCTAAAAATAATTGGATTGGTTTATTGAGTACAAAATTGATTGAAAACAGTTATTACATATAAATGCGTATAAAAATTCATGAACTCGGTATTATATACCCCACACATAAACTCTGACACCACTTAGTGCAGTAGAAAAATACAATAATACATCCAAAAGAGCAGGAATTAGAATTCCCCTGCTCCTATATATACCTCTCTGCTCTAAAGATCCCCACTCCATAAAGCCCTGCATCCAACACCTTCACCTCTATAACCCACTACTCCAAAAACTTTTACCCCTATAACCCACTGCTCCCAACACCCTACCTTTTATAACTTTCTCCATTTGCTGTTTACAATGTATGCTGAGTGCATTGAAAGCACTTAATCTTGTTCAAATGGCAAATAAAAATGTTTCATTGATTTATGCAATTTCCGAGATAATCTGTTTGTCATTTCCAGTTGTATTTATGCAAAATAAAATCATGAATTTTCTTGGCAAGCTTTGCGAGTCAAAGGACACACTTTAAACTTTTCATCAGGCCTTACCTTGAATGTAGAAAGTGACAAGGCATTTGTGAGAATACGCAACACTGCTATTTATCATCTCTAATAGACCTCATAATGAAAAGAACAGAAGGAAACACTTTGTCAGCAGGCCACTTAAATTAAAATGTGAGTTTACAAACATCTCTGTTGGGAAAGACATTTTAGTGTATATGATAAATACCAGCTGTCACTAGAAAGTCTGGTGCTGATGCAAAATTGTCACTAGGGGAACAGAACGTCCATCTTTCTAAAAGCATTATAAATCAATATATAGCATAATCATGCATCCTCTGGGCTTTCACATATGTGATGTGCAGATAATTATATCTGTGTGATATATATATATATATATATATATATATATATATATATATATATATATATATATATATATATATATACACACACTGTATATCATTTTATCCCTGTCCCCTTTAGTATCATTGACCGTTTTGCCTAATCTTGTTTCCGTTTATTCTTCCCTTGATTTTTATATCCTTTGAATATGAATTGGGTGTTTATGTTAATCTATTGACATATCTTTTTATTCATTATGCTACTACCTCGGGGTTGTTTTTTTTTTACCTTTTATGCATTCTATGCATGAAGGTAAAAAGCCTTCTGTGTGCAGCAGCACCCCCCTGCCCCCCCCCCCCAGCCCTGTCCGTTTTCATCCGTTCTGATTCTCCAGATGGATGGAAAATAGGGGTTCCATCCATCTGGATTTCACGGACAGGATTGGATCGGGTACCGGCAGATGTCAGTGGACATGTCACCGCTGGCATCCGCTGCTCCATAGAGGTGCATGGAGTGTCTGATCAGGTCCGCCCGAAAAACTGACCCAATCGGAGCACCTAACAGAAAGGGGCCTAACAGAGCTCTGGATAGCAGTAAAAACCCAATTCTTTCCCCACTCTATCTACAATGTTAAAAAAAAAAAAAAAAAAAAGCTTGACAAAACCACTAAAATAAAACTGTGTTTATACTTGCACACCCTTTACACATAACCTATATAACAGCAACAATGCAAATATTATATAAAATAACACTAAAGTACATTACATTGGCTTAGAAATACTATGCAAGTCATACACAGGATATATAACTTGTGCAGTTATTACCCATACTTATAAGCAAATCTGTCACAAGAAAAAACATAGGCCCCCAATGATTTACTGCTTCTGAAAATGTTAGATTACACTAGATTACACTCATAATGGGTTTTCTTTAATCTTTTCCCGGTGAATACGGAAGCCTGGTGCAGCACTGAAGGTCAAGACTGACTTATGAAAAGCTTTAGACTCAACTTTCCAAACAGGCTTCACAGACAGCATAGCCTTACCTATGATTTTGTAGATAAAAGATATGTAAGAATTTTTGAAAATGGGTGACTGTTCCAGATACATGTTTACAAATTATCTTAAGGCAATGACTGCTATTTAATAAACTATTTAATAAACTAAATTAAAAGGCAGACATGTTTATATATAAAATCAACTAATTATAGTATAAATGAACAAAGATACATTTAAAATATCTTCGGTCTAGTTAAATAGCAATAAAACCTGGAGCAGTATGTAAACTTGCACACCACTAGGGGGAGCTATAACTATACAGCAAACACAATGTAGCATAGAAAAATTTGAGATAATCCAGGTATTAGCTAAATACTGTTTGCCAGATCTATATACAAATTGCTTAATGAAAATGTACAGGAATAATCTGGGGAATACTGTTATTTCCATGTGTATAAAATGCAGTAAAGGCTGGAAACTTTGTACTGCTTGCAAAACCTTTTTTCTTGTTTTGTTTTGGATAGACATGAGAGGGATTAGAACACCGGTGAGGTTTTTACTACTGTCTGTGCCCTGTTTGGGAGGTTCACCAATTTCTCCAATTTGTCCTATTATCATCAAAAGTAAAAGAAAATCACACATTTTGGGTTGACACCAGAACAGGAATATAGGGGAAATCTTCCAATGGGGACACCCTGGGATTCCTTAATTTTGGAGGAATTTGGGGCAGTTTCCTCAATGGGACACAGATAGAAAAAAAAAACCTGACAGGGGTTATAACCCCCCCCCCCCCCCCCTTACCTAATCCAAAATGAAAAAAAAGTTTTGCCTTCAGTTTTACTTTCAGTTATGTGACCTAAAAGTTAATTTCATTATCATTATCACAGAGCTTTGTGGTTGTGATTTCACACCTTGGGCTTTTTTTTTTTAATCTCTGAGAAAAAAAAATAATATGGTGACACATATGCTATTTAAGCTACTTCCAGAGAAATTATTAATTCAATTCCATTCAAGTCTATAAAACAAATACAAATGAATTGTTTAATCCCATAATCACAATTTTATTGTGAAACAACTCTCATTAAAAGTAGCAAATATTATGAAAGGTCACATGAGATTTTTTTTTTTTTCAACAGATAGAATGGCCATATGAGATTTTATTAGTGCATTTGTTAGATTCAAGCACTTAGTTATACCATTTGTGTAGTTGAAAAAAGGTGTGTGGTATGTGGAAAACAATAAATAAGGACAGCAGGTAGCCTCCTGCTATAAACTTGTCTGCTGTATGTATAGATGTTTAGCGCTACCCCTGCAAGAGCCGCTTGGTAGATTGGGTTCTCTGTTCTTCTGCCTTGATACTTCAACCCCAGCAACCACTGACACACCAGGTTAAGCAAATGGAGAGCTCAAGTGTTAGTATACTACCCACAGCTATATTAACATACGGTGAGGGAAAAAAAGTATTTGATCACCTGCTGATTTTGTATGTTTGCCTATAATTTTAATGGTAGGTTTATTTTTACAGTGAGAGACAGAATAACAACAAAAATATCCAGAAAAACGCATTAAAAAAATATAAATTAAGTTGGCATTTTATTGAGTGAAATAAGTATTTGATCCCCTATCAACAGCAGTAAAAAGGGTTGTTGGTTCGAATTCCGACCACGACACTACCTGCCTTGAGTTTGCATGTTCTCCCTGTGCCTGCGTGGGTTTCCTCCCACACTCCAAAGACATGCTGGTTGGTTAATTGTCTAAATTGGCCCTAGTATATGAATGTGAGTTAGGGACCTTAGATTTTAAGCTCCTTGAGGGTAGGGACTGATGTGAATATACAATGTATATGTAAAGCGCTGCGTAAATTGAGTGCTCCTAATCTCAGCTTGTTACCTGTATAAAAGACACCTGCCCACAGAAGCAATCAATGAGATTCCATGGTTAAGACCAAAGAGCTGTCCAAGGATGTCAGGGAAAAGATTGTAGATCCGCAAAAGGCTGGAATGAGCTACAAGACCATCGCCAGGCAGCTTGGTGAGAGGGTGACAGCAGTTGGAGCAATTATTCGCAAATGGAAGAAACACAAAATAACTGTCAACCTCCCTCGGTCTGGGGTTCCATGTAAGATCTCACCTCGTGGAGTTTCAATGATCGTGAGAACAGCGAGGAATCAGGCCAGAACTACACGGGAAAATCTTTTCAATGATCTCAAGGCAGCTGGGACCATAGTCACCAAGAACACAATTGGTAACACACTACGCCGTGAAGGACTGAAATCCTGCAGTGCCGCAAGGTCCCCCTGCTCAAGAAAGTACAGTACAGGCCTGTCTGAAGTTCGCTAATGAAGAGCTGATTCATTCAGAGGAGACCAAAATCAGGCTCTTTGGCATCAATTCAACTCGCCATGTTTGGAGGAGGAGAAATGCTGCCTATGACCCCAAGAACACCATCCCCACCATCAAACATGGAGGTGGAAACATTATGCATTGGGGGTGTTTTTCTGCTAAGGGGACATGACTTCACTGCATCAAAGGGACAATGGAAAGAGGCATGTACCGTCTAATCTTGGATGAAAACCTCCTTTCCTCAGCCTCCTGACTTTTTAGTGTTACAAGGTCTCAGGTGTGAATGGGGAGCACGTGTGTTAAATTTTGGTGTTATTGCTCTCTATCTCTCTCTCTCATACTGGTCACTGGAAGCTCAATATGGCACCTCATGGCAAAGAACTCTCTGAAGATCTGAAAAAAAGAATTATTGCTCTACATAAAGATGGCCTAGGCTATAAGAAGATTGCCAAGACCCTGAAACTGAGCTGCAGCACAGTGGCCAAAACCATACAGCGGTTTAACAGGACAGATTCCACTCAGAACAGGCCTCGCCATGGTCGACCAAAGAAGTTGACTGCACATGCTCAGCATCATGTCCAGAGGTTGTCTTTTTGAAATAGCGGTAGGATTGCTTCCAGCATTGCTGCAGAGGTTGAAGCTGTGGGAGTCAGCCTATCAGTGCTCAGGAATAGGGTTAATATTACCTCAACTATAAGTTTAGATGCACAGTCTCATTTTTCTTATATTAGTTCTATTATTTACCCCAAACAAATTGTGATGTAGTTTTCTTAGTCATAATAACCCTGTGCATAATTTAACCTGTCCTCCATTCCTCGTGGGTGGTCAAGCTGAGCTGGTGTTTTGGTGTTTGGGAGGGTCTGGGGGGGGAGTTACATTAGATGGTCTTTGTTAGTTAGTGGTGGCACCACTTTTGCAAAAGTGCTGCTATGTTTTGTTTACCTCTATTCAAAACGAATAAAAAGAATTTATTAAAAAAAGGGTTCTCTAACAAACCTCCCGAGGGCTTCACAGAACAGCTGTATTTATACTGAGATTAAATTACACACAGGTGGACTCTATTAACTAATGGGGGCAGCACAGTGGTGTAGTGGATAGCACTTTCACCTAGCAGTAAGAAGGGTCGCTGATTCAAATCCCAACCATGACACTACCTGCCTGGAGTTTGCATGTTCTCCCTGTGCCTGCGTGGGTTTCCTCCGGGTATTCCGGTTTCCTCCCACACTCCAAAGACATGCTGGTAGGTTAATTGGATCCTGTCTAAATTGTCCCTAGTATGTATGAATGTGAGTTAGGGACCTTAGATTGTAAGCTCCTTGAGGGTAGGGACTGATGTGAATGTACAATGTATATGTACAGCGCTGCGTAAATTGACAGCGCTATATAAGTAACTAAAATAAAAATAAAGAATTAGGTGACTTCTGAAGGCAATTGGTTTCACTAGATTTTAGTTAGAGGTATCAGAGTAAAGGGGGCTGACAAATGCATGCCACACTTTTCACATATTTATTTGTAAAAATTTGAAAAAACATTTATCATTTTCTTTCCATGTCACAATTATGTGCCACTTTGTGTTGGTCTATCATATAAAATCCCAATAAAATACATTTATGTTTTTGTTTGTAACATGACAAAATGTGGAAAATTTCAAGGGGTATGAATACTTTTTCAAGGCACTGTACATACACATCTTTACAGAAGACGTTCTCAAATAATTGATACAGAATGTTTCTTGCAGTATTCCTTACATACATAATGCATAAAGAGGGAAAAAGAAAAAAAACTGGCAATACCTTTAGTTCTCTGCACTATATATGGGAAGGCTGACCGCAGGTTGTTGCGGGAACCCCCGGTGTCTTCATTCATCTTGGTTCAGGGAGGGATGGTGCAATTTGCGCATGCTTCCCCCACTGTGGCTGGTATGGGTGGGCAGGCGGAGGGAGGACACTGGGCAGAGGTATTGATTGTCTCTACATATCATCAGGGATCACAGCGTTTTTTATCGGTATTTTTCTTTGTGGCTCATACATTTTACATGATCATATTTTTATATGTTAGGCTTATGACGTTGCACCACTGCAAGGTCACCCATCACGTTTATGGGTGCTAACTGATTGAGATGATAGTATCTAATTGGCTTGTGCAGTGGCAAGTCTCCTCATCCGTTTCTCATCCATTCTTCATCCATCATGACATTTCACTACTCATATAATGGCCTGACAAGTCTTCAGGTTCATCAGGCCTGAGTTTACGTTTTTAATTTGCCTGCTACGCCTCAGGTTGCTCGGCCTTTGTAAATTCATGACATTGACACGTTTTTCAGTCCTGCTCATACAATGTATTTCATGGTGGGCCTTGATCAGCAGGTGCAGGCCATACCGGGGGAAGGGAAAATAAAAAAAAGAGGGCGAGGAATCTATATCAAAGGTAAGATATGGTTACTTTTAATGTATATTTCTGGCTTATGTGTCAGTACTTTTAGTTCACAGGATACCGGATTTTCATTGTCATCTCATACAAGGTACATGATTTTGCCTTCAGGTGTTAGGTCACGGCATTCATCACTGTAGTAGTTACCTATTACATTAAGGGTCGGTTCACACTGGGGCGACTTGGGATCCGACTTGTACGCCCTCAAGTCGCCCCAAGTCGCCCCAGAAATAGATTCAATGGGAGTGAACGCTAGCGTCTTAATAGACACTACTGAAGTCGCTCCGACTTCAGAGCGTACTCCCTGTACTACTTTGATCCGACTTGGTAGGCGACCTGTACCATAGAAATCAATGGAAGTCGCCTCCAAGTCGGATCTCTCTGTAAAGTCAAGCGACTTTGCAGGGAAAACCCCTCCCTCCCCCCTCCCTCCCAGAGAGCTGATTGCCCTGTGATTGGCCACAGCCGAAGTCGCCTGTCATGGAGGCGACTTCAAGTCGCCTTGTAATTTGCTAAAGTCGCGCTGAAGTCGCGCTGAAGTCGCGCTGAAGTCGCGTCGAAGCCGCGTTGAAGTCGCCGTGCAAAGTCGCGCTGAAGTCGTGTTGCCCCAGTGTGAACCGACCCTTATAGGTACCAACAGGTTGACATGATCGTTTCTAGATGGCTTGTGCAGTAGCAAGTCTCCTCATCCGTTTTTCATACAGCATACGTTCGAGTGTTTTATACGTTTTTTTTCTTTGAAAAAAAAAAAGGGTTAATCCATGTCAAGATAAGACATAGGTTCGTTTTTTTTTGTTTTGTTTTTTTTTTTTCAGTTTTCAGTCCGTTTCAGGTAGGTATTTATATGTTTCTTCCAAATCCATGGGGGTTGTTACAAATGATTTTGGAACTGACATCGGTCCGTTCCCATTGATCTAAGTCGTAGTTTTTCGTGTGGTTGTGTTTCTTTCTATAGTGGGGGTTTCTACATATCAGCAGGTTGCACAGAGTTCATTTTTGCAGTCCATTTCAGGTTGGTACTTATCATCTCCCTTAAACATCAGGTCAGTTGTCATCGCATACACAGTACGTGATCATTCTTCATGTAATGCAATCTTGGTATTTAATGCCCCTTTAAGACCCTCCTACTGTTTGTGAAATATGACCACACCCACTATTTGATGTGATTTGGAGGGTGTGTGTGGGGGGAGGGGTTTTGGAGGGTCGTGGTTGAGTTCCAGCACCTATTGTTTGAGAAAAAAAGCCCTGGTCTTTACATATCATATTTTTTGTACGCAGGCTGATTTGGCTGTCCCTTCAGTTCCATTTCCACGTACACTGTAGGTTCATCAGTGATGTAGAGCAGTGTTTTTCAACTCCAGTCCTCAGGCACACCAACAGGTCATGTTTTCAGGATTTCCCTCAGATGAAACGGCTGTGGTAATTACTAAGGCAGTGCCCACCAAATGCAGCCTACCAGTGCCCACCAATTGCAGCCTACCAGTGCCCACCAATTGCAGCCTACCAGTACCCACCAAATGCAGCTTCATCAGTGTCCATCAAATGCAGCCTCATCAGTGCCCATCAAATGCAGCCTACCGGTGCCCATCAAATGCAGCTTATCAGTGCCCATAAAATGCAGCCTCACCAGTGCCCATCAATGCAGCCTCACCAGTGCCCATCAATGCAGCCTCACCAGTGCCCATAAACACAGCCTCGCCAGTGCCCATCAATGCAGCTTCGCCAGTGCCCATCAATGCAGCTTCGCCAGTGCCCATCAATGCAGCTTTGCCAGTGCCCATCAATACAGCCTCACCAGTGACCATCAATGCAGCCTCGTCAGTGTATGGGGATTAGAGAGAGGAGA
Organism: Lithobates septentrionalis; assembly: GCA_037952835.1. Lineage (NCBI taxonomy): Eukaryota > Metazoa > Chordata > Amphibia > Anura > Ranidae > Lithobates > Lithobates septentrionalis. The sequence continues at coordinate 2,126,146 of JBBDGP010001790.1, read as the reverse complement.
GTTGCCGGATCACACAGAGCAGGGATCTCCCGCTGTGACACAGCATGGATTTGAATTAATTACCTGGCGACAGCTGTCATACAAAGTCTCGCCTCCTGGACCAGCTCCTTTGATAGACGTCACACATCGCGGCATTGGACCAGTGTGATGTCTAGCAATGGAGATGGTACTTTGTATGACAGTGTCACAGTGGGAGATCCCTGCTCTGTGTGATCAGGCGGCGCTCGCCCTCCCCACTTTCCCTCAGAGGCAGCACTGGGGCCCATCTGGGACCAAAAAAGATGGTCGGCGCGGGCCTGCAGCTGCAAGTTGTTTTTGTCCCTGGACCCCGGACCGGTCCTGAGAGTTCCGGCAGGTGGCGCTGGTGGGCTCTCTTCAGTGGCCCGAAGTGCCTGACCGGTCAGTTTGCCCCTGGTCACATGAACACAAGAAAAGAAGGATCCCAATCAGCTTTGATTATACCACTGCAGCGCTTTCATGTGCGTTTAAAAAAAAAATGCACATGCTTTTTCTGCGCCACAAATGCACATGAAAATGCGCAAACATGACTTTGGCCAAAATCACATGAGTGTGGTGCGTTCTTTTCCCTGTCACATTTTCTATGCACGTTTTTAGGCACGTTGCCATTAGATCAGTACGCGTGTTTTATAAAAGTGCATCAAAGAGGTGGGATGCAGGAGTTTGATACACTTTCATGAAAACCTTTATTCCAATAGAGTTTAATGGTAGCGTGCCTGAAAACGCATGTAATTGTTCCATAAAATGCACAGCAAACGCACTGAACACGCAGGTGAATGCACAGGGAGCTCAGAGACTGTGATGTAAATGAGCCCTCAGGGAAATATGTCCATATTGTCAGGCTAGGAGCATATAACAGGTAACAGTTCAGGTGTTCTGGTTATGCAAAGAGTTCAAAGAACAAGAGCACATACCATGAGCAAGTCTGAGCAGAGCAGGTCAACTGGGACTTGTAGTTCACCGCTGTAGATGAAGGTAGATGTTTGCTGGACCTTGTAGTTTACCGCTGCAGATGAGGATAGATGTTAACTGGTGCTTGTAGTTCACCGCTGCAGATGAGGATAGATGTTGTCTGGTGCTTGTAGTTCACCGCTGCAGGTGAAGGTACTACAGTAGAATCAGGCAAAGCGTAGTCTAGGCAAGCTGGGTCATACACAGGAAGATCAGAGTCCAAACGGTACCGAATCAGAAGCAAGCAAACAGGGTCAAACAAGCCGGGTCATACACAAAATACACAGAGCAGATATCAGCTGGCTCAAACTTAAGGTAAACTCTAATGCCCCATACACACGGTCGGATTTTCAGATGGAAAATGTCCGATCAGAGCGTGTCAACCGATCAGATTTTCCGACAACTTTGTGTGACTGTGTGTATGCAAGACAAGTTTGAGCCAACATCCGTCGGAAAAAATCCTAGGATTTTGTTGTCGGAATGTCCGAACAAAGTCCGACCGTGTGTACACCCTATAACACGAGCACTGACCGAATGCTGATACAGGTGATTTAAAGGTGAGCTGGCCAATCACTGCTGTTTCCCAGTCAAAGGCTGTGTCAGGTGAGTTGTGCTGGGTCCTAAAGGGATCCTATTACTGACACATATCACTGACATCTCCCTCTGGAAATGCAAATTTTCTGGTTATCACCATGACACCGCTTCCTTTACTCTGCCATGGCATGCTGGTAGTTGTAGTGCTACCACACTTGGGACTCGTTGTTCCTCTGATTCCAGTTAGGGCATGCTGAGACCTGTAGCCCCCTCCCCCATCACCTCTCCAGGCAGCCCTCCAGGTCCCAGATCTGGAGTTTGTAGAACTCCTTGTTCTCCTCGGTGACTGGCTCCCCTCTGGTCCTCTGCTCTGCTGCCTTCTCCTTCTTCCAGCCCATGCTCTTTTTCCCTGCTTCTTGGGCGCCATGGTACCTTCACCCACCACTCCGCTGTCTACAGCGTCCCGCTGCTAGGCAACCACGGGTGAGGAGCCACGGCCGGACACACACGCTGGGATAATAGATTGGACAGGCTTAAAGTTTGTCGCTGACTTGCGACTTCCAGCGGCGCCGACGGGCCCCCTTCCTCGGCCGGGCCCTCAGACCACGGCCGAAGTGTGCGACTAATCAGTCCATCCATTGGCGGGTGTACCCACACTAGTGCCACTGGCCACACACAAGTAGGAGGAAGGAGGGGAGCACTCCGGAACTTCGGCGCCCCACCTCTGCAGCGACTGGGTGCAGTGCACCGTCCAGGATCGGCCCTGTGTGACAGTCTTAATTTCTATTTTCGCCTATATAACAGGATCGGAATATATTATTTTTATATTTCAAATGCAAAAGTGTAGAGATTTCTAAAAAAGAAACATCTATTTCTGTTTTAAGGGTGTTATGGGGGGAATTGAAGTGATTAATAATAATAGTAACAACAACAATATATTTCTGACATGTAGAATTACCACGGCAGCAGAATTATTTGCAGCCAGGTAGTGTTTAAACTGACAGAATTGGAGCTTTAGTTTCCTTATGTACATCTGTGCTAATGATTAGGGTGACACTTATTAGCATTTCTAAGGTATTGTCATAAGGTTGCAATTTACATGACTGCCACATAGTCAAGAGTACAGCATTTTGAATTGTTTACTGTCTGAAGCTATTTAAGAACATGCAGAGATTACTAATGTTATTAGTAAAGTTTAGCATCAAAATGCACTCCTTGCTCTGTCCTCTAATTTCAATATGTAAGAATGTCAGATAACAGCTACCACAACATTTCCTATTTTAATCATTTGAGAAACATGACATGACTTTATTTCTAAGCAGTAACATCCATCAAAGCAAGGCTTCATAAACATTCGATTAATGTAAACATAGCACCCTATGTTTTTAGGCCCCTTAATACCTCGGTGTTCTGGGGTGTTGCATTAATGCTTGTTGTGTTAGGGTTGCCCATTAGATTTGAATAGGTCGGCAATTCACCATAACAGTAAAAATCAGACATGTACTAAAATTTTAAAGCCTAAGGCAAGGTCATACAAGGTTCGAATCTCGGCAGGAACTGTGTATGGGCAGGCTGAATGTACCAAGCTGATCGATAGCCTGCTGGGATTTATCTACGACTATTGCTAGTGGCTACTATAGATGCTAGCAAAAATCACTGCTTCCTTCCGGCGGGGATTGCTTCCCCCGCCCAACCCCCACCCCACCGTGAGAAGACAATAGCTCAGCAGGTGGGATTCCCACATCAACACTGTCTGTGACTCTGACTTGTGATTGCAGGAAAGAAATTTGCTCTGTGTATGACCGATCTAACTGCAGCTTTATGTCACTTTAAAATAGTGCATTTTGGACAAGCTGGATGAGGTGGAGAGGTGGGCAGATGACATGATGATAGAAATCAGGAATGACTTTATACACATTGATTCCAGGTCCTTTACAGCTAGTGGAGATTTACAGAAATTAATGTTTTCTGTTCTCTCTCCTTTTTACCTGGTGACACTCACCAAGCAGGTCCCAGGACTGCAGCTGAGACAGTGTAACCCAGGAAGCATGGTGGGGGGGAGTAGGGGCATATTGTTCTGAAAGTCACAGAAAGCGATGGGTCGTTTCCGCTTGTAGCCCACCAATTACTGTGTATAACACCCCCCCCCCCCACTGGCACTAAAATAACTAAAGCCTAAATTTAGGTCAAACACACGGGCGGACTTTTGAGCATCAAACGTCCGACGGTCTTTCCGACGGACTTTCAACGGAGTTATGACGGACTTGCAAATGACCGGACTTGCGCACGCACGAAGTCCTAAAGTCCGTTCGAAAGTCTAGTCGTTTGAACGTGATGACGTACGACCGGACTAGAATAAGGTAGTTCATAGCCAGTAGCCAATAGCTGCCCTTGCGTTTTTTTTTTGTCCATCAGACTAGCATACACACAAACTGATTTTTAGATCGGACTCGAGTCTGTTGGAAAGATTTGAAACATGTTCTAAATTTAAAGTCTGTCTGATTTTCGACAGAAAAAGTCAGCTGAAGGTCCGATGAAGCCCACACATGATTGGATTGTCTGACGGATTCGTTCCGTCGGACCATTCCAGTCGGAAAGTCCGCCCGTGTGTACACGGCATTAAGTTGTCTGGAAAGAAGAGACTCATTTTAGATTAGCCTGTAATAGGTTTCTATCAGCAATCATCTAGCAAACACAATGAATGTATTGCATGGCATACATATAAATAGTATAGAACAGTTTTTCTCAACTACAGTCCTCAAGGCGCACCAACGGGTCAAGTTTTCAGGCTTCCCATTATTTTGCACAGGTGATTTGATCAGTTTCACTGCCTTAGTAAATACCACAGCCGTTTCAGCTGAGGGAAATCTTGAAAACATGACCTGTTGGTGTGCCTTGAGGATTTTAGTTAAGAAACACTGATATTTACACTGGAACAACCTTTCTCAACTGAAGTGCCGCCTGAGGTTTTCTGGGGTGGTGCGGCATCCTGGTTGAGAATGGCATTCAGATAAGTCCAAGCTCCCACTGCTCTGCTGAACTGTAGATTAGAACAGCAGGAGCAGGATCAGGGCAGACAGAAGGAGCAGCTCTGACAGTGGGCGGGGTCCTGCACCAACCAGGTGGCATCTACATGAGAGGGGAGCCTGGGCAGATGGAAATGCTAGATGCACTGTACGATACGAGCAGGGGCAGAGTTCCTGGCTGTCTGTGCGGGGGTAGTTCTGCTGGAGGAGGGGATGATGCTAAGAAGAGTGATCATAAAGGAGATCACTGGCAGTATGACAGTGCCTAGGTGTTGCTGGCGACATGGCAGTGCCCAGATGTTGCTGGCGACATGGCAGTGCTTACGTGTTACTGGCAGCATGGTGGTGCTCAGGTATTGTTGGTGACATGGTGGTGCTGAGGTGTTGCTGGTGACATGGCAGTGCGCTGGTTTTGTTGGTGCCATGGCAGTGCCCAGGCTTGTATGACAGGGATAAAAGTTGCAGGGAACCTTTGTGTTTGCCCACTGACAATGTCAGATTTATATTTTTGCCACCCTTCCTAAGACAACTGTCCTGTGTCACTTTTCTAATTTCCTTCCTCAGCAGTATATGCATGTGTGTGTATGTATATGAGTGTTTGTATGTTTGTTGCCTGTGTGTTTGTATGCATGTACGCAATACAGGAGAGGACTGCCACGCCTCTAAAAAACAATCCCCGCTCGGATCTCTTTTCAGAGGAATCTGATGTGCGGTGAAGAGGTGATATGTTGCCTCCTCAAGGCCTGTTATAACCCCTTAAATGCAGTATCACATTGCTGCAACCACATGCAATGCACACGGTTGCAGGCAGCGTGGCCCCATTCACCTGGGGGTACACTTCCTGCCAAGGCTACAACATGCATATGACTCTGGCTGCTGCCTCTGCAGTTAAAGGGAAAGCAGATGGGGTAGTAAAATTTAGGCTCAACCATGTGATTTTTACTTTCCCCTAACATCATGTGTGAATGAGTCCTTCGTACACATCTGTACAGCTGCTGTGCAAGATTTAAAGAAAATGGTTGGGGACTTCTTTACCTGCAATTTCGTGGGTAGGGCAGCCCTTTGAAATGAATGGGCTGCCCTACCCGCAAAATTGCAGGTAAAGAAGTCCCCGACCATTTTCTTTAAATCGTGCTGCACCGAAAATGCCCTGCGTTTGCCAATGCGTAGGAGTACCATTAAGAATTAATGGCACCTTTGGGCGTCTGTTAAAGAGCACCTGTCTGCGTGTTGGGGAACACGCTCGATTTTGTGTGTGTTCACAGACATTCAGTAAATTGAACCAAGCCTTAGATTGGGGTTCCTTAAGATTGAAAATACTTTTCAAGGGGCGCCCTGACTGGACAAAGATTGAAAAACACTGGTATAGGATAATGGCCAAACTTCTTAATCTTCATCTTCACTTGGGTGTATGCACTAGATTGATTGTCATAATTCCATATAGCTTTACCCAGGGGTCAAGTCCTGGGAAAAAAAGTGTGGGAACTCACTCAAGATACGTACTTCTTTTTTAACAAATAAAGTGCAACATTTATTGTAAAGTGCCAGTTTACGAGGACGCCTCCAAAATTCACATGCTAACGAGAATGGTGTTCCTGCTGTGCAAAATGTACAGGAACACCTTTCCCATGCTTTCCTGCAGGTCTCGAGCCCTGGCTGTTCCCCCTTTTTTGGGGACACCAAACTAGTAAACTCAGGACCCAAATAGGTTGGCCGGTTGTAACTAAGATTTGTCCTGCACATAGATACAAATATATGTACAGTAATATTCTTTCAATATATACATAGTGCTATTTTTAAATTGATGTTAATGAATGGTTGCCAATCTTTTTACATGTTGAGGAATTTTTATGGGCTGTTGAACAAATATAACTTAAAATAACTATTTTCTGCAGTTTATAACAAAGTATCTAAAACTTTTCACTGAGTTTGTTTTTGTTGAAGGTTCAGTCTTGAAATACAATCAAATGTAGGAAACAAACGTTCACCATATGTTTAACTGCTTCAATATGAGGTACTTTCACCCCCTTCCTGCCCAGGCCAATTTTGAGCTTTCAGCATTGTCACATTTTGAATAACAATTGCGCTGTCATGCCATGCTGTACCCAAATTAATTTTTTTATAATTTTCTTTCCACAAATAGAGCTTTCTTTTTGTGGTATTTATTTACAAGTTTTTTTTTTTTCCGCAAAAAAGAGTAACGCTTTAACACTCAATCATTTTTTTGAGAGTTTTAGACAGTTCAAAAAACAATCTGATACCTGATAACGCTGAAGAATGCATTATTCGTTAAAATGTGTTTCTAAATACCAGTTTTAACCCCCTCATAAACAAAGATAATTGAAGATTAGATGCCTAGACAAAATTTAGCAACAACAGTATGTATCAGTTTACGTGACAATAACTCAGTGACTAATTTGTCTGCCTAGATAATTTAAACAATTATTTTGCAACTTAAACGGTTTTTATTTGTTATACTGTTTAACAAATACTCTGTTTTTGTTTTATACAAATGGATAAAAAAATGGAGGTTTGAAAGAATTGCTCTACACATAACACTTTTAAAATGACATTTTACACAATAATGATTTATAACACTGTACTTATTTCTCTGTGTAAAGTGGGTGCAAAAAACAAGGAAGCACAGTGGTGGTATCTGCACGCAGAAGAAACTTGTTTGTAAACAAAACTTTTCATGTGATCGCCATGATTGCCATTGTGATTGGGAACCAAACATTAACTGAAAGTCATATGTTTGATTGTACATACTGTAAGATCTATCAAATACGATAACTTTTAATGATGCTTCTCATATTCAACTACGAGATTGCTCTATGTGACTTTGCAACTTTTCCACTATGAGGGTTTAAACATATAAAATGTGTGAAAAAAAACAAACATTTAGCATCCAATAAAATCAGTAAAGTAGAAAATTGCAAAGTTAATTAACTTAGCCGTTTTATTATAAGTAGGCCCCTTAGAGTTATCATTTGCCTGAAATGTTTCAAAACGATTCCATTATTCATTAGAAACCCTCAAAAACATAATAACAAATTATACGCAACTCTTTCAAATCCAGAAATTACAAACCTTTCTCCGTGATCAATCTGTTGATGGTATTGTACACACTGATGCTTAGTGTAAGGCAATCCGTGCTGACTGATTACATTCGTCGGTTGAACGGTTTACTTTGGCAGGAAAAGTCCCATCTTCTGCAACAGTTTATTGTTGGCTTGGTCGTTAGTGAAATGGTGCACAAAACACACTAAAGCTCTCATTACTGTTTGACCTTTAAAAATGAAGCTCATATTAGGAGCAAACAAACCATCTGCATTGATTTATTTTTTTGTATGCAATGTAAGACCAATCATTGCATAAATATATATGTAACATTTTTAAATCTGTTTATTCCTTTGAGTGGTGGGAGTTAAAGGAAAACTAAAACAAGCTAGATGTGCTGCTGTGTTGCAGTGCCATTCAGTTAGAATATCAACCCCAGCAGACTGAGGCCTGTAAAAGCAAAACAACGCATGTGTCATAAGAAGATTTGTTATTTTATGAGGCTTTTCAGATCTCTGCAATGCGTTCTGCAGGGGTTTGAAAAATTAGAACTTCCATCAGGATTTTATTGTTGTCTGTGTTTACTTAAATTAATTTTCCTCTCACTTCCTGTCCATGTCCAAGTTTAAAAGCCCATGTCTTAGGTAATGCACCTGCCTTACCTGCGGGCTTTTTCCTCTCCATATTTGGTGTTCATATAAAGAAGCTTTAACTGTCAAAAAAAATAAAAAAAACAAAAAATGAATAACACCTTTTGAAACATTATGTAAAACATGAATGCGAGTGTCAGGGCTTGGGTCATTTTTCTGGTGGCACTGTACTTTCCAGAGTAGAAAGTTGTAGTTCCAGTATCCACCAGTGGGTATCCCCCAGCAGCCAGCAGTTTATAATACAGGGGGTCCCCTAGTTACAAACATCCGACTTACAAACGACTCCTACTTACAAACGGAGGGAGACAACAGGAAGTGAGAGGAAATCTACCCCTAGGAAGGGAAATTCACTCCTGTAAGAGCTATTATGGGGAAAAGGTACCTCCACTGATGCTTTATCACCAAGGCTTGTTTCCACAACAACCCAAAATTTTCAAAATCCAATTATCATTGGGACAGAAAGTGAGGTGAAATCTTCTGAACAGGGGCACACACAGCAAAACAAATGTTACAGGGGTGTTAACCCTTCCCTCTGCTATCCAAAAAGCTTAAAAATAGTTTTTTTGGCTGGAGCTACACTTAAAAAATGGACCTGTTCCGACTTATGAACAGATTCAACTTAAGAACAAACCTACAGTCCCTAACTTGTTTGTAACCCGGGGACCCCCTGTAATCAACCTCAGCCTGATGCTGGTGTCTGAGAGCGTACTAAAGTCTCTCCACAGCTTTTGCACCTTTCATCAGTGTTTTGATTTGCTTTGCTGTGCTAAATTAGATGCTACTTGCCATCTATCCATCTCCTGATTTTTCCCTTGCCCTAGATTCTGTACCCTGCACCCTGCTGCCTTATTTCTGCTCCCCTTGTATCTAATCCCAGTCCTGGTTCTCCTCCTCCTTTTGCATCTCTGGTATTTCCTGTGACCTGTGTTCCTCATCTTATTTATTTATTGTATCATAGTTACATGGTTAGGTATTTTGGTTATATGGTTTTGGTTCATTTATTATATTTATGTTAGCTGTTTGATGTTTGGATATCTTTTGTTTTACTGTTAGTAAATTCTTAAAGGACTCTTGCTGGCATAAAAAAAAAAGGAAAAAAAATGTGTGGGGGTCCCCCCCCCAAATCTATACACCAGACCCTTATCCGAGCATGCAGCCTGGCAGCGCCCCCCGAACCATACCAGGCCAGGCCATATGGCCTCAACATGGGGGGTGCTTTGGGGTGGGGGAGGGGCTCTACCCTCCCACCCCAAAGCACCTTGTCCCCATGTTGGTGGGGACAAGGGCCTTTTCTCCATAACCTTGGGTGGTGGTTGTGGGGGTCTGCGGGTAGAGGGCTATACTCATTCAAATAGGGGGAGGCCAGGATCTGGGGGTCCCCTTGTTAAAGGGGGATTCCAGATTTCGATGAGCCCCCTTCCCACAGACCCCCACAAGCGCCGCCCAGTGTTGTGGGGAAGAGGCCCTTGTCCCCATCAACATGGGGACAAGGTGCTTTGTGGTGGAGGGGGGCAGAGCACCCCCCATGTTGAGGGCATGTGGCCTGGTATGAAAATTAAAACTATTGGTTACAGTCTGTGCTACCCAACCAAATAACAAAAGATTTAAGAAGGGTTTTTTTGGGACTTTGAGTGAGCCACAAGGCACGTGGTGGGAGAAATTGTAAAATAGTTTTACATATAAACAAAGCATACCTCATAAACATGAGATACATGGTTGAACATGAGTATTTTATCTGTATACAAGGCGATGGCATACAAAAAAGAAATTCATATATATACATGCACGCATCTAAAAATCGCATAGTATCCCATGAAAGTAACTAGTATAAATAGCAAAATGCTTATTGAGTAATAGATACAAATGGGTTATAGAATGCAAATGAATTACAGTTGAGGTCAAGCTATGTTTTGGGAACATGATGACATTGATAGGCTTGACGTGTTTTATGGCCAGATACCACTCATCAGGTACTAAATAGGATCTAATGTTTTCCCAGATAGTAAGAAAAAAGGTAAGGGCAAGGGGAAACAAGACAAAACAAGACACTGGAATACTTATGTATAAATTGTTCTGAATAAGCAGTGTTGCAAGTCAGGATCTGCAAGGCAAGTCTGTCCCGGGAGCTGAGGGAATGAAGGCAAAGGTGAAAAAGGGTGTGTCAGAGAGTTCCCTTGGGCAGATGCGCTGTTGGTGGGCATCGCGGCGCGTCGGCAGGCGCGCGCGCCCGGTGTTTGGCGCCAACCTGCCTATTTAGGCCATCTGCACAGGGGGCTCGGTGCTGTCCGATCTTCAGCTTCCTGTGTTCCTGCTTCCTGTTTCCTGTTTCCTGTTTGGTTCCGATCTCCTGACCACCGGCCTGTCTCTGTTCCTCCTTGTTTGCTGCCTGCCACTGATCCCGGACCGTCCTGACTACGAATCTGCCTGCTCCTCTGTACTGCGTTGCCCGCCTGCTGCCGACCTCTGCCTGTGACCGACCAACCCGCTCCACTCCTGCTCTGCACCCACTGCCTGTGCTCCAGTTGACTGGTGATCTCCATAACCATCTTAACCGGGATCTTCCTGCAGCTACCCGCCAGGCTCTCATACCACTCTGTGCTCCCGTGCCTCCTGTCCATACTACCAGGGGCCAGTAACCAGATACGTAAGGGAGGCCTCCCCCTGCTACATCGGGCTCACCTGTCTGCTACGCACAAGTCTGACAGGGTGCTGCAAAGTCAGCACATCCACATGAGAGGGAACACAAGAAAGAGACCTATAGTGCTCTCTATTTCCATATATATTAATAAAAAAAACGGGGATAAAATTAACACTTACAAAATTCCTTAGTCAAGCATGCAATCTGTACAACACTGTCCTGTCATCTGATGAGAACAAGATCACCTTATTTGGTTCAGATGGTGTCAAGCATATGTGGCGGCAACCAGGTAAGGAGTACAAAGACAAGTGTGTCTTGCCTACCGTCAAGCATGGTGGTGGGTGTATCATGGTCTGGGGCTGCATGAGTGCTGCCAGCACTGAGGAGATACAGTTCATTGAGGGAACCACAAATACCAACATGTACTGTGACATACTGAAGCAGAGCATGATCCCCTGCCTCCGGAGACTGGGCTGCAGGGCAGTATTCCAACATAACGACCCCAAACACACCTCCAAGACAACCACTGCCTTGTTAAAGAAGCTGAGGGTAAAGTTGATGGACTGGCCAAGCATGTCTCCAGACCTAAACCCTATTGAGCATCTGTGGGGCATCCTCAAATGGAAGGTGGAGGAGCCCAAGGTCTCCAACATCCACCAGCTCTGTGATGTCGTCATGGAGGAGTGGAAGAGGACTCCAGTGAAAACCTGTGAAGTTCTGGTGAACTCCATGCCCAAGAGGGTTAAGGCAGTGCTGGAAAATAATGGTGGCCATGCAAAATATTGACACTTTGGGCCCAATTTGGACATTTTTACTGGGGTGTACTCACTTTTGTTGCCAGTGGTTTAGACATTAATGGCTGTGTTAAGTTATTTTGAGGGGACAGAAAAGAAAACAATGTGGGTATATAGTATAATTCCATTTTAAGACCAGAAAATAATTAAACGAGAAAATACACTCACATTTTAGTAGATAAAAAAGCGCTTGGAATAAAAATCAGTGCTCTGCTGAAGTCACTGCTTTTTATTCCAAGCACTTTTTTATCTACTAAAATGTGAGTGTATTTTCTTGTTTTTAAAGTAAATATTTTCTGGTCTCAAAATGGAATTTTGTGCCTACTTTATTTTCTGAAAATATATTATATTGGAGAAACCACCCATCTGGTTCTTTGTCTAATACCTACCGCATTGAGGTCCATCGTTGGCGTTGGTCTTCCGGTTGGAGGTTGTGTTTGTTGAGGCAGTCTCTCATGGGTGTGTTGCCCTATAAGCCTTATTGTCCCATTAGGTGTACACCTATTTGGGTTCAATCTTTCCGGTAAGCCTTTTGACTCTCATGGTGTATCATTTGCTCAGTTTTTATTATCGAATTTGGTTTACCATCTTCCTTCCTAGGGTATACTATATATGTACACTGTGATATATACATATGTATATTATTATTTATATAAGTGCACTGTGATTAACATATATATTTCTTCTCAGTTCATTTTGATATTATTCATTTGCGCTGCACTTACCTTACACATGCTGCACACAGAAGGCTTTTTTTATCTTAATGCATAGAATGCATTAACCGCTTCCGGACCGCCCACCATATACATATACTGCGGGAGGGTGGCCCAGCTGCGCAAAATAACGTACCTGTATGTAATTGTGTGCACGTGGTGTAGGTGACGCCAGGAGTGCCGATCATTCGCAGGAGAGACGGAGCAGCGTCTGTAAACGAAGCACACCACTGCTCTGTCAGGGAACAAAGAGAGATTTTGTGTTTTAGCTAAGCTGAATCACGATCTCTCTTTATATTCCAGTGCATCCACTCCCCCCACAGTTAGAAAGCACCTCCCAGGGAACACATTTAACCCTTTGATCACCCCTGGTGTTAACCCCTTCCCTGCCAGTGTCATTTATACAGTAATAGTAATCAGTGCATTTTTTTTAGCACTGATCACTGTATTGGTGTCACTGGTCCCCAAAAAGTGTCACTTAGTGTCCAATTTGTCTGCCGCAATGTCGCAGTCCCGCTAAAAATCGCTGATCACCACCATTACTAGTAAAAACACGAAAAAATAAATAAAAAGTCCCTAAATATATCCCATATTTTGTAGACACTATAACTTTTGCACATACCATTCAATATACGCTTATTGGGATTTTTTTTTTTACCAAAAATATGTAGCAGAATACATATTGGCCTAAATTGGTGAAGAAAATCTATTTTTTACATTTTTTTTATTGCATATATCTTATATCAGAAAGTAAAAAATATTGTTTTTTATTCAAAATTGTCAGTCTTTTTTGTTGATAGTGCAAAAAAAATAAAAACCACAATAAATACCACCAAAAGAAAGCTCCATTTGTGGGGAAAAAAAATAGAAATCAATTTTATTTGGGTACAATGTCGCACGACCGCGCAAATGTCAGTTAAAGCAACGCAGTGCCGCATCCTTCCAGGGTGGAAGTGGTTAAAATAAAAAACCTTCTGCCTTTACAACTCCTTTTAAATAGTTAAAAAAAAGACACCCCTGGACTGTTTACTGAGCCTGACCCTGTGTACATGTGATGCTGCTGTGTGCCTAGCTACCTGCACTGATTGAGGAAAGAACCTATGGATAGTCACAGTGGCCCCTGTTATAGGGTGACAACGGTCTCCCAACTGTACGCTTACAGTATTACCCTGTCAAATGCAGTATATATGCAATATAGTGGAGACTATAAGTGGCTGTGCCTACACACATTACAGTGGCATGCTTCACTATTCCCGGGCTGATCCAGAACAATGATATGCAGCTGATGGGGCTGAAAAAAGGCTAGAGGAGATCTGCAGCACTGAGATGCAAAAAAGATTGAAAAAAGGGTGAAAACAATAATTAATGAAAAAAAAGAACTTGGCAATTGTTTAGCTACATTGGGAAAATCTACTTTAAGAAAAAATGTGCAATATATATGTATCTATCAATTGTCCATTTTCATAAAATTTTTGGGAGGTAAAATAACAAATGCATTTCAGATAAGTGATATATTATAGCCAAATGCCCCGGGGGCTCTGGACTGGAGTGCAAGAAGTAAAATATACACTTGAAATTATATATTGTATGTACACTTAGCAGTATGAAATAAACTAACATATATATGTTTTAGACTAGCATGTAGACTTTTTTTTTTATACAGGTTGGACAGAAAATACGTGTCAATATCACTAATTTAATGAAGTAAGCCAGATAGCTCCATAGTGATTGGCTATGGTTTGATACAGGGTAGCCTGGGACATAGGTGTAAATAATTAAATATCCCTGATCTACACTACACCCAAATAAAATATCAGCAAATTACTACCCCCATGGCAAAAAAAAAAAAAAAAAGATTAATCTATTCTTAAAAAAACATTCACATGTGCTATCTTTATCCTGTACAGCAGCTTCACCTGATGCAGCTATTAATTAGCCCAATCACATTCCCAACACTTTGCTGGAGTAAGCAGTTTTATTTTGGGCTATTTTCACACACCCTATTATTTCCCATTTCCTATCAACAGTTCCTGAAGCTGTAGAAAGTCAATTTAATGGCCTAGGGTTAGTATTATCCATTGTCATTTCCTATGTATACAGGGAAAAGCAAGCAGTAAAAAAATACTCCATTATTAACATTGGGACGTGTGCTATTAATAAATGACCAGCCTCAAGAAGGTGTACATACACCGATACTGCAGGTTGGGTTTACTAATGGAATATAAAATGTTCACTTAAAGGGTAACTCCACTTTGCATGGAAAACAAAATATTGCAACTTAAAAAAAATGAATATTGTATACTGTATACGATTGCGGCACAAGTCATATTGTAATATATTGTTATTAAAATGTCCTTATCAATCTGAAGATCTAGAATCTTCTGTAAAATTCAATGCAATAAGGCAATTTGGAGGTTTCCATACACGCTCTCCTCATTAGAGCTCTGCAAGAGCATCAGTTAATTAAAAATGGAAAAGTCACTTACATTAAGAATCAGTCCTGCATAAGACATGATCTAACATAGAGCTATTCCTTCAGAGCAGGAACAGTTAGGACTCTGCAACAAAGTTTGTTAAAATTCTTTCAATGTATATACTTCACCCAAAGGGGATTGTTTTTTTCTTAGCAAAAGCGGAGTTATTCTTTAAAATTGTGAAGCGGTGTTGACATGATTTACCCAGTCATGCGATTTTTATTTTTCTGGTGTATAGGGTAGATTTTATCTTGATGTTGTTTAACCACTTGAGCCCTGGAAGATTTACCCCCCTTCATGACCAGGCCATTTTTTGCCATACGACACTGCGTTTATTTAACTGACAATTACACAGTTGTGTGATGCTGTACCCAAATACAATTTATGTCCTTTTTTTCCCACAAATAGAGCTTTCTTTTTGGTGATATTTCATCACCTCTGCGGTTTTTATTAATTGAAAAAAAAACCAATATTTTTTACTTTCTGCTATAAAACAAATCAAATAAATAAATATAAAAAAAAAAAATCGAATTTCTTCATTACTTTAGGTCATTATGTATTCTGGTAAAAAGAAAAATCCCAATAAGCGTATATTGATTAGTTTGTGCAAAAGTTATAGTGTCTACAAACTATGGGATAGATTTATGGCATTTTTATTTATTTTTTTACTAGTAATGGAGGCGATCAGAGACTTATAGCGGGACTGCAACATTGCAGTGGACAAGTTGGACACTAAGTGACACTTTTTTGGGGACCAGTGACACTAATACAGTGATCAGTGCTAAAAACATGCACTGTCACTGTACTAATGACACTGACAGGGAAGGGGATAACATCAGGGGCGATCAAAGGGTTAAATGTGTTCCTAGGGAGTGATTACTAATTGTGGGGGATGTGCTTTGGTTGTGAGAAGGCAGAGATCCGTGTTCCTGCTTAGCAGAAACACAGGATCACTACCTCTCCTTCTCACAGAACGGCGATCTGCCTTGTTTCTACTTCTCTCGAGAATGATCAGCAGGTCCCGCTGGGAACTGCTGATTGGCTCCCGCTGCGTCCAATCACAGCGGGAGCAGGTCGCCGGGGACTTGTGTGCGCGCCCCAGACCCGGAAGTGCAGAATTACATACAGGTATGTGATTCTGCACAGAAGAGCCGTATATATACCTGTATAAGGCCGGCAAGTGGTTAAAGTTTATACATTTTCAAACTGATATTTTATATCCAGAGCACTATTGATAAACCAAATAAACAGCAGCAGTAGCAGCCTGCTTTAAGGCTGGCTTTGTCTGACTGACATCACTGTCACAGCCAAAAAAGCAAATATGACAGCCTGGCTGATTTGTTTGAAACTAGCAAAAAGGAAAAGATGAACATAGGAGGGACAACTTTTGTATTGTTCTAACTCATTCACCAGTATATGGAAACCATGGGCACACAACAACACATGCACCATGTAGAGTCATTGAGGAGGTGGCTGTCTTTTCCTCTTTTTCGCAGTCATCCCTCTGATGACATGATGCGATGCATGCGCATCATCACAGCTTCACTGCACAACCCAGAGTCAGTTGGGGACATCAAAAGAAGATGCCAATGTAGTACTGGGTGTGCTGCGACGAAGAATAGGATCCCTAGGCAGCACCACTGGATCGCCTAGGGTCATGTGACAGGTAAGAGAGGAAGGAAGAAAAATAGTGGGGAGGGTGAGTTCCTCTTTATTATAATATTAGTATTATTACAGTACTGTTTTTATTTAACCAGTTCCAGACCTTGTAGGTACTGCATACATTCTAAAAAACCTCCATGGAGGCAGGTAACAAGGTAACATAAGCACATACTGTACACCCTGTTTTTTTTTATATATACCATTAGGGCTGTTAAGCCACTTTTATCAGCAAAACATATCTATTATTTTGAAAGCCAGGCCGTGTTATGTGTTCCAGGAAGAGTTCCTGTAAAAAATAGTTTACCTGCAAACAGTGTCTGCAAATATCATTAATAGATATAATTTAACAACATTATTGAGATGTCCTTTGCTCTGCACATGATCTCAATTAAAGCAATTTTATGAAAAAAAAACCTACTGTAATAAAATGTGTTCCTATTTATAGGGTAACTCGTTTTGTGAAAAAAAAATCCAAATAAAAAAAATAATATAGCGTATACAATTGCAACACGTCATATAGTAATTAAATGTTTGTGAAAATTACCTTTCCTTTTCAATCTGCAGCGCTATAATTTTCTGTAAATGGCAATGCTACAGTATATGGCATCCTGGAGGCATTCTGTACACCAATGGCATACAGAAATGTCACTTCCTGCTGTGATTAGCTTACTGATTTTCCCAGAAGTCAGATTTTTGGCATCCCCTGAAACAAAAATGTAATTTTTAGTGAGATACTCCTAAAGGGAAATCATATCTAAAGGGATGCAGACCCTGCAATTTTCCTCATGAGGGCCCTGCAGGTGAAGCAGCTGATTTATAATTATGAAATCACTCCCATTCACAATTATTTTGCACATGGACACAAACAAACAGCCATACCTCCCAACTTTTTGAGATGGGAATGAGGGACACCTATCAGCAAAAGTATGCAGGCATAGGACACACCCCTTGCCATGCCCCCTTAAAGGAGAATTGTACAAAAAAACAAGATTGGTTAAACCCACAAAGTGCTTTTTTTTACCACCACTATTCCTTTATATTGGCTTTTGCCATTTTTCAAATGCAGCAATTTAGAAATTGGATGAAAGGTTTAGCTCAGGAAAACACTTTTTGATGGATAAAAAGTGCATTTTATATACATATAATATATTATAATTATAATATTATATTATAATATAATATTATATTATAATTATATTATATATTATATATTTAGATCAGACCAAAATGAGGGACAAATGAGGAGCAATGAGGGACAGAGGGACATTGTTCCAAATCAGGGACAGTCCCTCGAAATCAGGGACAATTGGAAGCTATGCAAACAGCTATTTTTTCAGAATAACAAAAGGTGGAAATCTGCAACAAAGTTTGTTAAAAATCCCTGCAATGTACATAGATCATTCAGAGGAGAATGTTTTTTTCCTCCACAAAACCACTTATTAAAGCAGTAGTAGCGTCTGTTTTTTTTATTTATACCTACAACCTACAGGTAATCCTATAATAAGACTTACCTGCAGATACAGTAATTATCTCCTAACCCTGCACCGTTTAGATGATATTTACTTTAGTAGCAGCCAGTGACGTCACCAGTGCATGTGCCCTGCGTTCTGGATGGACAGTGCCATCCATTCAGAACTCTCTGCTGCAGCCGTGACTCTTGTGCATTCTAATGGCCGTAGCCTGCAAAACCCGTCAGGAACACTGGGTGAAGATGGAAGCCCAGTCCGCGGTGACAGCACGCCTCTGGAGGGCATTGTTTTAAGGCAAGTTGTCATAATGTGCTAGTAAATGATGCATACGAGCACATTATGACATTATCCTGCAGAGGGCCTTTTTTTTTGCGGTTCACTGCCGCTTTTATTTGACTACGGTATTTTATTTGACTATTTGACAATTCACAAAAGTTTCACCCAAGATTCACACTTTTTTCACAAGATTCATTAAGAGCATCTTGGGTGAAAGTTTGTAAATCTTGGATAAAAAACATTTATAAATGGAGTCCTTAGTTAGCTTAATCAGCCCTTATTAGCACATTCTTGTCCTCCCCGGCATTTGTGTTTTTGCAGATTTTTCTTAACTATTCATATTTTACCCATTTCTGTATAGATGAAAGACAGAGTATATAAATATGAACACTAGCTAAGAGATCTCACTGTAATTAAAAAGAAATCCTGATCAGAGGATAGCTAGTGCATTTCCACTGAGGTGTGAAGAAGGGCATCTCTGTAAACACTATACATAACTCATCACTCATCCCTTATATTTTAGTTTGAAGGTCACAAGAGTATTCTTGAAAAAGCATGTAACACATACTGGCATGAGATGTCCTTTCTGTGTTTATATGAGTTTCCTCAGGATGGGCTTGTTTGTTTGAACAATCCAAAAGTATTTTGGTAGATTAGACTGCTTCCACCCAGTGAGTAAATGCTTGAGTGTGTTTTGGAAGGAGCAAAGGCTGATGAGAATTAATCAATGTATATGCTGTTACCAGGACTGGCGCTAGGGATGAGGGAGGGATTATGGCGTGGGGTTGCTTCTCAGGGGTTGGCTTGTTCCAGAGAAGGGAACTCTTAAAGCGTCGGCATACCAAGACATTTTGGACAATTTCATGCTCCCAACTTTGTGGGAACACTTTGGGGATGGCCCCTTCCTGTTCCAACATGACTGCGCACCAGTGCACAAAGCAAGGTCCATAAAGACATGGATGAGCATGTTTGGGGTAAAGGAGCTTGACTGGCCTGACCTCCACCCGATAGAAGACCTTTGGGATGAATTTGACCGGAGACTGTGAGCCAGGCCTTTTTATCCAACATCAGTGCCTGACCTGACAATTGTGCTTCTGGAGGAATGGTCAAGCATTCCCATAGACACACTCCTAAACCTTGTGGACAGCTTTCCCAGAAGTGTTTTAGCTGTTATAGCTGCAAAGGGTGGGCCAACTCAAAATTGAACCCTACGGACTAAGATTGGGATGCCATTAAAGTTCATGTGCATGTAAAGGCAAGCATCCTAATACTTTTGGTAATATAGTGTATGTGCTCCCACTATGGAGGCTTTCAAAATTTAAAGAGATAAGACTGCAGGTAATAATGGGGTGTCTTGTCGCAGCCTCTGCAGCTTACCCATACATTTGCAAATGTTTGCAAACTAAACCCCTGTTCTTAACGTGGATTGTGAGACGGGACAATTCGGTTCTTTGCACACTGGCTGGTAAGTTGAGCTGGGAATTTTTCTTTTGACATGAGTTGCCCTTCCATGTGCTCCTTGCTGTTAAGGCCAGGTAAAGGTTGGAGTTGTTGCTGTTTGTTTGTACCCGTCCCAATAATTTTAACAATATAGTGTACATATCTCACTCACACTTCAAGAACTACAACATTATGTTGCCGTACCATACAGTAAATTGCTATGTGAACTAATATTTTTTGATACCCATATAATTGCAGGACACAAATATTTTGTCATATGAATACTTCTCTTGTTTCTGGGCAGATTTCAGAAGTAGAATATTATTTTATAATAAATAGCTACTGAAATCACAAGGGATCTATTTATAAATGTTTTCACACAAGTTTCGCACAACTTACCCCAACGATTTACACAGTTTTCTAATTGGATTTCATTGGAAATTTTTTAGTAGCTCTTTCACACTGAAAGTAGGAATATTGGAAACTGCATAAAAGGGGATCAGCACTTCTTTCCCGGTCAAGTCCTGCTTAAATTTAGACACGGAGTAGATGAAAAAATGAATGTTATTCATTGTTTAATAAAATGTTGAATGCATTTTGCAATGACTTACTTTTTATCAGCATATTGTGATCACTTGTACAACAGAGTTGAGACTGGGAGAGGTTGTGGCAGCATTATAGCTGATAAGGAACACAGGAGGTGAGATCAGAGTGATGGCTAATCTGCTGCTGATCCTTCATTGCTCAGGTGCAGTGCCTTTCTGTATTTCTTAACTGCAGCAGCGGTAAATGAAAGAACTGACTTTGGTGCTGATCCTCACAAGACTCGGGAAATGTACAAATGACATACAAACAAAACAAACAAACAAACAAACCAGGAGAGCGCACACTAACTGCAGTAGAGTAAAAGCTTTAATGTTAAAATCAAATGCAAATTGGCCACGCACAAAATTAAAATGGAAAAAGCGTGTACTCAACACTCTCAGCACGGACGCCTCTCTGTGTTCACACTTGTAGTCCTGAATTGCAGTGCTGTCAGATGGAGGAATAGCTGCAGCTGAAGGACAGACCAGAGATCTGTTCACAGGCACAGTGTGTAGCAGGGGATCTCCTGGATGATGTCACATGCGGGTGGAGCAGCAGGCGTGGCTATGCATTTAGAAAAAAGATCTCCTTTGTCAAGTCTCTCTGAGGCTAAAATTAAAGCTTTTAACTCTACTGCACTTAGTGTGCTCTCTTCTTATTTGTTTGTATGCCATTAGAGGGAAGTCAGGTCAGCATCCTGGCTGAGGTCTCTGGCTGGGCTGTGTAAATCTCAGGAGTAGATGGTCAGCAGTGTGACAGACCGCCTACCACCCAGCCTGGGTACCTCCCCCAAGATACAGCTTCCTCCACTCTGGAATCAGAAACCAGGTAATATAGCTGAGAATTGCACCCAAGAACTAGATGATACTAGCTTAGGTGCAAACTGGAACTAACTTTATTGTAAATTCACCCAGAATTTATACCACACAAAATCAGATAAGAGCTTGATCACATTTTCCTAAACAATGCAAACCTTAAACAGTAATATAATCAGTACATCTAACAGTACATCTAATGAACAGCTAACAGCTTTCCTCTGACCTTCTAGATTGTAAGCTCTAATGAGCAGGGCCCTCTGATCCCTCCTGTATTGATTTGTATTGTAAGTGTACTGTCTGCCCTCATGTTGTAAAGAGCTGCGCAAACTGTTGGTGCTATATAAATCCTGTATAATAATAATAATAATAATAACATAAACATAAACAGTAAGTTAATCAACAGCTAACCGTGATCTAATTAGCAGTAAGCTAATCAATGGCCAGGAACCCAAACTTTGAATAGTCCCCCCAGATAAATATTTGATAGATATTTGAATAGTACACCCCGGACAATCCGGCACCAAGCCCACAAATATACAAAGTACATTACACATGCTGTCTGTCAGGTGTTTGGCTTTCTTTTGTGTAATCTGTCCACTATAAAAGTCATCAGAAGACAAATCTCATACAATGTTCCAGCAGTTAATTTATCAGGGGGAAATTATTGTCTTTATTCAGAGAAATAATACAAGCCTTGCTCTCAGTGTTCATCCCGTTGTTGTCCATCATTAGAGAATGATCTGCTTTAAAGCGGTAGTAAACCGCCGACGATTTTATTTTATTTTTTTTGGCCTGCAAGGCAAAAGTCATAATGTGCTAGTATACATCGCATAATAGCACATTATGTGAATCTTACCTTAGAACAAAGCCTATCCAGCGGCGAGCTGTCACCGCTGATAGGGCTTCCATTTTCATCCGGGTTCATGGACTACTTTTGTTTGAGTGGCCGGAGCCGCGTGGGAACCTCTGTTTATGAGACAGAACTTTGAAGGAAGGGCCCAGGTGGCTGTTCCTTCAGAGTGCATCCGCTGTTGACTTTACCAGCTGCATGCACAGTAAATATCTCCTAAACGGTGCACAATTAGAACATATTTACAGTATTTACAGTTTTTATTTATAGGAAAAATTAATGTATGGGGGTTTACTCCCACTTTAACTATTAAAAAGCTGTGGGATATGAGTTGGTATACAAAGAGCTAAATTAATGTATAGGCAATGTTCCTGGCAGTTACAGGCATGTAGATATAATAGGACTGTTTGGTAGGAGGTGGATGGAAGGCGCGTGATCAGACGCTTGCATCAAGACATGTATGGTTTAATCATGTATAGGAATACAGACATATAATCATATAGATATAAAATCATACAAATACTACGTTGCACAAAACAGGTAACAAAATAGGCACTTAGAAGTTAAAATTGGGGTATGCCCATGTTGAGGCAGGTATTTAAAATAGGCTGACGCGTTTCAAGGGTAACCCCTTCATCAGAGCTAGGAGAACAGGAGCACAGTCTTTTTTTCCCCCTCCTCATCTTATGTTTTTACTACAGGCACATCTGACAGCCAAACACCACCAAAAGGAAAATACAATTATTTTACATTCCTATTTCATTCATAGGTAGGTGCGATCCCTCATCAGTCTACCTGTCTGCCACTTCCATTTTTTGGCCACCAGCACTACTATATCGCTCCAATGCATTCACTTCCGTCACTCTCTGCCATCATGCTGCACAAACTATATATTCCCACCCTACTGTCATGACACATTCTCTACATAGGCACAATATATGTGTTTGTAGGGGGGCTCCATGTGTGTGTATATATGTATATATATATATATATATATGTGTACACATGTGTGTGTGTATATATATATATATATATATATATATATATATATATATATATATATATATATATATATATATATATATATCTGTATTTCTTTATATATGTATGCTTTAAATATATATATATATATATATATATATATATATATATATATATATTATTTGTATATGGAATTTTTTTATATGTATATTCTATATGTACATTTATATATTTCTATGTATATGAATACATCTGTCTTTTACACAACTGCACGGCCATCTCTGTGCCCCCATTTGTGCTTTCTGTGAACATTGGCATACATCCACACTTTTGTTCCTGCACAGTGATTCACGTGCTGGCAGAGTTGTCTTCACACGCATGCGCATGTCCTTTGTACAGAGGCACAACTGGTTACACCATGTGGTGAGACAATATCTCTCAATGTTTCTCTGTGCATTTTTTACATCATTCACTAATGTCCCCCTTTTTATGTTTTTATGTGTGTATATATACATGTATATGTGTGTGCATGCATGTATATATGTATATATGTATATATATATATATATATATATATATATATATATATATATATATATATATATGTGTATATGCATATTTTATATATTTTGATCAGAATCTCATGTCTCTGTTCAATGCCTACTACCTATCAATAATTCTTTGTATTGATATGATAACTTCTATTTAATATATATATTTTCTATTATTTTAAGTCTTCACATCTGACCTTTTTGAATGTAATTTTCAATGTAAATTCATTTTACGTCTCCAGTCTGTAGTGTATGGTATATACTGTTCTGATCTATATTCCACCTAGAACACCTGGACATGGACTGGTATGGAACTTGGAATAATCAATTATCCATCACAGGACATACCCTCCTACTAGCCACACCTCCTCTCCCCATGTACACATGTCGGCCTACCAGCCCATACAGACTGTGCTCCTGTTCTCCTGGCTCTGATGAAGAGGTTACCCTCGAAACGCGTCAGAATTTTTACATACCTGCCTCAACATGGGCATACCCCAATTTTAACTTCTTAGTGCCTATTTTGTTACCTGCTTTTATGCAACGTAGTATTTGTATGATTTTATATCTATATGATTATACGTCTGTATTCCTATACATGATTAAACCATACATGTCTTGATGCAAGCGTCTGATCACGCGCCTTCCATCCACCTCCTACCAAACAGTCCTTTCCAGACCACCCCTGGTCAGTTAAAGCAGCGGGACACGCTCCATCATCTCCTCCAGTCCTTCCACTTTCTACAATACTACCCTTTCCTTACAGCAAACGATTTCACAAGCGCAGGAGTATTTTTCACCATACCTTGTTTACACTTTGCATGTAGATATAATACAATGGGGTTGAGTTTATAAAGACTGTTCACTTTGGAACTTGTATATATAATATGACACTTCCAAGAGGAAGCTGGAAAGAAACTGACCCTCCATTTTTCATAGACACTCACTACATAGAGAATTTGAAATTATACAGTCAGGTCCATAAATATTGGGACATCGACACAATTCTAATCTTTTTGGCTCTATACACCACACCACCACAATGGATTTGAAATGAAATGAACAAGATGTGCTTTAACTGCAGACTTTTAGCTTTATTTGAGGGTATTTACATCCAAATCAGGTGAGCGGTGTAGGAATTACAACAGTTTGTATATGTGCCTCTCACTTTTTAAGGGACCAAAAGTAATGGGACAATTGACTGCTCAGCTGTTCCATGGCCAAGTGTGTGTTATTCCTTAATTATCCCATTTACAAGGAGCAGATAAAAGGTCCAGAGTAACTGGCGGAGCCATCTCTGAGGGGGCGCCCTCGAGGCTCACAGACTGGAAACCGAGAGCTGAAAGGGCTCCAACACACCAATACGTCATTTAACCAATTGAGGGAAATGGGACAAGATGTTCTTCCCTCTTCCCTCTCCTTTTTAGCTTTCCAGCATGTGTGGAGATGTCGACGGGGCTCAGAGTGGAGGCGAAGTTGGACGTGAGGTTCCAGGTTTGTTCTAACCCACCTTTCTTTTCCCTTCTTTTTCTCCCCTTACCACTTTCTAATACTCTATGTTTTAATTGGTTATGGCCACCTATCCACAGATGGCCAGTATGTTAGATGCCAGGTGACGGGTGAGAAAAATACGAGTAGGTTGGCCTGATAGTAACTGATGCCATGGGACACCCCAACCTGTAAGGAGAATTGGCACCTTTGTGCCATCATGGTACAGACGCCTGGACTCGGAGGGGCCTGGACGGAAAGCGGTGTGGGGGGTTATCCCCTAACCCCATGAGATATGCCATAATTTAAGTATTGTCCAGGAAGCCTGCCAAATTTAGTACACACAAGAACCCCTCTTAGGAGGACAGATATGTCTCATACTCAGCAGAAGGTATGACTGGTGGAGACTACCTAGCCCGATAAACAGGTTGAGACTATCTCGCCGACCCGTTACCTGATCATTGTTTTTTCTATAACTTTAGTTGCATCAAAGTACAACTGTGACTGTTTATCATTTATGTTCTCATATTCTTTTCATGTGAAAAACAAAAAAGAAATGATTGGTGTATTACTTGAAGCCACTACCTTTGGCAAATGTTTTTTTATCTTGCAATGTAATACCCTGTCTTTCATAAATAAAGATTATATATATATAAAAAAAAAAGGTCCAGCGTTCATTTCAAGTGTGCTATTTGCATTTGGAATCTGCTGCTGTCAACTCTCAATATGTGATCCAAAGAGCTGTCATTATCAGTGAAGCAAGCCATCATTAGGTTGAAAAAAACAAAACAAACCCATCAGAGACATAAGAGACATAGCAAAAACATTAGGTGTGGCCAAATCAACTGTTTGGAACATCCATAAAAAGAAAGAACGCATCGGTGAGCTCAGCAACACCAAAAGACCCGGAAGACCACGGAAAACAACTGTGGTGGATGACCGAAGAATTCTTTCACTGGTGAAGAAAACACCCTTCAGAACAGTTGTTCAGATCAAGAACACTCTCCAGGAGGTAGGTGTATGTGTGTCAAAGTCAACAATCAAGAGAAGACTTCACCAGAGTGAATACAGAGGGTTCACCACAAGATGTAAACCATTGGTGAGCCTCAAAAACAGGAAGGCCAGATTAGAGATTGCCAAACAACATCTTAAAAAGCCTTCACAGTTCTGGAACAACATCCTATGGACAGATGAGACCAAGATCAACTTGTACCAGAGTGATGGGAATAGAAAAGTATGGAGAAGGAAAGGAACTGCTCATGATCCAAAGCATACCACCTCATCAGTGAAGCATGGGGGTGGTAGTGTCATGGCGTGGGCATGTATGGCTGCCAATGGAACTGGTTCTCTTGTATTTATTGATGATGTGACTGCTGACAAAAGCAGCAGGATGAATTCTGAAGTGTTTTGGGCAATATTATCTGCTCATATTCAGCAAAATGCTTCAGAACTCATTGGTTGGCGCTTTACAGTGCAGATGGACAATGGACAATGACCCGAAGCATACAGCGAAAACAACCAAAGAGTTTTTTAAGGGAAAGAAGTGGAATGTTATGCAATGGCCAAGTCAATCACCTGACCTAAATCCGAATGAGCATACATTTCACTTGCTGAAGACAAAACTGAAGGGAAAATGCCCCAAGAACAAGCAGGAACTGAAGACAGTTGCAGTAGAGGCCTGGCAGAGCATCACAAGGGATGAAACCCAGCGTCTGGTGATGTCTATGCGTTCCAGACTTCAGGCTGTAATTGACTGCAAAGGATTTGCAGCCAAGTATTAAAAAGTGAAAGTTTGATGGATGATTGGTAATCTGTTCCATTACTTTTGGTCCCTTAAAAAGTGGGAGGCACATATACAAACTATTGTAATTCCTACACCGTTCACCTGATTTGGATGTAAATACCCTCAAATTAAAGCTGAAAGTCTGCAGTTAAAGCACATCTTGTTCGCTTGTGTCGATGTCCCAATATTTATGGACCTGACTGTAGCTTGTTGACATACTCCCTTAGAAAAGAAAACAACTGAGCCAAGAAAGAAGAAATTGAAGAGAGGGACAAGTAGAAGGAGTGTGAGTAGGTAAGTAAAGGACAGAATACGAGACGGAATAGGGTAGACTCGGCAAAACCTCACAAGTATTACAGGAACTCATTTAGAATATTGCGTTTTGGTCAAAGTTACTTGGCATGTAATGTTTCATCTACGATGAACAACATTTTTATTAAAGTGTACCTAAACCCACATTTTTTTTACATTTTGAAAGGAATGATGTGTGTTGAGAACCCCTTTCCAATTGTCATTGCTGTCTGTATTCTCATTGTGGATATTCACGCTTTCTATTGGTCCTGGTGGCCTTCAGCACCAGCACTGAAACTTTTGAGTTGTTGTCAGAACATGAATAGAAGGGAAATTCCACAATGTGGACTTTTTAAAGAGCCAATTGCTTAAAGCGTTTGTTACCCCAACACTTCATATTCCTGATATGTGCCTGCTGTACCATGTACTTGTATGAGAAAGTCTCCTGTTCTCCTTGTATTGCTTTCTTTATGTAACATCCCTGATATTTAAAACTGACCACACTACGCAGGAGCGCACACCATGGTCAGTTCTCTAGCTATGCCGGGAACTCAGTGTGCTTTCTCCAATAATCAGACTTGTCCTGACACACCCCCACTGCACAACCATTCACTGGGAAACTCAGTGTGCTGCTGCTTTTCCTTCCCCCAGCTCTTATGCAGCTGAGAACAGAGGGAATGTGATCACTTATAAAAAAGGGAAAAAGTTATTTATAATTTTTTTATATTTATACAAAATGTTTTGCCTTTAATTTCTACTTTTAAACGGAATGGGTTGTTTTACAAGGTGACTGTTTACAATCATTTTAAGAGGGTATTTCCCTAATTTTGTAGATATTTATTTTCATTTCTTGCTGTATCTAAAGATCAGGAAGCAAAGGAAAATCTCCACATTGGGTCACAGATAGCAAAAAAAAACAACAACAATTGACAGTGATTTTACCAATCCCTCCTCTATACAATGAAAATAAGTTTTATTTGTTTAATGAAAAACATTTTCGTTGTTTTGTTTTTCGTTGAATTTCATTATATAACTGTAATAAGTGGCCACTTTAAGCATTATTTTGCAAATAATGCTTACAGTGCACCTGTGCCCAGACTATGAATAATATATTTTTTAAACATTTTTATTTACAACCAGCAAAACTGCCATCGCTGACCACTTTTACTGTTCAGAATATGCACATACTTTAATTTGCATAGTCTGGTTTCACATTCTTTAGCTGTTAGTAAGACTTTGAGACATAAATGAATGTTGACCAGCAGGTGGTGGAATTTTACCATTTCACTGTGTGCTGTGAGCATTCCACTACTGTACTGCCTTAATTTCTTGAAAGAGGAGTCACAGATTCCTTAGCAAGTTTTTAAGCCCAAGTTTGATAGAAGCAGTGTGCAAGATTTTTTCCAGGAAAATATTGTGAATAAATACTTCATTGTCTTTAAAGATAGAATTGCCAGACATGTATGCATGATGAATGACAATAAATATTTAATGTGCTATGTGTTCATTTTAATTCTTTATGATACATTTTTTTGGCACCTTGATACAGCGGAATTTATGCAGGCTGCATCTTCCATGACACACTGCAGCACAGAGATAGGAGTGGGATTGACTGATTAGTATGGTAGGCTGAATGCTGTGCACTGCAGGGAATAGCTGAGATGTGGACACCGTATTCACATGCCCTTCTTTAACAACTTCAGCAGTTTTTAAAGGTTTTGTTATGATCTACATTTTTTGCTAAAAAAAACGACTTGAAATTCCTAAACAATTATATATTTTCAGGAAAGAAGAGGAACTGTAGAATAAAATGGTGGCAGTTGCAAATTTTTTTGTTACATTATATTTGTGCAACTGATTAACAAATCTAAATTTTCTGCAAAAAAATGCAATCAAATGAATTTTAGTGCAAACATACCCATTTTCATAAAAAATAAAAAAGATGGGGTTACTTCAATTATATAGATTTAAAACATGCCATGCCAAGGATTGCCAACTTTCAGTATTTTTACAAACAAAATCCATAATTTTTGCATCTGTTCATGAATGTCCATTAAGAACATGCTGTCTACATGTCTGTAATGGACATTCACGGACAGATGCAAAAATTACAGATTTTACAAACTGTTCATAAATTTACTGAAAGTTGGCAACACTGGTAATGCCTTAAAATTGCACATGTCCATAAAAAAGGCAAAAAACTATGATACCTAAAATTGTCCAAGTGGGACACTTTAAAAGCATTTGCAGCTGTCAATGTAAAGATAACAGCAAATGATGGCCCCAGAATAATTGTTCTTATTCTAATGTTGCCAGCAAAATCGTAGGTGTGGCACAAACACTGTGTACATACATGTGTGCACCCTACATGCACATTTGCATTGGCCTGTGTGCAAAGGGTGAGGGGGTTACTTTAATTTTTTTTTGTTACGTGCTGAATGATTCTGAGATCATTGGTTGCAGAGCAGATCAGGGAACAAGGGTGTGGTAGCTTCTTTACAGCCCCCCAAAAGTGATTGGGCAACTCCAAAGCCACTTTTACTTAATAGCCTGCAGCTGGATGACAGAATGCTCACAGCTGCTGCAACAGCTGTGAGCTTATGGTAATCCCTTGACTTTCAAGATGTTTACAAATGGCCTGCGAACGTCAAGTGCTTAAAGTCTAACTTTAAAGTGTTACTGTAATATAAAAAGAATTGTGAACAGGCAGGCTTTTTATTACAGAAGAGATATTCATCGTGGCACTAGAGTGGAGGTAAGTATAGTCCTGCTCTAACTTTGAATATTTTATCTGGTAATAAATGTAGTATAAATATAATTGTTGCTTTTCCTTTATTTTCCTCTCAACCTCACTATTTCTGGTTATTAAACCTCTTTTTCAATTGTATTGCATTACATATTGCATTTTAGTCAACATTTTGCTAGAAACAATGTAGTCTCCAGTGGCTGTCAATCACTTGCTTGTAGGTGGGAGGAGGGGGCAGCAGCGGAGCCACATGATCCTAGTTCCAGGGTACCTTGTAGGCCAAAGGGAAACCAAATGCTGGTCATGAGGCTACTGTCAGAGACCATGAATCAGACCGAGACAGAAGTACAGTTAAATCACACTTGTTTAATAATAAAAGTAAATAGAACAAACGTAGTCAAAACATAGTCAAAGTTCGGTAACCTTTAACAGGAGCACAGGAGAAAGTCTCTGTGATGTTGACCAAGGCGAAGGCAGAGATCATCTGGGCTGGATGGCTTAAGTAAGCAGGACTAACAAGCAGGATATCATCAACAGGTGAGTCACTGTGTAGAGATAGGAGCTGGCAATTAGCCAACAGCCAGTCGCCAGCTGAGTGGCCAGCTCAGAGAAGGAAGGGCTGAGCCCAGCCCTGACAGCTACTGTACATGGTACAGAGAGGGCAACACCATAAAAGATAAACAGACAATCCTGGACTTTGGGCCACTGGTGGTGGCGGTTATCACAGCATAAGGGCAATTTTTTTAACCTTGTTATAGCCAGGGAATGGGGATTCAGTTACTAGTACCAGGTAATGGAATGCAGCACCAAGACATGATGTGGGTCTGTCGGACCCCGGAACTCAGTTCCAACCCCAATACCCAGGGAAATCAAGACATTTGCGAGGTATATCTCTGGAATATTTGCTCATTTCCACATTTTGTCCCTTTTGAAACACTTCCTGCACAGAAAAATATCTGATGATCCTGTCCAAAATCGAGCAAGCTCCCAACTTCTTTCTATCACATGCTGTGAAGAAGCTTCCAGAAAAAAATTGTTTACCTGCTTATGTAAAAATGAAGCTCCTGTTGGTCCTCCCCCTGGGAACTACTTTACAGCATGTGATAGCAGCAGAGGGGGGAAACAACAGACGCCCATGTGGAAGGGGAGGATTGCAGAGAAAGACATAGAGAGGTTATGCAAATGAGGAGGCAGAGGTGTTCTGTAGTGTAAGTGGTATTATCTGCGCTGTGATATATATATATATATATATATATATATATATATATATATACAGGGGGTCCCCTAGTTACAAACATCCGACTTACAAACGACTCCTACTTACAAACAGAGGGAGACAACAGGAAGTGAGAGGAAATCTACCCCTAGGAAGGGAAATTCACTCCTGTAAATGCTATTATGGGGAAAAGGTACCTCCACTGATGCTTTATCACCAAGGCTTGTTTCCACAACAACCCAAAATTTTCAAAATCCAATTGTCATTGGG
The DNA here is from genome assembly GCA_037952835.1 of Lithobates septentrionalis. Taxonomy (NCBI): domain Eukaryota; kingdom Metazoa; phylum Chordata; class Amphibia; order Anura; family Ranidae; genus Lithobates; species Lithobates septentrionalis. The sequence continues at coordinate 2,094,862 of JBBDGP010001790.1, read as the reverse complement.
ACAGAAAGTGAGGTGAAATCTTCTGAACAGGGGCACACACAGCAAAACAAATGTTACAGGGGTGTTAACCCTTCCCTATGATATCCAAAAAGCTTAAAAATATTTTTTTTGGCTGGAGCTACACTTAAAAAATGTACCTGTTCCGACTTACAAACAGATTCAACTTAAGAACAAACCTACAGTCCCTAACTTGTTTGTAACCCGGGGACCCCCTGTATTAATATATATATATATTAATTCATTCAAGTGAGGCTGCTAACACAAAAGGTAGTATAACCGAAACCTTCAAACATAAATGTGAAAAACAATAGTGTAGCGCCTAGATAAGTAGATTAGAGTACAATAAACGAAAATAACATGTCAATAAATGGTGCTAAAATGATCACAAAATAGTCCCACAGAGTGTGTAATCAGTGAAAACAGGTACTGTGTATAACAACGCCAGTGTTCATGTAGATATTCCTCCAAAAGTGCTCCAGTGACCAGCCACCAACATTTATTGAATTCAAAACTCAAAATTCAAAACTCACCAGAGCGAATGGCTACTATTAAAACAGCGTGTGCATGTAAGCACACATAGAGGTCTCACAGGAACCACTGCAGCATGTAAACTTTAATGACATCTCCTGATATGCTTCCAACGTGTTGAGGTCACCTGCCGCCGGTCAGCGCTGATCTCTGCTACAACCTCGCTCTGCACCTCATGTAAGTGCCGTAGAGGACAACTCCTGAAGGGCTGAGCAAGGATAAAGTGGTTCTAAAGTCTCAATGTTTTTTATCTTAATGCATTCTTATTTTTACCTGAGCCTGATCCGATCCAGCAACATGCACAAGAGCAATGGCTCTAACCGTTGTCTCCCTCATTGGGTAGATTGATAGCAGCGGCAGCCATTGGCTCCCACTCCTGTCAATCAACTCCAGTGATGAGGGAGCTGGGGGGGGTTGGGACTGAGTCCCCCTCTCTGTGCCAATAGAGAGATGTTCAGGAGCGAGCCCACACAAGTGTTCCCATGGGAATTGGGGACATCAGCATGAGAGGAGGAGCCAGAAGCACCAGCGGGGGACCCAAGAAGAGGAGGATTCTATTATGTATACAGAGCAGGTAGGTATAAGCATGTTTGTTATTTGATCCTTGATGTTGTAGTGTTCACATAGCGACATATGAGTGTCACGTTGTCCAGAGGTGCTGTGAGTTCAGGCAGGCATGATGAAAGCCTGGGCTCACAGGAAGTGGTTTGAATGTGGCTGGGCTTCACTGAACCCTATAGAAGACTGTCTCTGGGTTGTAAATCAGTCTGCAATGAACAATGTTGGAAAGGAGGTAAGTATTGCAATGAGAGCTGCTTTTTTATTTTTAGAATTTTTAAAAGTTTTCACCTGTAAAGTGGAGGTGGGCTTTCAGAAATTATAAAACACTAGAAGTGTATACATGCCAGTATACATGAACTTACTTGTGCATTATGATAGACTTACCCCCCCCCCCTTTGTACATTCCTCCTCATTGTGTTGTCTGCCACAGCTCCACCGGTCTTTTCCCTGTCTGATTTTACATCCAATGTCCTTACTCTTCGACAATTTAGTGGCCACTGATGGTTACTGTAACTACAGTAGATGTGCACTGGGGTTATATTGTCCTGGCAACCAGGTTCGGCATCCAATAGAATGTGAGTAGGTCAGTAGAGTACACTGCGCATGCAATGCAGGTAGTATACACAAATAAATTAAATTGATAGCTGACGTCTGAGAACAGACTTATAAAGAATCTTGTCCCAAAAAATTCAACCTACTGTTTATTTTATTTTATTTTTAGGTTTAATTCCACTTTAAATAATTAAAATAATTGAATATAAAAGGAAAAAGACATAATAGGGCCTTGTGTGGCCTAGGAAAAAAAACCAAGACATGACATGCCTGCTCTATTGCATTGTGGAATTTAGTATTCCTGTTCAAAAAGTTATTTACAAAAGAAATAATAATGTTTTGGAGTTTTATATTTTTTCCCACCTCAAATGTTTTTATTCATTTTCAAATAAGGTATACAGAAGAAAGAAGCAGAACATTGTCTGAGAGTCTCAGTCCAAAAATGAAAAACAAGGGTCTGAAAATGGCCTCACGATCCAAGGACCTGGTACTGTAGCTGATAAACTACCAACCTAATGATGGTCTGGTGGTAAAAGCGGAGTCTTCTCACTCCAGAGGTAAATTGAAGCGGGTGTATGATAGATTTAGAGAAGGTAAAGTAAGTCAAGAGACAAAATACATTAGTGAGATAAGCAGAAAAGTGCTTAGAAAGAAGAGCATAAGAAGGCCAAGGGGCACAAATCTAAAAGCAGTTTGTCAGGGGTGTCTGCTAGAATGCTATATAATGCTTCATTAATCATAAAACCATGGAGATAGATTTCGATTTTGAGAGGGATTGTGATTTTCGTGCTGAGGCTATAGCTTGTTTTGTGGCTAGAAAGATAAATGTGGCCAAATTGAACTTTAAACAAACCATCTGTCTGATCATGCAGGAGAGCTATCCATAAACTGTGCTGTATCCTCACATGTTAAAGGGTATATGTGAGCCAAAATACTTAAAAATGCTTAGCATCTCTAAACTCATTGCAACCTCTGTTGGTTTTGTATATTTTTAATGAGGGACTACAAAAAAGAAAGAAAAAAAAACAATAAATCAAAACTTAAAAAATGTTTGCAGGTGAACAGTAATAACAATTGGCAAAAAAAAAAAAAAAAAGGAAAGAAGGTGTAATGGGGCGTACACACGGTCGGACTTTTCAGCTACAAAAGTCCAACGGACGCTGACGGACTAAAGCTGGCTGGAAATCCGATCGTGTGTGGGCTTCTCCGGACTTTCAACTGACTTTTTCAGCCTCAAATCCGACGGACTTTAGATTTGAAACATGCTTCAAATCTTTCCGACGGACTCGAGTCCGGTCGAAAAATCCGCTAGTCTGTATGCTAGTCCGACGGACAAAAACCCACGCTGGGGCAGCTATTGGCTACTGGCTATGAACTTCCTTATTTTAGTCCGGTGTACGTCATCGCGTAAGAATTCGACGGACTTTTGTGTGATCGTGTGTAGGCAAGTCTGTTCGTTAGAAAGTGCGCCGCAAGTCCGTCGAAAGTCCGCCAAAAGTCCGTCGAAAGTCTATCGGACAGGCTGTCGGACTTTTGTAGCTGAAAAGTCCGACCGTGTGTACGCCCCATTAGAATGTATAGTCAGGGTTAATTATGCTTATCTAAACGGCAGATAAATAAGGAAAAAAAAACTAATTTAAAAAAATACTCATGGGCTTATTGTAGCAGACATTATAGACAGATAAAACGTCAAGCCTTTGATCTGCTCATACAACAAATTGCAATATGACAATACATTGTTACCTTGTAATTGTAGATGAAGGCTGTAAGGGTCCTTTTACAAGGGCGTTCCGTACGTCCATTTTTCCTCCATCCGTTGCCGGATGAAAAATGGACATACATGTATGTCTATGGGCTAGCGGACGTTAGCGGATGATCATCCGCTGAAATCCCCCTCCGTTAAGTTCCATTCTTTTGAGACGGAACAAAACCCTATTTTGTTTCCGTTTAAAAAGTGGAAGTTCAATCATAAAAAACGGATGTCAGCGGACATTAAAACGGATGTAAAAATTGACATCCGTGTCCGTTTTTGATCCTTTTTTTTATTTTTACAAAAAAATAAATAAATGACTGAACTGAATAGAAAAACTTAACGCCCGTGTGAAAGGACCCTTACACTGTTCATTCACACAGTAATTGTACCTGTCAGAGTAGGGGAAGTAAGACAGAGAGTAAAGTGTAAGCCTTTCATATCTAGGTACATTTAGGGGGGCAAATCTAGTGCCTCTAAGCGATTTAAAAAAAGACTTACGGTGTTTGGATTGTGTCCATGCATGTGATCTAGTGTCTGTGATTAGCCATTGTCCTGACTGTAGTTATCTCTGTAAACTCTGCAACTCTATCTCACTGAGCGAATAAACCATTAAATGGTTACTATGGAATCATTATATGTTCTTCTTTAATTGAACAATTGTGAACAGCTGGAGTCTGTTAGTGGAAGAAACTCAGGTCATATGCAAATTGCTCCCTGAATGAGTAAGAATTATTGAATTAATGATAATAGTTTAATTTACTGAGTAACTAAGTAAGAATATATCCTTGTTTTAAAGCAAAAACCATTGGGTATTTGGCTTCTTGTTAGATCCATATTTGTGTGCTTTGTATCACTGTATAGCAGAAAATGATAGCTGTGAACACATTTAAGAAGTAATCTAAGAACATATTAAAGCAAACATATCACTGAATCAAAATGTCATGCCATTTTAGTTGGTGAATAAAGGCACATAGAGGAGCTTAAAGCATATTTCCAGTGAAATGAGTATGTTTGTTATGTGTTTGTATCCACACAGCATGCCTATTTATTTTTTAAAATACTTCTTACCTTGTAGATGTCTCTGAAGAGGATGTATCATGGTTGAAAGAGATTTTTAAAAAAATGGTAAGCTGGACATACACTAGTAGAATTCTATTCAACATTTTTCATTTTAAAGCGGAGTTCCACCCAAAAGTGGAACTTCCGCTCATCGGATTCCTCCCCCCCTCCGGTCTCACAGTTGGCACCTTTCAGGGGGGAGGGGGGTGCAGATACCTGTCTAAGACAGGTATCTGCACCCACTTCCGGGATTAGACTCCCGCGGGAGTCACGCCCCCTCCTGCACTCCCCCGCTGTCTCCTGGGAAAGACACAGGTCCCAGGAGATAGCGGGGAGCATTGATAAAGCGCAGCGCGACTCGCGCATGCGCAGTAGGGAATCGGGAAGTGAAGCCGCAACACTTCACTTCCTGATTTCCTCACTTAGAATGGCGGCGGCAGCACCCGAGGATCGAGGGACGGTTCGGTCTCGGGTGCCGACATCGCTGGACCCCGGGACAGGTGAGTGACCTTATTTTAAAAGTCAGCAGCTGCAGTATTTGCAGCTGCTGACATCTAAAAAAAATTTTTTCCTGGGACTCCCGCTTTAAGAACATTGTAAGAATGTTTGTTATTTTTTTAACCACTTCAGCCCCGGAAGGTTTTGCCCCCTTAATGACCAGGCCATTTTTTGCGATACGGCACTGAGTCGCTTTAACTGACAATTGTGCAGTCGTATGAAGTTGTACCCAAACAAAATTGATGTGCTTTTTTTCCCCACAAATAGAGTTTTCTTTTGGGGGCATTTGATCACCTCTGCATTTTTTATTATTTGCGCTATAAACAAAAAAGGAGCGACAATTTTGAAAAAAAAAAGCAATATTTTTTACTTTTTTTTAATAATAAATATCCCCCCCAAAAATATAAAAAAACTAATTTTTTCCTCCGTTTAGGCCGATATGTATTCTTTTACATATTTTTGGTAAAAAAAAAATAAATAAAAATCGCAATAAGCGTATATTGATTGGTTTGCTAAAAAGTTATAGCGTTTACAAAAAGGGGATATATTTATGGCATTTTATTATTCATTTTTTTTTACTAGTAATGGCGGTGATCTGTGATTTTTATTGGGACAGACAGATCGAAGACTTTTGATACTTTTTTTGGACCATTGACATTTATACAGCAATCAGTGCTATAAATAGCCACTGATTACTGTATGAATGTCACTGGCAGGGAAGGGGTTAACACTAAGGGGGGCTCAAGGGGTTAAATGTGTGTCCTAGGGGGTGATTCTAACATTGGGGGGATGGGACTGCCTGGGGGAGGAGACCGATCGTTGTGCATGCTTAGTATGAACAGCAGATCTGTCTCCTTTGCCCTTATAGAACAGAGATCTGTCTGTTTACATTGACAGATCTCCGTTCTGTCTCTCGCAGGAGCGATCGTGGGCGCCATGCGCATCGGCTCCAGCAGCGTGTGCGAGCCTCCTAGTGGTCTTAAAGCGCCCAACGTATAGCTACGGCGATTTTCCCAGGAGAGCCATCCTGCCGCAGTATAACTGCGGCGGCTGGTCCTCTAGTGGTTAAAATCATTAGTGGGATCAAATTGACCTTCTTTTTCAACCGCAGTGACGTGGAAATTCAAGGGAACAGGATGGAAACTTTTCTCGCATGTACAAATTTCTAACAAGCTTTAAGCCTATTACCCACAGGCCGAATGTTGGACAACATTGGCCAGTTTAATAAAAATTGTCCAACATTCGACCCATGTGTGTGACAGCCTGTTTGGACAGAAGCTGGCCATTTGGCGGTCTTCTGTCGAAGGAGCGTGCTGGAAAACCAGCAACCGACCAGCTCCCGATCGCTGCTCTCAGCCATTGGCCACTGACCGGAGTCTTCTGGTGGGGGTGGGGTGCGTCCTCCTGCCAGAACATAATAGAACGGCAGAGGAGATCGCTATACTAGCATCAGATTGTGAGTACAGCGGCTCCACCCTGAGCTGTCAGGTTTTTTTTGTGCAATCCGCTGGGTTGCACAAAAAAAAAACTAGTGGTGTGTACTAGGCTTTAGAGTGAGCTTGTTCCAAATTTTTCTTCATTAACATACAATGCAAGAACCCCAGCCTCTAAACCATCAACACTTTGTTAGAACAGACATTGTTTAAATCAATTAATAATGAAGATCTGCCTGCACAGTACAGACAGGGTTAACTATGGCAAACACAGTTGCCCAGTCCCCTCATAAACAAAGACAACTATAAAGTATTTAACCTTGCTGAATCTTCCAAAATGTAACATCAAGAATAAAGTGGATGGGGACATGTAACAAATATAAAGTAGGTGTTATCACAACTTGGCTGCAAAAGTGAAAATACAAATTAAAATGCATTAGACCAGGGGTCAGCAACCTTTTTCCACTTGAAGTGGATGTAAACCCAATGTCATCCTTTCTAAACTACTGCCATAGGGGTTATCTATAAGGATATACATGTCTCCTACATGTATCTTTACCTGTCAAATGCCCCCCCTCTGTCTGTTATTAGACCCGAAAAACGGCATATTCTGTGGGTGGGTCTGTTGTCTGGAGCTCGGTGGGTGGAGTCATGATGTCAGTAGACTCCCCGCCCACCTCTACACTTCCCTTGTCAATATGCATTTTCTCCTGTGTAGTTCTAACACTGAACTTCTGCTGAACTTCTGCTATGATCTCTAACATCCAGTAAAAAGACAGGAAAGTAACCACATGACTTCAGCATGCCAAATGATGCTGAGGTGTGTAACAGCCAATCCTTGCAGAGCTGCTGAAGAAAGGAGTGGGGGAGGGAATTAAAAAATAATGCCTGTGTCTTAGGCTAGTGCACGAGATATGTAAATCACCTGTCACTCACAGCAAGGGGGATGATTTGACAAAGTTTTTCTCAGTTTGTCAAGATTTTTCTCACTGAACAATAAAAGAGGATTGCTCAGAGATGGATTAACTCTGTGTGGCAAGACTGGGCTCAAATGATAGGAAATATTATACTCTACAGTATGATATAAAAAAAAAAAATCGGGTTTACATCCACTTTAAGAGCTGGATTCAATGTATGCGAATGCATGGAGGGCCACATTCACCTGCTAATAAATGAATATAATAATAATCCTAACATAGTAATAATAACAGGTGTACCTCACTTTAACCACTTGAGGTCCGGGCCATAGCCGAATGACGGCCACAGCACGGACCTCAATTTCCAGGAGGCCGTCATGGGACGTCCTCCCCTGTTCACGTGCGTCACGGAGACTCGGATAATCACAGATCTGAGTAAGGGGCCGATCCCGGCCCCTTACCATGTGATCAGCTGTCAGCCAATGACAGCTGATCACATGATGTAAACAAAAGCTCGCTAATCTTTTTTTTTTTCACCGGCTTATGTTAAAGGGTCAACGGTCCAGAAGAGGAAGGAGGCACATATGCCTCATCTCTGTCTGCCATTGGCACCTGCCAGTGCCCACAGTGCCCAGCAGTGCCACCTATCAATGCCCACAAGTGCCACCTATCAATGCCCACCAGTGGTGCCAATCAGTGCCACCTAGCAGTGCTGCCATCAGTGTAAGCAATCAGTGCCCATCACTGCCACCCATCAGTGCCCATCACTGCCACCTATCAGTGCCCATCAGTGCCGCCTCATCAGCGTACATCAATGAAGGAGAAAAATTACCTGTTTGCAAATTTTTATAACAAAATGTTTAAAAAATATAAATTTTTTTTTTTATTTGGTCTTTTCAATTTTTTTTAACAAAAACTAAAAACCGCAGAGGTGATCAAATACCACCAAAAGAAAGCTCTATTTGTGGGAAAAAAATGCTAAAAATTTAATTTGAGTACAGTGTTGTATGACCGCATAATTGTCATTCAAAGTGCGACAGCGCTAAAAGCTGAAAAATGGTCTGGACAGGAGGAGGTTTATGTGCCCAGTAAGCATGTGGTTAAGGTGTTTCACTAATACAAAGCCAGTTCATCCTGAGGGAGCATGCAGAATTTACTCCCTCGAGTCTCCCCCCCCCCCCCCTTACTGCAGTGATTAGTTTGTTCAACTTATACTCACCCTCTCCATTGCTGTCATGCAGCTCTAGCATGTCCCCAGACCCTTTCCTTGTGACACCTGGCCACTGATGCTGGCGTTACAAAGTGAAAACTGCCTTGCTGCACATTAAGATGGTTTTTACTTTATAGCAGTGCCCTGATTCCTATCCCGCTGTATGATAATATTAATCAACAAAATACAAGAAACTTTGAATAACATTTAGTTTTAAACATTAATGACAGAACGGTAATTATAACAGTAATACGGTGACACTGATGGCACTGATGACACTAATGGCACTGTGACACTGATGACACGGTGACACTAATGGCACTTATGACACTGATGGCACTGTGGGCACTAATGACACTGTGGGCACTCATGGCACTGTGGGCACTAATGACACTGTGGGCACTAATGACACTGTGGGCACTAATGACACTGTGGGCACTCATGGCACTGTGGGCACCGATGGCACTGTGGACACTGATGGCACTGTGGACACTGATGGCACTATTTGGCAAGGGCAAAACAGTCTCTCTGCTCTGATATCGATCTCTGTGTGAGGAAGGAGAGCCGGCAAATGAGAGATGATCTCATTTGTTTACATTTGAGATAATTTCTCATTGGACGAGGCGATCATGTGGTAAATGGGCACTGTGAATGGCAACATACCACAATCTGTAATGGCTGTGTCCAAGGGACATGGCCATAACAGGTTTTCCCGTGGGGGGCGCAAACGGATCGTGTTTCCGGAAGGACATACATGGATGCCCTCCCGGCAATTAGGGCCTACGCTGTAGCCATCTTTCGGCTATAGCGTGGGCGCGTGGTGGTTAAAATGTCCGCCGGCTGGGTGCACGTGCAAGCCGACATTTGGCGGCAGCGGGCCGGGTGCGTCTCGCGGGTGGTAGGTTGGCGACCCCTGCAGTAGTTGAATAACAGTGCTCGTTTCCAAAAGAGAACTCTTTTAATTGATTCTGTATGCACTCTAATTCACAATTAGCCCCATTCACTTCTTTGGACTATCCCATAAAGTGCAGTGCACTTTGGTGGTGTAAAAACACATGACAATGCCCATTCATACAAAACCAAGTAAGTGGAACACCAAATTGATATGAAATGTAGGAACACTGGGTGAATTTTTGTTGTGACCAAAGCATGGATATATCAAATACAAAATTATAGGTTACAGTATGTGCTGTTTAAATAATTAACCTTAAATTTAGATAAATATTTTACATTTTTTCACACATAAATCAATGCCATAAATGTGTCTTTATGTAAGTGTGTGTGTGTGTTTTTTTTATTTTGGTTTGGTTGAGCACAGTTGACATATGTATTTTCCTTTTACTTTGCTAAGTAACTACGTAATAAACCTATATTGTAGAAACACATAGAAGTAGGTAATAAACTATACCTAAGTACTTTAGATAGGGTAGGGCGCCTGATTATACTCTTGCCTAGGGCAGCACAAAGCCAAAATATACCACTGCCTATACCCCCTCCCCATAAGAACCTCTGCCAGCTACAGCAGGAGTAGAAAGTGAAAGAAGTTAGAAACAAAAAGTGTCCCCTTTGGAAGTCCATCACACTGCACCTGCTCCTCAAACCATGGGTGGATTAACTGTAATACAAATTTCGCCCTGAATGGGACTGGGACAAGTCAGAATTCCAAGGATGGTTACTTTCCTCTCTGCAATATTGTTTCCTTTGCCAAGCTTAGGTACCTGACTAAAAGCAGTAGAAGGGACTTCCTTGCAGGCAGTTGGCCTCTCTATAACGTTACAATAATTATGGCAGAATTTCAACATCTTAGATTTTCATGTTATACCAGGTTACCATTTGCTTTCTTTGCAAAACAATGCTGTGTCCTAAAGCTATAGAATATTTCTTGTAGCAACAAGACATTTTTGCAACAATAAGCCCATGACAGTATCACATTTCTAGTAGGGCTAAGAAAGCGATGTGTAAATGATTAATTTTCCATCCACACTAAATGCCAATAACAAGAAGGAAGTTAATGCCAAAAAAACTTGTAAGCAAAGATTAAAACAATGAATATACTGTGTCTCCTAAAACAGTTAAAATGTCATTTTACCTTTGAGTATGTAATAAATATAAAATGCGACAATAATATTTGCAATAAAAATGTACTTGTGGACAAGTATAGGTACCAAAAATAAATGTTCCAACATTTTGGTTGACAAAATTCCAACATCCCTAGTAATGTTACTAGAGGTAGTTGTGGGAAATTTCTCCTGTAGAAATAGACTGCAACAAAGCACTTTTTTTAGTAAAATGTGGAAGGGTTAAAGCAGATGTAAAAACATAGAAGGACAACGAGCAAAGAGTAATCTAAAATAATGCACTCACTAGACAGTGGTGATTAGCAGGCACATCCATTAGGGCAACCAATGCGTTCCAGGTATCCAGGGCAGCTTCAATAGAGTGTGATGTCATCACACTCGGTGGCACCGGTGGTTTCCGGTGTCCCAGGCTGGATGAAGAGGGCGCAGGAGGAAGCCGCCAGCAGGAAGTGTCTGGTCTCTGATGGCCACTGATGGGCGGAGACTGATTCGCGCTCGCGTTTGGAGCATGTGTGCTCCTTCGTCAGGCCTGAGATTTTAGTGGGTGTGTTTACATCTACTTTAACAAACTGTGCTTGAGTTCTTTAAATTGCAGTGTTGAGGTATATTTTCTTATATGGTCCACCTGTGTGTACAGATCTGTACACATAAAAATTATTTTTAAGAACCAATATCTACCCACAACTGATTGGAAGCTAGGTTGTCAATTGTTAACTCCTTAGTCATTTTACTACTTAATGAGGCCTTTTTTAAGATTTTAACTTTTAGCTTGGGGTCATTAAAGCACATAGGACAAAGAGGTTCTTATGCTGCATCTCATCAAAGTGTCCCATTTTAGGGCTTCCTCTGGGATGGTGGCAATCGTGGCCATTTTCCTCCTGTATAGGGGATCTTATCCCTCTCTTTGATGACCCAAATCTTGGGGTCCTTGGACATTTGAGCATAAAAGACCCTATTTGCCACAAATTATGTGCAGCTGATTACCCAGAGTCCTATGTGTCACTGAGGCAAACACTGTCCTCAATACTTTCATCTCACCCACATACAATAGCCAGTGATTGGAAGGTTTGGAAACATCCTGTGGATGTGGCTAAAGATGATGGGGTGGGTGTAGGAGATAGGAAAGGGAGACATGCTTGACTTCTTTATGGTGCGGCCTGAACACAACTTGTCCTGCAGAACCTCCTCCTTTAACTTTAGGCCTACCTGATATTTTCTTTTTAATACAAAGAATGGTATCATTTTAATGTAAGTGATATAGGTAGTAAATATGTGGTGCTTTGATGTAGGCTACTTTACTGCACAAGTATGCAGTGACATGCTGCAAACAAAAGAGCTTTCCTGTGTCAACAAGTAAACGCAAAACACATCCTGGAATAAAAAGAAAGGTCCCAGCAAAATAAAATAACATTTACATTTCCAAAAGGAAAATACTCTAACATTAAACCTCAGCCCATTTTTTAACCTAGCAGAGAATAAAACAATACAGATAAACTTGAAAAAAAGGAAAAAAAATCAACCAAGCAACAACAACAGACAAAACGACTGTAAGGAAAAAAGAGAAAGGGGGTCCCAGCAGCTAAACAGCAACTACAGTACAGTACAGATAGCCCTAAAAAGAACGTTTGGGTCTCTGGCTAATTTGTACAAAGTTCAGGACTTTAGTGCTATTTATTTATGTTTTAAATAGTAAGTTTTCTTATAGTTCTTAGATCTCTTGTGGCTGCCACTTCCACTTGTCAATTCAGGCTGAATGCCACTTTATAAAAAAAAATCAAGTGTTGGTATAGAGACATCTCCCAAGCATGTAAATAAAGGATTGCTGACTTGCTGTGTCTCTTTAAGATGCAAAAACCTTCTTTCTGCTGTAAGATCCGCTTTGTTTAATTTCCCCTATGGCCAGGTTGCCTTTCCAGCAATAGCTTGCTTGTTAGCCTTTAAAAATGCCTACAATTTAGTATTAAGACTTACCCTTCAATAAGAGTCACTACTTAATTTCTGGTTTTGTTAACTTCAGACGGAATTCTACGAACCCTCTGCAAGTCAAATCAGATTTGCCCATCTCTAGTTATAACTGTCATAATATTATTCCTGCCTGTCTTCTTGACCTACTGAAAACCATCTCAAGGACTCAAAGTAATTTAAAATATCCCCAATGTCTTGAGAACTTAACCACTTGCTGACCAGCCACCGCAGTTTAACCACTTGACGACCGCCTCACGCCGATGTACGTCGGCAAGGCGGCACGGACAGGCAAAATCACGTACAGGGTACGTGATTTGCCTTCCGCGGGTGGGGGGTCCGATCGGACCCCCCCGCCGCCCAAGGCGGTCCCGTTTTGTCCCCCGGCGATCGGAGACGAGGGGGAGGCCATCCGTTCGTGGCCCCCCCCTCGCGATCGCCGCCGGCCAATGGGAACACTCCTTTGCTGCTGTATGCTAAACAGCAGCAAAGGAAATGATGTCATCTCCCCTCGGGTCGGTAGTTTCCGTTCCGGCCCGAGGAGAGACGACAAGTGAGTGACTGCACCAACACACACACACACAGTAGAACATGCCAGGCACACATTACACCCCGATCCCCCCCCCCCGATCGCCCCCCGATCCCCCCCAATCACCCCCCCCTGTCACAAACTGACACCAGCAGTTTTTTTTTTTTTTTTCTGATTACTGCATAGTGTCAGTTTGTGACAGTTACAGTGTTGGGACAATTAGGGTTAGCCCCCTGTAGGTCTAGGGTACCCCCCTAACCCCCCCTAATAAAGTTTTAACCCCTTGATCACCCCCCGTCACCAGTGTCACTAAGCGATCATTTTTCTGATCGCTGTATTAGTGTCACTGGTTCCGCTAGTTAGAGAGGTAAATATTTAGGTTCGCCGTCAGCGTTTTATAGCGTCAGGGACCCCCATATACTACCTAATAAATGTTTTAACCCCTTGATTGCCCCCTAGTTAACCCTTTCACCACTGATCACCGTATAACTGTTACGGTTGACGCTGGTTAGTTTGTTTATTTTTTATAGTGTCAGGGCACCCGCCGTTTATTACCGAATAAAGGTTTAGCCCCCTGATCACCCGGCGGTGATATGCGTCGCCCCAGGCAGCGTCAGATTAGCGCCAGTACCGCTAACACCCACGCACGCAGCATACGCCTCCCTTAGTGGTATAGTATCTGAACGCATCAATATCTGATCCGATCAGATCTATACTAGCGTCCCCAGCAGTTTAGGGTTCCCAAAAACGCAGTGTTAGCGGGATCAGCCCAGATACCTGCTAGCACCTGCGTTTTGCGCCTCCGCCCGGCCCAGCCCAGCCCACCCAAGTGCAGTATCGATCGATCACTGTCACTTACAAAACACTAAACGCATAACTGCAGCGTTCGCAGAGTCAGGCCTGATCCCTGCGATCGCTAACAGTTTTTTTGGTAGCATTTTGGTGAACTGGCAAGCACCAGCCCCAGGCAGCGTCAGGTTAGCGCCAGTACCGCTAACACCCACGCACGCACCGTACACCTCCCTTAGTGGTATAGTATCTGATCGGATCAATATCTGATCCGATCAGATCTATACTAGCGTCCCCAGCAGTTTAGGGTTCCCAAAAACGCAGTGTTAGCGGGATCAGCCCAGATACCTGCTAGCACCTGCGTTTTGCCCCTCCGCCCGGCCCGGCCCAGCCCACCCAAGTGCAGTATCGATCGATCACTGTCACTTACAAAACTCTAAACGCATAACTGCAGCGTTCGCAGAGTCAGGCCTGATCCCTGCGATCGCTAACAGTTTTTTTGGTAGCGTTTTGGGGAACTGGCAAGCGCCAGCGGCGTAGTACACCCCGGTCGTAGTCAAACCAGCACTGCAGTAACACTTGGTGACGTGGCGAGTCCCATAAGTGCAGTTCAAGCTGGTGAGGTGGCAAGCACAAGTAGTGTCCCGCTGCCACCAAGAAGACAAACACAGGCCCGTCGTGCCCATAATGCCGTTCCTGCTGCATTCGCCAATCCTAATTGGGAACCCACCGCTTCTGCAGCGCCCGTACTTCCCCCATTCACATCCCCAACCAAATGCAGTCGGCTGCATGAGAGGCATTTTTATGTCCTCCCGAGTACCCCTACCCAGCGAACCCCCCAAAAAAGATGTTGTGTCTGCAGCAAGCGCGTATATAGGCGTGACACCCGCTATTATTGTCCCTCCTGTCCTGACAATCCTGGTCTTTGCATTGGTGAATGTTTTGAACGCTACCATGCACTAGTTGAGTATTAGCGTAGGGTACAGCATTCCACAGACTAGGCACACTTTCACAGGGTCTCCCAAGATGCCATCGCATTTTGAGAGACCCGAACCTGGAACCGGTTACAGTTAGAAAAGTTAGTTACAAAAAAAGTGTAAAAAAAAAATATATATATATAAAATAAAAAAAAATAGTTGTCGTTTTATTGTTCTCTCTCACTCTACTCTCTCTCTATTGTTCTGCTCTTTTTTTTACTGTATTCTATTCTGCAATGTTTTATTGTTATTGTTATTATGTTTTATCATGTTTGTTTTTCAGGTATGTAATTATTTATACTTTACTGTTTACTGTGATTTATTGTTAACCATTGTTAACCATTTTTTTGTCTTCAGGTACGCCATGCACGACTTTGAGTGGTTATACCAGAATGATGCCTGCAGGTTTAGGTATCATCTTGGTATCATTCTTTTCAGCCAGCGGTCGGCTTTCATGTAAAAGCAATCCTAGCGGCTAATTAGCCTCTAGACTGCTTTTACAAGCCGTGGGAGGGAATGCCCCCCCCACCGTCTTCCGTGTTTTTCTCTGGCTCTCCTGTCTCAACAGGGAACCTGAGAATGCAGCCGGTGATTCAGCCTGCTGACCATAGAGCTGATCAGAGACCAGAGTGGCGCCAAACATCTCTATGGCCTAAGAAACCGGAAGCTACGAGCATTTCATGGCTTAGATTTCGCCGGATGTAAATAGCGCCATTGGGAAATTGGGGAAGCATTTTATCACACCGATCTTGGTGTGGTCAGATGCTTTGAGGGCAGAGGAGAGATCTAGGGTCTAATAGACCCCAATTTTTTCAAAAAAGAGTACCTGTCACTACCTATTGCTATCATAGGGGATATTTACATTCCCCGAGATAACAATAAAAATGATTAAAAAAAAAAAAAAATATGAAAGGAACAGTTTAAAAGTAAGATTAAAAAAGCAAAAAAATAATTAAGAAAAAAAAAAAAAAAAAAAAAAGCACCCCTGTCGCCCCCTGCTCTCGCGCTAAGGCGAACGCAAGCGGCGGTCTGTCGTCAAACGTAAACAGCAATTGCACCATGCATGTGAGGTATCACCGCGAAGGCCAGATCGAGTGCAGTAATTTTTCCAGTAGACCTCCTCTGTAAATCTAAAGTGGTAACCTGTAAAGGCTTTTAAAGGCTTTTAAACATGTATTTATTTTGTTGCCACTGCACGTTTGTGCGCAATTTTAAAGCATGTCATGTTTGGTATCCATGTACTCCGCCTAAGATCATCTTTTTTATTTCATCAAACATTTGGGCAATATAGTGTGTTTTAGTGCATTAAAATTTAAAAAAGTGTGTTTTTTCCCCAAAAAATGCGTTTGAAAAATCGCTGCGCAATTACTGTGTGAAAAAAAAAAAATGAAACACCCACCATTTTAATCTGTAGGGCATTTGCTTTAAAAAAATATATAATGTTTGGGGGTTCAAAGTAATTTTTTTGCAAAAAAAAATAACTTTTTCATGTAAACAATAAGTGTCAGAAAGGGCTTTGTCTTCAAGTGGTTAGAAGAGTGGGTGATGTGTGACATAAGCTTCTAAATGTTGTGCATAAAATGCAGGACAGTTCAAAACCCCCCTAAATGACCCCATTTTGGAAAGTAGACACCCCAAGCTATTTGCTGAGAGTCATGTCGAGTCCATGGAATATTTTATATTGCGACACAAGTTGCGGGAAAGAGACAAATTTTTTTTTTTTTTTTGCACAAAGTTGTCACTAAATGATATATTGCTCAAACATGCCAAGGAAATATGTGAAATTACACCCCAAAATACATTCTGCTGCTTCTCCTGAGTACGGGGATACCACATGTGTGGGACTTTTTGGGAGCCTAGCCGCGTACGAGACCCCGAAAACCAAGCACCGCCTTCAGGCTTTCTAAGGGCGTGAATTTTTGATTTCACTCTTCACTGCCTATCACAGTTTCGGAGGCCATGGAATGCCCAGGTGGCACAAAACCCCCCCAAATGACCCCATTTTGGAAAGTAGACACCCCAAGCTATTTGCTGAGAGGTATAGTGAGTATTTTGCAGACCTCACTTTTTGTCACAAAGTTTTGAAAATTGAAAAAAGAAAAAAAAAAAATGTTTTTTCTTGTCTTTCTTCATTTTCAAAAACAAATGAGAGCTGCAAAATACTCACCATGCCTCTCAGCAAATAGCTTGGGGTATCTACTTTCCAAAATGGGGTCATTTGGGGGGGGTTTGTGCCACCTGGGCATTCCATGGCCTCCGAACCTGTGATAGGCAGTAAAGAGTGAAATCAAAAATTTTCACCCTTAGAAATCCTGAAGGCAGTGATTGGTTTTCGGGGTCCCGTACGCGGCTAGGCTCCCAAAAAGTCCCACACATGTGGTATCCCCATACTCAGGAGAAGCAGCTGAATGTATTTTGGGGTGCAATTCCACATATGCCCATGGCCTGTGTGAGCAATATATCATTTAGTGACAACTTTTTGTAAATATTTTTTTTTTTTTTTGTCATTTTTCAATCACTTGGGACAAAAAAAATAAATATTCAATGGGTTCAACATGCCTCTCAGCAATTTCCTTGGGGTGTCTACTTTCCAAAATGGGGTCATTTGGGGGGGTTTTGTACTGCCCTGCCATTTTAGCACCTCAAGAAATGACATAGGCAGTCATAAACTAAAAGCTGTGTAAATTACAGAAAATGTACCCTAGTTTGTAGACGCTATAACTTTTGCGCAAACCAATAAATATACGCTTATTGACATTTTTTTTACCAAAGACATGTGGCCGAATACATTTTGGCCTAAATGTATGACTAAAATTTAGTTTATTGGATTTTTTTTATAACAAAAAGTAGAAAATATCATTTTTTTTCAAAATTTTCGGTCTTTTTCCGTTTATAGCGCAAAAAATAAAAACCGCAGAGGTGATCAAATACCATCAAAAGAAAGCTCTATTTGTGGGAAGAAAAGGACGCAAATTTCGTTTGGGTACAGCATTGCATGACCGCGCAATTAGCAGTTAAAGCGACGCAGTGCCAAATTGGAAAAAGACCTCTGGTCCTTAGGCAGCATAATGGTCCGGGGCTCAAGTGGTTAACTGGGGCAGAATGGCATGGCTGGGTGAAACGACGTTATGTAACTAGGGGCGTGCGCCCGCTGCTCGCCCCTGAAGCCTATGCAAGTGCCCGGCGGTCGCGATCACTGCCGGGCTCCCGCGTTCGCTACTGACACACCAAGAACCGGGATCTGTGTGTGTAAACACACAGTTTCCGGTTCTCTGAGGGGAGAAGGAAGTCAATGATTGTCTGTTCATACAAAGTATGAACAGCGATCTGTCATCTCCCCTAGACAGTCCCATCCCCCCTTCAGTTAGAACACAGAGAGGGAACACAATTAACCCCTTGATTGCCCCTAGTGGTTAACCCCTTTCCTGCCAGTGACATTTTTACAGTAATCAGAGCATTTTTATAGCATTTTTATAGCACTGATCGCTGTATAAATGACAATGGTCAAAAAAAGTGTCAAAAGTGTCCGATGTGTCCGCCATAATGTCGCAGTCCCAATACAAATCACAGATCGCCGACATTACTAGTAAAAAAAAAAAAAATTAATAATAAAAATGCCATAAAACTATCCCCTATTGTGTAGACGCTATAACTTTTGCGCAAACCAATCAATATTCGCTTATTGCGTTTTTTTTTTTTTTTTTACCAAAAATATGTAGAATAAAATATATCGGCCTAAACTGAGGAAAAAGAAATTTTTTTTAAATATTTTTTGGGGGATATTTATTATAGCAAAAAGTTAAAAATATTGCGTTTTTTTCAAAATTGTCGCTCTTTTTTTGTTTATAACGCAAAAAATAAAAACCACAGAGGTGATCAAATACCACCAAAAGAAAGCTCTATTTATGGGAAAAAAAGGACGTCAATTTTGTTTGGGTGCAACGTCGCACGACCGCGCAGTTGTCAGTTAAAGCAACGCAGTGCCAAATCGCAAAAAAGTGCCCTGGTCAGGAATGGGGTAAAATCTTCCGGGGCTGAAGCGGTTAATGTTGTCCACCATATTTAATTAGTTGCTCACCACTACCTGAAAGTGGCTATAGGTATGAATATCTACAAAACTCTAATGAGGCTGGGCTTACATTTTTTCCTTTAACAAATCATCATGTGAATTCTTTACCTTGTACTGGTTTCAGCAGTAGGTCTCTGGCTGATTTGTACAAAGTTCAGGGCTTCAGTGCCATTTCTTTATGTTTTAACTGGCAAATTTTCTTATAGTTTTTAGATCTCTTGTGGCTGCCACTTCCACTGGTCAATTTAGGCCTAAAACCACTTAATAATAAATAAGACATCTAACAAGCATATAATTAAAGGATTGGTGATTTTCTATGTCATCTTTGAAGTTGCAAAAACCTTCTCCCTGCTGTAAGATACTTTAAAAACTTTTTTTTGCTTTGTTTAATTTCCCCTATGGCCAGGTTGCCTTTCTAACAATAGCTTGCTTGTTAGCCTTTAAAAATGACTACAATTTAGTATTGAGATTCACCCTTCAATAAGAGTCCCTGCCTAATTCCGGGTTTTGTTGATTACAGATGGAATTCTACGAAATTCCAGATTTGCTGGAATTGAGGTAATATCTCTGCAATGGATCATGACCTTCCCTTAGAAATGGCCTTGGTAATTTAATGTTGTCCACCACATTTAATTAGTTGTCCACCACTGCCTGAAGGTGGCTATAGGTATGAATATCTACAAAATTCTAATGAAGCTGGACATTTAACAAAACATCATGTGAATTCTTTACCTTGTACTGCTTAGTAAACCACTCCTGTCAATCTGTCTGGTGGTCTGTAGTGTTCTTTTTGTCTGGGGTTTGGGGAATAGTTTCAAGAATTCATGCTCCAACCACTCAGTACTTCACACTACATGGTCTGTCAGTGTAATGGGGGTGTGCGAGTGACTGCACTTATTCATAGGGACTCCTGCACACAATGATCACATATATACCCATTGTGCCCTCTGCCCTGCATGTGTTGTCAATAACAGAGCCTGTAAATTTCCAATGCAAAAGCTTTAGAATAGACACGGGTAATAAATATAATTCACAACAATACTGGGCTACAGAAATATAACTTTAAAAAAATATAACTGTAGTGAATTAACATGCAAAAATTAGTACTTTGTGTTTTTACAGTAAGGTTGATCATATGCTTGCAAATTTGATCAAGCTTTTTGTCAAAATTGAAAGGCAATTGATGATATAAAATGGTGATTTCAAGCTACAGAAAAGAGATTGAAGGGAAATAACACTGATCTAATACAGCAAGGAAAAAATAAGATTGCTCTTTAAGGGATTGCCATAATTTTTTAAAACTTAATTTCAATTTGATTACAATTTTTCTTTTTTTTTTAAACTGTCAATGTTTTGTCCAGATTTGAAGTCACAATCAAAAAAATGTTGGTAGTCACTCAAATTCATTGCAAAGTTTCTGGCAAACTACTTTATATTAAATTTCTGATTCCCATTGGGTAAAAATAGTTTGAGATTGACAAAATTGCCAGCCTAGAGACGTTTTTTTAGTATGTAATCAATGTAAAGCATTGTAGTTTTATTTTACTACTTTAAGATCAATGCATAGGTGTATAAGAGGAGATGCATTTTATGCATACTAAAATGAAAAAACATGCCTTCATTCTAGTGTCAGCAGACTTTCACAAAAAAGTTTGATTGACAGCCAATGTTGAAACAATATAAATAATTTTCAAACTCCAGGCAGATATAAAACACATATAGGATAAATTGTAGCGCTAAAACACACATGTATTAATAGTGAATAAAGTTCAAAGTGCATGTAGACGTAATGTCCCAAGTAAAAAGGGAATATATAATCCAAATAGGACAACAGTCTGCAGTGAGATTAAATAATCTGTGTATCGATCCTGTCTGCTTCCCAACCGTCAACTTGTATATCATCAACTTTAGCGAATAGATGGAATACGCTTACCAGAGAGGTTGGATTCTACTGCCATGAGCATAGAATCAATGGAGCTTGATGCCACCCTGGGCAAAGTAGTGAAGTGTTGGAGGCAAGGGTAGAGCCTCTACAGGGCCGGGACGTCCCCTCTATATCCACCGAAGCAGAGCCAAAATGGATTCCAAAAAGCAAAGTGGTTTCTCAGTTCTCCAGGATATGTGGAAAAAGGAAGGAATGCTTCCACATAGTGTAATTCTGGGTGTTTTTATTCATAAAAAAACCACAATACAGATAAAAAGTGATCACAAAGTAAAAGCAGTGTATAGGGTCTGTAAAAGTCGCCCTATGGGTTTCGGTCCAATGACCTTCAACAGGGGCATGTGGGACCCTCATGACACTGCCGAAATTTATAAACTAATGTATACCATCTAAAATGATCAAGACCAATAGGCTGTAAACAAACGAACAAAAATGGATCTCATTGGACCCAGAGAACATCACCTGTTAGGATATGACACACCCCTTAAGAATGTCCAATCTGTGAACTTGTGGCATAAAGTTTACTTTATCTTTTAGGCCAATGAAAGTGTAAAGTCTCTCTATGTCCATATGAATGGTTATGGCTGCAGAATGGGCGTCCACATGTAGAAAGCCCAGGAACACAGCCAGAACATGAGCGTGTGACGTCAGTGTTTGAGACTGTGTGGTCCGTGCAGGAGGGTTGCCTGGCAACCCTACACGCTGTTAACCAAAAGCCCGCGAACACAGAAGGCTTGTCCGCGCGGCCGTCACTTGGCGCTGGATAACTAAAAACATGCGGACCGTGCAGAAGGGTTGCCTAGCAACCCTGCACGCTACCGCTCGGAAGCCCGCGAGCACAGGGGGGCGTGTCAGTGTGGTCATCACATGATCCCGGGTGATCCCTCATGTGATGACTGACGTCATTCACATAGGGACACTCGGGACAGGTTGCCAGACAGCAACATCGCTGACTCGGGAGAGCCGGCGAACACAAGAGGCGTGTCCGCACGGCCGTCACGTGACCCTGGGTTGTCCTCCGTGTGATGACTCAATCATTCACACGTGGTCACTCAAGGCGAGTTGTCAGGCAATGGGGACGCAATGTTAGGAAAGTCCGCAATAATGTGGACGTACCAGCACTGCAGTCGTCCACTACAGGAGAGAACTCTCCCATGACCCCTGACACCAATCACCTTTAAGGGTACATCAGTGTGCCAGGGAGGATGGGCGACATTCTGAAATAGGTGCCCTCACCGGACAATCCTGGTATCACTCTTAATGCAAAGAGAGACATGCAAGGAGTGAAAGTGAAAATTGTAAATGAACATATGAAACCATGTAAATGGATGTATGAAATAAAGATGTGAAAGTGATAAAAAAAAAAAAAAATATGAAATAAAATAAAAATTGACTACTTTGCCCAGGGTGGCATCAAGCTCCATTGATTCTATGCTCATGGCAGTAGAATCCAACCTCTCTGGTAAGCGTATTCCATCTATTCGCTAAAGTTGATGATATACAAGTTGACGGTTGGGAAGCAGACAGGATCGATACACAGATTATTTAACCACTAGCCTACCGCCCACCGTCATATGACGGCCGGACGGTAAGCCTATTGTTCTGAGTGGGCGTCATATGACGTCCTCGCCCTCCCGAGCCACTAGGGGGCGTGCGCGCGCGCCCACTGCGTCACTCGGGACCCGGTGCGCGTGCCCGGCGGCCGCGATGTCCGCCGGGCACCCGCGATTGCCGGGTAACAGAGCAGGAGCGTGGATCTGTGAATGTAAACACAGATCCACGTCCTGTCAGAGAGGAGAGGAGACCGATGGTGTGTCCCTTGTACATAGGGACACCGATCGGTCACCTCCCCCAGTCAGTCCCCTCCCCCCACAGTTAGAATCACCTCCTTAGGTCATACATTAACCCCTCGATCGCCCCCTAGTGTTAACCCCTTCCCTGCCAGTCACATTTACACAGTAATCAATGCAATTTTATAGCATTGATCGCTGTATAAATGTGAATGGTCCCAAAAATGTGTCAAAAGTGTCCGATGTGTCCGCCGCAATATCGTAGTCACAATAAAAATTGCAGATCGCCGCCATTACTAGTAAAAAATAAATAAATAATAAAAATGCTATAAATCTATCCCGTATTTTGTAGACGCTATAACTTTTGCGCAAACCAATCAATATACGCTTATCGCAATTTTTTTTTACCAAAAATATGTAGAAGAATACGTATCGGCCTAAACTGAGGAAAAAATTTGTTTAAAAAAAAAAAAATGGATATTTATTATAGCAAAAAGTAAAAAATATTGTGTTTTTTCAAAATTGTCCCTCTTCTTTTGTTTATAGCGCAATAAATAAAAACCGCAGAGGTGATCAAATACCACCAAAAGAAAGCTCTATTTGTGGGGAAAAAAATGCAAAAAATTTAATTAAGGTGCAGTGTAACATGACCGCGCAATTGTCATTCAAAGTGCGACAGCGCTGAAAACTGAAAAATGGCTTGGGCAGGAAGGGGGTGTAAGTGCCCTGTATTGAGGTGGTTAATCTCACTGCGGACTGTTGTCCTATTTGGATTATATATTCCCTTTTTACTTGGGACATTACGTCTACATGCACTTTGAACTTTATTCACTATTAATACATGTGTGTTTTAGCGCTACAATTTATCCTATATTTGTTACCTTTTTGTCTCATGGTTTGTAGCAGCTGGTTTTTGTTTTTTCGGGTAGCGCATTAATCATTTCTTTTTTTCACTGGTATCACTTTTTGACTTTTTGTTTTTTGCTGCTCCCTTTATTTCATTATACTTCTAGCTTTACCGTAGGTTGTATATATGGATGTATTTGATTACAGGACCGCTAGGTCCCTAAACACGGAAGGTGTATTTGTGGTTACCAATCCAGATTCAGAAGTAGGTGGCCTCTTCATGAGATTGAAAAATTTGATGATAAGTGAAATTCATCTCCAATGGGATACCGCCTTTCTCGAACAATATATAAGAGAACGGATGGTACCCAGAGGTCTACGCTGGGACGTTTTTCCCCAGCAAGATGAATCCGACGTTGAGTCATGGTTTAAATATTTTAATGATGTAGGGATACAACTTTTAGACTTTTTAATTCAAAGAAAACGTATCAAGTTATCCTTGATGGATCAAGAAATTAAAGATCTCAAGGATAAACTTTTAGTACACAAGACCACGGCTGAATACATTTCCCTTTCATCCACTCTGAAAAACAACTTAGAGAAGGAAGAAAAGGATCAGAGGAATAAGAAACAAAAGAAATATAATCGTGACTTTTCTGATTATAGTACAAACATGGTTTTTAATTGGCAAAAAAAGATGGCCTCTTCTGCCATAGTAGAGAATGGGTCCCTGCCTATGGAGACTCAACAGGCAACAAAACCTAAAGTAGATAGGAGATTGGTGTATGAACCCCCCCAAAATTCTGGAGGAACTTCAGGGCAAGCGTATCATACTCCTAAACGCCCTCTAGATTCTAAATCCAATAATCCCAGGAATCCTGGCCCCCGAAGTATCTACCCCCGTCCACCACCCCCTGCCTATCCTCCTCCTAACTATAGAGGAGATGGACCAAAAAACCGAGGTAGAGGTTACTCAAGGGGACATCCAGTTAATCCACCTTACCGAGGAATGTCTGGGTTTACACCATACAGAGGGCAATATCGGGGAGGTAATCAGAGAACTAGATCATATAGTCGGGATTACCCTTATGAGACCCCGGTACATACCCAAAATCGTTATTTACCTTTACAGGAATATCCAATACCAGATACATATCATGAATCCTATCCTCAATATGATAGAGAGGAAGATGCTTACAATAGGTCACCATATAATTATAATCAAAGAGGCTTAAATTTTGAACAAGCATCGGGTTTTCAGAGGCCCATAGAAAACCATTTGAGCTACCAAGAAGGAAAAGAGGGACCAGAGGGGAGTGGAAGGCTAGAAGCAAAAAGAAAAAGAGTCTGAGAGGAGCAGGGATTTTTAATCTCAGTACAGTCCATTTGACTGAGGCCGAAAAATCGGTTCTAGACAAAGGACTTAAATTCGTGCCTCCAAGACCCCTAAACAAATTTTGTACATTCATTGATGTGTTGAAATTCACTAGAAAATTAAGTATACAGAGACACTTTTTGAGTCAACCCTCCATCTCTTCTACAACCAATAATATTTCCAATAATAGTGAATATACACATTCGGGACTAGCTAATCCCTCATTATTCAACCCTCCTGGAAATTTGGCCCCATCCCTTCAGGTTTTTAGGAACCTGGTCCTGCAAGATTTGGACCAGCTTCCTAAACCGAAAAGAAAGACTCATATTGATCCGCAAATTAAAATAGGGCTCAAAGAACTTTGTGACAGGAAAGACCTCATTATAAGACCTTCTGACAAGGGTGGGGGTATTGTAGTTCTCAATAAGAAGGACTACATTGGAGAAATGCTTAAGATCCTCCAGGATCGAAACACTTATACTCCTATAAACTTTATTCCCACCCAGAAATACAAACGAGCCTTAGTAGAACTGGTTAATGAGGGTTACGCATTAGGGATCCTTAATAAAAAAGAGAAGAATTATTTGGTGCCTCTAGTTCCACGGATCCCCGCAATATATTATCTCCCTAAAGTCCACAAGGACCCAGTCAATCCCCCTGGCAGACCCATTGTCAGCGGGATTGACTCGGTCACTTCCAGGATAGGGAGATATGTGGATTTTTTTCTTCAACCACTGGTTCAATCCACCCCGTCCTATCTTAAGGACACTAGGGACGTTATTCAACATCTGGAAAAGGTCATGCTTAGGGAGGGAACGTATTTGGTTACAGCCGATGTGGCTGCACTATATACGTGCATACCACATCTGCTGGGATTCAATGCAGTTGAAAAACATCTTTCTAAGAACCATACTTTACCAATATTGCAGCGCAATTTCATTATGCAGCTTTTACGGTTTGCAACCGGCCACAACTACTTCTGGTTCCAGAACCAATTTTACGTACAAAAGGGTGTGGCCATGGGGGCTAAGTTTACCCCCAGCCTGGCCAACCTTTTTATGGCCCGGTGGGAAGATGGATGTCGTCTATGCCTGCCATAGACCAGAGTTGGTCCTCTGGGTCAGGTATATTGACGACATCTTCCTCCTATGGCAGGGAGACCGTGAGTCGTTGGACATTTTTATGGCATTTTTGAATGCCAACGATCGTGGTATTTCCCTGAGTTATGAGGCCAGTACATTTTCTATTCATTTTTTAGATTTGGAAATCATGGTAGTAGACCAACACCTGGAGTTTAAAACTTACTTCAAACCCACAGATCGTAACGGGTATATCCCATCTGACAGTTGTCACCACACCCAATGGTTACGGTCTGTTCCACGCAGCCAGTTTCTATGATTGCGTCGCAATTGTTCCCAAATTAATGACTATTATGCACAATCTCTGATACTGAAGGACAGATTTATAGCTAAGGGGTACAATGCAGGAGAACTGGATGCAGAAATCAATCGAGTGTCACAGATTGATAGGAACTTGACACACATAGAACGGTCCACGGATACCTCTGATTCCCGAGCCAAATGGTTGTTTTTCACCACATACTCCACCCAGTTCAAAGAAATAAGGGCCATCTTCAGAAAACACTGGAAAGTACTCAAGAGTGACAGATTTCTAGGTCCTGCGCTACTGGAAAATGCTGGGGTCATTTTTAGAGGGGCCCGTTCCATACAGGGACAAATTGCCCCCAACATCATAGATCCCCCAAAGAAAATTTCCTTTTTCCAACAATGCCAAGGCTACTACCCGTGTCGTAGGTGCAGTGTATGTGTACATAATGGGTTAAGGGGACGTAAAATGGATACCTTCAGTTCCACGATCACCTCACGTATTTACCACATGAAAGAGTTTGCCACCTGTACCACTCAATATGTGGTTTATTTGATTACCTGCCCATGTAAAAAACAATACGTGGGCAGGACTATCAGAACATTCACCATACGTGTAAATGAACACATTGCGGGTATAAAAGGAGGCAAGGACAAACATACGGTACCCCGACACTATTTACTCCACCATAACAAGGACCCCACGGGAAGTACTTTCCAGGTGATTGACAAGTTTGTCCCCCATTGGCGGGGGGAGTCACGCCTCCGGGGGGTATCCAAGCTCGAGACATACTCTATACACCAGCTCAAATCTTATTTCCTGTTTGGGCTTAACGTGGAATGGGATCTGAGCTCATTTATCAATCTATCCTAATACATTCTATTTTAGTTTCACCCCATTTCTAGTGTCACCCTTTTTTGTCACTATAGTAACCCTCATTCAGCGCATCTTTATACATGATTTTACACATTTTTTACACACTTTATATATATATTCACACTTCATATTTGGATATATTCACATACACTTTTCCTTATCAGTATACATTTTTTGTCTTGACTTTTGAGCCATGATACTGATTATCATCTTTTCATTTATTTTTCAGGGGGTGTAGTGATTCCGGCCGAGTTCAGGTCCGGTTCTAAAACACTCCATTTATTTTACATTTTTCACTAGCATTTTTATTTCAATTTTTATTTTGTTTCATATTTTTTTTTTTTAATCACTTTCACATCTTTATTTCATACATCCATTTACATGGTTTCATATGTTCATTTACAATTTTCACTTTCACTCCTTGCATATCTCTCTTTGCATTAAGAGTGATACCAGGATTGTCCGGTGAGGGCACCTATTTTAGAATGTCGCCCATCCTCCCTGGCACATTGATGTACCCTTAAAGGTGATTGGTGTCAGGGGTCATGGGAGAGTTCTCTCCTGTAGTGGACGACTGCAGTGCGGGTACGTCCGAATTATTGCGGACTTTCCTAACATTGCGTCCCCGTTGCCTGACAACTCGCCTTGAGTGACCACGTGTGAATGATTGAGTCATCACACGGAGGACAACCCAGGGTCATGTGACGGCCGTGCGGACACGCCTCTTGTGTTCGCCGGCTCTCCTGAGTCAGCGATGTTGCTATCTGGCAACCTGTCCCGAGTGTCCCTATGTGAATGACGTCAGTCATCACATGAGGGATTACCCGGGTGCATGTGATGACCGCACTGACATGCCCCCTGTGCTCGCGGGCTTCCGACCGGTAGCGTGCAGGGTTGCTAGGCAACCCTTCTGCGCGGTCCGCATGTTTTTAGTTATCCAGCGCCACGTGACGGCCGCGCGGACACGCCTTCTGTGTTCGCGGGCTTTTGGTTAACAGTGTGTAGGGTTGCCAGGCAACCCTCCTGCACGGACCACACAGTCTCAAACACTGACGTCACACGCTCATGTTCTGGCTGTGTTCCTGGGCTTTCTACATGCGGACGCCCATTCTGCAGCCATAACCATTCATATGGACATAGAGAGACTTTACACTTTCATTGGCTTAAAAGATAAAGTAAACTTTATGCCACAAGTTCACAGATTGGACATTCTTAAGGGGTGTGTCATATCCTAACAGGTGATGTTCTCTGGGTCCAATGAGATCCATTTTTGTTCGTTTGTTCACAGCCTATTGGTCTTGATCATTTTAGATGGTATACATTAGTTTATAAATTTTGGCAGTGTCATGAGGGTCCCACATGCCCCTGTTGAAGGTCATTGGACCGAAACGCATTAGGCGACTTTTACAGACCCTATACACTGCTTTTACTTTGTGATCACTTTTCATATGTATTGTGTTTTTTTTTATTAAATTAAAAACACCCAGAATTACACTATGTGGAAGCATTCCTTCCTTTTTCCACATATCCTGGAGAACTGAGAAACCACTTTGCTTTTTGGAATCCATTTTGGCTCTGCTTCGGTGGATATAGAGGGGACGTCCCGGCCCTGTAGAGGCTCCACCCTTGCCTCCAACACTTCACTACTTTGCCCAGGGTGGCATCAAGCTCCATTGATTCTATGCTCATGGCAGTAGAATCCAACCTCTCTGGTAAGCGTATTCCATCTATTCGCTAAAGTTGATGATATACAAGTTGACGGTTGGGAAGCAGACAGGATCAATACACAGATTATTTAATCTCACTGCGGACTGTTGTCCTATTTGGATTATATATTCCCTTTTTACTTGGGACATTACGTCTACATGCACTTTGAACTTTATTCACTATTAATACATGTGTGTTTTAGCGCTACAATTTATCCTATATTTGTTACCTTTTTGTCTCATGGTTTGTAGCAGCTGGTTTTTGTTTTTTCGGGTAGCGCATTAATCATTTCTTTTTTTCACAGATATAAAACACAGCTCATATATGACATAATGCAGCTCTGTATGTATCAATACATTCTTAAATGTGTTTTTTTAAACCACTTCAGCCCCAAAAGATTAGGCTGCTCAATGAACAGAGCACTTTTTACAATTTGGCACTGCGCTGCTTTAGCTGGTAATTGCGCGGTCATGCAGTGTTGTACCCAAACAAAAAATGTGTTCTTTTTTCCCCCATAAATAGAGCTTTATTTTGATGGTATTTGATTGCCTCTGTGATTTTTATTTTTTGCGATATAAACGGAAAAAGACTGACAATTTTGAATAAAAAACAATATTTTTTTACTTTCTGCTATAAGATATATGCAATAAAAAAAAATGTAAAAAATCGAATTTCTTCATAGGCTAATATGTATTCTGCTACATATTTTTTGAAAAAAAATTATATTTTATACTTTTTGTTAGAAGAAAAATACAAAAAACCCAATTTTAGTCATACATTTAGGCCAAAATGTATTCAGCCACGTCTTTGGTAAAAAAAATGTCAATAAGCGTATATTCTTTGGTTTGCGCAAAAGTTATAGTGTCTACAAACTATGGTACACTTTCTGGAATGTACGCAGCTTTTAGTTTATGACTGTCTCATTTCTTGAGGTGCTAAAATGGCAGGGCAGTACAAACCCCCCAAAATGACCCCATTTTGGAAAGTAGACATCCCAAGGAAATTGCTGAGAGGCATGTTGAGCCCATTGAAGATTTTATTTTTTTGTCACGAGTGATTGAAAAATGATGAAAAAAAAAATTACACAAAGTTGTCACTAAATGATATATTGCTCACACATGCCATGGTTATGGTTGGAGTTACACCCCAAAATACATTCTGCTGCTTCTCCTGAGTATGAGGATACCACATGTGTGGGACTTTTTGGGAGCCTAAACGCGTACAGGACCCCGAAAACCAATCTGCCTTCAGGCTTTCTAAGGGCGTAAATTTTTGATTTCACTCCTCACTGCCTATCACAGTTTCGAAGGCCATAAAATGCCAAGATAGCACAACCCCCCCCCCCCCATGACCCCATTTTGTAAAGTAGACACCCCAAGCTATTTGCTGAGAGGCATGGTGAGTATTTTTCAGCTCTCATTTGTTTTTGAAAATGAAGAAAGAAAGAAAAGAAAAATGTAGTTTTTTTCCCTTTTTTCAATGTTCAAAACCTTATGACAAGAAGCGAGATCTGCAAAATACTCAGCATGACTCTCAGCAAAAAGCTTGGGGTGTCTACTTTCCAAAATGGGGTCATTTGGGGGGTTGGTGCTATCTGGGCATTTCATGGCCTCTAAAACTGTGATAGGCAGTGAGGAGTGAAATCAAGGCGGTGCTTGGTTTTCGGGGTCCTGTACGTGGCTAGGCTCCCAAAAAGTCTCACACATGTGGTATCCCTGTACACAGGAGAAGCAGCAGAATGTATTTTGGGGTGTAATTCCACATATGCCCATGTACAAAAGTGTGATTGCCTCTACATGTTTCACCACAAACGTGGCTTCTTCTGGAGCTGTTGTATAACCTTGTTATTTAATGTTTGCCACCAAAACAAAAAATATAAAATCAGTTTGGTATCTTTAATAATTAACAATACATTCATACAGGAACCCAGTATTGGTACCTAAAAATATATTTATATTATAAACCTCACATTGAGATTATCTGATGGATACACTCTCACCCTTTCAAAGTAGTCTTGATTCCAAATGATCCCCCAGACCCATCAAAAGGTTTCATGGGGAACGTCTGTGCCAAAAAAGAGGAAAAAGAGGCATTGCCCTATAACAGCACCTGTGAAATTACACAAATAAATCATTAGCTATAACGCCTAACTTCCATTTTGATGATATCTGAACTGATCTTGTTTGGGCCTAACCTAGTGTTTCAAGGAATTTTAATGAATCGATCGATCAATGTTTCAATCCTTTTCTGTGTATAAACCTCTTCTAATGCCAGCAAGTTTACAGGGTAATTATGCCATCTGGAATTGAATTAAATAAAAAAATCAGGTTTCGCTAATTAAACAAGTACTGTACATGTTTTACTTTGATTATAATCAACTATTCTATAGCTCTTACCTGAGCAATTTCCCTCTTTTAGTTTACCACTGTTCCTTGGCTCAGTGTCCCCACGACATCTCTTTATCCAGTGAAGATTAAATTTTTTTTTATTTTTTTTATTTCAGTCTATCACAAGGGTTAAACCCCTAAGAAAAAAGCCAAAAGAACAGTGACAGGTTACACACCCACAGAGGGCAATAAACCTTCCTGCTGAGATGGGAAAGAAAAAAAAGCAACTTACATTTAAATTGGTTAAGAGCCTCACTAGCAACAGTGTGGATGGCCACAGCAATGTAGTGTGCTAGAAAGGCTCTTATATACTCTAATACCCCCAGCAATGTATGGTGTCATTGCTGATTGAGGCAATCAGAGGTTTAATTTAACACTGATGTGCTCAGGCCGTTTGGGGCACTCTATCGCGCATGCACGAGACTGCTGCGGCCATCTTGGAAAGTCCTTTTGTCCATACTTGATAGTACTGGGAAAAGGCATGCTATCCAGGTAAAGATGGGCACAGAGATAGAGAATCTCTATCCCAAGAGGGACCACCACCAACCAGGGCAGCCAAATTGGGCCCCCCAGAGCCTGCAAGTCGCAGTCGGCACACCACGCTGTACCGCGCATGTGCGGACCCGCTGCGGCCATCTTAAGGGGTCCATCCGCCCTTACTTGATGGTCACAGATGAAATATCGGCCACAATAAGTACAGGGCAGAGAAAATCTACATAGACACTGCCTGCAGCAAGGCATAGCATAAGGATTGTAATAAATGAATTTGGTTTTATTATACCGCACTATATTGGGATTATCAATTGTCCATAGGCAATGAATTTGGGGATTGAACAAAAAAGAAAGGGAAGAAAAACTACCTTATAATCATTCAGGGGATCAGTTTTATGGAAGTATTTGTAGTATATAGAATAAACATGGCACTGCTCATGTATACATTAGGCATGATAATAATTTATTAATCAAATTATCCCCGAAATTAAAGGGGAACTATAAAAAAGTGGACACCATGGAACCAAACCAAATCAAGGGCCAGACTGTTATCACATCAGATAAGCTTTACATAAAAACCGCGAAAAAAATAAAATAAAAAAAGAAACATTTTTATGCATTAGAAATGTATGACAACTCTTACATCTTCAATTAATCCCCCATATGAAATGCAGAAAATAAAAGAAAGAAGCAACAGATGGAAACAGAGAAAGACACACGTCTCTCATAAGGAGACAGAAATGCCCTACAGGAATGGCTTAAAACTTAATGCATCATTTAGTCCTGGATACTTTGTAGCAGACAAATTGTACATCCATTTGGTTTCTCTCTGTAGTAATAACCTATCCACATCACCCCCTCTCGTTTAGGGGGATATACTCCAGAGCAAAGAACCTCATCTTAGCGGTGTCAAACTGGTGATATAATTCCACGTGGCAACCTGTAATGCTGCGTACACACGACCGGACTTTACGGCATACTTGGTCTGGCGAACCGGAGTCCGTCGGACAATCCGATCATGTGTGGGCTCCAGCGGACTTTTTTTTCTCAAAAGTTTGACGGACCTAGAAATAAAACATGTTTCAAATCTGTCCGACGGACTCGGCTTTCTAGCGTACAAACCGGTCGTCTGTGTGCTAGTCCGACGGACCAAAACTGACGCATGCTCTGAAGCAAGTACAAGACGGAAGCGCTCGGTCTGGTAAAACTAGCCTTCGTATTGAAGCTAGCACATTCCTCTTCTGTGATCTTTTAATACAGCGCATTCTTTTTTTCTTTATAATGCGAGAGGAATGAAGTTGTTTTGCTGCTTATATTCACACAGAGTTCTCACAAACTACTTTCTTCATGATTTTTCCTCATGCCATGACTAATATCATAGTTTTTAAAAGCCAGATCTCCAGAAATAATGTATGAAATTATTTTTTGGATTCATCTTTAGTATTTTTATATTTAATCAATATCTTTTTTACAATGTGTGCTAAATTCTCAAAACTGTTAGTTTATTTATTTATTTTTTTTGGAGTTTTAAGTTACCACAATAACCTTAATATTTTGTATTGTTTTAATGTACCTTAATGAGGTTGGTGTCCCTTGTTAATTAGACATAGGGGGGTTATTTTCAAAAGGATAATTCATTTTGCACTACAAGTGCAAAGTGTAGTTAAAATTGCACTGAAAGAGCATTTGGAAGTGCATTCAATGTGGATCCGAGGGGCACATGCAAGGAATCTTAAAAAAAAACATTTCTCTTTCACATGATTGGATGATAAAATCAGCAGAGCTTCCCCTCATTTCAGATCTTCCCCTCAGATTTACAGTGACTGCACTTCCAACAAGTGCACTTGCAGTGCAATTTATAAAGTGCACTTTGCACTTGTACTTTGCACTTAAATTGCAAAATGATTTAGCCTTTTGTAAATAACCCACATAGTCTTTTTGACATACCTACTCACCTACTCTGCCTACTCACAAACAAAATGTCCTTTTTGAATCAAAACACATAGTCAATAATGTAAGGTAAAGAAAATATCCATTTATTTTTGGAAAAACATAAATGAGGAAGGCAACACTGGAGACACTTTTGGAATGTGTGAAGCCTTTTGTCCCCCAGGACACACATCAAGTTCTTGGAAAATAAAATTGGTATCTTGTGACTAGGGAGCACAATCTGCATCTTCTGTCAGACAAGACAGAAGCCAGGCAATCACCTTCGACTCTTCCGTTGAGCCTTCCCTGCACGCTGCCCTGCAGCCTTCCCTCCACGCTTCTCTGCAGCCTTCCTTGGAGGCTGTGCCTCTGGTGTTGTACTTGGGGCAGGGGGAGGAGGAGGAGGAGTAGCAGGAGGAGTGTCTTCATCTGCAATATAGCTTGTTGGAGTAAGCCCCCCCCCAACCCCTTCTGAAAGGCCTGGAAAATAAGCCCCTCACAGAGGAGCCCCTTTTCAAGTTCCAGCAACCTGGTGGCCATATACGTTACATTGGCCTCTTCAGCATTGGGTGGTGTGCTCAGGATTTAGCTGGCTTCCCCAATGAGGGCTAGTGATTCCTCCTCTGTTCGGGTGATCTTGCTGGGCCTTTTGGTGGTAATGCGGAGGGGATGCACCTGACATTCTGTGAGGCTTCTACTGGGCCCAGCCACCTCCTGCCTGCCACTGGGTATGGCCTTCTCCTCTCTCCCACTGGGCAAGGCCTCCTCCTCTCTACCTCTGGGCACGGCCTCCTCCTGGCTGAGCTCATCCTGGGTAAAAAAAAGGGACATAGTTGTAATTTTTGCTTGCGCAATCACACACAATTTTCAGCTCATGACTTGCAAATATAATTCTAAACAAATATAAAAGGCTATCTTTTTGACCCCACCATTATTCTAGCTGATCACCAATATTTGAAGTACATTTTTGGCCACTACTGTTTAGTGATATGTATACATATTAATAATTGTGATGAAATCATTTTTTGTGAAGCACTTAAAACATTTTTCAGTTTACATCATTAATATTTACACAATCACAAATTCCCCAAAAAAGTATACCTGACTGAAGCTGGGCGCATCCACTTCATCAAGAATGAAAGGGCCCAGTTCTTCCTGGGACGCCTCAGCTGGGGTGGAGGGAAGGGTGGAGGTGGAGGGAAGGCTGGAAGGAAGGCTGGAGGGAAGGGTGGAGGGTAGGGATGAGCCAAACACCCCCCGGTTCGGTTCGCACAAGAACCTGCGAACGGACCGAAAATTTGCACGAACGTTAGAACCCCATTGACGTCTATGGGATGCGAACGTTCAAAATCAAAAGTGCTCATTTTAAAGGCTAATTTGCATTGTATTGTCCTAAAAAGGGTTTGGAGACCCGGGTCCTGCCCCAGGGGACATGTATCAATGCAAAAAAAACTTTTAAAAGCGGCCGTTTTTTCGGGAGCAGTGATTTTAATGATGCTTAAAGTAAAAAAAAAAGTGAAATATTCCTTTAAATATCGTACCTGAGGGGTGTCTATAGTATGCCTGTAAAGTGGCGCGTGTTTCCCGTGCTTAGAACAGTCCCTGCACAAAATGTAATTTTTAAAGGAAAAAAAGTCATTTAAAACTGCTTGCGGGTTTAATGTAATGTCGGGTCCTGGCAATATGGATGAAAATCAGTGAGACAAACGGCATGGGTACCCCCCAGTCCATTACCAGGCCCTTTGGGTCTTGTATGGATATTAAGGGGAACCCCGCACCCAAATTAAAAAAAGGAAAGGTGTGGGGCCACCAGGCCCTATATACTCTGAACAGCAGTATACAGGCGGTGCAAACAAGACAGGGACTGTAGGTTTGTTGTTAAGTAGAATCTGTTTGTAATTTTGAACGGGAACATTTTTAACGTGTTTAGCTCCAGCCAAAAAATCTTTTTTAAGCTTTTTGGAAAACATAGGGAAGGGTTATCACCCCTGTGACATTTGTTTTGCTGTCTGTGCTCCTCTTCAGAAGATTTCACCTCACTTTTTGTCCCAATGACAAATGTTTTTTGAAAATTAGTTTTTTTTTGTGAAACAAGGATTGGTGATAAAGCATCAGTGGAAAGGAGAAATGTTTTTCCCATATTAACTCTTACAGGAGAGAATTTCCCTTCCTAGGGGTAGATTTCATCTCACTTCCTGTTGTCTCCTTCCGTTTGCAAGTAGGAGTCGTTTGTAAGTTGGATGTTTGAAAGTAGGGGCCTGCCCTATATACTCAGCAGAAATTTGGGCCTTAGGTGTTGTTGTGGCCACAACACTGTAAGCCCTCACAGGGCCCTGCTGTGAAATATTAGATCAAGAATTGTAATTACATGCCCCTGTTGGACAGGGGCAGAAAAATTGGGCTTTTGGTGGTGGTGGTGGTGCTGGTGCCACAACACTGTAAGTCCTCACTCGCTCTTGGTGGGCACAGAAACGGGCCCTGCTGTGAAATATTAGATCAAGAATTGTAATTACATGCCCCTGTTAAACAGAGGCTGAAAAATTAGGCCTTAGGCACTGGTGCTGGTGCCACAACACTGCAACCCCTAACAGATACTCTAGTTGGAATGCAGGAAGGAGCCCTGCTGCAAAGTATTGCATCAAAAATTGTAATTACACGCCCCTGTTGAACAGGGGCTGAAAAATTGGGCCATAGGCAC
Organism: Lithobates septentrionalis; assembly: GCA_037952835.1. Lineage (NCBI taxonomy): Eukaryota > Metazoa > Chordata > Amphibia > Anura > Ranidae > Lithobates > Lithobates septentrionalis. The sequence goes on along the minus strand of JBBDGP010001790.1, from coordinate 2,058,519 downwards.
CGGTGACGGCGCCCAGAACCAAAAATGTTCCTACAAGCTATCAGCGTGATTATTGAGGAGGAAGAGGATAATTACTCAGGATAGTCACTCAGCATCAGCATAGGCAGTCTTTGAAGGGATCTGAGATTTCAAAAAAAATTATACGGTTACATCAGCATCAGGTGCTTGGTAGCTGGTGGTAATCCAAGACTGATTCATTTTTATGAAGGTCAGACGATCGACCGAGTCGGTGGACAGACGCACCCTGTGATCGGTTACAAAGCCTCCAGCAGCACTGATTGTGCGTTCCAAAAGAACGCTGGATGCAGGACAGGCCAGTAGCTCAATTGCATACTGTGCAAGCTCTGGCCAGTGATCCATTCTCAAGACCCAGTAACCCAGAGGATTTTCGGTGGGAAAGATGTCCAAGTCAGATCTTGCCCCTAGATTGTCTGAATGCATCGGTCAGAAGGCCACCTTCTCCACCGCTCCTTCTTTGACTGACCGAAGCCTCAGCAATACGTTGTCCAGAAACAGGAGTTTGTAACCTCCCAGTCTCTGGGAACGCGTTGCACAAACCTTTCTGCAAGGCCTCCCGAAGATGTTTCATCCCCTGCTCCCTCTGCGATGGCAAGATAAGGTCCGCAACCTTACCCTTGTAACGTGGATCAAGGAGGGTTGCCAGCCAGTATTGGTCCTTCTCCTTGATACCACGAATACGAGGATCCTTACGCAGGCTTTGCAGGATCAGGGAGGCCATGCAGCGTAGGTTTGCTGAGGCATTCAGTCCGGAGTCCTCTGGGTCACTAAGGATGACATGGTCCGCAGCCACCTCCTCTCAGCCACGTACAAATCCATGTGTTTCTTGGGACTGATCCCTTAAAGACTGCTGCTGATGCTGAGTGCCAGGCTCCACCTCCATACTGACACAATCCTCCTCCTCCTCGTCCTCTTCCTGTGTGGGCACGCAGGAACACTGTCTGGATAAAGGGGGCCTTGAGAGCTAAGGAAGTCCTCCTCTTCCTGCCTCAAGTGCCCTGTCCATTATTCCACGCAGCGTGTGCTCCAACAGGTGGACAAGGGGGACAGTGTCACTGATGCATGCACTGTCACTGCTCACCATCCTCGTGGCCTCCTCAAATGGTGACAGGACAGTGCATGCATCCCTGATCATGGCCCACTGGCGTGGGGAAAAAAAAACAAGCTCCCCTGAGCCTGTCCTGGTGCCATAGTCGCACAGGTACTCATTGATGGCCCTCTGCTGCGTGTGCAGCCGCTGCAGCATGGCCAATGTTGAGTTCCACCTGGTGGGCATGTCACAGATTAGGCGGTTCTTGGGCAGGTTAAACTCCTTTTGGAGGTCCGCCAGCCGAGCACTGGCATTATATGACCAGCGGAAATGCACACAGACTTTCCTGGCCTGCCTCAGGACATTCTGTAAGCCTGGGTACCTGCCCAAGAACCGCTGCACCACCAAGTTAAGGACGTGAGCCAAACAGGGCACATGGGTCATTTGTCCCTGTAGGAGGGCAGAGAGGAGGTTGGTGCCATTGTCGCAAACCACCATTCCTGCCATAAGTTGGCGTGGCGCCAACCACCTCTGAACCGGCCCCTGCAGAGCTGACAGAACCTCTGCCCCAGTGTGGCTCCTGTCCCCCAAGCACACCAGCTCAAGCACCGCATGGCATCTTTTGGCCTGCGTACATGCGTAGCCCCTTGAACGCCTACGGAGCACCGCTGGTTCCGAGGACAAAGCACAGGAAGAGGTCATGGAGGAAGAAGAAGAGGAGGGGGTGGAGGAGAGAGGTGTGTCACAATCATTAGTAGTGGCATTTTGGAGGCGTTGTGGCGGAACAATATCCAACACTACTGCACCTTGTCCTGCATCCTTCCCAGCTGCCAGCAGAGTCACCCAATGCGCCGTGAAACTTAGGTAACGTCCCTGTGTCAGCGGTAATATGTACCTTACCGCTGACCGCCCTGTCCAGCGAGGCATGGAAATTGCCTTCCACATGCCGGTAGAGAGCCGGAATCGCCTTCCATGAGAAAAAGTGGCGTTTGGGTACCTGCCACTGAGGAACAGCACATTCCACAAACTCACGGAAGGGGGCAGAGTCTACCAACTGAAAAGGCAGCAGTTGAAGTGCTAGCAATTTTGCCAAGCTAGCATTCAACCTCTGGGCATGTGGATGGCTGGGAGCAAACTTCTTTCGGCGGTGCAGCAGCTGGGGCAGGGAAATTTGCCTAGTACAATCTGATGTCGGTGTACCGAAAGCAGATTGCCCACAAGTACTTGGCTGTGACACACCTAATTCTACACCTTCATTCCTCTCAGTGCAGGTCTCAGAGAGGACTGAAGGTATAGTGGGGTTGGAGATCTCAGCTGATGAGGAGCAAGGAGAGGTCCTCTTTGTTCTTTGGTGTGGGTCTTTTAGATACGCTTGCCAACGAACTGCATGGCAGGTCAACATATGTCTGGTCAAGCATGTGGTACCCAAGCGGGAGATGTTTTGGCCACGCGAGATATGCTTGAGACATATGTTGCAAATAGCAGCGGTGTGATCTGATGCACTCCTCTCAAAAAAGGCCCACACCAAAGAACTTTTTGAATAATGCGCAGACTGCAGCGCCCTGCACATGCGGAGCTTTGGGGTGTGATGCAGTCAGTGTGCTGCCCTTAGGCTAGCCCCTGGAGGGCATCCTGCCTCGGTGATGTGCCGCCTCCTCCTCCTCCTCCTCTCTCCTATCAGGCACCCACATTGAGTCAGTGACCTCATCATCCCCTCCCTCCTCATCACTGGAGCAAACCTGGCAGTATGCTGCAGCAGGGGGAGCATGACTGCCAGATTGCTGTCCTTCTTGGGCACCCCCTCTGTTCGTGCTCACGTTACTGCCTTCATCTAGCTCAGTATCATCATCAGAGCCTTCCAAATGCTGGGCATCCTCCTGGAGCATGTACCCAACACTGTGGTCAAACAGTTCGAGGGACTCCTCAGGAGGACATGGTGGGGCTAGGGAAGGAGTCACTGATGACATTGAGCTGAGGGAAAAGGCCGCTGCTTTGCCAGACAAAGTACCCTGAGCATGGGTGAGAGAGGATGAGGAGGATGAGGACGGCTTGGTCATCCACTCGACCAAGTCTTCCGCATGTTGCGACTCAACACGGCCAGCTGCCGAAAAAAAGGCCAAGCGTGTACCACGGCCACATGCTGATGAGGAGGCACTAGACACAGAGCCTGCTTGCCCTCTTTTATTGGCTTGTGACTGTCTGCCTCTCCTTGTTGGCCTTCCAGACATACTAATGGCCTGTAGCTGCACTAAGCTGGGATATATATATATATATATATATGTACTGATACTGCAGCTAGCAAAATCAACTGCCTGCCTGTAGTATGAGAACACCACCAACCTTCTACAGGTAGCTTTAGCTGAACACTGTGCAGAGCTTGCAAAAACCTAACTTGTAACTTATTTAGCTGCCTGCGGTAGTGATAGGATCAGGAAAACACCACCAACCTTCTACAGGTAGCTTTAGGTGAACACTGTGCAGAGCTCGCAAAAAAATAACTTGTAGCTTATTTAGCTGCCTGCAGTAGTGATAGGATCAGGAAAACACCACCAACCTTCTACAGGTAGCTTTAGCTGAACGCTGTGCAGAGCTCGCAAAAAAATAACTTGTAGGTTTAGCTGAACACTGTGAGGAGGACGCACTACACTAACTTGTAGTTTTAGCTGAACACTGTGAGCAGGACGCACTACACTAACTTGTAGCTTTAGCTGAACACTGTGCAGAGGTCTCACTACACTAACTTGTAGCTTTAGCTGAACACTGTGCAGAGGTCGCACTACACTAACTTGTAGTTTTAGCTGAACACTGTGAGGAGGACGCACTACACTAACTTGTAGCTTTAGCTGAACACTGTGCAGAGGTCTCACTACACTAACTTGTAGCTTTAGCTGAACACTGTGCAGAGGTCTCACTACACTAACTTGTAGCTTTAGCTGAACACTGTGCAGAGGTCGCACTACACTAACTTGTAGTTTTAGCTGAACACTGTGAGGAGGACGCACTACACTAACTTGTAGCTTTAGCTGAACACTGTGCAGAGGTCTCACTACACTAACTTGTAGCTTTAGCTGAACACTGTGCAGAGGTCTCACTACACTAACTTGTAGTTTTAGCTGAACACTGTGAGGAGGACGCACTACACTAACTTGTAGCTTTAGCTGAACACTGTGCAGAGGTCGCACTACACTAACTTTTAGTTTTAGCTGAACACTGTGAGCAGGACCCACTACAATAACTTGTAGGTTTAGCTGAACACTGTGCAGCAGTCTCACTACACTAACTTGTAGTTTTAGCTGAACACTGTGAGCAGGACGCACTACACTAACTTGTAGCTTTAGCTGAACACTGTGCAGAGGTCTCACTACACTAACTTGTAGTTTTAGCTGAACACTCTGAGCAGGACGCACTACACTAACTGTAAATGGTCTAGCTGCCTGACTGTGGTACTAATAGGATCAAAAGAACACCAGCAATTTTCTTCAGGTAGCTGTAAATACTGTAACAAGACAAGCCTGCCTGTCAGTAGGAAGATAACAGGAACGGATCTAGCTAAACTGAATACAATATATATATATATATATATATATATATATATATATATATATATTCACTTGTGGAGGAGAACCGCACTCTGCTTACAGTTTAGTGCCAGCAATCAGGTCTTCCCACTGACCTTGTATATAGAAAAAGAGTCCAAGAGGTTGCTGCACTTAAAAATTTCTTTGCTTTATTTCACAATATCTTCAGCAGGGATTTACAAAGCAAGTATAATCCAAAATCACAGGCACGAAATGCCTACACAGTTTCAAACACAAGTAGGTTCAGATATGGATGGATGGATGGATTACGTCTCGGGCTAGTCAGCTTACGCCCTTCCTAAGATCCATTGAAGCACATCTGAGGGTTTCAATCCAATCATTCATTTAAATACAGGTTTAGTGAAGTACTTCACATATGGAATCAATATGGCTAATTAGTTCAAATCGCATACCATTTAACATCTATATATGCATATATATATATATATATATATATATATATATATATATATATATATATATATATATATATATATATAAATAAAATCTGTTCGGTTTTATAAATGCCTGATTGGATTAACAGTCGCTGACATGCCTCTATTCCTAAGTCATGTGGAATGATAGCAAATAAACTAGAGACGTCCCATGATATCAGGATGGAATCTGATGACAAGTTTATATCTTGAATTTTTGACAAAAAGTCAGTAGTATCTCTTATAAATGATTTAGTGTTTAATAGCAATGGTGTCAAACATCCCCATACGGGGCTACTACACATGCCAATCTTCATATGTAATTTATGCCATAAAGTGCCCGTGCGGTTTAGTTTATGTAGGGGAGACTACACAAAAAATTAAAGATAGGATAGAGAGACACAAATACTCAATACGAGATAAATTAACCCAATTACCGCTGGCGAGACACTTTTTGAAATTTGGCCACAATGTATCACAACTAAAGTATATGGTCCTAGAAGGTATTGAAAAAAATAGGAGAGGGGGCAACCGTGAATTGATTCTGAGAAAAAGAGAAGTTTACTGGATACATTTTTTGAATACAATTGCTTCATATGGCTTAAATGTTGATTTGGATCTTTATTTATTTGTCTAACTGTTGGAATAAGCATTTAAAAGTAGCCAGATAAAATAACTTCATGATGGGGATATGTTTTTTGTTTTTGTTTTTACTCATGAATGTAACATTTCCCTGCGTTTTTATAGGTATTCCAAATATTCTATAATGCGAGTGAAGAGAATGAGAGATTTGACACCTGTTGCTTATCCTTGCTCTAATGGCATGTTATAGATAAATATATGCATATATAGATGTTAAATGGTATGCGATTTGAACTAATTAGCCATATTGATTCCATATGTGAAGTACTTCACTAAACCTGTATTTAAATGAATGATTGGATTGAAACCCTCAGATGTGCTTCAATGGATCTTAGGAAGGGCGTAAGCTGACTAGCCCGAGACGTAATCCATCCATCCATCCATATCTGAACCTACTTGTGTTTGTAACTGTGTAGGCATTTCGTGCCTGTGATTATGGATTATACTTGCTTTGTAAATCCCTGCTGAAGATATTGTGAAATAAAGCAAAGAAATTTTTAAGTGCAGCAACCTCTTGGACTCTTTTTCTATATATATATATATATATATATATATATATATAGTGTATTGTGTATATATATGCATCCCAGGTGTTGCATATATATATATATATATATATATATATATATATATATATATATATATATATGCAACACCTGGGATGCATATATATACACAATACACTGTCAGTGCAGCTAACTCACTGACTGTCCTGTCTAATCTAGCTAACTCAAATGAAATGACACTGTCTGTCTCTCTATCTCTCAGCACGCCGGAACACACTACACAGGGCCGCCGTGCAAGTGGCCTTATATAGTGTGGGGCGTGTTCTAAACCCCCTGAGCCATTATTGGCCAAAGCCACCCTGGCTTTGGCCAATTACAGCTCTCTCTACTGACGGCGCTGTGATTGGCCAAGCATGCGGGTCATAGTGCATGCTTGGCCAATCATCAGCCAGCAATGCACTGCGATGCCGCAGTGAATTATGGGCCGTGACGCGCCACACGAATTTGGCGCAAACGGCTCATAACGTTCGCAATTCGGCGAACGATCGAACAGCCGATGTTCGAGTCGAACATGGGTTCGAGTTGAAAATGGGTTTGACTCGAACGCGAAGCTCATCCCTAGTGGAGGGAAGGCTGGAGGGAAGGGTAGAAAGTGATTGCCTTGCTTCTGTCTGGTCATCCAGAAATCACAGTTTTTGGTAGTACCACAGCTTGGGGACATAAACCTGGTCTGCTGCTGCTCCTGATCTGAGGGAATCCTGGACCTTCTTGTGTTCCCGCCTGTACATATTGCGCAAGATACCAATTTTATTGTCCACAAACTTAAGGTCTGCCTGGGGGACTCGAATCTTGACAAATTCCAGAAGTGTTCCCAGTGTTGCCTTCCTTGCATGTCTAATAATATACAATGGTTGCTTGACCTCCCACAGGTTTCTATTCTCTTGATACAGCTCAATAAAACGTGAAAAAAATTCTTCCTCCTTAAAGGGATTCATTTTTGCTGAAAGACAAGACACAAGATAAAAACTGTAATGTCAGTCCAAACCCCAAGTATTATTTTTTTCAGAATCTAGGGTACACATACACACACACACACACCAAACACATTCACCAAACACACACCCACGTTTAAATCTTTCCTTCGTTTCTGACGCTCGCTACTTCCGCTCGGACATACGTAGGCCAGCGTAATACCTTTATATACACTGCGCATGTGTCATACTACGCCTGCGTCGCCCGCCCCTGGCGTTCTTTAGTACGATTTGTCCCCGCCCCTTCACTCTTCGTTGCGCAGTGGCAGTATATAGAGAAAGATGGCGGAGAGATTATCTGGAACTAGCGCGGAGGAAAGCCCAGGGTCACAACCATCCAGATCCAGGAGGAGATATAAGGCCACCAACATGGACTTTGAAGAGATGGTGGAGATGGTGTCCATATTTAGAAGGGAGGACTAAGATGCCAAAAAAGGACCGTACACCCGACCCAATATGCGGAAGGAAAAAATAATGTCCTCAGTTGTCACCGCTCTTAAACAAAAATTTGGCATAAAATGGGCTAAAGAACAATTGAGGAAGCGGTGGTATGACCTCAAAACTAGGGAGCCTGAACAATATTGGCGAATCAAGAAGCTGATTAAAAAAAGTAAGTACTTGTTGTGTGTTCCTATTGATATACTTAACTTGCATGCTGATCCATATGCTTTTCGTTTATACAGCATCATTCGTAAAGACCGTTCTTTTGAAACTACATATAATAAGAAAATGACGTGTTTTTTTGCTAGAAATACAATGGTACAGGGTTGGACATACATTTAGGTCTTGATAATTTTTCGTATTCCAAAAATGTGGGGATGTTGTGTAGATGTGTTTGAAACTAGAATGCTTCTTAAAAAATGATTAATTGTAATGTAAGGACAGGACACAGCAGCTGTTTCCACATCTGGACTCAGGAGCACTAGTGTACTATGTGACACCGGAGAAAATTTTTGAGGGTAATACACATAGGGGCTCCAGGGGATACTTGAGGTGTCTGCATCTGTGAAACTTGCATGAAAATGTGTATTGTTTAGCATTTTTGGTCAGAGTGAATTTTAATCCTGTCTTCAAAAATTTTGGGGGAACCAAATAACAATTGTCCCCAACTTCTAAGCAACGTTTCATATTCCTTTTTCAGGACTGAAATATCACTGTGTTTTAAGTATACCTTTTGTTTAATTCTCATAGGGGAGAAAAGACTCAGACAACAGTCCGAGGATCCCAGGACCCCCCCAAGTCACCAGCCTGAAGCAGGAATTACCCCAAGCCCCAGCCCAAGAGCACGCCCACCCGACGAGCTTGAGGATGGAGAGGTGGAAGAAGTGTGCGATATTTGCACCCTACCAAGTGAGTGACTGACACCCCAGTTTAAGTTAATCTATTTAGGCGTGCATATTTTTCAAAAATTTTTTATCCACACATTTTAGGTGATGTTCTGGTTGTGGAAGGGCAAGCGGCGGAGCCATTTAGCATAGACAGTGCACAAAGACTGATTGGGCAGATAATGGTGTGGAATGGGCAAATTGATTGAATACGTGAAAAAATTGACAGCATGAGAAATCGGCTGGGCAGCATGCAACGGGAAATGAAGAACATGATTGATGTTTTGGGCAGAATCTAATAACTTTTTGCCTAAAAACATCAATCATGTTGATTTTTCACATTTTTGAAGTTGTGAAATAGTAGTATGAAAATTTAGCAGATGCACACGGTGTGTCATCATGTGCTATCTTCCATCAGGGGATATCAATGTACTTGTATTGTGTGTGCAACCCCTTCATCAGAATAATGTTAGTTTGTGAGAGGAACAAAGGGATTGCACACACAAAACACGTCCATTGCTCCCCCATGATATGAGATAGCACATGTTGACTTGAACTTTCTTTACTCCCAATTTGTGTGCATCTGCTAAATTTTTTTTTTACATGGGTGACACATCACCAGCACCGTTTTTGACATGTTGAACTTTGTAAGTTCCTGTTATTTTTTTGTATTATGTTTTTAAAAACCCTGTTGTCAAGCCTAATTTTGTAAAAATATATTTTTTACAAATATGCCTAAACTAAAAAAACAAAAAAAATAAAAAAATATATTGTTCCTAAAATTTTTTTAAAAAAAACAAAAAACCTAAACACGTTAAAACAAAATGCAGGGCGTGGCTTGGATGGCTTCCCGAGCAGACGTGTCTCACTGAAGCTCCCGCTCTGGCCTGCCTGCATAGAGCTGGAACTTGCATCTCTCCACCGCAAACCATGGGCAAACCGCGCAAAAACAAAGAAATGGACCCCAGAGGACACACTACTCATTCTTCCTCGGTCCCCCTGCCACTCATCACCGAGTATTTCGGGCAGGGAGCTACGGCCGGACACCACGAGGCCAAGATGGCGCCGGCGCCACACGCAGCAATCTCTCCTTCTCCTCCTCTACAAGCCTCTGCGGACCGCAGGAGCAACAGGTACGGATCCGAGGGTGACTTACCCACCACCCACTCTCCGATCCCCCCTGCTGACCTTTCGATCGCCCCCCCCTCTGGAGGCCTTATACTGGGCAGCCTGTCGCAGACTTTTCCCCCATGCCTCATAGTGCCTGCGCCATCTGTATCCTCCGGCCAGCCATCCCGCTCCTGGGACTCCTATGCTCCAGAATGGGACCCCCGTTCCCTGCCACAACGCTCCCAATCACACAGGGACAGAGCCCCCTCTCTCTCCCCTCTCCAGAAGGACACAGTCCAGGCTCCAGCACCTTCCCAGGCCCCAAAGCCATCAGGATCCCAGGGGACTTATTCACAAACGGGGGGCCCGCACGGCCCATTGCTAACTAAGCACTCCAGCAATACTCCCCCCTCACTACCACCACAGAGGGGACCCCCCATGCCAGCTTCCTATTCGGCTGTAGTGTAGGGCTCCCATTCTCACATTACATCAGACTTTGACCCTGACCCTGAAGCATGTACATCTTGGCGAGATTACGTCCGTTGTATGCCCACAAAGCAGGACTTTCGTATGCTAATTCAAGAAGTGCGGGACACTTGTAGAACTGAGATTAACATGCTTCGCACTGACCTTCACCAACTGTCCACTAAAGTCGCATCCTTAGAGGAGGAAACAAATACATGATCTCTTAACTTCACAAGCCACTACCCTCAGAGACTTCCAACGCCACCTTGAGGACCTCGACAATAGAGGTAGGCGTAATAATATTAGGGTCAGAGGCCTACCGGAAGCGACACAAGAAGAAGACCTGAATGTGACTCTACAAGCCATTTTCAATAGCATCCTAGGTCGCCCGGAACACCAGCGAGTTAAGCTGGATCGTGCACACCGAGCTTTGCGCCTCCGTGGACCAGGATCCCGCCCACGAGGCGTGATCTGCAGGGTACATAACTACACCCTCAAAGAGGACATTATGAGAAAGGCGCGAAACATGCATACCATTGATTTTGACGGGGCCTCCCTACAACTTTTCCCAGACCTCTCATGGATCACCCTCCAACAAAGAAGATCTTTGCAACCACTCCTCACCCTGTTAAGAGAGCATGACTTTCGCTATCATTGGGGTTTCCCCTTTAGCCTCACGGCAAAAAAAGATGGAAGGTCCACAACCCTCCGATACCCGGAGGATCTTCAATTTTTCTGCAGAGAATTGGATATTCCAGTACCACCCACCCCTGGATGGGAACCGTTGCCAGCACCCCCACCTCGCCCAGACCCTTGGATCCAACTCGCAGGCCGGAAACGCACAAGACCGCGATCTGCGGGTCCTTCCCCGCCACCCCGTCAGAGATGAACTACTGCTCATTTGAATTCCTTCTTCACCCAGATGTCTGACCCCAGATTGACTCCAGATTTATTCGATCTGTCTCTCCCTATTTCTGTACCTGAGAAGCCGGAGACATACTCTGCTCATCCTACTCATCTATAGTATGGACCTACTCAGCAAACAGATTCTTTATTAAGTTAGCAACACATGTTTGATTGTGAATGTATGGTTTTGATAGGACTTGCTTAGCGAGCCGGGTTAGGCCATCCCCCCCCATGCTCCTCCTCTTTCATATATATCCTCTTTTTTCCTACCCTCTCCCCTTTCCCCCCCCTTCTCCCCCCCCCTTCCCCTCTCTTCCCCCCTCCCTTCCCCTCTCCCCCCCCCTCCCCTCTCCATCCCCCCTCTTCTGCATCTACCTATACCCACTTGCTCACTCTCTTCCTCTCCCTTCCCCCTTATTTTTTGTTTTAGAGGAGGGGCATGGTTAGCTGGGAGGGTTATCCCCCCCTCCCCCTTCTTCTTTGCTCCCCCCCTGTTGGGGGTCAAACTATAGGAGAATAATATCACGTAGAGAAGTATCTCTTGCACTTGTACTTTTATATCACTGTTTTTGAATTTACAGGACACATCTTACTATTGCTCCAAATTTCACGAATCAATAGCTTCAGTGGTTTATCCTTTTATTCGGGCCATAACCAGGAGTATAGATATGTCGGTTGCCAGTTGATACATGCAGGTTCCATCTTTTTTCTATTATCTAGTTTTTCTTTTGTGAATTTAGATGCAGGCAGGCCTGGAGGGGGGTCGTCCCCTCCTTGGGTCCATCCTCTCCTCCCCCCGGGGCTCTCCGAATTGCTCCTTCTTCTATTTTTTTCAGGGGCACTTTTGCCTCCTATGTCAGAAGGGGCCCTCCGGAGTCTCCCACCCCATCACTTTGTGTAGGTGGGTTATATTGTGAACGGTTAACTAACCTTGACTTTGTACTAATCTTTGTGTTTTTTCTGTTTTTTACTTTTTTTTTTTCTGCTCTTCTCCTACTGCTATGCCCATTTCTCTTCCCTTTCTCAACCTTTTGGGCGCCGCTCGTCTCCGGGACCTGGTTCAGGTTCGGAGCGTCGTAGACCTCCAAACCGCAATCACCATGGAGACCCACTATAGGGACCTCCTATACTCCAAGGCTCTACTACATCCACTAGGTAAGCTACCGTCTCTTTCCACAACATACCAAACATGATTGACATATTTTCACTAAACGTAAAGGGCCTTAACTCAAGTGTTAAGAGAAGCCTAGCGCTACGAGAGTTCAAACGGTCTAAAGCTGACATTATTTTCATTCAGGAGACCCACCTTGATAAAACGGGCACCATGACATTTGCACGACGACAATACCCTCATATATACCAGGCCTTTGGCCCACATAAACGGGCAGGGGTGGCAATTCTTTTTAAGCAAGGCTCCCCCTTCCAGTTACAATCTCTATACTCTGACCCACTAGGACATTACCTCATCCTCCGAGGCCTTTGGGGAGGAACGAATATCACTCTCTACAATGTCTATGCCCCAAACACGAATCAAATGCCCTTTTTGTCTAAGGTCTTCGACCGACTGTTTGAGGTCCCACATCAGTACCTGGTGATCGGAGGAGATTTTAACCTCGTTCACTCTCCGGGTCTTGATAAACACTCAATGGGTCAGAGGAAATCCCAAATAACAGCCAATAGAACAGCCACCCAGTTTCGCCAACTTACTAGGAAATATGCCCTGTTTGATACCTGGCGCACCACCTATCCATCAGCTAAACAATTTACTTTCTATTCCCATCCCCATATGTCCCACTCACGACTAGATTATTTTTTTGTCAATGCCCCGACTTTGCGAATATGCACGAACCCAGACATTCAGGCCATTTCTTGGTCGAACCATGCCCTGATTACACTCTCCCTTGCCTCCTCTGCTCTGGAGACTCTTAATGCCTCCATTACAGAGGAGGAGGTAACAGAAACAATCAAACTGTTGCCAAATAATAAGGCCCCTGGGCCTGATGGACTACCATACCTTTATTACAAGACGTTCCTATCACATTTACTTCCCCATATGACAAATCTCTTTAACTAATTTCTCTCTGACACACCCATCCCCAGAGATATGCAAAATTCCTACCTGACATTAATCCCAAAACCAGGGAAAGACCACACTCTTCCGTCCAATTACAGACCGATAGCACTTCTCAACACAGACTTAAAAATTTTTACGAAACTGCTAGCAAATAGATTAAACAACTTTATGCCATCCCTGGTCCATATGGACCAGGTGGGTTTTATCCCTTGTCAACAGGCTGGGGATAACACCCGGAGGGTTATTGACCTGGTGGAGGTTGCGAACAGGAACACAATGGAGGCAATACTGCTCAGTCTGGATGCCGAAAAAGCCTTTGACAGGCTAGGCTGGCCTTTCCTGTTCGTGACTCTCAATCGGGCTGGTATTGAGGGACCATTCCTCCGAGCTATCACCCATCTATACTCGGCCCCAACAGCCCAGGTTCGCACTAACTTTGCCACCTCCCCTACCTTTTTGATCTCTAATGGGACCCGCCAAGGCTGTCCACTCTCCCCTCTTTTATATGCCCTATGCATTGAACCGCTAGCAGCCCATATTAGAAATAATCCAAGTATTCATGGTATTCCAGTTCGTACTAGAGAATTTAAGATCTCCTTATTTGATGATGTCCTCCTCACTCTTGCCCAACCTCGCATATCCCTCCCAAACTTACAAGTGGAGCTGGAAAGATATAGCATCCTTTCAGGTTATAAAATTAACAGTTCCAAAACGGAGGTTCTTCCTCTTAATCTATCCCCCCATACATTATCCACACTTTCGCAAACATTTCCATACTCTTGGCGGTCCTCTTCCTTAAAATACCTGGGGATACATATAACATCCACATACGATACCCTATACAAGGCCAACTTCCCCCAAATGTTCACTTCTATCAGAGCCTCCCTAACTAAATGGAAATCTCTGAAACTGTCCCTTTTTGGTAGACTTGCAACCTTGAAGATGACGATACTACCCAGACTTCTATATCTTTTTGAGATGCTCCCTATTCCCATTCCGTGCTCACACCTAAAAAAACTTCAAGGCGACCTGATAAACTTTTTCTGGAATTATAAAAGACACCGCGTTGCTAGATCGGTTTTATATGCCCCACGTAACCAAGGTGGATTGGCGTTCCCCAATATAGCTAAGTATTATCTGGCAGCTCAATTAAGACCTATAGCCTCCTGGTGCTCCCTACACGCTTACAATAGGTGGACACAGATAGAAAAGTTGTGGCTAGCCCCCATACACCCAAGCTCCATGCTTTGGAGCTCTGATATACCCCCCGGCAGCGTACAATTGCTAGGACCGATGGCTCTCTTACGTACATTATGGCGACAGGCTGAATTGAAATATCCGCTCACCACCACATCTTCCCCAGTCACTTCACTCCTATTTACACCCAATATTCCTGACAGCTTAACCTCACAGATGTCCCACTTTTGGATGGATAAGGCCATATTCCGTTATGGACAACTAATTGACCCTAAAACCAGAATGCTACAACCCTTCCTAGAACTGCAAGAGACTTTCGATATCCCCAAGCAGGCCTTTTTCAGTTACCTACAACTTCGCCATTATGCACAAACACTGGGGTCGAATTTGAGATTTTCCCCCCTGACGGACTTTGAAAAGCTTTGTTTAGAGGGTTCGTCCCCTAAAGGCATGATTTCCCGCACCTATCAGATACTGATCACAGATTTCTCACCAGATGGGCCGCGACATTCGTATATGGCTAAGTGGGAGCAGGCGCTGGGCACAGAGTTACCCTTAAGGACCTGGCAATCCATATGGACCCAGGCTACTAAAAGCTCCATATGCACGCTTTATAAGGAGAATCAATTTAAGATTCTATTTCATTGGAATCAGACCCCTGACCTGCTCCACTCCATATACCCCACGGCCGACTGTTGGAGATGTTATAAGGACAGGGGAACACTATTTCATGTCTATTGGACCTGCCCTCTGATCATTCCCTACTGGGGTTTGGTACAATCCCTACTCCAGTCCATCTTTGATGTTGAAATGCTCCTTGATCCGAGGATTTTTCTCTTGGGCCTTCCACCTGCCACCTTCTCTAAAATGTCCAAAAAACTCTTAGCCCATGTGCTTACTGCAGCACGTTGCTTGGTGGCTCTAAAGTGGAAAAAAAGAGAACCCCCCTCACTAACTGAGCTGCATTCCAGGATCAGAGATGTCAAGAGAATGGAATATCTCACGGCCTCATTAAATGATACGCTTGATAAGCATAACCGTATTTGGGAACCCTTGGTTTTGTTGGAGACTCCTGCGACCTAAAGGTTTGTGTCATTTATGCATTTATGACCCAGTCCCCACCGGCCTGTTCCGGACTCTGGAGATGAGCGGCCGTCCCCTCCCCCTTATTCTTTCTTTCCCTACCCTTTTCTTTCTTCTCTCTATCTGAGAATTTATATACTTAAGCATATGGTACTAGCGGATACACTGTTTGAGATGTATTATTATCCAGTAAATCCACTTCATTTTATCACTAACTGTCTATACTGTAACGCTTTGCCGCCCAATGTTTGGGTGATTGTGTGCCAAATCGAACTGTGACAGTATGATCTCTTTCTCTCCCTGTACCCATTGCTATAATGCTGTTTCTGTTTTTCTGTGAAAAAATAATAAAAACTGTCAGTTTTCAAAAAAAAAACAAAATGCACCTTTCAATGTGCGCACAGTAAAATGTTTTTACTACTACAATGTGTGTGGCTTATTATTTATCAATAACAGTTTCTTATTTTTTTGTGTGTTTACAGTGACAAAGGGCCTTATTAACTAAAGGGAAATGCACTTGCCACTACTACTGGCCCCCCGACCATTAAAATAATTGACATATCTGTCACGCACTTGACGGGCGGTTTGGGGGGCCAAGCCAGTACAGCAAGTATCCAGGCCTGTGAGTGGATCTTCACCACTAAGTCCGGCCTCAGGCCCAACTGAGGTAATATATGTAGCTGAATGTCGTCTCAAATAATTATGAAGAATGCAGCAAGCCATTATTACATGATTTATCTTGTATTCCGCCAGATTTATGGCCGAGAGGAACAAACGGAACCAGCTGGCCAGAATCCCGAAGGCATTCTCCACAACTCTTCTTGCTCTGGCCAGCTGGTAATTAAATACCCTCCTCTCAGGGGTGAGGAACCTTTGGGGGAACGGCCTCATCAAGTGCTCGCCAAGAGCAAACGCTTCATCAGCGATGAAAACTGAGGGGGTCCATCAACGTTCTGGTCATCAGGTGGCAATCCCAGGCCACCAGTCTGGAGACAAAGACTCCTCCGTCCGACATCCGGCCGTTCTTCCCCACGTCCACGAACATAAAATCCAATTGTGCCGAGACCACCGCCATCAATACTACACTATGAAACCCCTTATAGTTATAGTAGTAAGACCCCAAATGGGGTGGTGGCACATTGCGGACATGCTTCCCATCAATCGCCCCGACACAGTTGGGAAAGTCCCAACGGTCAGCGAACTGGGAGGCCACAGTCTGCCATTCCTGTGTGTTTGAAGAAAACTGTGGAGTTAAACAAGAAAAAAAAATATATAAGTACTTTTAAACATAACTTTGCTAGCAGATTACACAAAAACATTCTTGAACAACAGCAGTCGAACATTTTTTATATGTGTTATTTCCAAAAAATACAAAACATAAGGCCCACTTATAAGATTACTCACCCCCTCTGATGGACCATTGATCAATTTGTATGTGGGGGAAGGGGTTCTAATTTGGGAGAAGAACACACCTGACATTTGGCAACATTTGAGGGGGTGGGGGAGGGGAGGGGTTCTAATTTGGGAGAAGAACACACCTGACATGTTGAAAAATTTGAGGGGGTGGGGGAGGGGTTCTAATTTGGGAGAAGAACACACCTGACATTTGGAAACATTTGAGGGGGTGGGGGAGGGGTTCTAATTTGGGAGAAGAACACACCTGACATTTCGAAAAATTTGAGGAGGTGGGGGAGGGGTTCTAATTTGGGAGAAGAACACACCTGACATTTGAAAACATTTGGGGGGTGGGGGAGGGGTTCTAATTTGGGAGAATAACACACCTGACATTATGAAACATTTGAGGGGGTGGGGGAGGGGTTCCAAATTTGGAGAAGAACACACCTGACATTTGGAAACATTTGAGGGGTGGGGGAGGGGTTCTAATTTGGGAGAAGAACACACCTGACATTTTGAAAAACTTGAGGGGGTGGGGGAGGGGTTCTAATTTTGGAGAAGAACACACCTGACATTTGGAAACATTTGAGGGGGTGGGGAGGAGAAAGCAGTACAATGGAGCTGACAATATACATTGTTAAAGGAACTATAGGCTAGAGGTATAAATGGACCCAGGATTGCATGGTGGGGAGGTTAGTGAAGGTAAATATGCATGTAGGGCAAAAAATGATTAATTTAAAAAAAACAGGCATGCATCAAGATAAAGGGGACATTCACAGCATATTCCAAGCATGGTAATTATGTAACGAGGACATTTAGACAATACATTAGCAAACATTAAATACATATCATGTAATGTTAAAGGATAACAAACTTACCTTCATATAGTCCTTCTGCAGGACCTGAATTATAGCAGAACAGGTCTCTGGGATTATGATCCCCAGAGCCTCGGGGGAGATGCCTGTCCAGAACTTCAAGTCCTGAAGACTTCTCCCAGTCGCCAAGTAACGTAAAGTGGCAACTAGCCTCTGCTCCGCACTGATGGCTTGCCTCATGCAGGTATCCTGCCTGTTGATATAGGGGGTCAGCATAGCCAGCAGACGTTCAAAAACGGGGTCCGTCATCCTGAGATAATTCCTGAAATCCTCAGGATTATTCTCACGGATCTCACAGAGCAAAGGCATGTGTGAGAATTGGTCACGCTGGCGCAACCAATTCTTCGTCCATGAACTCCTCCTCGCCCTGTTCATGGACTGGACTCGGGTCAAAGTATTAACCCCAACACCAAGTCCCCATGCAGCACGAACTCGAGAACGAGTACGTCCACGCATCATGGCTTCAAAACGGTCGGCTGGTCAAACAAACAAACTTAGAACAAACGCACTGAAGAACAGCAAGGCCTATGAAGAGCGACCTGAAGATCAGGAACGAGCGGACCAGAACGGCCTGCTAGGCAGGTTATGAACTGACCAACACGCACTGAAAACCAGATACAAACCTCACAAGCACAAACTGAACCGCAGAAAACGATCAAAATAAGCTGAAGTGTGAAAAGCGCGAATCGTCTCTAACCAAACTTCTACTAACACAAGATAAACACAAGATTAGCAGAAGGAGCCCAAAGGGTGGCGTAGTGGGGCTTGAACTTCCTTTTTCTAGTCCCGACGTACGTGCTGTATGCCGCGTTCAAAACCAGCAGACTTTTGGAGTGATCGTGTGTGTCCAAGTCTGTCCGTTTGTAAGCCGGACCAAGTATGCCGTAAAGTCCGGTCGTGTGTACGCGGCATTGGTGTCCTACTCTACCAGGCAGGGCTGTGGCAGAGTTGTGTAAATCTTGGAACTAAATAGATAAAATGCTTTTGGCAAGAAAAACAGCTCTTGTATATGTGTTTCAGCTGTCTATTTAGCTGTTTTCCTGGAGTTCAGCTTTAATATTCAACATAATTTTTATAAAAATCAAGATTCTTGAGGATGGTTTTTCATGTCTGTCTGAAGTTTTGTATGACATGCACGTTATATAATGTTTTTTTTTGGAAAAGCAAATAAAAAATAATTTTTTAAGAAAGAAAAAGATTCTGCAGAAAAAAAGGGAAGGGGAGGTAAACATTGCTCCAGCCTTTTTTCCTAAAGAAAGCTTTATTGAAATATGGAAAGATAATAGTAAAAAGGTCCAGTTCAAACAAAAATACTGCATATGCAATCAGGAAAAAAATAGTATACAAATGTGCTGGAGGTGACATTATCTTGGGAAGATTGCTGGCTATATTATGGATGGACTTATTTGGCTGTTTCAGTGGATTATTGCCCTAAAAATGTTCTGGATTCATTGAGCTTTTGGAGGACCATTTCCTTTGGATCAATAGCTTCTACCATCTTTACATCTATGCTGCATACATACAGTAAATGCACTAATGGTTCATGAACGTAGTTGAGATTACCATGCTCATCTTACAGTGACCTCTGGTTACCAGTGTCTCCCACATCTGCCGCAGGGGAGAATTACAGTCCCTGGTTAGCCTCTTACTTGGGTAGTCCCCTTTTTGGATTCTGGACTTTTAATGCTCCCATTTCTCCTGAAGAATTGGCTATTGCCATGAAACATGTTGAGATCAAGCCACATATATTGTTTCTTAGAAAATTCACATTGAAGGTTGTTAGTTTGTTGGAACACTTTATTAACTATGGGTATCATATTGTGCCTAAAAAGGAATTATGTTGATTAATGTCCATTTTATTTTTTGTAGTTTATATGTGATGTATTTTAAACATTGATGTAATACATTTTGAGATATTTTATGACTGTCTTACTCTTGTCTTTGGGGTACTGAGAAAATCCATAGTTTGATATACTTACCTAGGTATACAAATAAACCAATAAACACAAATGTGTTCACAAACATATTTATTAACTTGTGCTATACATGGCTGAACCTTGCAACACAGCTTTGCCTCCCGTGTTTTACTACAGTATATTCTTTCATGAATTCCAACCCCTGAACTCAGGAGTGACATCCACTCTTAAGACTGCTTGGAAAATCCATTTGACATATCCTCATTAAACAATCCTATGATGGCTTTTCTGCATTTAATTGACAAAGGAAAGGTGCGATCACAGTGGCCTTCTTGTCATTATGGTTGTCACTTATATTTTAACTCGATAAGCTGGTCACACGTAAGGTTTAGTACAGATAAAGCCAATCTCTTTATTATTCTATTAATTTTTCATCCTCTGTTTTAGTGTAAAAGCAATACATACAGTCAGGTCCATAAATATTGGGACATCGACACAATTCTAATTTTTTTGGCTCTATACACCACCACAATGAATTTGAAATTAAATGAACAAGATGTGCTTTAACTGCAGACTTTCAGCTTTAATTTGAGGGTATTTATATCCAAATCAGGTGAACGGTGTAAGAATTACAACAGTAATTCTTTAGAATTATTATCATTATTCTTTATAGATAAATTGTCAGACTATTATGACTCCATTGGTCGTCTGCTGTAAGTATAGAAATCCAGTCCATAGTTAATAAGTAGTGGTAGATATAGCCCTATTACAATCATGCTATTATGCTGTGTTCTTTTGTATAATATTGTTAGTATTTTGTGTGTCTTTTAAAAGGACGGTACTTCTTTAGTACATTGCCGTTTTTCTGAAAAAAGATAGTATTGCCATAAGATAGTATTGCTGTTTCTATAAGATAGAATAGTTGTGTTATTAAGCTGTGTTCCGTCAGTTGCTATGGTTACTGGGCGTACCAGTCATCTAGTTCCCCTCCCCTGTAAGGTATATTTAGCCTACACCAAAATGGCCACCAGCAAAACCTGAGGAAGTAGCATGCATGCTCCGAACGGGAAGCACCGCCCGCCGACTACATTCCCGGAAGTGACATTATCACAGAACATCACGATCCACGCTCCAGCTCTCCGGAGGCGCTGTGAGCCAACAGTGCAGCTGGATTGTAGCCGGACAACAGATTGCCTCCACCAGCCAGTGATGCCCAGCGCTATCCTGGAACAGTGCGGATGAAACTTATAGTACATACACCCATGCTGGAAAATGTTGCTAGTTTGTGAGTGTTTGTAATCTTACCTTTTACCATTAAAATAGTTAATACTCGCTGCATTTCTGTTTGCTGGGTTGCATTTTTGGGGCTTTTCCTTTTAGTTTTTAATTTGCCTTTTGCTGTCACTTTTTAAATAGCTTTTTTTTTCCTGGTTTCATCAGTCTATCAATTAAGATGTGTGGTTAATTGCTCACAGGTGCCTATTTAACTGGTTGTAGGACCAGTCTGAGCGTGCTTAGTCTGAAGCTGTGGAGCTTGGTGTAAGTGGAGCTGGAATAAGTGGGAGTTAAAACCAGAGTTAGAGTATACAAGTCTTGCTGTTTGTTTGCTGTTTGCTGTCTGTTGCTGTTTGCTGTCTGTTGCTGTTTGCTGTCTGTTTGCTGTTTGCTGTCTGTTTGCTGTTTGCTGGCTGTTTGCTGTTTGCTGTCTGCTTGCTGGGTTGCATTTTTGGGGCTTTTCCTTTTAGTTTTTAATTTGCCTTTTGCTGTCACTTTTTAAATAGCTTTTTTTTTTCCTGGTTTCATCAGTCTATCAATTAAGGGGTGTGGTTAATTGCTCACAGGTGCCTATTTAACTGGTTGTAGGACTCAGTCTGTGCGTGCTCAGTCTGAAGCTGTGGAGCTTGGTGTAAGTGGAGCTGGAATAAGTGGGAGTTAAAACCAGAGTTTAAAACAGGAGGTTATAACAGGGGTCATAGTACCTGTGTAGTGTGAGTATCTGAGGGTTGTCTGAGTAGTGTGTGTGGATCGTTAGTACTTGTGTACTGTGTACTTGTGTATTGCGAGTGCACGTAGGTCTGTGAGTACCTGTGTATTGTCTTGTTGTGTACCTGTGTATTGTCGTGTACCTGTGTATTGTCTTGAGTATTAGTGCCAGGAAGCTAGCTGTTAGGTAATTTGGAAAGGGTAAAATCCCCAAATCCTCACTAAATTTAATAGGTACGATGCCCGGCGGGTGTGGAGAGGCGACTCTTTGTACATCTTGCCGCATGTATGCGTTCCTTGATCATCCGATCGAGGGCGAATACTGCTGTGCAAAATGTAAGCACATTGTTTCCCTGGAAGCCCAGGTTCTGAATCTGGGGAAGCAACTGTCAGCACTGAGAAGTCCCTCCATACTAAAGGTGAGCGAGGAACGTACACGGCAGGTGCCGGCAGGGGCCAGCACAGAGGCGGGTGGAGACAAAGAGGTGCAGACACTAGCAAAGAGTAGATGGGTGACAGTCAGGAGGGGTAGAGGGGGAAGTGCCAGAGAGGCCGATCCAGGACTGGAGCATCCCAATAAGTACGCTCCATTGAGTGACATTGGTGAAACCAGTCAGGGACCAGCACTGCTGGAGATGAGGGACTCTCCTAGCTGCCAGGGGAAGAACTCCTCCAGTGAGAGTGGGGGGGCAGCAAAGGGAAAGGAAAGACAGATTCTGGTGGTAGGGGACTCAATTCTTAGAAGGACAGAGAGGGCAATCTGTAACCAAGACCTGAAGCGCCGAACAGTATGTTGTCTACCGGGCGCTCGGGTTCGGCACATCACGGATCTTGTGGACAGATTACTGGGAGGGGCTGGGGAAGACCCGGCTGTCATGGTGCACGTTGGCACCAATGACAAAGTCAGAGGCAGATGGAGTGTCCTAAAGAACGATTTTAGGGACTTAGGAGCTAAATTGAGGAAAAGGACCTCCAAGGTAGTGTTCTCAGGAATAATACCGGTACATCGAGCCACACCAGAAAGGCAGAGGGAGATTAGGGAAGTAAACAAGTGGCTGAAGAGCTGGTGTAGTAAGGAGGGGTTTGGGTTCCTGGAGGACTGGGCCGACTTCTCAGTCGGTAACCGGTACTATAGAAGGGACGGACTGCACCTAAATGAGGAGGGTGCAGATCTGCTGGGAATGAAGATGGCCAAAAAGTTAGAGGGGTTTTTAAACTAGGCGATGGGGGGGAGGGTCCAGAAACAGTGATAGCCAGCGCGGAAGATATTCCAGAGGGTAGTATTGGGGGCATTAGTGGTAGGTTAACCAAAGCACAAAAACACAAGGTGAGTATAGTAGCAAGTCCTAGTTGCAATCTTGAAACACCCAATACGAGGACAATATGCGACCGGTCTAAACTATGTGGCATGTTCACCAATGCCAGGAGCATGGCGGACAAGATGGGTGAACTAGAGATACTGTTGTACAAGGAGGATTTGGATTTTGTGGGAATTTCAGAGACCTGGTTCAACAGCTCTCATGATTGGCTGGCAAACATTCAAGGGTATACCCTATACCGCAAGGATAGAGAGGGTAAAAAAGGGGGAGGGGTATGCCTATATATCAAGAATAATGTACAAGTGAATGTGAGAGATGACATCACTGAGGGTGCTAGGGAGGAGGTGGAATCTTTATGGGTAGAGCTCCAAAGGGATGAAGCTAAGGGGAAAATAATACTGGGAGTATGCTATAGGCCCCCTAACCTGAGGGAGGAAGTGGAGACGGATCTCCTATCACAAATTGGATTAGCAGCAAGGATGGGAATTGTTATCATAATGGGGGATTTTAATTATCCAGACATAGACTGGGCGGAGGGAACCGCGCATTCATTTCAGGCTCGCCAGTTCCTTAGTGTCTTGCAGGACAATTTTATGGGTCAGATGGTAGACGCACCAACTAGAAATAAAACATCTACTGAGGAAGGACATCTACTGATTACCAACAATACAGACCTGATAACAGATGTGGAAATACGGGGCAATTTAGGTAACAGCGATCACAGGTCAATTAGTTTCAGTATAAATCACACAAATAGGAAACATGAAGGGAACACAAAGACACTGAATTTCAAAAGAGCCAACTTCCCTAAACTACAAACCTTGCTAAAAGGCATAAATTGGGATAAAATATTAGGAACAAAGAATACGGAGGAGAGATGGGTTTGCTTTAAGAGCATATTAAATAAGGGCATTAGCCAATGTATCCCATTGGGTAATAAATTTAAAAGAGCGAACAAACATCCTGGATGGCTTAACTCCAATGTAAAAATGCATATAAAAGCAAAGGAGAAGGCCTTCAAAAAATACAAGGTTGAGGGATCATCCTCAGCATTCAGAATTTATAAAGAATGCAATAAGAAATGTAAGGGTGCAATTAGGATGGCTAAGATAGAACATGAAAGACACATAGCGGAGGAGAGCAAAAAAAATCCCAAGAAATTCTTTAAGTATGTAAACAGTAAAAAAAGGGAGGACAGACCATATTGGCCCCATAAAGAATGAGGAAGGACATCTGGTTACAAAGGATGGGGAGATGGCAAAGGTATTGAATTTATTCTTCTCCTCAGTCTTCACGAGTGAATCGGGGGGGCTTCAGTAACCAAAACTGCAGTGTTTATCCTCATGACACAACACAGGAAGCACCTACATGGTTAACAGAGGACGGAATTAAAATTAGACTTGAGAAACTTAACATTAATAAATCACCGGGACCAGATGGCTTGCATCCGAGGGTACTTAGGGAACTCAGTTAGGTGATTGCCAGACCGTTGTTCCTAATTTTTACAGACAGTCTATTGACTGGAATGGTACCAGCTGATTGGAGAAAAGCCAATGTAGCACCAATATTTAAAGAGGGCCCAAAAAACATTGTGGGAATTACAGACCAGTTAGCCTAACATCAATAGTATGTAAACTCTTGGAGGGGATGATAAGGGACTATATACAAGATTTTAGTAATAAGAATGATATCATTAGCAGTAGTCAGCATGGATTCATGAAGAATCGTTCTTGCCAAACCAATCTATTAACCTTCTATGAGGAGGTGAGTTGCCATCTAGATAAAGGAAGGCCCGTAGACGTGGTGTATCTGGATTTTGCAAAAGCATTTGACACAGTTCCCTATAAACTTTTACTGTACAAAATAAGGTGCGTTGGCATGGACCATAGGGTGAGTACATGGATTGAAAACTGGCTACAAGGGCGTGTTCAGAGGGTGGTGATAAATGGGGAGTACTCAGAATGGTCAGGGGTGGGTAGTGGGGTTCTCCAGGGTTCTGTGCTGGGACCAATCCTATTTAATTTGTTCATAAACGACCTGGAGGATGGGATAAACAGTTCAATCTCTGTATTTGCAGACGATACTAAGCTAAGCAGGGCAATAACTTCTCCGCAGGATGTGGAAATCTTGCAAAAAGACCTGAACAAATTAATGGGGTGGGCGACTACATGGCAAATGAGGTTCAATGTAGAAAAATGTAAAATAATGCATTTGGGTGGCAAAAATATGAATGCAATCTATACACTGGGGGGAGAACCTCTGGGGGAATCTAGGATGGAAAAGGACCTGGGGGTCCTAGTAGATGATAGGCTCAGCAATGGCATGCAATGCCAAGCTGCTGCTAATAAAGCAAACAGAATATTGGCATGCATTAAAAGGGGGATCAAATGCAGAGATAAAACGATAATTCTCCCGCTCTACAAGACTCTGGTCCGGCCGCACCTGGAGTATGCTGTCCAGTTCTGGGCACCAGTCCTCAGGAGGGACGCACTGGAAATGAAGCGAGTACAAAGAAGGGCAACAAAGCTAATAAAGGGTCTGGAGGATCTTAGTTATGAGGAAAGGTTGCGAGCACTGAACTTATTCTCTCTGGAGAAGAGACGCTTGAGAGGGGATATGATTTCAATTTACAAATACTGTACTGGTGACCCCACAATAGGGATAAAACTTTTTCGCAGAAGAGAGTTTAATAAGACTCGTGGCCACTCATTACAATTAGAAGAAAAGAGGTTTAACCTTAAACTACGTAGAGGGTTCTTTACTGTAAGAGCGGCAAAGATGTGGAATTCCCTTCCACAGGCGGTGGTCTTAGCGGGGAGCATTGATAGCTTCAAGAAACTATTAGATAATCACCTGAATGACCGCAATATACAGGGATATGTAATGTAATACTGACACATAATCACACACGTAGGTTGGACTTGATGGACTTGTGTCTTTTTTCAACCTCACCTACTATGTAACTATGTAACTATGTAACATTTAGAGGGCGCTGTTCTTTCTTTTACTATGTTCCAGAGTCTCTTCTAACTTTTGAACGGGCAGCCTTCAAAAGACAGCAAACTATACTCCTCACATGGACATATTGTCTTATATGGACTTATCTTATTGCCCAGTTTGATCACCTAGCCCACCCCTTTGTTGCCTGTAGTATACAGCCCTATCCTGAGGGCGCCATATTATCCCATTGTCTTTAAATAAAACTTCATAGCCTCATCTGAACAGAGCAGGCAGAGAGGGGAGGGAGAAGGATGACTCACTCTTCTGATTTATTTAGCTGTGAGTGCAAACTTGAACTTGAGCTAGTGAGAGCTTTAGACAGGTATGTATTCAACAAAGCAATTAATGATATTATTGTAAGAGAGCAATATTTATTTGCAATATTTTACAACTAAATGACTCAATATTTTTTTCTACATTTTATTTTTAATTCCTTCCCCAAAAATTACATGTAATGTGTTATTTGTCTTCTTGTACATGATTGGGAGATAGCTGTCTCTTCCTGGTTCCTGCAGCTGGCCCCCCAATGATGCAGTGCCCAATGTACCTGTACTGCTGGGAAGCCTGCAGCCTCCTGGGATATGTGATATTGGCATCCAGGGTGGCTGCAGGGGTTGACAGGTATGTCATTCTCAGCTAGGCAAGAATGGAGGCAGAGGGCGGGTCAATCATGAGTAACAGTTTAAAAAGGGAAAAATAAACTTTTTTTTTTTTAAAAGGGCTGCTATTTTGTGCTGAGGAGGGAGGAGAATTGGCAAAGTATAATTTTTGAGTGGAGGTCTGCTTTAATATATTGTATGAAAAAAATAGGAAACTACTGTATATATAAAACTTAATTTCCTTTTCAAGAACCTGCTGCAAAGTAAAACACCTCTATAAAGTGCTCATACCATTCTTTAACCACTTCCTGCCCAGCCTATAGCAGAATGATGGCCGGGCAGTGGTTCATTTATCCTGACTGGGCATCATAACAGCATCGCGGCGATCGGTGGTGCGGTGTGTCAGTCTGACACACCGATCTCAGTAAAGAGCCTCCAATGGAGGCTCTTTACCATGTGATCAGCCGTTTTCAATCAGGGCTGATCACAGTGTAAACAGGAAGAGCCAGTGATCGGCTTTTCCTCACTCGCGTCTGACAGACGCGAGTAAAGGAGAGCCAGTCAACGGCTCTCCTGACAGGGGGGGTCTGCGCTGATTGTTTAAACAATCAGCGCAGCCACCCCAAGGATGCCCACCCAGGACCACCATCATGCCTCCCAGGACCACCAGGGAAGGGGACAACATGTGGATGGCCAGGTATGTACACCATGGCCATCCACATATGAAAAAAATTGCACAATACATGCCAATCAGTGCCCAAAAATGGGCACTGACTGGCAACATTATGGTCCAACTAAAAAAAGTGATGCCCAGCAATGCCACCCATCAGTGTCATCAGTGCCACCCACCAGTGTCATCAGTGCCCCCTCTTAGTACCCATCCATGCCCACCAGTGCCCACCTTTCAGTGCCCATCTGTGCCACCCATCAGTGCCACCCATAAGTACCCATCAGTGCCGCCTATGAGTCCCATCAGTGGCACCTATAAGTGCCTATCAGTGCCGCCTATGAGTGCCGCATATCAGTGCCGCCTATCAGTGCTCACCAGTGCCACCTCATCGGTGCCAATCGGTGCCGCCTTATCAGTGCCCATCAGTGCAGCCATATCAGTGCCCGTCATGGAAGAAGAAAACTTACTTATTTCCAAAAAAATTTAACAAAAACTTAATTTTTTTCTAGATTTTTGGTCTTTTTTTATTTGTTGCGCAAAAAGTAAAAATCGCAGAGGTGATCAAATACCACCAAAAGAAAGCTCTATTTGTGGGAACAAAATGATAAAAAATGTGTTTGTGTACAGTGTAGCATGACCTCGCAATTGTCATTCAAATTGCGACAGTGCTGAAAGCTAAAAATTGGCTTGGGGAGGAAGGTGTGTAAATGCCTGGTATTGAAGTGGTTAAAAACAAGTGGCAAGGTAAAAATTCCAGGGCTGTCAAGCTGATCCTTCACATTCCAGATTTCAATAATCTTGTGCCCAGAAACTCTGTCCACCTCCTGCCAACTATATCCTATGATTTCTAATGAAAGCATGGTCTTTCCTTTCAAGGCAAAAGCAAAAGCATTTGACACAGTTCCCCATAAACGTTTACTGTACAAAATAAGGTCCGTTGGCATGGACCATAGGGTGAGTACATGGATTGAAAACTGGCTACAAGGGCGTGTTCAGAGGGTGGTGATAAATGGGGAGTACTCGGAATGGTCAGGGGTGGGTAGTGGGGTTCCCCAGGGTTCTGTGCTTGGACCAATCCTATTTAATTTGTTTATAAACGACCTGGAGGATGGGATAAACAGTTCAATCCCTGTATTTGCAGACGATACTAAGCTAAGCAGGGCAATAACTTCTCCGCAGGATGTGGAAACCTTGCAAAAAGACCGGAACAAATTAATGGGGTGGGCGACTACATGGCAAATGAGGTTCAATGTAGAAAAATGTAAAATAATGCATTTGGGGGGCAAAAATATGAATGCAATCTATACACTGGGGGGAGAACCTCTGGGGGAATCTAGGATGGAAAATGACCTGGGGGTCCTAGTAGATGATAGGCTCAGCAATGGCATGCAATGCCAAGCTGCTGCTAATAAAGCAAACAGAATATTGGCATGCATTAAAAGGGAGATCAACTCCAGAGATAAAACGATAATTCTCCCGCTCTACAAGACTCTGGTCCGGCCTCACCTGGAGTATGCTGTCCAATTCTGGGCACCAGTCCTCAGGAGGGATGTACTGGAAATGGAGCGAGTACAAAGAAGGGCAACAACGCTAATAAAGGGTCTGGAGGATCTTAGTTATGAGGAAAGGTTGCGAGCACTGAACTTATTCTCTCTGGAGAAGAGACGCTTGAGAGGGGATATGATTTCGATTTACAAATACTGTACTGGTGACCCCACAATAGGGATAAAACTTTTTCGCAGAAGAGAGTTTAATAAGACTCGTGGCCACTCATTACAATTAGAAGAAAAGAGGTTTAACCTTAAACTACGTAGAGGGTTCTTTACTGTAAGAGCGGCAAGGATGTGGAATTCCCTTACACAGGCGGTGGTCTCAGTGGGGAGCATTGATAGCTTCAAGAAACTATTAGATAATCACCTGAATGACCGCAACATACAGGGATATGTAATGTAATACTGACACATAATCACACACATAGGTTGGACTTGATGGACTTGTGTCTTTTTTCAACCTCACCTACTATGTAACTACTATGTAAAAAGGCTAGAATACTGGTTGACTATAGGATGAGTGAGGTTGTTTTGTGAATGAGGAGTATATAATTATCTTTATCTGCGTGGAAGACAGCTGGGGTGGATGGAAAATCTAGTCACTGGATAATTGCATTTAGGCTTATCATTTGCATTTAAGATATTTCTTCTATTCACTAAGTGACTGAAGAATAACTGAATAACCTCACAAGAAAGATTTGTTTGTACGCGCATATGGCCAAACCATTAAGGTGTTAAAATTTCTTTTTAAATAGTGCCCCCTGCAAAGAAATACTTTCCTCTCACACCACTTACCCCACTAGTATCCACTATAATAAAGAGATACCAATACTGCATGATTCTTTAGAATCCAACACTACTGGGAGTATTGGATTCCGGTTCATCCTCTGCACTTTGTGGTAACTCCTGCCAGTCAATACATTGCATAGTTACATAGTTACTCAAGCTAAAAAAAGACTAAAAGTCCATCTAGTTCAAGCAATAGAAACAAAGAAATAGAAACCCTCCATACACAGAATCCACAGAAGGGCATGCATTGTATAATTTATTATATATTAGTCTAACCAGAAACCCCATTGTACATTAAAAGTATGAAAGACAAAAACAGAACAATACATAGCTCAACGCACCAACCAGTCTCCAAACCGACCAAATTAACCTGTCAAACAGTCTGCGCTAAAAACAGGGGTTTAGTTAGCATGCATTTGCAAACCCATGCGTAAGCTGCAAGGTTTCTTTATGGCACCCTGTGTATGCTTGCAGTCCTAACGCTACTGAATTTATAAGCGTCTCCACAATGGAAGCACATGTATTAAATGGATAGATGAGGGGCAGGTGGGCCTGGAGGCAGCCCAATCCCCCTTAAAGGAACAGGACCACACTGGACACCCAGCAATAGTGCCGTGAAGAGGCCTTGCAGCTTACGCAAGAGTTCACAAATGCGTGCTAACTAAACCCCTGTTTTTAACGTAGACTGTTGGACAGGTTAATTCGGTCAGTTGGCAGACTGGTTGGTGAGTTGAGCTATGGAATGTTCTGTTTTTGTCTTTCATGCGTTTGCCTTTCCATGTGCTCCTTGTTGTGAAGGCCAGTTATATCTGGGGACAGGGGCCATTTGTTTGTTGCTGGTGTAAATATGGTCCGGGTACACACTGGGCATCTTCGCTGCCACTGTGCTATTGCTGGATGTCCAGTGTGCTCCTGTTCCTTTAAGGGGGATTTGGCTGCCTCCAGGCCCACCTCATTTATCCATTTAATGCATGTGCTTCCATTGTGGAGATGCTTATAAATTCAGCAGTGCTAGGAAGTCAAAATAGCACTACAAGCAATACACACACTAAACCCCTGTTTTTAACACAGACTGTTGGTCAGGTTAATTTGGTCGGTCGGCAGACTGGTTGGTGAGTTGAGCTATGGAATGATCTGTTTTTGTCTTTCATGCGTTTGCCCTTCCATGTGCTCCTTGCTGTGAAGGTTAGTAATAGGTGGGGGCAGGGGCCATTTGTTTGTTACCTTAAAAGTATACATGATTTTTTTTTGGATTTATAGTATTGTTTTTCAAGTAAGGTCTTTTTCCTGATTTTTAATATCCTGATATTAATCACTTATTTTATAAACAAATATCTTGGTACAAATTATGTTGGGTTCTATGTAGGGAGTCTGAACAGTATAAGGTAAATGCAGTTAGAGAACAAGATGTCCCCAGATATTCTGGGAGGATCCTGTGCTCTTTTTTAAAGCTTTGGTGTCAATGGAGAGAATGTGGTATCCCCAGAAGAGAAATTGTTGGGCAGGTACTCTGTAGAAGACAGATGTAAGCTTGAGTTGTGAAATGTGTGGCATTGAGCATGGTGGACAGACTGTGGTGGTTGTGTCAGATGACATGTTTTGTGCTCCAAAATAAGTTTAAAGGAAATAGGAACATCAACCCTATCTGAAAGTCTGGCTACACACACAGATAAAGATATGTATTGAATACTACTGTCTGAGCAGATTTTTTTTTTACCACCAAGTAAACTCAAGCAGAACCTACACCTGCTCCTGTATGCGAGTCTTTTTCAGGATTCTTCCATTAAAAGAACCTGTACCTAGGTGAGGAGGGAGAATTGAGACAGCTGGATGAGTGAAGACTGAGAGATGTACATCACAGTTGATAGGGAGGTGCACCCAATTCAGTCCGGGCAAGTAAAAATAAGGAGAAGTCTTTATTTTTGACAGCTGGTCCTGTGGAGGAGATGTGCCAAACGTTCTCATTACGTCTAATAATAAGAATCGCTGCATCTACTGTACTTACTATATATATATATATATATATATATATATATATACATATATATATATATATATATATATATATATATATATATATATATATATATATATATATATATATACAGTGGCTTGCGAAAGTATTCGGCCCCCTTGAACTTTTCAACCTTTTGCCACATTTTAGGCTTCAAACATAAAGATATAAAATTGTAATTTTTTGTGAAGAATCACCAACAAGTGGGACACAATTGTGAAGTGGAACTAAATCTATTGGATATTTTAAACTTTTTTAGCAATTAAAAAACTGAAAAGTGGTGCGTGCAAAATTATTCGGCCCCTTTACTTTCAGTGCAGAAAACTCACTCCAGAAGTTCAGGGAGGATCTCTGAATGATCCAATGTTGTCCTAGATGACTGATGGTGATAAATAGAATCCACCTGTGTGTAATCAAGTCTCTGTATAAATGCACCTGCTCTGTGATAGTCTCAGGGTTCTGTTGAAAGCGCAGAGAGCATCATGAAGACCAAGGAACACACCAGGCAGGTCTGTAATATTGTTGTGGAGAAGTTTAAAGCCGGATTTGGATACAAAAAGATTTCCCAAGCTTTAAACATCCCAAGGAGCACTGTGCAAGCGATCATTTTGAAATGGAAGGAGTATCAGACCACTGCAAATCTACCAAGACCTGGCTGTCCCTCTAAACTTTCAGCTCAGACAAGGAGAAGACTGATCAGAGATGCAGCCAAGAGGCCCATGATCACTCTGGATGAACTGCAGAGAACTACAGCTGAGGTGGGAGAGTCTGTCCATAGGACAACAATCAGTCGTACACTGCACAAATCTGGCCTTTATGGAAGAGTGGCAAGAAGAAAGCCATTTCTCAAAGATATGCATAAAAAGTCTCGTCTAAAGTTTGCCACAAGCCACCTGGGAGACACACCAAACATGTGGAAGAAGGTGCTCTGGTCCGATGAAACCAAAATCGAACTTTTTGGCCACAATGCAAAACGATATGTTTGGCGTAAAAGCAACACAGCTCATCACACTCAACACACCATCCCCACTGTCAAACAGGGTGGTGGTAGCATCATGGTTTGGGCCTGCTTTTCTTCAGCAGGGACAGGGAAGATGGTTAAAATTGAGGGGAAGATGGATGCAGCCAAATACAGGACCATTCTGGATGAAAACCTGTTGGAGTCTGCAAAAGACCTGAAACTGGGACGGAGATTTATCTTCCAACAAGACAATGATCCCAAACATACAGCAAAATCTACAAAGGAATGGTTCACAAATAAACGTATCCAGGTGTTAGAATGGCCAAGTCAAAGTCCAGACCTGAATCCAATCGAGAATCTGTGGAAAGAGCTGAAAACTGCTGTTCACAAACGCTCTCCATCCAACCTCACTGAGCTCGAGCTGTTTTGCAATGGAAGAATGGGCAAGAATTTCAGTCTCTCGATGTGCAAAACTGATAGAGACATACCCCAAGCGACTTGCAGCTGTAATCGCAGCAAAAGGTGGCTCTACAAAGTATTAACGCAAGGGGGCCGAATAATTTTGCACGCCCCACTTTTCATTTTTTTATTAGTTAAAAAAGTTTCAAAAATCCAAAAGATTTCGTTCCACTTAACAATTGTGTCCCACTTGTTGGTGATTCTTCACAAAAAATAAAATTTTTATATCTTTATGTTTGAAGCCTGAAATGTGGCAAAAGGTTGAAAAGTTCAAGGGGGCCGAATACTTTCGCAAGCCACTGTATATATATATATATATATATATATATATATATATATATATATATATATATATATATATCAACACCCATTCATAGAAGCCAGGTTTTAAAAACATTAAGACAAGTTAATAAAATGACATTACGTTGATTAAATTCGCCAATGTATCTCTAATGTTCAGACTACCGTTTCCCTTTAATAAAATCATCTTTCTAAAAAGACCTATAAATTGTAACATAAATGACTAATCTTTATTTGATTAAAGCATTACATGACTTTTCATAAGAGAAATGTGAGTTTGATAACTGCATGTTCTGGAGTCATATTCTTGCAATGTGAAATTCTCTCCTGGTGATAAATAATGAAGTGGAATATTCTCTATGAAAGGGCCTATAAATTGCTGCTCTAAAATCTTATGACCATCGCAGTCAGGTGTGGATCCATTAATAAGAGATTAAAAAGCACTTTTTGCTGAATTCCAGTGCGTTTTATGTGGCACCCTGCGTACTATGCTAATAACGATCTGACATTTTTTTATTTTGATATATATATATAATGTATGAATATATAATATTATGGAAAATGTATAGTGCTTATTTTAATGTGCTTATGTGAAACTTTTTTTTAATTTCCTTTTAATCATGTAAATATGAAATATTGCATATCTTTTTTGTTCTATTTACCACTGGCAGCCAGTAGATGGTACACCTGATGCCGCGTACACACGAGCGGACTTTACGGCAGACTTTGCCCGGCGGACGGGATTTCGTCGGACAATTCGATGTGTGTGGGCTCCAGCGGACTTTGTTTTCTCAAAAGTTGGACGGACTTAGATTTGAAACATGTTTTAAATTAATCTGTCGAAATCGAGTCCGGTCGAAAAGTCCGCCGTCTGTATGCTAGTTCGACGGACAAAAAGCCACGCTAGGGCAGCTATTGGCTACTGGCTATGAACTTCCTTGTTTCAGTCCGGTCGTACGTCATCACGTACGAATTCGACGGACTTTGGTGGATTGTGTGTAGGCAAGTCCGTTCATTCAGAAAGTCCGTCGTAAAGTACGTCGAAAAGTCCGCCGGGCAAAGTCTGCCGTAAAGTCCGCTCGTGTGTACGCGGCATTCGGCTCTTCTAGATTTTTTCTACACAGTAATTCACTTCTCCACTGTGAATAGCCTTTGTAATTTAAACTCCTTCTATGTGATCTTTTCCCAACACACATGCATACAAACACACACACCTAAATGAGTCATAGGAGGGAAACCACTCACTCCTTCTTGCTAGCTCATAGGGCCATTTATAGATTTTTTGTTAGACAAAGGGAGTCAATAAATGATACGCCCCATAGAAAAGCACTGTTTAATCAGTTTTTGTACACAGTGTGTACAAAGCACACACTGGGGGTCATTTACTATAGTGCTAATAAATGATCCTGGAGTCCCGGAAAATAGCGCCCAATTTAGCCCAATTAAGAATTCAACTCTCAGAAACTGGGTGCTAAGGCAAATGGAAAGCAGCTCTATTGCCTGCGAACATGCCTATCAGATCACATATAGTGAAGAATAGAATAGTGATAGAATAGTGGAAGTCAATGGGACTCGAACCTACAAAATCCAAAGTTCTCACTGAAGGCTTATATGCAAGTTCTTTGCCATAAAATGTGTATGGGGACCCGGGTCCTACCCCAGGGGACAATTGGAAAAAATGTTTTTAAAACGGCCGTTTTTTCAGTAGCAGTAAGTTTTAATAATGCTTAAAGTTACATAGTTACATAGTTACATAGTAGGTGAGGTTGAAAAAAGACACAAGTCCATCAAGTCCAACCTATGTGTGTGATTATGTGTCAGTATTGCATTGTATATCCCTGTATGTTGTGGTCATTCAGGTGCTTATCTAATAGTTTTTTGAAGCTATCAATGCTCCCCGCTGAGACCACCGCCTGTGGAAGGGAATTCCACATCCTTGCCGCTCTTACAGTAAAGAACCCTCTACGTAGTTTAAGATTAAACCTCTTTTCTTCTAATTTTAATGAGTGGCCACGAGTCCTGGTAAACTCTCTTCTGCGAAAAAGTTTTATCCCTATTGAGGGGTCACCAGTCCGGTATTTGTAAATTGAAATCATATCCCCTCTCAAGCGTCTCTTCTCCAGAGAGAATAAGTTCAGTGCTCGCAACCTTTCCTCATAACTAATATCCTCCAGACCCTTTATTAGCTTTGTTGCCCTTCTTTGTACTCGCTCCATTTCCAGTACATCCTTCCTGAGGACTGGTGCCCAGAACTGGACCGCATACTCTAGGTGCGGCCGGACCAGAGTCTTGTAGAGCGGGAGAATTATCGTTTTATCTCTGGAGTTGATCCCCCTTTTAATGCATGCCAATATTCTGTTTGCTTTGTTAGCAGCAGTTTGCCATTGCCTGCCATTGCTGAGCCTATCGTCTACTAGGACCCCCAGGTCCTTCTCCATCCTAGATTCCCCCAGAGGTTCTCCCCCCAGTGTATAGATTGCATTCATATTTTTGCCACCCAAATGCATTATTTTACATTTTTCTACATTGAACCTCATTTGCCATGTAGTCGCCCACCCCATTAATTTGTTCAGGTCTTTTTGCAAGGTTTCCACGTCCTGCGGAGAAGTTATTGCCCTGCTTAGCTTAGTATCGTCTGCAAATACAGAGATTGAACTGTTTATCCCATCCTCCAGATCGTTTATGAACAAATTAAATAGGATTGGTCCCAGCACAGAACCTTGGGGAACCCCACTACCCACCCCTGACCATTCTGAGTACTCCCCATTTATCACCACCCTCTGAACTCGCCCTTGTAGCCAGTTTTCAATCCATGTACTCACCCTATGGTCCATGCCAACGGACCTTATTTTGTACAGTAAACGTTTATGGGGAACTGTTTCAAATGCTTTTGCAAAATCCAGATACACCACGTCTACAGGCCTTCCTTTATCTAGATGGCAACTCACCTCCTCATAGAAGGTTAATAGATTGGTTTGGCAAGAACGATTCTTCATGAATCCATGCTGATTACTGCTAATGATATCGTTCGTATTACTAAAATCCTGTATATAGTCCCTTATCATCCCCTCCAAGAGTTTACATACTATCGATGTTAGGCTAACTGGTCTGTAATTCCCAGGGATGTATTTTGGGCCCTTTTTAAATATAGGTGCTACATTGGCTTTTCTCCAATCAGCTGGTACCATTCCAGTCAGTAGACTATCTGTAAAAATTAGGAACAACGGTCTGGCAATCACTTGACTGAGTTCCCTAAGTACCCTCGGATGCAAGCCATCTGGTCCCGGTGATTTATTAATGTTAAGTTTCTCAAGTCTAATTTTAATTCCGTCCTCTGTTAACCATGGAGGTGCTTCCTGTGTTGTGTCATGAGGATAAACACTGCAGTTTTGGTTACTGAAGCCCCCCGATTCACTCGTGAAGACTGAGGAGAAGAATAAATTCAATACCTTCGCCATCTCCCCATCCTTTGTAACCAGATGTCCTTCCTCATTCTTTATGGGGCCAATATGGTCTGTCCTCCCTTTTTTACTGTTTACATACTTAAAGAATTTCTTGGGATTTTTTTTGCTCTCCTCCGCTATGTGTCTTTCATGTTCTATCTTAGCTGTCCTAATTGCACCTTTACATATCCTGTTGCATTCTTTATAAAGTCTGAATGCTGGGGATGATCCCTCAACCTTGTAATTTTTGAAGGCCTTCTCCTTTGCTTTTATATGCATTTTTACATTGGAGTTAAGCCATCCAGGACTTTTGTTCGCTCTTTTAAATTTATTACCCAATGGGATACATTGGCTAATGCCCTTATTTAATATGCTCTTAAAGCAAACCCATCTCTCCTCCGTATTCTTTGTTTCTAATATTTTATCCCAGTTTATGCCTTTTAGCAAGGTTTGTAGTTTAGGGAAGTTGGCTCTTTTGAAATTCAGTGTCTTTGTATTCCCTTTATGTTTCCTATTTGTGTGATTTATACTGAAACTAATTGACCTGTGATCACTGTTACCTAAGTTGCCCTGCATTTCCACATCTGTGATCAGGTCTGTATTGTTGGTAATCAGTAGATCCAGTAATGTTTTATTTCTAGTTGGTGCGTCTACCATCTGACCCATAAAATTGTCCTGCAAGACATTAAGGAACTGGCGAGCCTTAAATGAATGCGCGGTTCCCTCCGCCCAATCTATGTCTGGATAATTAAAATCCCCCATTATGATAACACTTCCCATCCTTGCTGCTACTCCAATTTGTGATAGGAGATCCGTCTCCACTTCCTCCCTCAGGTTTGGGGGCCTATAGCATACTCCCAGTATTATTTTCCCCTTAGCTTTATCCCTTTGGAGCTCTACCCATAAGGATTCCACCTCCTCTCTAGCTCCCTCAGTGATGTCATCTCTCACATTCACTTGTACATTATTCTTGATATATAGGCATACCCCTCCCCCTTTTTTACCCTCTCTATCCTTGCGGTATAGGGTATACCCTTGAATGTTTGCCAGCCAATCATGAGAGCTGTTGAACCAGGTCTCTGAAATTCCCACAAAATCCAAATCCTGCTCGTACAACAGTATCTCTAGTTCACCCATCTTGTCCGACATGCTCCTGGCATTGGTGAACATGCCACATAGTTTAGACCGGTCGCATATTTTCTTCGTATTGGGTGTTTCGAGATTGCAACTAGGACTTGCTACTATACTCACCTTGTGTTTTTGTGCTTTGGTTAACCTACCACTAATGCCCCCAATACTACCCTCTGGAATATCTTCCGCGCTGGCTATCTCTGCCTCTGGACCCTCCCCCCCATCGCCTAGTTTAAAAACCCCTCTAACTTTTTGGCCATCTTCCTTCCCAGCAGATCTGCACCCTCCTCATTTAGGTGCAGTCCGTCCCTTCTATAGTACCGGTTACCAACTGAGAAGTCGGCCCAGTCCTCCAGGAACCCAAACCCCTCCTTACTACACCAGCTCTTCAGCCACTTGTTTACTTCCCTAATCTCCCTCTTCCTTTCTGGTGTGGCTCGATGTACCGGTAGTATTCCTGAGAATACTACCTTGGAGGTCCTTTTCCTCAATTTAGCTCCTAAGTCCCTAAAATCGTTCTTTAGGACACTCCATCTGCCTCTGACTTTGTCATTGGTGCCAACGTGCACCATGACAGCCGGGTCTTCCCCAGCCCCTCCCAGTAATCTGTCCACAAGATCCGTGATGTGCCGAACCCGAGCGCCCGGTAGACAACATACTGTTCGGCGCTTCAGGTCTTGGTTACAGATTGCCCTCTCTGTCCTTCTAAGAATTGAGTCCCCTACCACCAGAATCTGTCTTTCCTTTCCCTTTGCTGCCCCCCCACTCTCACTGGAGGAGTTCTTCCCCCGGCAGCTAGGAGAGTCCCTCAGCTCCAGCACTGCTGGTCCCTGACTGGTTTCACCAATGTCACTCAATGGAGCGTACTTATTGGGATGCTCCAGTCCTGGATCGGCCTCCCTGGCACTTCCCCCTCTACCCTTCCTGACTGTCACCCATCTACTCTTTGCTAGTGCCAGCACCTCTTTGTCTCCACCCGCCTCTGTGCTGGCCCCTGCCGGCACCTGCCGTGTACGTTCCTGGCTCTCCTTTAGTATGGAGGGACTTCTCAGTGCTGACAGTTGCTTCCCCAGATTCAGAACCTGCGCTTCCAGGGAAACAATGTGCTTACATTTTGCACAGCAGTATTCGCCCTCGATCGGATGATCAAGGAACGCATACATGCGGCAACATGTACAAAGAGTCGCCTCTCCACACCCGCCGGGCATCGTACCTATTAAATTTAGTGAGGATTGGGGATTGAAAGTGAAACAATAAAAATTAAAAATTCGTTTAAATATCGTGCCTGGGGGGTTTCCTTAGTATGCCTGTAAAGTAGTGCACCTTTCCCATGTTTATTACTGTACGGCAGCAAAATAACATTTCTAAAGGAAAAAAAGTGTCTTTTAAAATTGTTTGCGGCTGTAATGAATTGCCGGTTCCCAACAATATAAAATTATATATATATATATATATATATATATAGATAGATAGATAGATAGAGAGAGAGATAGAGAGAGAGAGAGATATTAAGGGGAACTCCATGCCAAATTTTTTTTTAAAAATGGCGTAGGGGTCCCCCCCAAAATCCATACCAGACACTTATCCGAGCACGCAACCTGGCAGTTTAGGAAAGGGGGGATGAGCAAGCACCCCCCCTCCTGAACCATACCAGGCCACATGCCCTCAACATGGTGAGGGTGCTTTGGGGTCCCCCCAAAACACCTTGTCCCCATGTTGATGGGGACAAGGGCCTTATTCCCACAACCCTTGCCCAGTGGTTGTGGGGGTCTGCGGGCGGGGGGCCTATCGGAATCTGGAAGCCCCCTTTAACAAGGGGGCCCCAAGATCCCGCCCCCCCCATGTGAATGGGTATCGGTACATTGTACCCCTACCCATTCACCTATAAAAGCAGTGAAATGAGACAAAAGACAATAGCCGGTTTTTGACAATTCCTTTATTAAAAATGTTTTCTTCTTTTCTTCCTCCATCTTCCTCCGGTCTTCCTTCAGTTTTCTCCTTCTTCCTCCAGCTTCTTTTTCCCCCGCTTCTTCCTCCATCTTCCTCCTCTTCTTCGTCCGGTCTTCTCCATCTTCCTCTGGCTTCTTCTTCCCCCGATTCATCCTCCGGTCTTTCTTCTCTGCCGCTCCAGTTGAACATTCAAAAAACGAAGACCCCGCCCCTTGTGACTTCGCCGCCTGGGGCAGGATGGGTCAGTGATGTCACAAGGGGGAGGGGTCTCCTGCTGACATCATCTGGTGGCCATGCCCCATAGTTACATATGAAATGTGCGCTATGGAAGCCCAGACCCCAAAGCACCCTTCCCATGTTGAGGGCATGTGGCCTGGTATGGTTCAGGAGGGGGGCACTCGCTCGTCCCCCCCTTTCCTGACCTGCCAGGTTGTGTGCTTGTATTTTGGGGGACCTCTACACCATTTTTTTTACATTTTGACGCAGGCTTCCTCTTAAATTCCATACCAGACCTGAAGGGCCTGGTATGGATTTTGAGGGGGACCCCATGTAATTTTTTTTTTAAATTTTGGTGTGGGG
Organism: Lithobates septentrionalis; assembly: GCA_037952835.1. Taxonomy (NCBI): domain Eukaryota; kingdom Metazoa; phylum Chordata; class Amphibia; order Anura; family Ranidae; genus Lithobates; species Lithobates septentrionalis. Next base: position 2,018,187 of record JBBDGP010001790.1, on the reverse strand, counting down.
TTTCCCTTATAGTCCATACCAGATCAGAAGGGCCTGGAAATGCACTGGGGGGGGAGGAACCCTACGCCAATTTTTTCCTTGATTTTTGAATATCTCGATTTTTGGAATTCCACACCATAATATTATTGAATAATAACTTACCATTGCATGCATTTATAGAGTTAAGAGTTTAAACCCATGGCTTGAACCTTTGAAGGCATACCACTTCGCTATGAAGCTGAGCACAATCATACATAGAAAATACTATTACTAATGTTTGATTCTTTTCATTCTATACAATAATGTTTTGCATTTAAGGCATTAATATTATGGTACCAACCATGCTCTTGGGCCATTAGCTATTGGGTAGGGATGAGCCGAACACCCCCGGTTTAGTTCGCACCAGAACTTGTGAACAGGCAAAAAATTTGTACGAACACCGTTAAAGTCTATGGGACAGGAACATGAAAAAAGAAACCAGAAACAAGTTTTGTTTGCCAAATAGACAGTGCTGTGAAAAGGCAAGTTGAAGAAAATCGGAAAAAGTGATTTCCAATTTTGTCTACTATCGTATTTTGTGGAACACATGACATGAAACAAAGTACAACTGGAAACGTGCAAAGTCTGTACCACTTTTGCATTGAAGCAGGAGATGTGATCCTGAAGAACCATCTTGAAAATGCACCAGTTAATGCACGTTATACATCAGTTCGTGTTGAAAATTAATTGATTCGATTATATGAAGAAACATTACGAGAAGATGTGGTATCCTTTGTCAACATGTCAAATGGGTTTTCAATCATTGCTGATGAAAGTGCTGACATTTCTGGAAAAGAACAGATGCCACTTGGAGTACGTTTTGTAGACACAAGCAGCACTGTAGCTGTCATCAGAGAAGAATTCCTTGGATTTGCAACCTTAAAAGAAATGGACAGTGTGGGAGGCAAATATTTCGTTCTAATTTTGGTTCCTCTTCTGTGGAAGAATACTATCGCCAGTCTATCTAAGTGCCATACATGGACTCAATCATTGCATCATTAGAAAGCCGGTTTGGCAATGAAAACAAGAAACATTTCAGTCTGTTCTCACTTTACCCAAAACAAATGGCAAAAATTACACTTGAGCAATACAAATGCCATATTGCAGACATCAAAGAAATTTACGGCATTGGAAACCTGGAAGCCGAAACAGTCACATGATTTGAGATATGGTCTATGAGGGATGAGCAGTATGACAATGAATTTCTGGATTTGCTAAACCACACAGATTTTTCCATCAGTCCAGCAAGCAATTGTCATTGTTCTCATGTTACCAGTGACCACTTGTACAGTGGAAAGGTCTTTCAGCACAATGAGAAGGGTGAAAACCTGGCTGAGATAGACAATGGCAGATGATCGCTTATCTGGTTTGTGCATGATAAACATACATAGAACAAAAATTGCTGAAAACAAACAACAGTTGATTGACAAAGTAATTGATAAATTTGCACAGGATTGCAGACGTTTACAGTTTCTTTTTCGAGATCACTAACCTGTAGGGGTTCGCCTGTTCGCCGAACAGGCGAACCCCTACAGGTTAGTGATCTCGAAAAAGAAACTGACATCAGGTGTTCGCCTGTTCGCTGAACAGCAAACAATAAGCAGTGTTCACGGTAAATTTGAAAGCTGCCGGAGCACTGTTAAAGTCTATGGGACACTAACATGAAATATCAAAAGTGCTAATTCTAAAGGCTTATATGCAAGTTATTGTCATAAAAGGTGTTTGGGGACCTGTGTTCCTGTCCCAGGGGACATGTATCAATGTAAATTTTTTTTGTAAAAACAGACGTTTTTTCGGGAGCAGTGATTTTTTTAATGCTTAACCACCTCAATACAGTGCACTTACACCCCCTTCCTGCCCAGACCAATTTTCAGCTTTCAGCGCTCTAATGTCGCGTACACACGGTCGGACTTTTCGGCTACAAAAGTCCGACAGCCCGTCCGATGGACTTTTGGCGGACTTTTGGCGGACTTGCGGTAGACTTTCTAATGAACGGACTTGCCTACATACGATCACACAAAAGTCAGATGGATTCGTACGTGATGACGTACACCTGACTAAAATAAGGAAGTTGATAGCCAGTAGCTAGGGATGAGCCGAACACCCCCCGGTTCGGTTCGCACCAGAACCCGCGAACGGACCGCAAGTTCGCACGAACGTTAGAACCCCATTGACGTCTATGGGACTCGAACGTTCGAAATCAAAAGTGCTCATTTTAAAGGCTAATTTGCATGGTATTGTCCTAAAAAGGGTGTGGGGACCCGGGTCCTACCCCAGGGGACATGTATCAATGCAAAAAAAACTTTTAAAAACGGCCGTTTTTTCGGGAGCAGTGATTTTAATGATGCTTAAAGTAAAAAAAAAAAAGTGAAATATTCCTTTAAATATCGTACCTGGGGGGTGTCTATAGTATGCCTGTAAAGTGACGCGTGTTTCCCATGTTTAGAACAGTCCCTGCACCAAATGTCATTTTTAAAGGAAAAAATCTCATTTAAAACTGCTTGCGGGTTTAATGTCATGTCGGGTCCTGCCAATATGGATGAAAATCAGTGAGACAAACGGCATGGGTACCCCCCAGTCCATTACCAGGCCCTTTGGGTCTTGTATGGATATTAAGGGGAACCCCGCACCCAAATTAAAATAAGGAAAGGTCCCTATATACTCTGAACAGCAGTATACAGGCGGTGCAAACAAGACAGGGACTGTAGGTTTGTTGTTAAGTAGAATCTGTTTGTAATTTTGAACATTTTTAACGTGTTTAGCTCCAGCCAAAAAATCTTTTCTAAGCTTTTTGGAAAACATAGGGAAGGGTTATCACCCCTGTGACATTTGTTTTGCGTCTTTCCTCCTCTTCAGAAGATTTCACCTCACTTTTTTGTCCCAATGAAAAATGTTTTTTGAAAATTTGGGTTTTTTTGTGAAACAAGGATTGGAAAGCATCAGTGGAAAGGAGAAATTGTTTTCCCATATTAACTCTTACATGAGAGAATTTCCCTTCCTATGGGTAGATTTCATCTCACTTCCTGTTGTCTCCTTCCGTTTGCAAGTAGGAGTCGTTTGTAAGTTAGATGTTTGAAAGTAGGGTCCTGCCCTATATACTCAGCAGAAATTTGGGCCTTAGGTGTTGCTGTGGCCAAAACACTGTAAGCCCTCACAGGGCCCTGCTGTGAAATATTAGATCAAGAATTGTAATTACATGCCCCTGTTGAACAGGAGCTGAAAAATTAGGCCTTAGGCACTGGTGCTGGTGCCACAACACTGCAACCCCTCACAGACACTCTAGTTGGAACGCAGGAACGAGCCCTGCTGCAAAGTATTGCATCAAAAATTGTAATTACACGCCCCTGTTAGACAGGGGCAGAAAAATTGGGCCTTAGGCACTGGTGCTGGTGCCACAACACTGCAACCCCTCACAGACACTCTAGTTGGAACGCAGGAACGAGCACTGCTGCAAAGTATTGCATCAAAAATTGTAATTACACGCCCCTGTTAGACAGGGGCAGAAAAATTGGGCCTTAGGCACTGGTGCTGGTGCCACAACACTGCAACCCCTCACAGACACTCTAGTTGGAACGCAGGAACGAGCCCTGCTGCAAAGTATTGCATCAAAAATTGTAATTACACGCCCCTGTTAGACAGGGGCAGAAAAATTGGGCCTTAGGCACTGGTGCTGGTGCCACAACACTGCAACCCCTCACAGACACTCTAGTTGGAACGCAGGAATGAGCCCTGCTGCAAAGTATTGCATCAAAAATTGTAATTACACGCCCCTGTTAGACAGGGGCAGAAAAATTGGGCCTTAGGCACTGGTGCTGGTGCCACAACACTGCAACCCCTCACAGACACTCTAGTTGGAATGCAGGAACGAGCCGTGCTGCAAAGTATTACATCAAAAATTGTAATTACACGCCCCTGTTATACAGGGGCTGAAAAATTGTGCCTTAGGCACTGGTGGTGGCGCCCAGAACCAAAAATGTTCTTACAAGCTATCAGCGTGATGATTGAGGAGGAAGAGGATAATTACTCAGGGATAGTCACTCAGCATCAGCATAGGCAGTCTTTGAAGGGATCTGAGATTTCAAAAAAAATTATTCGGTTACATCAGCATCAGGTGCTTGGTAGCTGGTGGTGATCCAAGACTGATTCATTTTTATGAAGGTCAGCCGATCGACCGAGTCGGTGGACAGACGCACCCTGTGATCGGTTACCACGCCTCCAGCAGCACTGAATGTGCGTTCCGAAAGAACGCTGGATGCAGGACAGGCCAGTAGCTCAATTGCATACTGTGCAAGCTCTGGCCAGTGATCCATCCTCAAGACCCAGTAACCCAGAGGATTTTCGGTGGGAAAGGTGTCCAAGTCTGATCTTGCCCCTAGGTATTCCTGCACCATGTAAAACAGACGCTGGCGATGGTTGCTGGAACCGATCATACCTTGGGGCTGCGGACCAAAAAATTGTCTGAACGCATCGGTCAGACGGCCACCTTCTCCACCGCTCCTTCTTTGACTGACCGAAGCCTCAGCAACACGTTGTCCAGAAACAGGAGTTTGTAACCTCCCAGTCTCTGGGAACGCGTTGCACAGACCTTTCTGCAAGGCCTCCCGAAGATGTTTCATCCTCTGCTCCCTCTGCGATGGCAAGATAAGGTCCGCAACCTTACCCTTGTAACGTGGATCAAGGAGGGTTGCCAGCCAGTATTGGTCCTTCTCCTTGATACCACGAATACGAGGATCCTTACGCAGGCTTTGCAGGATCAGGGAGGCCATGCAGCGTAGGTTTGCTGAGGCATTCGGTCCGGAGTCCTCTGGGTCACTAAGGACAACAACGTCCGCAGCCACCTCCTCCCAGCCACGTACAAGTCCATGTGTTCCTTGGGACTGATCCCTTAAAGACTGCTGATGCTGAGTGCCAGGCTCCACCTCCATACTGACACAATCTTCCTCCTCCTCCTCCTCCTCCTCCTCGTCCTCTTCCTGTGTGATCGGCGGGCACGCAGGAACACTGTCTGGATAAAGGGGGCCTTGAGAGCTAAGGAAGTCCTCCTCTTCCTGCCTCTGTTCTGCCTCAAGTGCCCTGTCCATTATTCCACGCAGCGTGTGCTCCAACAGGTGGACAAGGGGGACAGTGTCACTGATGCATGCACTGTCAGTGCTCACCATCCTCGTGGCCTCCTCAAATGGTGACAGGACAGTGCATGCATTCCTGATCATGGCCCACTGGCGTGGGGAAAAAAAACCAAGCTCCCCTGACCCTGTCCTGGTGCCATAGTCGCACAGGTACTCATTTATGGCCCTCTGCTGCGTGTGCAGCCGCTGCAGCATGGCCAATGTCGAGTTCCACCTGGTGGGCATGTCACAGATTAGGCGGTTCTTGGGCAGGTTAAACTCCTTTTGGAGGTCCGTCAGCCGAGCACTGGCATTATATGACCGGCGGAAATGCACACAGACTTTCCTGGCCTGCCTCAGGACATCCTGTAAGCCCGGGTACCTGCCCAAGAACCGCTGCACCACCAAGTTAAGGACGTGAGCCAAACAGGGCACATGGGTCAGTTGTCCCTGTCGGAGGGCAGAGAGGAGGTTGGTGCCATTGTCGCAAACCACCATTCCTGCCTTAAGTTGGCGTGGCGTCATCCACCTCTGAACCTGCCCCTGCAGAGCTGACAGAACCTCTGCCCCAGTGTGGCTCCTGTCCCCCAAGCACACCAGCTCAAGCACCGCATGGCATCTTTTGGCCTGCGTACTTGCGTAGCCCCTTGAACGCCTACGGAGCACCGCTGGTTCCGAGGAAGAGGCCATGGAGGAAGAAAAGAGGAGGGGGTGGAGGAGAGAGGTGTGTCACAATCAGCATTTTGGAGGCGTGGTGGCGGAACAACCTCCAACACTACTGCACCTTGTCCTGCATCCTTCCCAGCTGCCAGCAGAGTCACCCAATGCGCCGTGAAACTTAAGTAACGTCCCTGTCCATGCCTGCTGGACCATGAGTCAGCGGTAATATGCACCTTACCGCTGACCGCCCTGTCCAGCGAGGCATGGACATTGCCTTCCACATGCCGGTAGAGAGCTGGAATCGCCTTCCGTGAGAAAAAGTGGCGTTTGGGTACCTGCCACTGAGGAACCGCACATTCCACAAACTCACGGAAGGGGGCAGAGTCTACCAACTGAAAAGGCAGCAGTTGAAGTGCTAGCAATTTTGCCAAGCTAGCATTCAACCGCTGGGCATGTGGATGGCTGGGAGCAAACTTCTTTCGGCGGTGCAGCAGCTGGGGCAGGGAAATTTGCCTGGTACAATCTGGCGTCGGTGTACCAAAAGCAGATTGCCCACAAGTACTTGGCTGTGACACACCTAATTCTACACCTTCATTCCTCTCACTGCAGGTCTCAGAGAGGACTGAAGGTCTAGTGGGGTTGGAAATCTCAGCTGATGAGGAGCAAGGAGAGATCCTCTTTGTTCTTTGGTGTGGGTCTTTTAGATATGCTTGCCAACGAACTGCATGGCAGGTCAACATATGTCTGGTCAAGCATGTGGTACCCAAGCGGGAGATGTTTTGGCCACGCGAGATACGCTTGAGACATATGTTGCAAATAGCAGCGGTGCGATCTGATGCACTCGTCTCAAAAAAGGCCCACACCAAAGAACTTTTTGAATAACGCGCAGAGACTGCAGCGCCCTGCACATGTGGAGCTTTGGGGTGTGATGCAGTCAATGTGCTGCCCTTAGGCTGGCCCCTGGAGGGCATCCTGCCTCGTTGGTGATGTGCCGCCTCCTCCTCCTCCTCTCTCCTATCAGGCACCCACGTTGAGTCAGTGACCTCATCATCCCCTCCCTCCTCATCACTGGAGCAAACCTGGCAGTATGCTGCAGCAGGGGGAGCATGACTGCCAGATTGCTGTCCTTCTTGGGCACCCCCTCTGTCCGTGCTCATGTTACTGCCTTCATCGAGCTCAGTATCATCATCAGAGCCTTCCAAACGCTGGGCATCCTCCTGGAGCATGTACCCAACACTGTGGTCAAACAGTTCGAGGGAATCCTCATGAGGACATGGTGGAGCTAGGGAAGGAGTCACTGATGACATTGAGCTGAGGGAAGAGGCCGCTGCTTTGCCAGACAAAGCACCCTGGGCATGGGTGAGAGAGGATGAGGAGGATGAGGACGGCTTGGTCATCCACTCGACCAAGTTTTCCGCATGTTGCGGCTCAACACGGCCAGCTGCCGAAAAAAAGGCCAAGCGTGTCCCATGGCCACGTGCTGATGAGGATGCACCGTCTCCACGACCAGCACTAGACACAGAGCCTGCTTGCCCTCTCTTATTGGCTTGTGACTGTCTGCCTCTCCTTCTTGGCCTTCCAGACATACTAATGGCCTGTAGCTGCACTAAGCTGGGATAGAACACCTGTAATTTTCTTCAGGTAGCTTTATATACTGTAACCAGACAAGCCTGCCTGTCAGTAGGAAGATAACAGGAACGGATCTAGCTGAACACTGTGAGCAGGACGCACTGCACTAAATGTAAATAGCAGGAACGGATCTAGCTGAACACTGTGAGCAGGACGCACTGACTGCACTAAATGTAAATAGCAGGAACGGATCTAGCTGAACACTGTGAGCAGGACGCACTGCATTAAATGTAAATAGCAGGAACAGATCTAGCTGAACACTGTGAGCAGGACGCACTGCACTAAATGTAAATAGCAGGAACGGATCTAGCTGAACACTGTGAGCAGGACGCACTGACTGCACTAAATGTAAATAGCAGGAACAGATCTAGCTGAACACTGTGAGCAGGACGCACTGCACTAAATGTAAATAGCAGGAACGGATCTAGCTGAACACTGTGAGCAGGACGCACTGACTGCACTAAATGTAAATAGCAGGAACAGATCTAGCTGAACACTGTGAGAAGGACGCACTGTACTAAATGTAAATAGCAGGAACAGATCTAGCTGAACACTGTGAGCAGGACGCACTGCACTAAATGTAAATAGCAGGAACGGATCTAGCTGAACACTGTGAGCAGGACGCACTGACTGCACTAAATGTAAATAGCAGGAACAGATCTAGCTGAACACTGTGAGCAGGACGCACTGACTGCACTAAATGTAAATAGCAGGAACAGATCTAGCTGAACACTGTGAGCAGGACGCACTGCACTAAATGTAAATAGCAGGAACGGATCTAGCTGAACACTGTGAGCAGGACGCACTGCACTAAATGTAAATAGCAGGAACGGATCTAGCTGAACACTGTGAGCAGGACGCACTGACTGCACTAAATGTAAATAGCAGGAACGGATCTAGCTGAACACTGTGAGCAGGACGCACTGCACTAAATGTAAATAGCAGGAACGGATCTAGCTGAACACTGTGAGCAGGACGCACTGCACTAAATGTAAATAGCAGGAACGGATCTAGCTGAACACTGTGAGCAGGACGCACTGCACTAAATGTAAATAGCAGGAACGGATCTAGCTGAACACTGTGAGCAGGACGCACTGCACTAAATGTAAATAGCAGGAACGGATCTAGCTGAACACTGTGAGCAGGACGCACTGCACTAAATGTAAATAGCAGGAACGGATCTAGCTGAACACTGTGAGCAGGACGCACTGCACTAAATGTAAATAGCAGGAACGGATCTAGCTGAACACTGTGAGCAGGACGCACTGCACTAAATGCAAATAGCAGGAACGGATCTAGCTGAACACTGTGAGCAGGACGCACTGCACTAAATGTAAATAGCAGGAACGGATCTAGCTGAACACTGTGAGCAGGACGCACTGCACTAAATGTAAATAGCAGGAACGGATCTAGCTGAACACTGTGAGCAGGACGCACTGACTGCACTAAATGTAAATAGCAGGAACGGATCTAGCTGAACACTGTGAGCAGGATGCACTGCACTAAATGTAAATAGCAGGAACGGATCTAGCTGAACACTGTGAGCAGGACGCACTGCACTAAATGTAAATAGCAGGAACGGATCTAGCTGAACATTGTGAGCAGGACGCACTGCACTAAATGTAAATAGCAGGAACGGATCTAGCTGAACACTGTGAGCAGGACGCACTGCACTAAATGTAAATAGCAGGAACGGATCTAGCTGAACACTGTGAGCAGGACGCACTGACTGCACTAAATGTAAATAGCAGGAACGGATCTAGCTGAACACTGTGAGCAGGACACACTGACTGCACTAAATGTAAATAGCAGGAATGGATCTAGCTGAACACTGTGAGCAGGACGCACTGACTGCACTAAATGTAAATAGCAGGAACGGATCTAGCTGAACACTGTGAGCAGGACGCACTGCACTAAATGTAAATAGCAGGAACGGATCTAGCTGAACACTGTGAGCAGGACGCACTGCACTAAATGTAAATAGCAGGAACGGATCTAGCTGAACACTGTGAGCAGGACGCACTGCACTAAATGTAAATACCAGGAACGGATCTAGCTGAACACTGTGAGCAGGACGCACTGACTGCACTAAATGTAAATAGCAGGAACGGATCTAGCTGAACACTGTGAGCAGGACGCACTGACTGCACTAAATGTAAATAGCAGGGACAGATCTAGCTGAACACTGTGAGCAGGACGCACTGCACTAAATGTAAAGAGCAGGAACGGATCTAGCTGAACACTGTGAGCAGGACGCACTGCACTAAATGTAAAGAGCAGGAACAGATCTAGCTGAACACTGTGAGCAGGACGCACTGCACTAAATGTAAAGAGCAGGAACAGATCTAGCCTAATCTAGCTCTCAAATCAAATGACACTGTCTGTCTCTCTCTCTATCAGCACACCGGAACACACTACACAGGGCCGCCGTGCAGGCGGCCTTATATAGTGTGGGGCGTGTACTAAATCCCCTGAGCCATAATTGGCCAAAGCCACCCTGGCTTTGGCCAATTACAGCTCTCTCTACTGACGGCGCTGTGATTGGCCAAGCATGCGGGTCATAGTGCATGCTTGGCCAATCATCAGCCAGCAATGCACTGCGATGCCGCAGTGAATTATGGGCCGTGACGCGCCACACGAATTTGGCGCGAACGGCCCATAACGTTCGCAATTCGACGGACGGTCGAACAGCCGATGTTCGAGTCGAACATGGGTTCGACTCGAACACGAAGCTCATCCCTACCAGTAGCCAATAGCTGCCCTAGCATGGGTTTTTGTCCGTCGGACTAGCATACAGACGAGCGGATTTCTGGGTCTGGCGTAGTTACGACGTAAAGATTTGAAGCATGTTTCAAATCTAAAGTCCGTCAGATTTGCGGCTGGAAAAGTCCGCTGAAAGTCCGGGGAAGCCCACACGCGATCAGATTGTCAGCCGGCTTTAGTCCGTCGGCGTCCGTCGGACTTTTGTAGACGAAAAGTCCGACCGTGTGTACGCGGCATAACAGTTTGAATGACAATTACTCAGTCATGCAACACTGTACCCATATGAAACTTGCGTCCCTTTTTCACACAAATAGAGCTTTCTTTTGGTGGTATTTAATCACTAGTGGGTTTTTTATTTTTTGTGCTATAAATAAAAAAAAGACTGTACATTTTGTGAAAAAAATGCCTTTTTCTTTGTTTCTGTCATAAAATTTTTCTAATTAGTAATTTTTCTTCATAAATTTTGGCCAAAATTTATACTGCTACATATCTTTGGTAAAAATAACCCAAATTAGTGTATATTATTTGGTCTTTGTGAAAGTAAGGCTCGGTTCACACAGGGGCAACACTATTTCAGCGCGACTTTGTATGGCGACTTCAACGCGGCTTTAAGCAAATTACAACGCGACTTCAAGTCGCCTCCAGGACAGGCGACTTTGGCTGTGGCCAATCAAAGGATAATCAGCTCTCTGGGAGGGAGGGGTTTGCCTGGGCAAACTAAATTTTTTCCCTGCAAAGTCGCTTGACTGTAGAGAGAGATCCGACTTGGAGGCGACTTCCATTGATTTCTATGGTACAGGTCGCCTACCAAGTCAGATCCAAGTAGTACAGGGAGTACGCTCTGAAGTCGGAGCGACTTCAGTAGTGTCTATTAAGACGCTCCCATTCACTGTAATGTGAATCTCTTTCTGGGGCGACTTGGGGCGACTTGAGGGCTTACAAGTCGGATCCCAAGTCGCGGTAGTCAGAACCGAGCCTTATAGAGTCTACAAACTATGGTGCCAATCACTGAAAATTGATCACATCTGATCAGGCCTTCAGTACATCAGGTGAATCTCATTTCTTGAGGCACTAACAAGTCAGGAAAGTAAAAATACCCCCCAAATGACCCCCTTTTAGAAAGTAGACATTCACGACATTCAAAGGTATTAAGTAAGTGGCATGGTGAGTTTTTTAAGTTGTATTTTTTTCCCACAATTCTTTGCAAAATGAAGATTTTTTTTATTTTTATAAAATTGTCAAATTATCAGGTTATTTATCACACACAGCATATGCATACAACAAATTACACCCCAAAATACATTCTGCTACTCTTCCTGAGTATGGGGATACCACATGTGTGGGACTTTTACACAGCCTGGCCACATACAAAGGCCCAACTTTGAAGTAGCACCTTCAGGTGTTCTACGAGCATAAAATTACACATCTCATTTCTCAACCACCTATTACACTTTTGAAGGCCCCCTACAATCAGCACAAATAAAAACTCAAGTGTGTTTCTTTAGTGCTACGTTTGTGTTGTTTTGTGCCGTAAAAATTTACATTTGTGCTGCTTTTATTTTTAAGATATTAGCAATTGTTTTTTCCAGACTATGACATCACCTAGCCCCCCTACAACACACAAATGACACAAAACTGGTCTCGTTGGTTAGTGCTACGTTTGTGCTGTTTTGTGCTGCTAAAAATTCCATTCTATCTTTTATTGTTTTTGCGTTATTAATGATTTATTAAAGGTCACCAAAGGTCACTCAGCCCCCCTACAACGCCCAAATGACACAAAACTGGTCTCGTTGGTTAGTGCTACGTTTGTGCTGTTTTGTGCTGCTAACATTTCCGTTCTATCTCTTATCGTTTTTGCGTGATTAATGATTTATTAAAGGTCACCAAAGGTCACTCAGCCCCCCTACAATGCCCAAATGACACAAAACTGGTCTCGTTGGTTAGTGCTACGTTTGTGCTGTTTTGTGCTGCTAAAAATTCTGTTCTATCTTTTATCGTTTTCTCGTTATTAATGATTTATTAAAGGTCACCAAAGGTCAGTCAGCCCCCCTACAATGCCCAAATGACACGAAACTGGTCTCGTTGGTTAGTGCTACGTTTGTGCTGTTTTGTGCTGCTAAACATTCCGTTCTATCTTTTATCGTTTTTGCGTTATTAATGATTTATTAAAGGTCACCAAAGGTCAGTCAGCCCCCCTACAACGCCCAAATGACACAAAACTGGTCTCGTTGGTTAGTGCTACGTTTGTGCTGCTAAAATTTTTATTTGTGCTGTTATGGTTTTTAAGTTATAACAGTTTTTTTTTTTTCAAACCCCACTCACTTTGCCCACCCTACAATCAGCACAAATAAAAACTCAAGTGTGTTTCTTTAGTGCTACATTTGTGCTGTTTTGTGCTGCTAAAATTTCCGTTCTACCTTTTATCGTTTTTGCGTTATTAATGATTTATTAAAGGTCACCAAAGGTCACTCAGCCCCCCTACAACACCCAAATGACACAAAACTGGTCTTGTTGGTTAGTGCTACGTTTGTGCTCTTTTGTGCTTCTAAAATTTCCATTCTATCTCTTATCGCTTTCGCGTTATTAATGATTTATTAAAGGTCACCAAAAGTCAGTCAGCCCCCCTACAACACCCAAATGACACGAAACTGGTCTCGTTGGTTAGTGCTACGTTTGTGCTGGTTTGTACTGCTAACATTTTTATTTGTGCTGTTATGGTTTTTAAGTTATAACAGTTTTTTTTCCAAACCCCACTCACTTTGCCCACCCTACAATCAGCGCAAATAAAAACTCAAGTGTGTTTCTTTAGTGCTACATTTGTGCTGTTTTGTGCTGCTAAAATTTCCATTCTACCTTTTATCGTTTTTGTGTTATTAATGATTTATTAAAGGTCGCCGAAGGTCACTTAGCCCCCCTACAACACCCAAATGACATGAAACTGTTCTCATTGGTTAGTGCTACGTTTGTGCTGTTTTGTGCTGCTAAAATTTCGGTTCTATCTTTTATCGTTTTCACGTTATTAATGATTTATTAAAGGTCACCAAAAGTCAGTCAGCCCCCCCCTGCAACACCCAAATGACACGAAACTGGTCTCGTTGGTTAGTGCTACATTTGTGCTGTTTTGTGCTGCTAAAATTTTTATTTGTGCTGTTATGGTTTTTAAGTTATAACAGATTTTTTTTTTCAAACCCCACTCACTTTACCCCCCTACAATAAGCACAAATAAAAACTCAAGTGCGTTTCTTTAGTGCTACATTTGTACTGTTTTTGTGCTGTTTAAATGTATGTTCTATCTTTTATCGTTTTTGCGTTATTAATGATTTTTTTAAAGGTCACCAAAGGTCACTCAGCCCCCCTACTACACCCAAATGACACAAAACTGGTCTCGTTGGTTAGTGCCTCATTTGTGCTGGTTTGTGCTGCTAAAATTTTTATTTGTGCTGTTATGGTTTTTAAGTTATAACAATTTATTTTTTTTCAAACCCCACTCACTTTGCCCTCCCTACAATCAGCACAAATAAAAACTCAAGTGTGTTTCTTTAGTGCTACATTTGTGCTGTTTTGTGCTGCTAAAATTTCCGTTCTACCTTTTATCGTTTTTGCTTTATTAATGATTTATTAAAGGTCACCGAAGGTCACTCAGCCCCCCTACAACACCCAAATGACACAAAACTGGTCTTGTTGGTTAGTGCTACGTTTGTGCTCTTTTGTGCTTCTAAAATTTCCATTCTATCTCTTATCGTTTTCACGTTATTAATGATTTATTAAAGGTCACTAAAAGTCAGTCAGCCCCCCTACAACACCCAAATGACACGAAACTGGTCTCGTTGGTTAGTGCTACGTTTGTGCTGGTTTGTACTGCTAAAATTTTTATTTGTGCTGTTATGGTTTTTAAGTTATAACAGTTTTTTTTCCAAACCCCACTCACTTTGCCCACCCTACAATCAGCGCAAATAAAAACTCAAGTGTGTTTCTTTAGTGCTACATTTGTGCTGTTTTGTGCTGCTAAAATTTCCATTCTACCTTTTATCGTTTTTGCATTATTAATGATTTATTAAAGGTCACCGAAGGTCACTTAGCCCCCCTACAACACCCAAATGACACGAAACTGTTCTCATTGGTTAGTGCTACGTTTTTGCTGTTTTGTGCTGCTAAAATTTCGGTTCTATCTTTTATCGTTTTCATGTTATTAATGATTTATTAAAGGTCACCAAAAGTCAGTCAGCCCCCCCCCTACAACACCCAAATGACACGAAACTGGTCTCGTTGGTTAGTGCTACATTTGTGCTGTTTTGTGCTGCTAAAATTTTTATTTGTGCTGTTATGGTTTTTAAGTTATAACAGCTTTTTTTTTTCAAACCCCACTCACTTTACCCCCCTACAATAAGCACAAATAAAAACTCAAGTGTGTTTCTTTAGTGCTACATTTGTACTGTTTTTGTGCTGTTTAAATGTATGTTCTATCTTTTATCGTTTTTGCGTTATTAATGATTTTTTTAAAGGTCACCAAAGGTCACTCAGCCCCCCTACTACACCCAAATGACACAAAACTGGTCTCGTTGGTTAGAGCCTCATTTGTGCTGGTTTGTGCTGCTAAAATTTTTATTTGTGCTGTTATGGTTTTTAAGTTATAACAATTTATTTTTTTTTCAAACCCCACTCACTTTGCCCTCCCTACAATCAGCACAAATAAAAACTCAAGTGTGTTTCTTTAGTGCAACATTTGTGCTGTTTTGTGCTGCTAAAATTTCTGTTCTACCTTTTATCATTTTTGCATTATTAATGATTTATTAAAGGTCACCGAAGGTCACTCAGCCCCCCTACAACACCCAAAGGACACAAAACTGGTCTTGTTGGTTAGTGCTACGTTTGTGCTCTTTTGTGCTGCTAAAATTTCCGTTCTATCTTTTATCGTTTTCGTGTTATTAATGTTTTATTAAAGGTCACCAAAAGTCAGTCAGCCCCCCTACAACACCCAAATGATCCAAAACTGGTCTCGTTGGTTAGTGCCTCATTTGTGCTGGTTTGTGCTGCTAAAATTTTTATTTGTGCTGTTATGTTTTTTTAGTTATAACAGCTTGTTTTTATATTTGTGCTTTTTTGTGTTATAATAATAAAAATTTGTGCTGCTTTTATTTTTAAGATAATAGCAATTTGTTTTTTCCAGATGATGACATCACCCGCTCTCCTGTCGCGTACCTGGTTAGTGAGCTCCTGGTTAGAAAGCAGCCATGGGAGCACAGTGAGGTATGAGTGCCTGTGATCAGTCCAGTAGACTGCGTGGTGGCAGCAGTCAGCAGGTGGATGTGGTGGCAGAACCAGCTGGTGGCAGATGAGCTGGCACTGAGCTTGGCTGGTGGCAGACTGTGGGTAAGCAGCTGGAAGCAGGAGACAGATGAGACCTTGCTGGGCTGAAGAGCTGTAGCAGGCTGGATGAGCAGGATGCAGGGTCAGATGAGCCGGATCCATAATGGTCAGGCAGATCAGGCATAGACGGCACACACCAGGATAGTCGGGTCACAAGCCAAGTCAGCAACAGGAGGTAGATCAGGCAAGAAGAGAAGGCAGAAGCAGAATCCAGAGACAAGCCAAGGTCAGGGCAGGTAGCAGTCAGGAGCAAGCTGGGTTAGGATCAGAGGTCAAACACAGGAATCAGGAATGAACACACAGAAGTAGCACACCAAATTGCAGCCTGTTTAAATAGTCTGTCTGGTGCCAGCATTGGTGACAGGCTCACGCTCATCTGCCCAGCCAGTTGCCAGTCTGCGCATGCGCATATGTATGTACAGGGAGACATCATTTGTGCTATGCGAAAGCCTTCCCTGACACCCCCTACAACAGCCAAACAAAATGAAAACGGGCTGGTTGGTTAGTGCCACGTTTGTGTTGGTTTGTGCCTATTTACTTTCCATTCTATCTCCTTTTGTTTTTCAGTTATTGTTGATTTATTAAAGGTCACCAAAGGTTACCCAGCCCACCTACACGAGACAAAGGGCATGAAACTGGGCTGGTTGGTGCCTCCTTTGTGCTGGTTTGTGCTGTTTAAATATCAGTTCTACCACTTTTTGTTTTTCAGTTATTTACTATTTAACGCGTTTAACAGCGTCTCGTGTGCATGAGGCCTTATAGTATCTAATAACATGGGATGCCAAGTGGGTGGGGTTTGATCAAATAAAAACAAACTTTTACAATTAAGAAATCAAAGCAGCACACATAATAATTTTAACAGCACAAACGCAGCTCTCACCAACCAACCCAGTTTCATGTGTAGGGGGGGGGCTGAGTGACCTTTGACCTTTAATAAATAGTAAATAACTGAAAAACGAAAAGCGGTAGAACTGATATTTAAACAGCACAAAGGAGGCACCAACCAGCCCAGTTTCATGCCTTTTGTCTCTTGTAGGGGGGCTGGGTAACCTTTGGTGACCTTTATTAAATAACTGAATAATTTGGGGGTTCAAACAATAACTGAAAAACAAAAGGAGATAGAATGGAAAGTAAATAGGCACAAACCAACACAAACGTGGCACTAACCAACCAGCCCGTTTTCATTTTGTTTTGGCTGTTGTAGGGGGTGTCAGGGAAGGCTTTTGCATAGCACAAATGATGTCTCCCTGTACATACATATGTGCATGCGCAGACTGACAACTGGCTGGGCAGATGAGCGTGAGCCTGTCACCAATGCTGGCACCAGACAGACTATTTAAACAGGCTGCAATTTGGTGTGCCGCTTCTGTGTGTTCATTACTGATTCCTGTGTTTGACCTCTGATCCTAACCCAGCTTGCTCCTGACCTCCGTTTGACTGCTACCTGCCCTGACCTTGGCTTGTCTCTGGATTCTGCTTCTGCCTTCTCTTCTTGCCTGACCTACCTCCTGTTGCTGACTTGGCTTGTGACCCGACTATCCTCTTGTGTGCCGTCTATGCCTGATCTGCCTGACCATTATGGACCCGGCTCATCTGACCCTGCATCCTGCTCATCCAGCCTGCTACAGCTCTTCAGCCCAGCAAGGTCTCATCTGTCTCCTGCTTCCAGCTGCTTACCCACAGTCTGCCACCAGCCAAGCTCAGTGCCAGCTCATCTGCCACCAGCTGGTTCTGCCGCCACATCCACCTGCTGACTGCTGCCACCACGCAGTCTACTGGACTGATCACAGGCACTCATACCTCACTGTGCTCCTATGGCTGCTTTCTAACCAGGAACTCACTAACCAGGTATGTGACAGGAGAGCGGGGTGATGTCATCATCTGGAAAAAACAAATTGCTATTATCTTAAAGAAAAAGCAGCACAAATTTGTATTATTATGACACAAAAAAGCACAAATATAAAAACAAGCTGTTATAACTAAAAAACCATAACAGCACAAATAAAAATTTTAGCAGCACAAACCAGCACAAATGAGGCACTAACCAACGAGATCAGTTTTGTGTCATTTGGGTGTAGGGGCTGAGTGACCTTTGGTGACCTTTAAAAAAATCATTAATAACGCAAAAACTATAAAAGATAGAACATAAATTTAAACAGCACAAAACAGTACAAATGTAGCACTAAAGAAACACACACTGAGTGGGGTTTGAAAAAAAAAACTGTTATAACTTAAAAACCATAACAGCACAAATAAAAATTTTAGCAGCACAAACCAGCACAAACGTAGCACTAACCAACGAGACCAGTTTTGTGTCATTTGGGCGTTGTAGGGGGTCTAGGTGATGTCATAGTCTGGAAAAAACAATTGCTAATATCTTAAAAATAAAAGCAGCACAAATGTAAATTTTTATGGCACAAAGCAGCACAAATGTAGCACTAAAGAAACACACTTGAGTTTTTATTTGTGCTGATTGTAGGGTGGGCAAAGTGAGTGGGGTTTGAAAAAATAAAATAAACTGTTATAACTTAAAAACCATAACAGCACAAATAAAAATTTTAGCAGCACAAACCAGCACAAACGTAGCACTAACCAACGAGACCAGTTTCGTGTCATTTGGGAATTGTAGGGGGGCTGACTGACCTTTGGTGACCTTTAATAAACCATTAATAACGAGAAAACGATAAAAGATAGAACAGAATTTTTAGCAGCACAAAACAGCACAAACGTAGCACTAACCAACGAGACCAGTTTTGTGTCATTTGGGCGTTGTAGGGGGGCTGACTGACCTTTGGTGACCTTTAATAAATCATTAATAATGCAAAAACGATAAGAGATAGAACGGAATTTTTAGCAGCACAAAACAGCACAAATGTAGCACTAACCAACGAGACCAGTTTTGTGTCATTTGGGCGTTGTAGGGGAGCTAGATGATGTCATAGTCTGGAAAAAACAATTGCTAATATCTTAAAAATAAAAGCAGCACAAATGTAAATTTTTACGGCACAAAACAGCACAAACGTAGCACTAAAGAAACACACTTGAGTTTTTATTTGTGCTGATTGTAGGGGGGCCAGCTTCGCTGAGCTCCTGGAGCACCAGGACAATGGAATTGCCCACAAAATGACCCCATTTTGGAAAGCAAACACCCCAACGTATAATCTATGAGGCATAATGAGTCTTTTGAACGCTTCATTTTTTTTCCAGAAGTTTTTGGAAAATGTGAAAAAAAATGAAAACGCTTTTTTTTACACAAAGTTGTCAATTTATATGATATTTCATAGCCTAGACATAGCATGTATATAGCAAAAATTACACCCCAAAATACATTCTGCTACTCTTCCCGAGTATGGCGATACCACATGTGTGAGACTTTTACACAGCCTGGCCACATTGAAGTAGTACCTTCAGGTGTTCTAGGAGCATAAATTACACATCTC
This sequence comes from Lithobates septentrionalis, assembly GCA_037952835.1. Lineage (NCBI taxonomy): Eukaryota > Metazoa > Chordata > Amphibia > Anura > Ranidae > Lithobates > Lithobates septentrionalis. The sequence continues at coordinate 1,999,205 of JBBDGP010001790.1, read as the reverse complement.
ATTTCATTCCTACCTATCACACTTTTGAAGGTCCTTGAGCACCAGGACAATGGAATTACCCACAAAATGACCCCATTTTGGAAAGCAAACCCCAACGTATATTCTATGAGGCATGGGCTGCAAATAGGTACTCGGGTACTCTGATGGGCTGGAGACAGGTACTCGGGTACTCTGATGGGCTGGTGACAGGTACTCGGGTACTCTGATGGGCTACAGATAGGTACTCGGGTACTCTAAAGGGCTGGTGACTGGTATTCGGGTACTCTGAAGGGCGGTGACAGGTACTCATTACTCATATGGACTGTGACAGGTACTCGGGTACTTAGATGGACTGTGACAGGTACTCAGGTACTCTAATGGACTGTGACAGGTACTCGGGTACTCTGATGGACTGTGACAGGTATTCGGGTACTCAGATGAACTGTGACAGATACTCATATGGACTGACAGGTACTCAGATGAACTGTGACAGGTACTTTAATGGGTGGTGACAGGTTGTCATGGTTATGCAATAGAGTTTGTCTGTCAGCTTACCTGTCTCCATGTGTTCATCTCTAGAGACCAGCTGACCCTCACCTGACTGCTTTTATAAACTCTCCTCTAGCATGGCTCCACCCCAGCTCCCATCAGGGAACCCTATATTAACCTGTGCACTGCAAGCCAGCAGTGCTGATCAACCATTGTGTGTTAGCTTTCATATGTACTTGCTGTGTTTCCTATGTCTGGTTCCAGTTACCGACCTTGGCCTGTTCTTGACTATCCCTGTCTGCTTGTGACCCTGACCTTTGGCGTGTTTTGTTTATCCTTGTCTGCTAGTCGCCCTGACATTTGGCTTATCCCTTATGCCGCGTACACACGAGCGGACATTACGGCGGACTTTGCCCGGCGGACTTTTCAACGTACTTTCCGACGGACTTTGTGAATGAACGGACTTGCCTACACACAATCCACCAAAGTCCGTCGAATTCGTACGTGATGACGTACGACCGGACTAAAACAAGGAAGTTCATAGCCAGTAGCCAATAGCTGCCCTAGCGTGGCTTTTTGTCCGTCGAACTAGCATACAGACGGCGGACTTTTCGACCGGACTCGATTTCAACGGATAAATTTAAAACAAGTTTTAAATCTAATTCCGTCCAACTTTTGAGAAAACAAAGTCCGCTGGAGCCCACACACATCGAATTGTCCGACGAAATCCAGTCCGCCGGGCAAAGTCCGCCGTAATGTCCGCTCGTGTGTACGCGGCATTACTGTTCCAGCCTGCTGCCTCCTACCTCTTCTCCTGTAGTCTACCGTGAGCGTGAGCTGTGAGACCCTGGGGGCCGTAACCTGGAGACAGACTGCAGCGCAGTCCATTCTCACCACTAGAGGCTCTGGTGAATACCTGCTGGCTCTTAGACTCCGCGCCCTGGGGAATTTATGCTCTAGCTCCCAGTGGGATCTGTGTCAGTGTTCCAGTAGACCTGCTTACTGAACCTCCCAGGGTTCAATCCGCAGCAGTCAGTCCTAGGGTCCACTACCTTAGCGGTGCACTCCTGGGGCGGTTCCTTAGCCAGTGCACAATTCATTTTAAACTTCAGCCCCAAAACTTCCTGTCTGATCGGGCAAAGGTAGCCTATATTATCCCTCCTGTCCGGCGAGGCGTTAGCCTGGGCTGCCCCTCTGTGGGAACTGAATGATCTAGTGGTTTCTAGCTTGATTTCTTGGAACTTTTTCGGAATATCTTCGAGGAACCTGGTCGTGTCTCCTCAGTGGCCAGCGCCCTTTTACGTCTCCGTCAAGAGTCTGCTTCTGTGGGACAGTACGCTCTTCATTTTCTTACTTTGACTGCTGAGCTGAGCTGGAATAATGAGGCCCTAGTTGCAACCTTTTTTACATGGCCTCTCTGAGTGAAGGATGAATTAGCAGGAAGATCCCTCCCTGCTGATCTGAACGGTGTCATCACCTTGTATATAGGGATGAGTTTCGCGTTCGAGTCGAACCCATGTTCGACTCGAACATCATCTGTTCGCCCGTTCGCCGAATTGCGAACGATATGGGCCGTTCGCCCCAAATTCGTGTGGCGCGTCACGGCCCATAATTCACTGCGGCATCGCAGTGCATTGCTGGCTGATGATTGGCCAAGCATGCACTATGACCTGCATGCTTGGCCAATCACAGCGCCGTCAGTAGAGAGAGTTGTAATTGGCCAAAGCCAGGGTGGCTTTGGCCATTTATGGCTCAGGGGATTTAGAACACGCCCCACACTATATAAGGCCGCCTGCACAGCGGCCCTGTGTAGTGTGTGTTCTGGCGTTGAGATACATAGATAGACAGAGAGACAGTGTCATTTCATTTGAGTTAGCTAGATTAGGCAGGACAATCAGTGAGTTAGCTGCATTTACAGTGTATTGTGTATATATATGCATCCCAGGTGTTGCATATATATATATATATATATATATATATATATATATATATATATATACACTGTATTCAGTTTAGCTAGATCCGTTCCTGTTATCTTCTTACTGACAGGCAGGCTTGTCTTGTTACAGTATTTACAGCTACCTGAAGAAAATTGCTGGTGTTCTTTTGATCCTATAAGTACCACAGTCAGGCAGCTAGACTATTTACAGTTAGTGCAGTGCTTCCTGCTCACAGTGTTTAGCTAAAACTACAAGATAGTGCGTTGCGTCCTGCTCACAGTGTTCAGCTAAAACTACAAGTTAGTGGGGTGCGTCCTGCTCACAGTGTTCAGCTAAAACTACAAGTTAGTGGGGTGCGTCCTGCTCACAGTGTTCAGCTAAAACTACAAGTTAGTGCGGTGCATCCTGCTCACAGTGTTCAGCTAAAACTACAAGTTAGTGTAGTGAGACCTCTGCACAGTGTTCAGCTAAAACTACAAGTTAGTGCAGTGCGTCCTGCTCACAGTGTTCAGCAAAAACTACAAGTTAGTGTAGTGAGACCTCTGCACAGTGTTCATCTAAAACTACAAGTTAGTGCAGTGCCTCCTGCTTACAGTGTTCATCTAAAGCTACAAGTTAGTGCGGTGCGTCCTGCTCACAGTGTTCAGCTAAAACTACAAGTTAGTGGGGTGAGACCTCTGCACAGTGTTCAGCTAAAACTACAAGTTAGTGCGGTGCATCTTGCTCACAGTGTTCAGCTAAAACTACAAGTTAGTGTAGTGAGACCTCTGCACAGTGTTCATCTAAAGCTACAAGTTAGTGCTGTGCGTCCTGCTCACAGTGTTCAGCTAAAACTACAAGTTAGTGCGGTACGTCCTGCTCACAGTGTTCAGCTAAAACTACAAGTTAGTGGGGTGCGTCCTGCTCACAGTGTTCAGCTAAAACTACAAGTTAGTGCGGTGCATCCTGCTCACAGTGTTCAGCTAAAACTACAAGTTAGTGTAGTGAGACCTCTGCACAGTGTTCAGCTAAAACTACAAGTTAGTGCAGTGCGTCCTGCTCACAGTGTTCAGCAAAAACTACAAGTTAGTGTAGTGAGACCTCTGCACAGTGTTCATCTAAAACTACAAGTTAGTGCAGTGCCTCCTGCTTACAGTGTTCATCTAAAGCTACAAGTTAGTGCGGTGCGTCCTGCTCACAGTGTTCAGCTAAAACTACAAGTTAGTGGGGTGAGACCTCTGCACAGTGTTCAGCTAAAACTACAAGTTAGTGCGGTGCATCTTGCTCACAGTGTTCAGCTAAAACTACAAGTTAGTGTAGTGAGACCTCTGCACAGTGTTCATCTAAAGCTACAAGTTAGTGCTGTGCGTCCTGCTCACAGTGTTCAGCTAAAACTACAAGTTAGTGCGGTACGTCCTGCTCACAGTGTTCAGCTAAAACTACAAGTTAGTGGGGTGCGTCCTGCTCACAGTGTTCAGCTAAAACTACAAGTTAATGCGGTGCGTCCTGCTCATAGTGTTCAGCTAAAACTACAAGTTAGTGTAGTGAGACCTCTGCACAGTGTTCATCTAAAGCTACAAGTTAGTGCAGTGCGTCCTGCTCACAGTGTTCGACTAAAACTACAAGTTAGTGCGGTGCGTCCTGCTCACAGTGTTCAGCTAAAACTACAAGTTAGTGGGGTGAGACCTCTGCACAGTGTTCAGCTAAAACTACAAGTTAGTGTAGTGAGACCTCTGCACAGTGTTCATGTAAAGCTACAAGTTAGTGCAGTGCGTCCTGCTCACAGTGTTCAGCTAAAACTACAAGTTAGTGTGGTGCGTCCTGCTCACAGTGTTCAGCTAAAACTACAAGTTAGTGGGGTGAGACCTCTGCACAGTGTTCAGCTAAAACTACAAGTTAGTGTGGTGCGTCCTGCTCACAGTGTTCAGCTAAAACTACAAGTTAGTGTAGTGAGACCTCTGCACAGTGTTCATGTAAAGCTACAAGTTAGTGCAGTGCGTCCTGCTCACAGTGTTCAGCTAAAACTACCAGTTAGTGCGGTGCGTCCTGCTCACAGTGTTCAGCTAAAACTACAAGTTAGTGGAGTGAGACCTCTGCACAGTGTTCAGCTAAAACTACAAGTTAGTGCGGAGCATCCTGCTCACAGTGTTCAGCTAAAACTACAAGTTAGTGTAGTGAGACCTCTGCACAGTGTTCATCTAAAGCTACAAGTTAGTGCTGTGCGTCCTGCTCACAGTGTTCAGCTAAAACTACAAGTTAGTGCGGTGCATCCTGCTCACAGTGTTCAGCTAAAACTACAAGTTAGTGCGGTGCGTCCTGCTCACATTGTTCAGCTAAAACTACAAGTTAGTGGGGTGCGTCCTGCTCACAGTGTTCAGCTAAAACTACAAGTTAGTGCGGTGCGTCCTGCTCACAGTGTTCAGCTAAAACTACAAGTTAGTGCAGTGCGTCCTGCTCACAGTGTTCAGCTAAATCTACAAGTTAGTGTAGTGAGACCTCTGCACAGTGTTCAGCTAAAACTACAAGTTAGTGCGGTGCGTCCTGCTCACAGTGTTCAGCTAAAACTACAAGTTAGTGCGGTGCGTCCTGCTCACAGTGTTCAGCTAAAACTACAAGTTAGTGCAGTGCATCCTGCTCACAGTGTTCGACTAAAACTACAAGTTAGTGCGGTGCGTCCTGCTCACAGTGTTCAGCTAAAACTACAAGTTAGTGGGGTGAGACCTCTGCACAGTGTTCAGCTAAAACTACAAGTTAGTGCGTAGCGTCCTGCTCACTAGGGATGAGCCGAACACCCCCCGGTTCGGTTCGCACCAGAACCCGCGAACGGACCGAAAGTTCGCACGAACGTTAGAACCCCATTGACGTCTATGGGACTCGAACGTTCGAAATCAAAAGTGCTCATTTTAAAGGCTAATTTGCATGGTATTGTCCTAAAAAGGGTTTGGGGACCCGGGTCCTACCCCAGGGGACATGTATCAATGCAAAAAAAACTTTTAAAAACGGCCGTTTTTTCGGGAGCAGTGATTTTAATGATGCTTAAAGTAAAAAAAAAAAAGTGAAATATTCCTTTAACCACTTGACGACCGCCTCACGCCGATGTACGTCGGCAAAGTGGCACGGACAGGCAAAATCACGTACATGGTACGTGATTTGCCTTCCGCGGGTGGGGGGTCCGATCGGACCCCCCCCCAGTGCCCGAGGCGGTCCCGTTTTGTCCAGCGGCGATCGGTGGTGAGGGGGAGACCATCCGTTCGTGGCCCCCCCCTCGCGATCGCCGCCGGCCAATCGAATCATTCCTTTGCTGCTGTATGCTAAACAGCAGCAAAGGAAATGATGTCATCTCTCCTCGGCTCGGTAATTTCCGTTCCGGCCCGAGGAGAGAAGACATCAATGTGAGTGCACCAACACACACAGTAGAACATGCCAGGCACACAAAACACCCCGATCCCCCCCCCGATCGCCCCCCGATCCCCCCCCCAATCACCCCCCCCCTGTCACAAACTGATACCAGCAGTTTTTTTTTTTTTTTCTGATTACTGCATAGTGTCAGTTTGTGACAGTTACAGTGTTGGGACAGTTACTGTTACCCCTCTTTAGGTCTAGGGTACCCCCCTAACCCCCCCTAATAAAGTTTTAACCCCTTGATCACCCCCTGTCACCAGTGTCACTAAGCGATCATTTTTCTGATCGCTGTATTAGTGTCGCTGGTGACGCTAGTTAGGGACATAAATATTGAGATTCGCCGTCAGCGTTTTATAGCGTCAGGGACCCCCATATACTACCGAATAAATGTTTTAACCCCTTGATTGCCCCCTAGTTAACCCTTTCACCACTGATCACCGTATAACCGTTACGGTTGACGCTGGTTAGTTTGTTTATTTTTTATAGTGTCAGGGCACCCGCCGTTTATTACCGAATAAAGGTTTAGCCCCCTGATCGCCCGGCGGTGATATGCGTCGCCCCAGGCAGCGTCAGATTAGCGCCAGTACCGCTAACACCCACGCACGCAGCATACACCTCCCTTAGTGGTATAGTATCTGAACGCATCAATATCTGATCCGATCAGATCTATACTAGCGTCCCCAGCAGTTTAGGGTTCCCAAAAACGCAGTGTTAGCGGAATCAGCCCAGATACCTGCTAGCACCTGCGTTTTGGCCCTTCGCCCGGCCCAGCCCAGCCCACCCAAGTGCAGTATCGATCGATCACTGTCACTTACAAAACACTAAATGCATAACTGCAGCGTTCGCAGAGTCAGGCCTGATCCCTGCGATCGCTAACAGTTTTTTTGGTAGTATTTTGGTGAACTGGCAAGCACCAGCCCCAGGCAGGGTCAGGTTAGCGCCAGTACCGCTAACACCCACGTACGCACCGTACACCTCCCTTAGTGGTATAGTATCTGAACGGATCAATATCTGATCCGATCAGATCTATACTAGCGTCCCCAGCAGTTTAGGGTTCCCAAAAACGCAGTGTTAGCGGAATCAGCCCAGATACCTGCTAGCACCTGCGTTTTGCCCCTCCGCCCAGCCCAGCCCACCCAAGTGCAGTATCGATCGATCACTGACACTTACAAAACACTAAATGCATAACTGCAGCGTTCGCAGAGTCAGGCCTGACCCCTGCGATCGTTAACAGTTTTTTTGGTAGTATTTTGGTGAACTGGCAAGCACCAGCCCCAGGCAGCGTCAGGTTAGCGCCAGTACCGCTAACACCCACGCACGCACTGTACACCACCCTTAGTGGTATAGTATCTGAACGGATCAATATCTGATCCGATCAGATCTATACTAGCGTCCCCAGCAGTTTAGGGTTCTCACAAACGCAGTGTTAGCGGGATCAGCCCAGATACCTGCTAGCACCTGCGTTTTGCCCCTCCGCCCGGCCCAGCCCAGCCCACCCAAGTGCAGTATCGATCGATCACTGTCACTTACAAAAGACTAAAACGCATAACTGCAGCGTTCGCAGAGTCAGGCCTGATCCCTGCGATCGCCAACAGATTTTTTGGTAGCGTTTTGGTGAACTGGCAAGCGCTAGCGGCCTAGTACACCCCGGTCGTAGTCAAACCAGCACTGCAGTAACACTTGGTGACGTGGCGAGTCCCATAAGTGCAGTTCAAGCTGGTGAGGTGGCAAGCACAAGTAGTGTCCCGCTGCCACCAAAAAGACAAACACAGGCCCGTCGTGCCCATAGTGCCCTTCCTACTGCATTCGCCAATCCTAATTGGGAACCCACCGCTTCTGCAGCGCCCGTACTTCCCCCATTCACATCCCCAACCAAATGCAGTCGGCTGCATGAGAGGCATTTTCTTTATGTCCTCCCGAGTACCCCTACCCAGCGAACGCCCCCAAAAAAGATATTGTGTCTGCAGCAAGCGCGGATATAGACGTGACACCCACTATTATTGTCCCTCCTGTCCTGACAATCCTGGTCTTTGCATTGGTGAATGTTTTGAACGCTACCATGCACTAGTTGAGTATTAGCGTAGGGTACAGCATTGCACAGACTAGGCACACTTTCACAGGGTCTCCCAAGATGCCATCGCATTTTGAGAGACCCGAACCTGGAACTGGTTACAGTTATAAAAGTTAGTTACAAAAAAAGTGTAAAAAAAAAAAAAATATATATATAAAATAAAAAAAAATAGTTGTCGTTTTATTGTTCTCTCTCTCTCTATTCTCTCTATTGTTCTGCTCTTTTTTACTGTATTCTATTCTGCAATGTTTTATTGTTATTATGTTTTATCATGTTTGCTTTTCAGGTATGCAATTTTTTATACTTTACCGTTTACTGTGCTTTATTGTTAACCATTTTTTTTGTCTTCAGGTACGCCATTCACAACTTTGAGTGGTTATACCAGAATGATGCCTGCAGGTTTAGGTATCATCTTGGTATCATTCTTTTCAGCCAGCGGTCGGCTTTCATGTAAAAGCAATCCTAGCGGCTAATTAGCCTCTAGACTGCTTTTACAAGCCGTGGGAGGGAATGCCCCCCCCCACCGTCTTCCGTGTTTTTCTCTGGCTCTCCTGTCTCAACAGGGAACCTGAAAATGCAGCCGGTGATTCAGCCAACTGACCATAGAGCTGATCAGAGACCAGAGTGGCTCCAAACATCTCTATGGCCTAAGAAACCGGAAGCTACGAGCATTTTATGACTTAGATTTCGCTGGATGTAAATAGCGCCATTGGGAAATTGGGGAAGCATTTTATCACACCGATCTTGGTGTGGTCAGATGCTTTGAGGGCAGAGGAGAGATCTAGGGTCTAATAGACCCCAATTTTTTCAAAAAAAGAGTACCTGTCACTACCTATTGCTATCATAGGGGATATTTACATTCCCCGAGATAACAATAAAAATGATTAAAAAAAATAAAAATGAAAGGAACAGTTTAAAAATAAGATAAAAAAGCAAAAAAATAATAAATTAAAAAAAAAAAAAAAAAAAAAGCACCCCTGTCACCCCCTGCTCTCGCACTAAGGCGAACGCAAGCGGCGGTCTGTCGTCAAACGTAAACAGCAATTGCACCATGCATGTGAGGTATCACCGCGAAGGTTAGATCGAGGGCAGTAATTTTTGCAGTAGACCTCCTCTGTAAATCTAAAGTGGTAACCTGTAAAGGCTTTTAAAGGCTTTTAAAAATGTATTTATTTTGTTGCCACTGCACGTTTGTGTGCAATTGTAAAGCATGTCATGTTTGGTATCCATGTACTTGGCCTAAGATTATCTTTTTTATTTCATCAAACATTTGGGCAATATAGTGTGTTTTAGTGCATTAAAATTTAAAAAAGTGTGTTTTTTCCCCAAAAAATGCGTTTGAAAAATCGCTGCGCATATACTGTGTGAAAAAAAAAATGAAACACCCACCATTTTAATCTGTAGGGCATTTGCTTTAAAAAAATATATAATGTTTGGGGGTTCAAAGTAATTTTCTTGCAAAAAAAAAAACTTTTTCATGTAAACAATAAGTGTCAGAAAGGGCTTTGTCTTCAAGTGGTTAGAAGAGTGGGTGATGTGTGACATAAGCTTCTAAATGTTGTGCATAAAATGCCAGGACAGTTCAAAACCCCCCCAAATGACCCCATTTTGGAAAGTAGACACCCCAAGCTATTTGCTGAGAGGCATGTCGAGTCCATGGAATATTTTATATTGCGACACAAGTTGCGGGAAAGAGACAATTTTTTTTTTTTTTGCACAAAATTGTCACTAAATGATATATTGCTCAAACATGCCATGGGAATATGTGAAATTACACCCCAAAATACATTCTGCTGCTTCTCCTGAGTACGGGGATACCACATGTGTGAGACTTTTTGGGAGCCTAGCCGCGTACGGAACCCCGAAAACCAAGCACCGCCTTCAGGCTTTCTAAGGGCGTGAATTTTTGATTTCTCTCTTGACTGCTTATCACAGTTTCGGAGACCATGGAATGCCCAGGTGGCACAAACCCCCCCCAAATGACCCCATTTTGGAAAGTAGACACCCCAAGCTATTTGATGAGAGGTATAGTGAGTATTTTGCAGACCTCACTTTTTGTCACAAAGTTTTGAAAATTGAAAAAAGAAAAAAAAAAAGTTTTTTCTTGCCTTTCTTCATTTTCAAAAACAAATGAGAGCTGCAAAATACTCACCATGCCTCTCAGCAAATAGCTTGGGGTGTCTACTTTCCAAAATGGGGTCATTTGGGGGGGTTTTGTGCCACCTGGGCATTCCATGGCCTCCGAAACTGTGATAGGCAGTGAAGAGTGAAATCAAAAATTTTCACCCTTAGAAATCCTGAAGGCGGTGATTGGTTTTCGGGGTCCCGTACACGGCTAGGCTCCCAAAAAGTCCCACACATGTGGTATCCCCGTACTCAGGAGAAGCAGCAGAATGTATTTTGGGGTGCAATTCCACATATGCCCATGGCCTGTGTGAGCAATATATCATTTAGTGACAACTTTGTGCAAAAAAAAAAAAAAAAATGTGTCACTTTCCCGCAACTTGTGTCAAAATATAAAATATTCCATGGACTCAATATGCCTCTCTGGAAATAGCTTGGGGTGTCTACTTTCCAAAATGGGGTCATTTGGGGGGGTTTTGTGCCACCTGGGCATTCCATGGCCTCCGAAACTGTGATAGGCAGTAAAGAGTGAAATCATAAATTTACGCCCTTAGAAATCCTGAAGGCGGTGATTGGATTTCGGGGCCCCGTACGCGGCTAGGCTCCCAAAAAGTCCCACACATGTGGTATCCCCATATTCAGGAGAAGCAGCAGAATGTATTTTGGGGTGCAATTCCACATAGGCCCATGGCCTGTGTGAGCAATATATCATTTAGTGACAACTTTTTGTAAATATTTATTTATTTATTTTTTTTGTCATTATTCAATCACTTGGGACAAAAAAAATAAATATTCAATGGGTTCAACATGCCTCTCAGCAATTTCCTTGGGGTGTCTACTTTCCAAAATGGGGTCATTTGGGGGGGTTTTGTACTGCCCTGCCATTTTAGCACCTCAAGAAATGACATAGGCAGTCATAAACTAAAAGCTGTGTAAATTACAGAAAATGTACCCTAGTTTGTAGACGCTATAACTTTTGCGCAAACCAATAAATATACGCTTATTGACATTTTTTTACCAAAAACATGTGGCCGAATACATTTTGGCCTAAATGTATGACTAAAATTGAGTTTATTGGATTTTTTTATAACAAAAATTAGAAAATATCATTTTTTTTCAAAATTTTCGGTCTTTTTCCATTTATAGCGCAAAAAATAAAAACCGCAGAGGTGATCAAATACCATCAAAAGAAAGCTCTATTTCTGGGAAGAAAAGGACGCAAATTTCGTTTGGGTACAGCATTGCATGACCGCGCAATTAGCAGTTAAAGCGACGCAGTGCCAAATTGGAAAAAGACCTCTGGTCCTTAGGCAGCATAATGGTCCGGGGCTCAAGTGGTTAAATATCGTACCTGGGGGGTGTCTATAGTATGCCTGTAAAGTGACGCGTGTTTCCCATGTTTAGAACAGTCCCTGCACCAAATGTCATTTTTAAAGGAAAAAATCTCATTTAAAACTGCTTGCGGGTTTAATGTCATGTCGGGTCATGGCAATATAGATGAAAATCAGTGAGACAAACGGCATGGGTACCCCCCAGTCCATTACCAGGCCCTTTGGGTCTTGTATGGATATTAAGGGGAACCCCGCACCCAAATTAAAATAAGGAAAGGTGTGGGGCCACCAGGCCCTATATACTCTGAACAGCAGTATACAGGCGGTGCAAACAAGACAGGGACTGTAGGTTTGTTGTTAAGTAGAATCTGTTTGTAATTTTGAACATTTTTAACGTGTTTAGCTCCAGCCAAAAAATCTTTTCTAAGCTTTTTGGAAAACATAGGGAAGGGTTATCACCCCTGTGACATTTGTTTTGCTGTCTTTCCTCCTCTTCAGAAGATTTCACCTCACTTTTTTGTCCCAATGAAAAATGTTTTTTGAAAATTTGGGTTTTTTTGTGGAACAAGGATTGGAAAGCATCAGTGGAAAGGAGAAATTGTTTCCCCATATTAACTCTTACAGGAGAGAATTTCCCTTCCTAGGGGTAGATTTCATCTCACTTCCTGTTGTCTCCTTCCGTTTGCAAGTAGAAGTCGTTTGTAAGTTAGATGTTTGAAAGTAGGGTCCTGCCCTATATACTCAGCAGAAATTTGGGCCTTAGGTGTTGCTGTGGCCACAACACTGTAAGCCCTCACAGGGCCCTGCTGTGAAATATTAGATCAAGAATTGTAATTACATGCCCCTGTTGAACAGGAGCTGAAAAATTAGGCCTTAGGCACTGGTGCTGGTGCCACAACACTGCAACCCCTCACAGACACTCTAGTTGGAACGCAGGAACGAGCCCTGCTGCAAAGTATTGCTTCAAAAATTGTAATTACACGCCCCTGTTAGACAGGGGCAGAAAAATTGGTCCTTAGGCACTGGTGCTGGTGCCACAACACTGCAACCCCTCACAGACACTCTAGTTGGAACGCAGGAACGAGCCCTGCTGCAAAGTATCGCTTCAAAAATTGTAATTACACGCCCCTTTTAGACAGGGGCAGAAAAATTGGGCCTTAGGCACTGGTGCTGGTGCCACAACACTGCAACCCCTCACAGACACTCTAGTTGGAATGCAGGAACGAGCCGTGCTGCAAAGTATTACATCAAAAATTGTAATTACACGCCCCTGTTAAACAGGGGCTGAAAAATTGTGCCTTAGGCACTGGTGGTGGCGCCCAGAACCAAAAATGTTCTTACAAGCTATCAGCGTGATGATTGAGGAGGAAGAGGATAATTACTCAGGGATAGTCACTCAGCATCAGCATAGGCAGTCTTTGAAGGGATCTGAGATTTCAAAAAAAATTATTCGGTTACATCAGCATCAGGTGCTTGGTAGCTGGTGGTGATCCAAGACTGATTCATTTTTATGAAGGTAAGCCGATCGACCGAGTCGGTGGACAGACGCACCCTGTGATCGGTTACCACGCCTCCAGCAGCACTGAATGTGCGTTCCGAAAGAACGCTGGATGCAGGACAGGCCAGTAGCTCAATTGCATACTGTGCAAGCTCTGGCCAGTGATCCATCTTCAAGACCCAGTAACCCAGAGGATTTTCGGTGGGAAAGGTGTCCAAGTCTGATCTTGCCCCTAGGTATTCCTGCACCATGTAAAACAGACGCTGGCGATGGTTGCTGGAACCGATCATACCTTGGGGCTGCGGACCAAAAAATTGTCTGAACGCATCGGTCAGACGGCCACCTTCTCCACCGCTCCTTCTTTGACTGACCGAAGCCTCAGCAACACGTTGTCCAGAAACAGGAGTTTGTAACCTCCCAGTCTCTGGGAACGCGTTGCACAGACCTTTCTGCAAGGCCTCCCGAAGATGTTTCATCCTCTGCTCCCTCTGCGATGGCAAGATAAGGTCCGCAACCTTACCCTTGTAACGTGGATCAAGGAGGGTTGCCAGCCAGTATTGGTCCTTCTCCTTGATACCACGAATACGAGGATCCTTACGCAGGCTTTGCAGGATCAGGGAGGCCATGCAGCGTAGGTTTGCTGAGGCATTCGGTCCGGAGTCCTCTGGGTCACTAAGGACAACAACGTCCGCAGCCACCTCCTCCCAGCCACGTACAAGTCCATGTGTTCCTTGGGACTGATCCCTTAAAGACTGCTGATGCTGAGTGCCAGGCTCCACCTCCATACTGACACAATCTTCCTCCTCCTCCTCCTCGTCCTCTTCCTGTGTGATCGGCGGGCACGCAGGAACACTGTCTGGATAAAGGGGGCCTTGAGAGCTAAGGAAGTCCTCCTCTTCCTGCCTCTGTTCTGCCTCAAGTGCCCTGTCCATTATTCCACGCAGCGTGTGCTCCAACAGGTGGAGAAGGGGGACAGTGTCACTGATGCATGCACTGTCAGTGCTCACCATCCTCGTGGCCTCCTCGAATGGTGACAGGACAGTGCATGCATCCCTGATCATGGCCCACTGGCGTGGGGAAAAAAAACCAAGCTCCCCTGACCCTGTCCTGGTGCCATAGTCGCACAGGTACTCATTGATGGCCCTCTGCTGCGTGTGCAGCCGCTGCAGCATGGCCAACGTTGAGTTCCACCTGGTGGGCATGTCACAGATTAGGTGGTTCTTGGGCAGGTTAAACTCCTTTTGGAGGTCCGTCAGCCGAGCACTGGCATTATATGACCGGCGGAAATGCACACAGACTTTCCTGGCCTGCCTCAGGACATCCTGTAAGCCCGGGTACCTGCCCAAGAACCGCTGCACCACCAAGTTAAGGACGTGAGCCAAACAGGGCACATGGGTCAGTTGTCCCTGTCGGAGGGCAGAGAGGAGGTTGGTGCCATTGTCGCAAACCACCATTCCTGCCTTAAGTTGGTGTGGCGTCATCCACCTCTGAACCTGCCCCTGCAGAGCTGACAGAACCTCTGCCCCAGTGTGGCTCCTGTCCCCCAAGCACACCAGCTCAAGCACCGCATGGCATCTTTTGGCCTGCGTACTTGCGTAGCCCCTTGAACGCCTACGGAGCACCGCTGGTTCCGAGGAAGAGGCCATGGAGGAAGAAGAAGAGGAGGGGGTGGAGGAGAGAGGTGTGTCACAATCAGCATTTTGGAGGCGTGGTGGCGGAACAACCTCCAACACTACTGCACCTTGTCCTGCATCCTTCCCAGCTGCCAGCAGAGTCACCCAATGCGCCGTGAAACTTAGGTAATGTCCCTGTGCATGCCTGCTGGACCATGAGTCAGCGGTAATATGCACCTTACCGCTGACCGCCCTGTCCAGCGAGGCATGGACATTGCCTTCCACATGCCGGTAGAGAGCCGGAATCGCCTTCCGTGAGAAAAAGTGGCGTTTGGGTACCTGCCACTGAGGAACCGCACATTCCACAAACTCACGGAAGGGGGCAGAGTCTACCAACTGAAAAGGCAGCAGTTGAAGTGCTAGCAATTTTGCCAAGCTAGCATTCAACCGCTGGGCATGTGGATGGCTGGGAGCAAACTTCTTTCGGCGGTGCAGCAGCTGGGGCAGGGAAATTTGCCTGGTACAATCTGACGTCGGTGTACCAAAAACAGATTGCCCACAAGTACTTGGCTGTGACACACCTAATTCTACACCTTCATTCCTCTCACTGCAGGTCTCAGAGAGGACTGAAGGTCTAGTGGGGTTGGAAATCTCAGCTGATGAGGAGCAAGGAGAGATCCTCTTTGTTCTTTGGTGTGGGTCTTTTAGATACGCTTGCCAACGAACTGCATGGCAGGTCAACATATGTCTGGTCAAGCATGTGGTGCCCAAGCGGGAGATGTTTTGGCCACGCGAGATACGCTTGAGACATATGTTGCAAATAGCAGCGGTGCGATCTGATGCACTCGTCTCAAAAAAGGCCCACACCAAAGAACTTTTTGAATAACGCGCAGAGACTGCAGCGCCCTGCACATGTGGAGCTTTGGGGTGTGATGCAGTCAATGTGCTGCCCTTAGGCTGGCCCCTGGAGGGCATCCTGCCTCGTTGGTGATGTGCTGCCTCCTCCTCCTCCTCCTCTCTCCTATCAGGCACCCACGTTGAGTCAGTGACCTCATCATCCCCTCCCTCCTCATCACTGGAGCAAACCTGGCAGTATGCTGCAGCAGGGGGAGCATGACTGCCAGATTGCTGTCCTTCTTGGGCACCCCCTCTGTCCGTGCTCATGTTACTGCCTTCATCGAGCTCAGTATCATCTTTAGAGCCTTCCAAACGCTGGGCATCCTCCTGGAGCATGTACCCAACACTGTGGTCAAACAGTTCGAGGGAATCCTCAGGAGGACATGGTGGAGCTAGGGAAGGAGTCACTGATGACATTGAGGTGAGGGAAGAGGCCGCTGCTTTGCCAGACAAAGCACCCTGGGCATGGGTGAGAGAGGATGAGGAGGATGAGGACGGCTTGGTCATCCACTCGACCAAGTCTTCCGCATGTTGCGGCTCAACACGGCCAGCTGCCGAAAAAAAGGCCAAGCGTGTCCCATGGCCACGTGCTGATGAGGATGCACCGTCTCCACGACCAGCACTAGACACAGAGCCTGCTTGCCCTGTCTTATTGGCTTGTGACTGTCTGCCTCTCCTTCTTGGCCTTCCAGACATACTAATGGCCTGTAGCTGCACTAAGCTGGGATAGAACACCTGTAATTTTCTTCAGGTAGCTTTATATACTGTAACCAGACAAGCCTGCCTGTCAGTAGGAAGATAACAGGAACGGATCTAGCTGAACACTGTGAGCAGGATGCACTGCACTAAATGTAAATAGCAGGAACGGATCTAGCTGAACACTGTGAGCAGGACGCACTGACTGCACTAAATGTAAATAGCAGGAACAGATCTAGCTGAACACTGTGAGCAGGACGCACTGCACTAAATGTAAATAGCAGGAACGGATCTAGCTGAACACTGTGAGCAGGACGCACTGCACTAAATGTAAATAGCAGGAACGGATCTAGCTGAACACTGTGAGCAGGACGCACTGCACTAAATGTAAATAGCAGGAACAGATCTAGCTGAACACTGTGAGCAGGACGCACTGCACTAAATGTAAATAGCAGGAACGGATCTAGCTGAACACTGTGAGCAGGACGCACTGACTGCACTAAATGTAAATAGCAGGAACGGATCTAGCTGAACACTGTGAGCAGGACGCACTGCACTAAATGTAAATAGCAGGAACGGATCTAGCTGAACACTGTGAGCAGGACGCACTGACTGCACTAAATGTAAATAGCAGGAACGGATCTAGCTGAACACTGTGAGCAGGACGCACTGCACTAAATGTAAATAGCAGGAACAGATCTAGCTGAACACTGTGAGCAGGACGCACTGCACTAAATGTAAATAGCAGGAACGGATCTAGCTGAACACTGTGAGCAGGACGCACTGCACTAAATGTAAATAGCAGGAACGGATCTAGCTGAACACTGTGAGCAGGACGCACTGACTGCACTAAATGTAAATAGCAGGAACAGATCTAGCTGAACACTGTGAGCAGGACGCACTGCACTAAATGTAAATAGCAGGAACGGATCTAGCTGAACACTGTGAGCAGGATGCACTGACTGCACTAAATGTAAATAGCAGGAACGGATCTAGCTGAACACTGTGAGCAGGACGCACTGCACTAAATGTAAATAGCAGGAACAGATCTAGCTGAACACTGTGAGCAGAACGCACTGCACTAAATGTAAATAGCAGGAACGGATCTAGCTGAACACTGTGTGCAGGACGCACTGCACTAAATGTAAATAGCAGGATTGGATCTAGCTGAACACTGTGAGCAGGACGCACTGACTGCACTAAATGTAAATAGCAGGAACAGATCTAGCTGAACACTGTGAGCAGGACGCACTGCACTAAATGTAAATAGCAGGAACGGATCTAGCTGAACACTGTGAGCAGGACGCACTGACTGCACTAAATGTAAATAGCAGGAACAGATCTAGCTGAACACTGTGAGCAGGACGCACTGCACTAAATGTAAATAGCAGGAACGGATCTAGCTGAACACTGTGAGCAGGACGCACTGACTGCACTAAATGTAAATAGCAGGAACAGATCTAGCTGAACACTGTGAGCAGGACGCACTGCACTAAATGTAAATAGCAGGAACGGATCTAGCTGAACACTGTGAGCAGGACGCACTGACTGCACTAAATGTAAATAGCAGGAACGGATCTAGCTGAACACTGTGAGCAGGACGCACTGCACTAAATGTAAATAGCAGGAACAGATCTAGCTGAACACTGTGAGCAGGACGCACTGCACTAAATGTAAATAGCAGGAACGGATCTAGCTGAACACTGTGAGCAGGACGCACTGCACTAAATGTAAATAGCAGGAACGGATCTAGCTGAACACTGTGAGCAGGACGCACTGCACTAAATGTAAATAGCAGGAACGGATCTAGCTGAACACTGTGAGCAGGACGCACTGACTGCACTAAATGTAAATAGCAGGAACGGATCTAGCTGAACACTGTGAGCAGAACGCACTGCACTAAATGTAAATAGCAGGAACGGATCTAGCTGAACACTGTGAGCAGGACGCTCTGACTGCACTAAATGTAAATAGCAGGAACAGATCTAGCTGAACACTGTGAGCAGGACGCACTGCACTAAATGTAAATAGCAGGAACGGATCTAGCTGAACACTGTGAGCAGGACACACTGCACCAAATGTAAATAGTCTAGATAGAAGATAACAGGAACGGATCTAGCTAAACTGAATACAGTGTATATATATATATGCAACACCAGGGATGCATATATATACACAATACACTGTAAGTGCAGCTAACTGACTGACTGTTCTGCCTAATCTATCTAACTCAAATCAAATGACACTGTCTGTCTCTCTCTCTATCTCTCAGCACACCGGAACACACACTACACAGGGCCGCCGTGCAGGCGGCCTTATATAGTGTGGGGCGTGTACTAAATCCCCTGAGCCATAATTGGCCAAAGCCACCCTGGCTTTGGCCAATTACAGCTCTCTCTACTGATGGCGCTGTGATTGGCCAAGCATGCGGGTCATAGTGCATGCTTGGCCAATCATCAGCCAGCAATGCACTGCGATGCCGCAGTGAATTATGGGCAGTGACGCGCCACACTAATTTGGCGCGAACGGCCCATATCGTTCGCAATTCGACGGACGGTCGAACAGCCGATGTTCGAGTCGAACATGGGTTCGACTCGAACACGAAGCTCATCCCTACTGCTCACAGTGTTCAGCTAAAACTACAAGTTAGTGTAGTGAGACCTCTGCACAGTGTTCATGTAAAGCTACAAGTTAGTGCAGTGCGTCTTGCTCACAGTGTTCAGCTAAAACTACAAGTTAGTGCGGTGCGTCCTGCTCACAGTGTTCAGCTAAAACTACAAGTTAGTGGGGTGAGACCTCTGCACAGTGTTCAGCTAAAACTACAAGTTAGTGCGGTGCATCCTGCTCACAGCGTTCAGCTAAAACTACAAGTTAGTGTAGTGAGACCTCTGCACAGTGTTCATGTAAAGCTACAAGTTAGTGCAGTGCGTCCTGCTCACAGTGTTCAGCTAAAACTACAAGTTAGTGCAGTGCGTCCTGCTCACAGTGTTCAGCTAAAACTACAAGTTAGTGGGGTGAGACCTCTGCACAGTGTTCAGCTAAAACTACAAGTTAGTGCGGAGCGTCCTGCTCACAGTGTTCAGCTAAAACTACAAGTTAGTGTAGTGAGACCTCTGCACAGTGTTCATCTAAAGCTACAAGTTAGTGCTGTGCGTCCTGCTCACAGTGCTCAGCTAAAACTACAAGTTAGTGCGGTGCGTCCTGCTCACAGTGTTCAGCTAAAACTACAAGTTAGTGGGGTGCGTCCTGCTCACAGTGTTCAGCTAAAACTACAAGTTAGTGCGGTGCGTCATGCTCACAGTGTTCAGCAAAACTACAAGTTAGTGCGGTGCGTCCTGCTCACAGTGTTCAGCTAAAACTACAAGTTAGTGTAGTGAGACCTCTGCACAGTGTTCATGTAAAGCTACAAGTTAGTGCAGTGTGTCCTGCTCAGTGTTCAGCTAAAACTACAAGTTAGTGCGGTGCGTCCTGCTCACAGTGTTCAGCTAAAACTACAAGTTAGTGGGGTGAGACCTCTGCACAGTGTTCAGCTAAAACTACAAGTTAGTGGGGTGAGACCTCTGCACAGTGTTCAGCTAAAACTACAAGTTAGTGCGGTGCGTCCTGCTCACAGTGTTCAGCTAAAACTACAAGTTAGTGTAGTGAGACCTCTGCACAGTGTTCATGTAAAGCTACAAGTTAGTGCAGTGCGTCCTGCTCACAGTGTTCAGCTAAAACTACAAGTTAGTGCGGTGCGTCCTGCTCACAGTGTTCAGCTAAAACTACAAGTTAGTGGGGTGAGACCTCTGCACAGTGTTCAGCTAAAACTACAAGTTAGTGCGGTGCGTCCTGCTCACAGTGTTCAGCTAAAACTACAAGTTAGTGTAGTGAGACGTCTACACAGTGTTCATCTAAAGCTACAAGTTAGTGCTGTGCGTCCTGCTCACAGTGTTCAGCTAAAACTACAAGTTAGTGCGGTGCGTCCTGCTCACAGTGTTCAGCTAAAACTACAAGTTAGTGGGGTGCGTCCTGCTCACAGTGTTCAGCTAAAACTACAAGTTAGTGTGGTGCGTCCTGCTCACAGTGTTCAGCTAAAACTACAAGTTAGTGCGGTGCGTCCTGCTCACAGTGTTCAGCTAAAACTACAAGTTAGTGGAGTGAGACCTCTGCACAGTGTTCAGCTAAAACTACAAGTTAGTGCGGAGCATCCTGCTCACAGTGTTCAGCTAAAACAATAAGTTAGTGTAGTGAGACCTCTGCACAGTGTTCATCTAAAGCTACAAGTTAGTGCTGTGCGTCCTGCTCACAGTGTTCAGCTAAAACTACAAGTTAGTGCGGTGCATCCTGCTCACAGTGTTCAGCTAAAACTACAAGTTAGTGCGGTGCGTCCTGCTCACATTGTTCAGCTAAAACTACAAGTTAGTGGGGTGCGTCCTGCTCACAGTGTTCAGCTAAAACTACAAGTTAGTGCGGTGCGTCCTGCTCACAGTGTTCAGCTAAAACTACAAGTTAGTGCGGTGCGTCCTGCTCACAGTGTTCAGCTAAATCTACAAGTTAGTGTAGTGAGACCTCTGCACAGTGTTCATGTAAAGCTACAAGTTAGTGCAGTGCGTCCTGCTCACAGTGTTCAGCTAAAACTACAAGTTAGTGCGGTGCGTCCTGCTCACAGTGTTCAGCTAAAACTACAAGTTAGTGCGGTGCGTCCTGCTCACAGTGTTCAGCTAAAACTACAAGTTAGTGCAGTGCATCCTGCTCACAGTGTTCGACTAAAACTACAAGTTAGTGCGGTGCGTCCTGCTCACAGTGTTCAGCTAAAACTACAAGTTAGTGGGGTGAGACCTCTGCACAGTGTTCAGCTAAAACTACAAGTTAGTGCGGTGCGTCCTGCTCACAGTGTTCAGCTAAAACTACAAGTTAGTGTAGTGAGACCTCTGCACAGTGTTCATGTAAAGCTACAAGTTAGTGCAGTGCGTCTTGCTCACAGTGTTCAGCTAAAACTACAAGTTAGTGCGGTGCGTCCTGCTCACAGTGTTCAGCTAAAACTACAAGTTAGTGGGGTGAGACCTCTGCACAGTGTTCAGCTAAAACTACAAGTTAGTGCGGTGCGTCCTGCTCACAGTGTTCAGCTAAAACTACAAGTTAGTGTAGTGAGACCTCTGCACAGTGTTCATGTAAAGCTACAAGTTAGTGCAGTGCGTCCTGCTCACAGTGTTCAGCTAAAACTACAAGTTAGTGCGGTGCGTCCTGCTCACAGTGTTCAGCTAAAACTACAAGTTAGTGGGGTGAGACCTCTGCACAGTTTTCAGCTAAAACTACAAGTTAGTGCCGTGCGTCCTGCTCACAGTGCTCAGCTAAAACTACAAGTTAGTGCGGTGCGTCCTGCTCACAGTGTTCAGCTAAAACTACAAGTTAGTGGGGTGCGTCCTGCTCACAGTGTTCAGCTAAAACTACAAGTTAGTGCGGTGCGTCCTGCTCAGTGTTCATGTAAAGCTACAAGTTAGTGCAGTGTGTCCTGCTCACAGTGTTCAGCTAAAACTACAAGTTAGTGCGGTGCGTCCTGCTCACAGTGTTCAGCTAAAACTACAAGTTAGTGGGGTGAGACCTCTGCACAGTGTTCAGCTAAAACTACAAGTTAGTGGGGTGAGACCTCTGCACAGTGTTCAGCTAAAACTACAAGTTAGTGCGGTGCGTCCTGCTCACAGTGTTCAGCTGAAACTACAAGTTAGTGTAGTGAGACCTCTGCACAGTGTTCATGTAAAGCTACAAGTTAGTGCAGTGCGTCCTGCTCACAGTGTTCAGCTAAAACTACAAGTTAGTGCGGTGCGTCCTGCTCACAGTGTTCAGCTAAAACTACAAGTTAGTGGGGTGAGACCTCTGCACAGTGTTCAGCTAAAACTACAAGTTAGTGCGGTGCGTCCTGCTCACAGTGTTCAGCTAAAACTACAAGTTAGTGTAGTGAGACGTCTGCACAGTGTTCATCTAAAGCTACAAGTTAGTGCTGTGCGTCCTGCTCACAGTGTTCAGCTAAAACTACAAGTTAGTGCGGTGCGTCCTGCTCACAGTGTTCAGCTAAAACTACAAGTTAGTGGGGTGCGTCCCGCTCACAGTGTTCAGCTAAAACTACAAGTTAGTGCGGTGCGTCCTGCTCACAGTGTTCAGCTAAAACTGCAAGTTAGTGTAGTGAGACCTCTGCACAGTGTTCATCTAAAGCTACAAGTTAGTGCAGTGCGTCCTGCTCACAGTGTTCAGCTAAAACTACAAGTTAGTGCGGTGCATCCTGCTCACAGTGTTCAGCTAAAACTATAAGTTAGTGGGGTGAGACCTCTGCACAGTGTTCAGCTAAAACTACAAGTTAGTGCGGTGCATCCTGCTCACAGTGTTCAGCTAAAACTACAAGTTAATGCGGTGCGTCCTGCTCACAGTGTTCAGCTAAAACTACAAGTTAGTGGGGTGAGACCTCTGCACAGTGTTCAGCTAAAACTACAAGTTAGTGCGGTGCGTCCTGCTCACAGTGTTCAGCAAAAACTACATTTTAGTGTAGTGAGACCTCTGCACAGTGTTCATCTAAAGCTACAAGTTAGTGCGGTGCGTCCTGCTCACAGTGTTCAGCTAAAACTACAAGTTAGTGTGGTGCGTCCTCCTCACAGTGTTCAGCTAAACCTACAAGTTATCTTTTTGCAAGCTCTGCACAGTGTTCAGCTAAAGCTACCTGTAGAAGGTTTGTGGTGTTTTCCTGATCCTATCACTACTGCAGGCAGCTAAAAAAGCTACAAGTTATTTTTTTGCGAGCTCTGCACAGTGTTCAGCTAAAGCTACCTGTAGAAGGTTGGTGGTGTTTTCCTGATCCTATCACTACCGCAGGCAGCTAAATAAGTTACAAGTTAGGTTTTTGAAAGCTCTGCACAGTGTTCAGCTAAAGCTACCTGTAGAAGGTTGGTGGTGTTCTCATACTACAGGCAGGCAGTTGATTTTGCTAGCTGCAGTATCAGTACATATATATATATATATATATATATATATATATATATATATATATATATATATATATCCCAGCTTTAGTGCAGCTACAGGCCATTAGTAGGCCAAGAAGGAGAGGCAGACAGTCACAAGCCAATAAGAGAGGGCAAGCAGGCTCTGTGTCTAGTGCTGGTCGTGGAGACGGTGCATCCTCATCAGCACGTGGCCGTGGGACACACTTGGCCTTTTTTTCGGCAGCTGGCCGTGTTGAGCCGCAACATGCGGAAGACTTGGTCGAGTGGATGACCAAGCCGTCTTCATCCTCCTCATCCTCTCTCACCCATGCCCAGGGTACTTTGTCTGGCAAAGCAGCGGCCTCTTCCCTCGGCTCAATGTCATCAGTGACTCCTTCCCTAGCCCCACCATGTCCTCCTGAGGAGTCCCTCGAACTGTTTGACCACAGTGTTGGGTACATGCTCCAGGAGGATGCCCAGCGTTTGGAAGGCTCTGATGATGATACTGAGCTCGATGAAAGCAGTAACATGAGCACGGACAGAGGGGGTGCCCATGAAGGACAGCAATCTGGCAGTCATGCTCCCCCTGCTGCAGCATACTGCCAGGTTTGCTCCAGTGATGAGGAGGGAGGGGATGATGAGGTCACTGACTCAACGTGGGTGCCTGATAGGAGAGAGGAGGAGGAGGCGGCACATCACCAACGAGGCAGGATGCCCTCCAGGGGCCAGCCTAAGGGCAGCACATTGACTGCATCACACCCCAAAGCTCCACATGTGCAGGGCGCTGCAGTCTCTGTGCATTATTCAAAAAGTTCTTTGGTGTGGGCCTTTTTTGAGATGAGTGCATCAGATCGCACCGCTGCTATTTGCAACATATGTCTCAAGTGTATCTCGCGTGGCCAAAACATCTCCCGCTTGGGTACCACATGCTTGACCAGACATATGTTGACCTGCCATGCAGTTCGTTGGCAAGCGTATCTAAAAGACCCACACCAAAGAACAAAGAGGACCTCTCCTTGCTCCTCATCAGCTGAGATCTCCAACCCCACTATACCTTCAGTCCTCTCTGAGACCTGCACTGAGAGGAATGAAGGTGTAGAATTAGGTGTGTCACAGCCAAGTACTTGTGGGCAATCTGCTTTTGGTACACCGACGTCAGATTGTACCAGGCAAATTTCCCTGCCCCAGCTGCTGCACCGCCGAAAGAAGTTTGCTCCCAACCATCCACATGCCCAGCGGTTGAATGCTAGCTTGGCAAAATTGCTAGTACTTCAACTGCTGCCTTTACAGTTGGTAGACTCTGTCCCCTTCCGTGAGTTTGTGGAATGTGCGGTTCCTCAGTGGCAGGTACCCAAACGCCACTTTTTCTCACGGAAGGCGATTCCGGCTCTCTACCGGCATGTGGATGGCAATGTCCATGCCTCGCTGGACAGGGCGGTCAGCGGTAAGGTGCATATTACCGCTGACTCATGTTCCAGCATACATGGACAGGGACGTTACCTAAGTTTCACGGCGCATTGGGTGACTCTGCTGGCAGCTGGGAAGGATGCAGGACAAGGTGCAGTAGTGTTGGAGGTTGTTCCACCACCACGCCTCCAAAATGCTAATAATTGTGACACACCTCTCTCCTTCACCCCCTCCTCTTCTTCTTCCTCCATGGCCTCTTCCTGTGCTTTGTCCTCGGAACCAGTGGTGCTCCGTAGCCGTTTAAGGGGCTACGCAAGTACGCAGGCCAAAACATGCCATGCGGTGCTTGAGCTGGTGAGCTTGGGGGACAGGAGCCACACTGGGGCAGAGGTTTTGTCAGCTATGCAGGGGCAGGTTCAGAGGTGGTTGACGCCACGCCAACTTAAGGCAGGAATGGTGGTTTGCGACAATGGCACCAACCTCCTCTCTGCCCTCCGACAGGGACAAATGACCCATGTGCCCTGTTTGGCTCACGTCCTTAACTTGGTGGTGCAGCGGTTCTTGGGCAGGTACCCGGGCTTACAGGATGTCCTGAGTCAGGCCAGGAAAGTTTGTGTGCATTTCCGCCGGTCATATAATGCCAGTGCTCGGCTGGCGGACCCCCAAAAGGAGTTTACCCTGCCCAAGAACCGCCTAATCTGTGACATGCCCACCAGGTGGAACTCAACGTTGGCCATGCTGCAGCGGCTGCACACGCAGCAGAGGGCCATCAATGAGTACCTGTGCGACTATGGCACCAGGACAGGGTCAGGGGAGCTTGTTTTTTTTTCCCCACGCCAGTGGCCCATGATCAGGGATGCATGCACTGTCCTGTCACCATTTGAGGAGGCCACGAGGATGGTGAGCAGTGACAGTGCATGCATCAGTGACACTGTCCCCCTTGTCCACCTGTTGGAGCACACGCTGCGTGAAATAATGGACAGGGCACTTGAGGCAGAACAGAGGCAGGAAGAGGAGGACTTCCTTAGCTCTCAAGGCCCCCTTTATCCAGACAGTGTTCCTGCGTGCCCGCCGATCACACAGGAAGAGGACGAGGAGCAGGAGGAGGAGGAGGAGGAGGAAGATTGTGTCAGTATGGAGGTGGAGCCTGGCACTCAGCATCAGCAGCAGTCTTTAAGGGATCAGTCCCAAGAAACACATGGACTTGTACGTGGCTGGGAGGAGGTGGCTGCGGACCATGTCGTCCTTAGTGACCCAGAGGACTCCGGACCGAATGCCTCAGCAAACCTACGCTGCATGGCCTCCCTGATCCTGCAAAGCCTGCGTAAGGATCCTCGTATTCGTGGTATCAAGGAGAAGGACCAATACTGGCTGGTAACCCTCCTTGATCCACGCTACAAGGGTAAGGTTGCGGACCTTATCTTGCCATCGCAGAGGGAGCAGAGGATGAAACATCTTCGGGAGGCCTTGCAGAAAGGTCTGTGCAACGCGTTCCCAGAGACTGGGATGTTACAAACTCCTGTTTCTGGACAACGTGTTGCTGAGGCTTCGGCCAGTCAAAGAAGGAGCGGTGGAGAAGGTGGCCGTCTGATCGATGCGTTCAGACAATTTTTTGGTCCGCAGCCCCCTGGGTCTTGAGGATGGATCATTGGCCAGAGCTTGCACAGTATGCAATTGAGCTACTGGCCTGTCCTGCATCCAGCGTTCTTTCGGAACGCACATCCAGTGCTGCAGGAGGCTTTGTAACCGATCACAGGGTGCATCTGTCCACCGACTCGGTCGATCGACTGACCTTCATAAAAATGAATCAGTCTTGGATCACCACCAGCTACCAAGCACCTGATGCTGATGTAACCGAATATTTTTTTTTGAAATCTCAGATCCCTTCAAAGACTGCCTATTCTGATGCTGAGTGACTATCCCTGAGTAATTATCCTCTTCCTCTTCAATCATCACGCTGATAGCTTGTAAGAACATTTTTGGTTCTGGGCGCCACCACCAGTGCCTAAGGCCCAATTTTTCAGCCCCTGTTTAACAGGGGCGTGTAATTACAATTTTTGATGCAATACTTTGCAGCAGGGCTCATTTCTGCGTTCCAACTAGAGTATCTGTGAGGGGTTGCAGTGTTGTGGTACCAGCACCAGTGCCTAAGGCCCAATTTTTCAGCCCCTGTTTAACAGGGGCGTGTAATTACAATTTTTGATGCAATTCTTTGCAGCAGGGCTCGTTCCTGCGTTCCAACTAGAGTGTCTGTGAGGGGTTGCAGTGTTGTGGCGCCAGCACCAGTGCCTAAAGCCTAATTTTTCAGCCCCTGTTCAACAGGGTCATGTAATTACAATTCTTGATCTAATATTTCACAGCAGGGCCCATTTCTGCACCCACCAAGAGCGAGTGAGGACTAATGCCCCGTACACACGGTCGGATTTTCCGATGGAAAATGTCCGATCGGAGCGTGTTGTCGGAAATTCCGACCGTGTGTGGGCTCCATCGGACATTTTCCATCGGATTTTCCGACACACAAAGTTGGAGAGCAGGAGATAAAATTTTCCGGCAACAAAATCCATTGTCGGAAATTCCGATAGTGTGTACACAAATCCGACGGACAAAGTGCCACGCATGCTCAGAATAAATAAAGAAATGAAAGCTATTGGCCACTGCCCCGTTTATAGTCCCGACGTACATGTTTTACGTCACCGCGTTCAGAACGATCGGATTTTCCGACAACTTTGTGTGACTGTGTGTATGCAAGACAAGTTTGAGCCAACATCCGTTGGAAAAAATGCTAGGATTTTTTTGTCGGAATGTCCGAACAAAGTCCGACCATGTGTACGCCCTATTACAGTGTTGTGGCACCAGCACCAGGACCACCACCACCAAAGGCCCAATTTTTCTGCCCTTGTTCAACAGGGGTATGTAATTACAATTCTTGATCTAATATTTCACAGCAGGGCCCATTTCTGCACCCACCAAGAGCGAGTGAGGACTTACAGTGTTGTGGCACCAGCACCACCACCACCAAAGGCCCAATTTTTCTGCCCTTGTTCAACAGGGGCATGTAATTACAATTCTTGATCTAATATTTCATAGCAGGGCCCATTTCTGCGCCCACCAAGAGCGAGTGAGGACTTACAGTGTTGTGGCACCAGCACTACCACCACCACCAAAGGCCCAATTTTTCTGCCCCTGTTCAACAGGGGCATGTAATTACAATTCTTGTTCTAATATTTCACAGCAGGGCCCTGTGAGGGCTTACAGTGTTGTGGCCACAACAACACCTAAGGCCCAAATTTCTGCTGAGTATATAGGGCAGGCCCCTACTTTCAAACATCTAACTTACAAACGACTCCTACTTGCAAACGGAAGGAGACAACAGGAAGTGAGATGAAATCTACCCCTAGGAAGGGAAATTCTCTCCTGTAAGAGTTAATATGGGAAAAACATTTCTCCTTTCCATTGATGCTTTCCAAACCTTGTTCCACAAAAAAAGCCAAATTTTCAAAAAACATTTGTCATTGGGACAAAAAGTGAGGTGAAATCTTCTGAAGAGGAGGACAGACAGCAAAACAAATGTCACAGGGGTGATAACCCTTCCCTATGTTTTCCAAAAAGCTTAAAAAAGATTTTTTGGCTGGAGCTAAACACGTTAAAAATGTACCCGTTCAAAATTACAAACAGATTCTACTTAACAACAAACCTACAGTCCCTGTCTTGTTTGCACCGCCTGTATACTGCTGTTCAGAGTATATAGGGCCTGGTGGCCCCACACCTTTCCTTATTTTAATTTGGGTGCGGGGTTCCCCTTAATATCCATACAAGACCCAAAGGGCCTGGTATTGGACTGGGGGGTACCCATGCCGTTTGTCTCACTGATTTTCATCCATATTGCCAGGACCCGACATTACATTAAAGCCGCAGGCAGTTTTAAATGAGATTTTTTCCTTTAAAAATGACATTTAGTGCAGGGACTGTTCTAAACACTGGAAACACGCGCCTCTTTACAGGCATACTATAGACACCCCCCAGGTACGATATTTAAAGGAATATTTCACTTTTTTTTTTACTTTAAGCATCATTAAAATCACTGCTCCCGGAAAAATGTCAGTTTTTAAACGTTTTTTTTTGCATTCATACATGTCCCCTGGGGCAGGACCCGGGTCCCCAAACCCTTTTTAGGACAATACCATGCAAATTAGCCTTTAAAATGAGCACTTTTGATTTCGAACGTTTGAGTCCCATAGACGTCAATGGGGTTCTAACGTTCGTGCGAATTTTCGGTCCGTTCGCAGGTTCTGGTGCGAACCGAACCTGGGGTGTTCGGCTCATCCCTACTTGTGTAACCAGATCGATATTCGCTTTCAGGAGAGGGCCCTGGAAAAAAGACACCTGCATTCCCCGTTCTTTAGGCAGCCTGAGCTCCATGTCCCTTCTCTTCGTTTTGAGGAGCACCTCCTGCCTGCTGAGGAACCTATGCAGCTGGGCCGGAAAAAAGTTATCGCCTGAAGAACGCGCTAGGCACAGAACTCTGGGCCTGTGCCTCTACTGTGGCGTCAAAGGTCATTTTCGTGATACTTGTTCTCTTCATTCGGAAAAACGCTCAGGGATAATACGTCTGGAAGGTGCAGTATTGGACCCTGAAATATCACCTTCACCTTCTCGTCTTCTCCTTTCTGTGTTCCTTCATGTCGGCGCTTCCCCTCGTTCGGTCTTGGCATACCTGGATTCTGGAGCCGCTGGCAATTTAATGGCCCGGGGAACTGCATCTTCCATGAGACTTACCCTTTTGCCTATCACAACGCCATTGGTGGTCTTGGCGATTGATGGCACTGTTCTTCCAGGGAGTCCTATCCGCTTCCAGACCCTCCCTATTAAGATGTCAGTAGGGACACTCCACCAGGAGTGGATATCCTTCCTTGTCTTAGCTAAGGCTTCATCTTCTATCATATTAGGTCTTTCTTGGTTACGGCTCCATTCTCCACATGTTGACTGGACTGCTGGACAGATCTTGACTTGGGGTTCCTCCTTTTCCTCCTCCTGCCTACTCAAGGTTACCCCAAAAGAGAAACTTCCTGTTGCCACCATCCCAGTATCTTCTGCTCTTCCCCCTGCATATAGCGATTTCTGGAATGTCTCCTGCAATAGTCTGGCTGAGGCACTCTCTGGATCGCGTGTCACTCTGGATAAGGAGCTCACCTGTGAACCTGAGCCGATCATTCACTCCAGTTTGCATGGCCATTTCCCTTTGCCTGTTCCTGGACCCCCTTGGACACCTCTAGCATGGCTCCACCCCAGCTCCTATCAGGGAACCCTATATTAACCTGTGCACTGCAAGCCAGCAGGGCTGATCAACCATTGTGTGTTAGCTTTTGTGTGTACTTGCTGTGTTTCCTACGTCTTATTCCAGTTACCGACCTTGACCTGTTCTCGACTATCCCTGTCTGCTGGTGACCCTGACCTTTGGTGTGTTATGTTTATCCTTGTTTGCTAGTCGCCCCGACATTTGGCTTATCCCTTACTTTCCTTGTTGTTCCAGCCTGCTGCCTCCTAACGCTTCTCCTATAGTCTACCGTGAGTGTGAGCTGTGAGACCCTGGGGGCCGTGGCCTGGAGCCAGACTGCAGCGCAGTCCATCCTCACCACTAGAGGCTCTGGTGAACACCTGCTGGCTCTTAGACTCCGCGCCCTGGGGAATCTATGCTCTAGCTACCAGTGGGATCTGTGTCAGTGTTCCAGTAGACCTGCTTCCTGAACCTCCCAGGGTTCAATCCGCAGCAGTCAGTCCTAGGGTCCACTACCTTAGCGGGGCACTCCTGACTTCCACTGAGTGCATCTGTCACCTGGTCTCAGGTGACCTGACACAGGTCCTCTTTATTGTGGGGGGGGGGGCAATCAGTGTGATTGGTGTACACTGTAAGCGGTAACGAGATGTTACCGCAATCTCCTCACACATGATAGGTGTGTGAGGAGGAGAACCCGGTAACATCTCGTTACCGTGGTTTGTTGACATTTAGTGATTGGCTGTAAAAGGATCACAGCCAATCGCGTGGTAAACAGCCGCCGGCCAATCGCTGTTTACCAGTGTCAGTGACGAGCAGAGTTCCCGGGAACACGCCGCCACCGATGTGCACGCGCAGCACGCTGGAGATCGCGCGCATTTGCCGTGCAAAGTGGGGCAGTACCACCTGTGGTCGGCCCTGACTTCATCACGGCCGATCACGTGGTAAATAGCCATGCCCAATGGCTGTTCACCCCCCTCGGTGGCAAGTGGTGTCTCCGTGCCACCGAAGGAACAGGGATGCGCACACACGATCGTGCGCATTCCCTGTTTAAATGGAAGGCCGTCATATGACGCCCTCCCAGAGCAAGAGCCGCGCCGCCTGGCAATCATATGACAGACGGCGGGCGGCAAGCAGTTAAAGTGAAACAATAAAAATGAAATAATCCTTTAATTATTGTGCCTGGGGGTGTCTATGGTATGCCTGTAAAGTGGCGCATTTTTCCAGTGTTTAGAACAGTACCACAGCAAAATTACATTTCTAAAGGAAAATTGTCATGTAAAACTGATCACGGCTGTAATGAATTGTCGGGTCTCGGCAATATAGATACAGATAATTGAAAAAAAGAGCATGGGATCCTCCCCCCGTCCATTACCAGGCCCTTTGGGTCTGGTATCAATATTAAGGGAAACCCCAAATCAAAATTAAAAAAAAAATTGCATGGGGGTCCCCCTAAAATCCATACCAGGCCCTTCAGGTCCGATATGGAAATAAGGGGAACCCTGCGCCAAATTGAAAAAAAAATGGCGTAGGGGGTCCCCCCAAAATCCATAAAAGACTCTTATCTGAGCACGCAAACTGGCAGGTCACAGGAAAGAGAGCGCCCCCCTCCTGAACCGCACCGGGCCACATGCCCTCAACATGGGGAGGGTGCTTTGGGGTAGCCCCCAAAGCACCTTGTCCCCATGTTGATGGGGACAAGAGCCTCATCCCCACAACCCTTGCCCGGTGGTTGTGGGGGTCTGCGAGCGGGGGGGCTTATCGGAATATGGAAGCCCCCTTTAACAAGGGGACCCCCAGATCCTGGGCCTCCCCCCTGTGTGAATTGGTAACGGGGTAAAGAAAAAGCCTCAACCGTCCCGCCTCCATGGGAGGCTCCCACCGGCTGACGCATCTTCGCTGTGACAGCTCTTATATAACTGAGGGCAGGGCCACCTGGTGATATAACCGGGTGACCCCGTCCCCTCTGACGCACAGGGGCTTCCCCATGGCTTCCCCGTGGTGTCAGAGGGGGCGGGGCCATCCGGTGATGTAAATGGGTGAACCCCGCCCCCCTCTGACGCCACAGGGAAACCATGGGGAGGCCCCCGTGCGTCAGAGGGAAGGTCACCCGGTTACATCATCGGGTGGCTCCGCCCTCAGTTATATAAGAGCTGTCACAGCGAAGACGCATCAGACGGCCAGGTTGCGTGCTCGGATTAGGGTCTGATATGGATTTTGGGGGGCCCCATGCCATTTTTTTTTAATTTGGTGCAGGGTTCATCTTAAGTTCCATATCAGACCCGAAGGGCCTGGTATGGATTTTAGGGGGACCCCCACGCAATTTTTTTTTTATTTTGGTTCGGGGTTCCCCTTAATATTCATACCAGACCCAAAGGGCCTGGTAATGGAGTGGGGGGGGGGATCCTATGCTCTTTTTTTCAATGAGTTTTATCCATATTGCCGAGACCCGACTTCATTACAGCCGCGATCAGTTTTAAACTTTTCCTTTAGAAATGTCATTTTGCTGTGGTGCTATTCTAAACACGGGAAAAATGCGCCAATATACAGGCATACTATAGACACCCCCCCAGGCACGATATTTAAAGGAATATTTCATTTTTATTGTTTCACTTTAAGCATTAAAAAAAATCACTGCTCCCGAAAAAACGTCCGTTTTTAAAACTTTTTTTTGCATTGATACATGTCCCCAGATCCCCAAACACTTTTTATGACAATAACTTGCATACGTCTTTAAAATTAGCACTTTTGATTATTCATGTTCATGTCCAATAGACTTTAACGGTGTTCGCGTGTTCGAATGAATTTTTTTGCCTGGTCGCATGTTCTGCTGCGAACCGAACCGGGGTGTTCGGCTCATCCCTATTCAGTACCATTTAGGCAATTATATCATGCTCTAAACATTATTTCCATGTGCACTACTCCAGGTTTTAGCAGAGTAATGCCCTGTACACACGGCCCGACTTTTCGGCAACAAAGGTCCGACAGTCTTTCCGACGGACTTTCGATGGACTTTTGACGGACTTTCGATGGACTTTCGAATAAACAGAAACCAAAAAATGTCCAGCGCTCTGAATATCACACAGACAAACACAGACAAATAGCAGCAGCCCAAAAATAAAAGTTAAGAGATTTAATAAATGTATATAATAAAAACAATTGGAAAACAATGTATAAAATAGTCCCATGTAAATAGCGCTATATTGCACTTGAATAAAAAGTATATAACAGCCAGAAAGTCCAATCAGCAACAGGCAGACTAAAACGGGAGATCCATCCAAAAAAACCTAACCCCAGGCTGTAAACAGATTGGAGGGGGTTGGAGGGGAGATGGAAGCCCCAGCCCACAGACCCAGGAGACTCACACTTTGAACAATGGCTATAGGATCCAAAGGGGAAGGCTCACCAGTTCCAGGGGACAGTTCTGTGGATGTAACATTAGGACAGGCAGTGAATCCACCGGGAGGGAAGTCTCACAGAGGCTCCGTGCCGAGGGGCGATGTTGTCAGCCCAGCTGGAGGAAGAGGGCGAGGCTTCACACAGGGGAACCGCCGGAGAATTTCGAATGAACAGACTTGCCTACACACGATCACACCAAAGTCACACCAAAGACGGATTTGTACGTGATGACGTATGCCCGGACTAAAATAAGGAAGTTTATAGCCAGTAGCCAATAGTTGCCCTAGCGTCGGTTTTCGTCCGACTAGCATACAGATAAGCGGATTTTTCGATAGGAACTGGGTCTGGCGGAGTTCCGACGTAAAGATTTAAAAACATGTTCCAAATCTAAAGTCCGTCAGATTTTCGACAGAAACAGTCCACTGAAGGTCCGATGAAGCCCACACACGGTCGGATTGTCCACCGGATTCGGTCCGTCGGACCAGTCCGGTCGAAAAGTCAGCTCGTGTGTACAGGGCATAAGGACTTGGGCGCTATTTGTTTTCAGGGAACTATAGTAAATTTGATTTTGGGTGTATTTTTTTTTACCAGCGCTATAGTGAATACCGTTTTAACGCTAATTAGCACGATTAGCTCATCAGGTGCAATCACTTTAGACATGAAGGGACAGATTGAAAGATATTGGTGGGCGTGTACTGCTATTGGGCGTGCGTCAGTGTGCTAACAATACAACCTATCTTATATAAAGGGCTACAGTAGGGAGGGGGGGTTGCTTGGCCAGGTTTTTTTGCTGTGACTTGTAGGGGGGGGGGTGATACTGTGCAAATTGTCAAACGCCCAATTAGGGTTGTTTGTTTGTTGAAATTCTTGTGAATTCCTTCCATCAAAAGTGGGTTTATGTGGCCATGCTGTCAATGTTGTGTGTGTATTGTTCCTGTCTGATTCATGGTTTGGGAGCATCTGCTGACCTTCTACTCTTTGATCTCATTGCTTAATCATGTACACAGAAATGCAGCTTCCAGCAGAACATACTAACCGATATATATGTATGTGTGTAGATTGTGGGCTGGTGGTGGGTATTATATTTTGAATATGTGCCTTTTTAAATATTATGTTGGAATGCTTTGTAAGAATAATGACTGTTAAGTATGTTTCTATAATCTTGCAGACAAAAATGATGTGGGCTGATGGGTGAGTAGTTTTACTATGAAATGTTACCCATTATACACTGAAAGTAAAGCTGTGTCCACTCTAAGGTTTAGACAAATTTTAGATTGTAAGCTCCTATGAGCAGGGCCCTTAAAACCCAATTGCTAACTGTTTTGCTAAATGTAGCACCATATATCCTGTAGAATATTTTTTATGCTAGTAAATGAATGTACATAATTTTGTTTCTGCTGGCAAAATTAAAAGTACATTATTGAGCTTGTTTGTTTTTCTTTTGTTTTTTGTTTTCTTTCTCTTTTCTTTCTTCTTTTTAACTAGTTTTGGGGTTGGTGGTTTTGGGGAAGTGCAATATCTTTCTTTTATATCTTATCTCTATATTTATTTGTGCACCAAAAAAAATAATCTCTTCAGCACACCTGCAAGCAAATGATAAAGGTGGAATCTTTATATATAACAGCTGTGGAGAATTGCAGGTAATGAATTCAGCTGGTAGATAGGCAATGTTGTATGTGTCAGCCCTGGTTCACATTGGTGTGATTTGACATGTCAAATCGGCGGCAATTGCACCGTCCTAATCGATGCGGCGCTACAATTTCCAAAAGTAGTTTCTGTACTACTTTTTCACGACTACGGGGTGCGATTTTTATTGATATCACTGCACAGATGTCTCTGAAATTCAGCTGAACTCGCACGATTTCCTCCTGCTGTCGGTGTGAACCAGGGCTCAAACTGGGTCTTTGTAATTCACCTGCTGCTATCCCAGGGACACCATTTCTTACTGAAATCCCTTCAAATTACCTTCAAATATCGTTATATGTAGAAATACAGATTCACATATCTTCAAATAAACGAAAATAAAAAAAATTCTAATTGTGGTTGCGATCAAATATTTGTAGCTGCGATCAAAAGAGCGTGGTTTCACCTTCTGACCCGGAAATGAGTCATTGTAATCACACGGAAGTTCCTGTGCTGTTTAGGATCTCCATCTAGGTGGACCTGGTGAGGTCCCTCTTTAGCAAAGAGGAGGTGCTGCTCATTTGCCAGGTACAGTGGGGACGGAAAGTATTCAGACCCCCTTACATTTTTCACTCTTTGTTATATTGCAGCCATTTGCTAAAATCATTTAAGTTCATTTTTTTCCTCATTAATGTACACACAGCACCCCATATTGACAGAAAAACACAGAATTGTTGACATTTTTGCAGATTTATTAAAAAAGAAAAACTGAAATATCACATGGTCCTAAGTATTCCGACCCTTTGCTCAGTATTTAGTAGAAGCACCCTTTTGATCTTATACAGCCATGAGTCTTTTTGGGAAAGATGCAACAAGTTTTTCACACCTGGATTTGGGGATCCTCTGCCATTCCTCCTTGCAGATCTTCTCCAGTTCTGTCAGGTTGGATGGTAAACATTGATGGACAGCCATTTTTAGGTCTCTCCAGAGATGCTCAATTGGGTCTAAGCCAGGGCTCTGGCTGGGCCATTCAAGAACAGTCACGGAGTTGTTGTGAAGCCACTCCTTCGTTATTTTAGCTGCGTGCTTAGGGTCATTGTCTTTCCATTAGGGTCATAACTTTCCATTTTGTTATTTGATAAAAAATAAACTATTCACACTTCTATTTCTGAAAGCATTCTTATTTTACAGCATTTCTTCACACCTGCCCAAAACTTTTGCAGTTCTGTATATATGTCTTTGTTTTTCTAAGAAATTACAAAGTCAAAGTTGAGCAAACAGGCCCTGGGCAGAAATGTAAAAATTGCTCCGGTTCATAGGGAGTATACAGGTGAGAGAGCTAAAGTGGTTAATGCAGTTATGTATTATTTAAAAAACTGACATGTAAGTGCTTGAATTAGTCTTGATACCGGCCTTTTGTAATCGCCCATACAGTGGTACTTAGGCCTGGAAGAGAGAACACCAGCTCTAGCAGCCAATCAAATTTGCTCCATAAACATATGCTGACAAATGGATAAAGGAAAATCTCATTGTCCAGTCACATGCTGGGAGTGGGGCTTTATCCAAACTGTATTGCTAAACTGCAATAGACACAATCCAGGTCACCAACCTAGCTGTGCTGGCTGGAAGAGGTGTTTGGATCATACCTCTGGCAGGTTAAAAGCTCCTATATGTGTAATTGAACTGTGTATTTAGCTGTTTACCCAGAGTTCAACCTAACCAGTTCCCACCCTGCCATCATTTGACTATAGGGTAAACAGCTAAATACACAGTTCAATTATTCTCATATGAAGTCCTCCAAGAGCACGTCTTGGGGGCGCCTCACGGGCTAGTGACAGATCACTGTACCAAGCAGCTGCTGGTACCATGTAGTCGCTGTGACCAAATACAGCAGATCACATGACAA
Organism: Lithobates septentrionalis; assembly: GCA_037952835.1. Classification (NCBI taxonomy): domain Eukaryota; kingdom Metazoa; phylum Chordata; class Amphibia; order Anura; family Ranidae; genus Lithobates; species Lithobates septentrionalis. The sequence goes on along the minus strand of JBBDGP010001790.1, from coordinate 1,962,629 downwards.
TTGTAAACAATGGATGGCTTCCTTTCATGCCATTCATTGTCTACAACTGTGTTGCTAGTTGTGATTGGTCAATGTGCCTAAATTGTAAAGACAAAGTCAATCAAAGCCCATCTGTACCATGTGATTAGCTGTGGCCAATCACAGCTAATCACAACAATGCACACTGAATGAATCAATTACATTACATTCCATTAAAAATGGTTGTTTATAACAGTGAAATTTACTGGTATAAGCAATCATAATGTGTAAGAAAAAAAAACCCTGACCACTCCCCCAGAGTAGTACATAGTACTATAGTAACACTGTATTGCTCTGGTCGCAGCGTGTTTAAAAAAAAAAAAAAAAATATAATAAAAAAAAAAACTGAAATTTTTTTTTTTTTTTAACATACTGTCGCCAGTCAGTATCCCTGATCACCACCACATCAGTTATATGATAATGCTGTACTGCACTGGTAACAGTATGTAAAAAAAAAAAATAATTGTAGTAAAAACGATTTTTTTAAATTTCTTAATTTCCAAAATATTGTGACAAAAAATTACAAGTTCAAAAAACTCGCCATGCCTCTTACTAAATACCTTGGATTGTTTATTTTCCATAAAGGGGACATTTCGGGGGCATTTGTACTGTCCTGGTGTTTTTGGGCCTAAAGAAATAAGATAGGCCGTCAGTAGATCAGGATTGATGAATTTTCAGATATACTGTATATATACCATAGTTTGTGGACTCTAATGCCCCGTACACACGATCAGACTTTCCGACAACAAAACCGTGGATTTTTGTTTGAAGGTTGTTGGCTCCAACTTGTCTTGCATACACACGGTCACACAAATGTTGGCCAACAATTACGAACGTAGTGATGTACAAGACGTACATGATATCTCCATTACGAATGCTACTTATATCCCTGGCTTGTACTTGAATCTGAGCATGCGTGGACTTGTGTACACACGATCGGAAAGTCCGCCAACAAACATTTGTTGGAGGAAAATTTGAGAGCCTGCTAGCCAACATTTGTTGGTGGAAAGTCCGCCAACAAATGTTTGATGGAGAATACACACACGGTCGGACTTTCCGCCATCAAGCTCACATCCGAAATTTGTTGCCGGAAAGTCCGATCGTGTGTACGGGGCATGAAACTTACCTACAGACTAAATAAAAAACACTGATATGGATTATTTTTACCAAAGAAATGTAGAATACAATTTGGCCTAAATATATGAAGAAAGATTATTTATTTGCACCATTTTATAACAGAAAAAAAACCCACAAAATTTTCGGTCTTTTTTCGCTTGTTTAGCAAAAAAATAAAAAACCCAGTGGTGAATAAATACCACCAAAAGAAAGCTCTATTTTTGTGAATGATACAAATTTCATATGGGTACAGTGTTAATTTAAAGCTAAAAGCTGAAAATTGGCCTGGGCAGGAAGGGGGTGAAAGTGCAGATATGGAAGTGGTTAACCACTTACGGACCGCCCGCTGTCATAATACAGCTGTACATTGAATAGGAATATCGTTGTTATGGCAGCAGCTAGCTTCCATAACCTCATTATCCTCTTCCTCAGTAGGGATGAGCCGAACACCCCCCGGTTCGGTTCGCACCAGAACCCGCAAACGGACCGAAAGTTCGCACGAACGTTAGAACCCCATTGACGTCTATGGGACTCGAACGTTCGAAATCAAAAGTGCTCATTTTAAAGGCTAATTTGCATGGTATTGTCCGAACAAGGGTTTGGGGACCCGGGTCCTACCCCAGGGGACATGTATCAATGCAAAAAAAACTTTTAAAAACGGCCGTTTTTTCGGGAGCAGTGATTTTAATGATGCTTAAAGTAAAAAAAAAAAAAAGTGAAATATTCCTTTAAATATCGTACCTGGGGGGTGTCTATAGTATGTCTGTAAAGTGACGCGTGTTTCCCATGTTTAGAACAGTCCCTGCACCAAATGTCATTTTTAAAGGAAAAAATCTCATTTAAAACTGCTTGCGGGTTTAATGTCATGTCGGGTCATGGCAATATGGATGAAAATCAGTGAGACAAACGGCATGGGTACCCCCCCAGTCCATTACCAGGCCCTTTGGGTCCTGTATGGATATTAAGGGGAACCCCGCACCCAAATTAAAATAAGGAAAGGCCCTATATACTCTGAACAGCAGTATACAGGCGGTGCAAACAAGACAGGGACTGTAGGTTTGTTGTTAAGTAGAATCTCTTTGTAATTTTGAACGGGTACATTTTTAACGTGTTTAGCTCCAGCCAAAAAATCTTTTTTAAGCTTTTTGGAAAACATAGGGAAGGGTTATCACCCCTGTGACATTTGTTTTGCTGTCTTTCCTCCTCTTCAGAAGATTTCACCTCACTTTTTTGTCCCAATGAAAAATGTTTTTTGAAAATTTAGGTTTTTTTGTGGAACAAGGATTGGAAAGCATCAGTGGAAAGGAGAAATTGTTTTCCCATATTAACTCTTACAGGAGAGAATTTCCCTTCCTAGGGGTAGATTTCATCTCACTTCCTGTTGTCTCCTTCCGTTTGCAAGTAGGAGTCGTTTGTAAGTTAGATGTTTGAAAGTAGGGTCCTGCCCTATATACTCAGCAGAAATTTGGGCCTTAGGTGTTGCTGTGGCCACAACACTGTAAGCCCTCACAGGGCCCTGCTGTGAAATATTAGATCAAGAATTGTAATTACATGCCCCTGTTGAACAGGAGCTGAAAAATTAGGCCTTAGGCACTGGTGCTGGTGCCACAACACTGCAACCCCTCACAGACACTCTAGTTGGAACGCAAGAACGAGCCCTGCTGCAAAGTATTGCATCAAAAATTGTAATTACACGCCCCTGTTAGACAGGGGCAGAAAAATTGGGCCTTAGGCACTGGTGCTGCTGCCACAACACTGCAACCCCTCACAGACACTCTAGTTGGAATGCAGGAACGAGCCCTGCTGCAAAGTATTACATCAAAAATTGTAATTACACGCCCCTGTTAAACAGGGGCTGAAAAATTGTGCCTTAGGCACTGGTGGTGGCGCCCAGAACCAAAAATGTTCTTACAAGCTATCAGCGTGATGATTGAGGAGGAAGAGGATAATTACTCAGGGATAGTCACTCAGCATCAGCATAGGCAGTCTTTGAAGGGATCTGAGATTTCAAAAAAAATTATTCGGTTACATCAGCATCAGGTGCTTGGTAGCTGGTGGTGATCCAAGACTGATTCATTTTTATGAAGGTCAGCCGATCGACCGAGTCGGTGGACAGACGCACCCTGTGATCGGTTACCACGCCTCCAGCAGCACTGAATGTGCGTTCCGAAAGAACGCTGGATGCAGGACAGGCCAGTAGCTCAATTGCATACTGTGCAAGCTCTGGCCAGTGATCCATCCTCAAGACCCAGTAACCCAGAGGATTTTCGGTGGGAAAGGTGTCCAAGTCTGATCTTGCCCCTAGGTATTCCTGCACCATGTAAAACAGACGCTGGCGATGGTTGCTGGAACCGATCATACCTTGGGGCTGCGGACCAAAAAATTGTCTGAACGCATCGGTCAGACGGCCACCTTCTCCACCGCTCCTTCTTTGACTGACCGAAGCCTCAGCAACACGTTGTCCAGAAACAGGAGTTTGTAACCTCCCAGTCTCTGGGAACGCGTTGCACAGACCTTTCTGCAAGGCCTCCCGAAGATGTTTCATCCTCTGCTCCCTCTGCGATGGCAAGATAAGGTCCACAACCTTACCCTTGTAACGTGGATCAAGGAGGGTTGCCAGCCAGTATTGGTCCTTCTCCTTGATACCACGAATACGAGGATCCTTACGCAGGCTTTGCAGGATCAGGGAGGCCATGCAGCGTAGGTTTGCTGAGGCATTCGGTCCGGAGTCCTCTGGGTCACTAAGGACAACAATGTCCGCAGCCACCTCCTCTCAGCCACGTACAAGTCCATGTGTTCCTTGGGACTGATCCCTTAAAGACTGCTGATGCTGAGTGCCAGGCTCCACCTCCATACTGACACAATCTTCCTCCTCCTCCTCCTCCTCCTCGTCCTCTTCCTGTGTGATCGGCGGGCACGCAGGAACACTGTCTGGATAAAGGGGGCCTTGAGAGCTAAGGAAGTCCTCCTCTTCCTGCCTCTGTTCTGCCTCAAGTGCCCTGTCCATTATTCCACGCAGCGTGTGCTCCAACAGGTGGACAAGGGGGACAGTGTCACTGATGCATGCACTGTCAGTGCTCACCATCCTCGTGGCCTCCTCGAATGGTGACAGGACAGTGCATGCATCCCTGATCATGGCCCACTGGCGTGGGGAAAAAAAACCAAGCTCCCCTGACCCTGTCCTGGTGCCATAGTCGCACAGGTACTCATTGATGGCCCTCTGCTGCATGTGCAGCCGCTGCAGCATGGCCAACGTTGAGTTCCACCTGGTGGGCATGTCACAGATTAGGCGGTTCTTGGGCAGGTTAAACTCCTTTTGGAGGTCCGTCAGCCGAGCACTGGCATTATATGACCGGCGGAAATGCACACAGACTTTCCTGGCCTGCCTCAGGACATCCTGTAAGCCCGGGTACCTGCCCAAGAACCGCTGCACCACCAAGTTAAGGACGTGAGCCAAACAGGGCACATGGGTCAGTTGTCCCTGTCGGAGGGCAGAGAGGAGGTTGGTGCCATTGTCGCAAACCACCATTCCTGCCTTAAGTTGGCGTGGCGTCAACCACCTCTGAACCTGCCCCTGCAGAGCTGACAGTACCTCTGCCCCAGTGTGGCTCCTGTCCCCCAAGCACACCAGCTCAAGCACCGCATGGCATCTTTTGGCCTGCGTACTTGCGTAGCCCCTTGAACGCCTACGGAGCACCGCTGGTTCCGAGGAAGAGGCCATGGAGGAAGAAGAAGAGGAGGGGGTGGAGGAGAGAGGTGTGTCACAATCAGCATTTTGGAGGCGTGGTGACGGAACAACCTCCAACACTACTGCACCTTGTCCTGCATCCTTCCCAGCTGCCAGCAGAGTCACCCAATGCGCCGTGAAACTTAGGTAACGTCCCTGTCCATGCCTGCTGGACCATGAGTCAGCGGTAATATGCACCTTACTGCTGACCGCCCTGTCCAGCGAGGCATGGACATTGCCTTCCACATGCCGGTAGAGAGCCGGAATCGCCTTCCGTGAGAAAAAGTGGCGTTTGGGTACCTGCCACTGAGGAACCGCACATTCCACAAACTCACGGAAGGGGGCAGAGTCTACCAACTGAAAAGGCAGCAGTTGAAGTGCTAGCAATTTTGCCAAGCTAGCATTCAACCGCTGGGCATGTGGATGGCTGGGAGCAAACTTCTTTCGGCGGTGCAGCAGCTGGGGCAGGGAAATTTGCCTGGTACAATCTGACGTCGGTGTACCAAAAGCAGATTGCCCACAAGTACTTGGCTGTGACACACCTAATTCTACACCTTCATTCCTCTCACTGCAGGTCTCAGAGAGGACTGAAGGTCTAGTGGGGTTGGAAATCTCAGCTGATGAGGAGCAAGGAGAGATCCTCTTTGTTCTTTGGTGTGGGTCTTTTAGATATGCTTGCCAACGAACTGCATGGCAGGTCAACATATGTCTGGTCAAGCATGTGGTACCCAAGCGGGAGATGTTTTGGCCACGCGAGATACGCTTGAGACATATGTTGCAAATAGCAGCGGTGCGATCTGATGCACTCGTCTCAAAAAAGGCCCACACCAAAGAACTTTTTGAATAACGCGCAGAGACTGCAGCACCCTGCACATGTGGAGCTTTGGGGTGTGATGCAGTCAATGTGCTGCCCTTAGGCTGGCCCCTGGAGGGCATCCTGCCTCGTTGGTGATGTGCCGCCTCCTCCTCCTCCTCCTCTCTCCTATCAGGCACCCACGTTGAGTCAGTGACCTCATCATCCCCTCCCTCCTCATCACTGGAGCAAACCTGGCAGTATGCTGCAGCAGGGGGAGCATGACTGCCAGATTGCTGTCCTTCTTGGGCACCCCCTCTGTCCGTGCTCATGTTACTGCCTTCATCGAGCTCAGTATCATCATCAGAGCCTTCCAAACGCTGGGCATCCTCCTGGAGCATGTACCCAACACTGTGGTCAAACAGTTCGAGGGAATCCTCAGGAGGACATGGTGGAGCTAGGGAAGGAGTCACTGATGACATTGAGCTGAGGGAAGAGGCCGCTGCTTTGCCAGACAAAGCACCCTGGGCATGGGTGAGAGAGGATGAGGAGGATGAGGACGGCTTGGTCATCCACTCGACCAAGTCTTCCGCATGTTGCGGCTCAACACGGCCAGCTGCCGAAAAAAAGGCCAAGCGTGTCCCATGGCCACGTGCTGATGAGGATGCACCGTCTCCACGACCAGCACTAGACACAGAGCCTGCTTGCCCTCTCTTATTGGCTTGTGACTGTCTGCCTCTCCTGCTTGGCCTTCCAGACATACTAATGGCCTGTAGCTGCACTAAGCTGGGATAGAACACCTGTAATTTTCTTCAGGTAGCTTTATATACTGTAACCAGACAAGCCTGCCTGTCAGTAGGAAGATAACAGGAACGGATCTAGCTGAACACTGTGAGCAGGACGCACTGCACTAAATGTAAATAGCAGGAACAGATCTAGCTGAACACTGTGAGCAGGACGCACTGCACTAAATGTAAATAGCAGGAACGGATCTAGCTGAACACTGTGAGCAGGACGCACTGACTGCACTAAATGTAAATAGCAGGAACGGATCTAGCTGAACACTGTGAGCAGGACGCACTGACTGCACTAAATGTAAATAGCAGGAACAGATCTAGCTGAACACTGTGAGCAGGACGCACTGCACTAAATGTAAATAGCAGGAACAGATCTAGCTGAACACTGTGAGCAGGACGCACTGCACTAAATGTAAATAGCAGGAACGGATCTAGCTGAACACTGTGAGCAGGACGCACTGCACTAAATGTAAATAGCAGGAACGGATCTAGCTGAACACTGTGAGCAGGACGCACTGCACTAAATGTAAATAGCAGGAACAGATCTAGCTGAACACTGTGAGCAGGACGCACTGCACTAAATGTAAATAGCAGGAACAGATCTAGCTGAACACTGTGAGCAGGACGCACTGCACTAAATGTAAATAGCAGGAACGGATCTAGCTGAACACTGTGAGCAGGACGCACTGCACTAAATGTAAATAGCAGGAACGGATCTAGCTGAACACTGTGAGCAGGACGCACTGACTGCACTAAATGTAAATAGCAGGAACAGATCTAGCTGAACACTGTGAGCAGGACGCACTGCACTAAATGTAAATAGCAGGAACGGATCTAGCTGAACACTGTGAGCAGGACGCACTGACTGCACTAAATGTAAATAGCAGGAACAGATCTAGCTGAACACTGTGAGCAGGACGCACTGCACTAAATGTAAATAGCAGGAACGGATCTAGCTGAACACTGTGAGCAGGACGCACTGACTGCACTAAATGTAAATAGCAGGAACAGATCTAGCTGAACACTGTGAGCAGGACGCACTGCACTAAATGTAAATAGCAGGAACGGATCTAGCTGAACACTGTGAGCAGGACGCACTGCACTAAATGTAAATAGCAGGAACGGATCTAGCTGAACACTGTGAGCAGGACGCACTGACTGCACTAAATGTAAATAGCAGGAACGGATCTAGCTGAACACTGTGAGCAGGACGCACTGACTGCACTAAATGTAAATAGCAGGAACAGATCTAGCTGAACACTGTGAGCAGGACGCACTGCACTAAATGTAAATAGCAGGAACGGATCTAGCTGAACACTGTGAGCAGGACGCACTGCACTAAATGTAAATAGCAGGAACGGATCTAGCTGAACACTGTGAGCAGGACGCACTGACTGCACTAAATGTAAATAGCAGGAACGGATCTAGCTGAACACTGTGAGCAGGACGCACTGACTGCACTAAATGTAAATAGCAGGAACAGATCTAGCTGAACACTGTGAGCAGGACGCACTGCACTAAATGTAAATAGCAGGAACGGATCTAGCTGAACACTGTGAGCAGGACGCACTGACTGCACTAAATGTAAATAGCAGGAACGGATCTAGCTGAACACTGTGAGCAGGACGCACTGCACTAAATGTAAATAGCAGGAACAGATCTAGCTGAACACTGTGAGCAGGACGCACTGCACTAAATGTAAATAGCAGGAACGGATCTAGCTGAACACTGTGAGCAGGACGCACTGCACTAAATGTAAATAGCAGGAACGGATCTAGCTGAACACTGTGAGCAGGACGCACTGACTGCACTAAATGTAAATAGCAGGAACAGATCTAGCTGAACACTGTGAGCAGGACGCACTGCACTAAATGTAAATAGCAGGAACGGATCTAGCTGAACACTGTGAGCAGGACGCACTGACTGCACTAAATGTAAATAGCAGGAACAGATCTAGCTGAACACTGTGAGCAGGACGCACTGCAGATAAATGTAAATAGCAGGAACGGATCTAACTGAACACTGTGAGCAGGACGCACTGACTGCACTAAATGTAAATAGCAGGAACAGATCTAGCTGAACACTGTGAGCAGGACGCACTGCACTAAATGTAAATAGCAGGAATGGATCTAGCTGAACACTGTGAGCAGGACGCACTGCACTAAATGTAAATAGCAGGAACGGATCTAGCTGAACACTGTGAGCAGGACGCACTGACTGCACTAAATGTAAATAGCAGGAACGGATCTAGCTGAACACTGTGAGCAGGACGCACTGACTGCACTAAATGTAAATAGCAGGAACAGATCTAGCTGAACACTGTGAGCAGGACGCACTGCACTAAATGTAAATAGCAGGAACGGATCTAGCTGAACACTGTGAGCAGGACGCACTGCACTAAATGTAAATAGCAGGAACGGATCTAGCTGAACACTGTGAGCAGGACGCACTGACTGCACTAAATGTAAATAGCAGGAACGGATCTAGCTGAACACTGTGAGCAGGACGCACTGACTGCACTAAATGTAAATAGCAGGAACAGATCTAGCTGAACACTGTGAGCAGGACGCACTGCACTAAATGTAAATAGCAGGAACGGATCTAGCTGAACACTGTGAGCAGGACGCACTGCACCAAATGTAAATAGTCTAGATAGAAGATAACAGGAACGGATCTAGCTAAACTGAATACAGTGTATATATATATATATGTAACACCAGGGATGCATATATATACACAATACACTGTAAGTGCAGCTAACTGACTGACTGTTCTGCCTAATCTATCTAACTCAAATCAAATGACACTGTCTGTCTCTCTCTCTATCTCTCAGCACACCGGAACACACTACACAGGGCCGCCGTGCAGGCGGCCTTATATAGTGTGGGGCGTGTACTAAATCCCCTGAGCCATAATTGGCCAAAGCCACCCTGGCTTTGGCCAATTACAGCTCTCTCTACTGACGGCGCTGTGATTGGCCAAGCATGCGGGTCATAGTGCATGCTTGGCCAATCATCAGCCAGCAATGCACTGCGATGCCGCAGTGAATTATGGGCCGTGACGCGCCACACGAATTTGGCGCGAACGGCCCATAACGTTCGCAATTCGACGGACGGTCGAACAGCCGATGTTCGAGTCGAACATGGGTTCGACTCGAACACGAAGCTCATCCCTATTCCTCAGTTGGCGGTCCGCTTTCAGTTAAAAGTGGTCTCTGTGGCAGATTTGCCGCAAGATTACTTTTATCGGTGGCGGAAGAGGGGCCCCCCTCCCGCCACGCTCCGGTGCCCTCGGCCACTTACCGGAGCCTGACAGCGGAGGCAATTGGATCCCTCTCCATGTTAGGTATGGAGCTGAATGAGGGGAAGATGGCCCCCACCCGGCTCCATACCAATGCAGGGCGGAAGCGACATCAAAACATCACTTCCGCCTATAGGTCTTAACCGCTTCCGGACCTGCCGCCGCAGTTTTCACTGCGGCAGGCTGGCTCCCCTACGCGAAATCACGTTACTGTATGTGATCTCACGGGGTCCGGATAGCAGACGCGCGCACACCCGCTGCACAGCGGGGGTGCCGATGCTCGTGGCCGATGAACACAATGACCGCCGGCCACAAGCGATCGTGACCAGGAGACACAGAACAGGGACGAGTGTGTGTAAACACACACTTCCCTGTTCTGACAGGAGTGACAGATTGTGCGTTCCTATTAGCTGGGAACCACGATCTGTCACTTCCTCTAGTTAGTCCCCCTTCAGTTAAAATCACCTCCCAGGAAACACAATTAACCCCTTCACTGCCCCCTAGTGTTAACCCCTTCACTGCCAGTGACATTTTTACAGTAATCAATGCATTTTTAATCGCACTGATCGCTGTATTAATACCAATGGTTCCAAAAATGTGTCAAAATTGTCTGATGTGTCCGCCTTAATGTCGCAGTGGCGATAAAAATCGCAGATCGCTGCCATTACTAGTAAAAAAAAAATAATATAAAAAATGCTATAAATCTTTCCCTATTTTGTAGACGCTATAACTTTTGCGCAAACCAATCAATATAAGCTTATTGTGCTTTTTTTTAACCAAAAATATGTAGAAGAATAAATATCGGCCTAAACTGAGGAAAAAAATTGTTTTTTTATATATTTTTGGGGGATATATATTATAGAAAAAAATTTCGCTCTTTTTTTGTTTATTGCGCAAAAAATAAAAACCGCAGAGGCGATCAAATACCACCAAAAGAAAGCTCTATTTGTGGCAAAAAAAGGACGTCAATTTTGTTTGGGTACAACATCACACGACCGCACAATTTTCAGTTAAAGCGACACAGTGCCGAATCACAAAAAGTGCTCTGGTCAGGAAGGGGGTAAATTCTTCCGGAGCTGAAGTGGTTAAAGCAACATTTTTTTTATTGCATTTTAGTGTAAATATGAGATCTGAGGTCTTTTTAACCCCAGATCTCATATCCAGGAGGTCCTGTCATGCTTTTTTTCTATTACAAGGGATGTTTACATTCCCTGCAATAGGAATAAAAGTGATTTTTATTTTAAACGAACGGTTTAAAAATAAAAAATAAAATAAATAAGAAAAAATGTTTTTTTTAAATGCGCCCCGCCCCACTGAGCTCGCGTGCAGAAGAAAACGCATACGTGAGTAGCCGCCCGCATATGAAAACGGTGTTCGAAACCACACATGTGAGGTATCACTGCGATCATTAGAGCGAGAGCAATAATTCTAGCCCTAGACCTCCTATTTATCTCAAAACATGCAACCTTTAGAATTTTTTAAATGTCGCATATGGAGGTTTTTAAGGGTAAAAGTTTGTCGCCATTCCAAGTGGGTGCAACTTTGGGCATCAATTTACTCGGCGTAACATCATCTTTCCCAATATAAAAAAAAATTGGGCTAACTTTACCGTATATTTTAATTCAAAAAGGTGTATTTTTTTTAAAAAAAGTGCGCTTGTAAGAACGCTGCGCAAATACGGTGTGACATAAAGTTTTGGAACGATCGCCATTTTATTCTCTAGGGTGTTAGAACCCCCAAACAAAATATATTTTTTTCCTAAGTAATTTTCTAGCAAAAAAAAATGATTTTAACTTGTAAACAACAAGTTTGAAAAATAGGTCCGGTCTTAAAGTGGTTAAATAATATTACAGCTTGTTAGCTGGCAGCACACGCCTGGGCTTTAGAAAACATGATATGCATTTTCTTGAAAACGCATGTTGTGTTATTTTAGTTGTGCTTTTAGTGTGTTGTGCTAAAAATCAATGCAACGCATAGTATATTTTGCTTGTGTTTTCCTTCACTGGGGCACCTGGGAAAAATGGACATGTGACTCCAAAAATGGACTGGTAAAAATGCGCTTTGCGTTTTTAGTGTTTTTGGTGCACTACTATTGACTATAATGTAAGGTGCATTTTTTAGAAAATGCACAGAAGATGCAGCAAGCAGGACTTCTCAAAAGCACCTGTAATGCCCCCCTGGGTCTACTGGGAGCAAGGAGGTACCTCCAGAGACAAAGGGGCAAGCTTACATTCACCTCAGGGCTGACTCCATGGCTATGATGGGAAGTTAGAACAGAATTTGGGTGCCAGTCACTTTAATAAGGTACTTGAAAGTAGTAGGAGAGAGGGTTAGGGGAGGTTTTAGATACCAATTGCAGATCACTTACAGACTCCTTGAATCTAAAGGTAAAACAGCTTTCTCTATTAGCAGACCTTGACTATCTGGATAGGCCTCTCACACAGACCTAGCAGCTGGTAAAATTTCTGGACAAGTCTCTCTAACAGACTTAACAGCCAGGAGCTAGTTACCACGGTTTAGATTGTAGAATAGGATTCAGCTTTACAGTGTCAGAAACTTTAAGCCATCTGGCAACACTGTAAGAGTAGTTTAAGGCAGTGGTCATCAACTCCTGTGCTCAGAGCCCACTAACAAGCCAGGTTTGCAAGATAACTGAAATACATCACAGGTGATATCATTTTCTGCTCAGTGATTGCAGTATTCTAGTCTGCATCTCCCCAAGGTAATACATAAAACCTGGCCTGTTAGTGGGCACTGAGGACAGGGTTGATGATCACTGGTTTAAGGTATGGGTGCGTCCTCCGAACTAGTCACCAGGCCCTCCTGAGAAAACAGCCTTCATCCGGGCTCTCTCCAGCAGGGGGCCTCCCCTGGATCTCCTCAGCTTGGCTCGGCTTCTTCCACACAGGCAAGACATCCTAAGGAACACCACAGGATTAGTAGGCCCCAGACAGGCCTCTTGCAGAGCTCACAGCAACACATCCTTGGGCCAGGAGGGCCCAGAGGTAATAGAAAAATATGAGAGCACATGGCTCTGCCCAAAAAATACCCCCTTCCCAGAATTCACAGCAGCCAGGAACCTCCTACTGGGCTGTTCTGGAAAAAAGAATAATCATTAAATAGCTCAACCTAGTTGTAAATCTCATACTGGCCTGTGGTACCAGTGACACCTACTGGCAACAGTGAGAAATGCACAACTCAGTGAAGTCTAGAGCAGAACCAAATAAACTATATAATCAAATCTGAGCTGTTTACAGCTCAGCTAAAAACTAAATTTACACTATAGCCCCAATTTTAGGAACAGGGGGCTGCACACCTGTAACACAGTGTATAGATATGAGCAGTTTCATATCATTTAATGGGGACTATTTTTCATGCGCTTTGAACAGGTTGAGCAGATGCATTGTAGCATGCTGGAAACACACTTTTTTGCAATGCAGGTACATCAGACACTCCAATAACAGTGCATTGGGATGCCAATGCTCCACACTGCAGTATGTATATTACAACATGTTACTGAAACACATAGATGTCAATGCGCTCTTAAGTGAATACAACTATGTATTATATAAATTTTTCCTAATTATGTGTATAAAGTCCGCATTTAACAAGCAACTTTACTGATCCATGACACTTAGGGGATGATTTAATAAACGCAAATAGACAGTGCACTTTGCAAGTACAGTTGCTCCAGAGCTTAGTAAATAAGATGAAGCTTCACTTTGCAAGGAAAATCCAACCACATGCATGGGAAATAAAAATAAAAACAGCATTTTTGTTTGCACATGATTGGATGATGAAAGTCAGCAGAGCTTCATTTAATTTATTAAGCTCTGGGGCAACTGCTCTTGCAAAGTGCACAGTCCATTTGCCTTTAGTAAATCCACCCTTATGGGTTCTATTTATAAATGTTTTAACACAAAATTCACATAACTTTCACCCAGGATTCACACAGTTTCCCAATTGAATTACAAAAATGTGTGAACCTTGGATGAAAGTTGTGTGAATCCTGTGTAAAAACATTTATAAATAGACTCCTTAATTTGTAGTTGATACTGGGCATTATAATAAGAAAGCCCAGCATTTCCTGTAAATTTTGTTTCAGCCCCTGTGAATACCTTGTTGTCTGAGGGAAGGAATATGTCTGCTAGTTAGGCCTATTTTTATCACAACTCCTCCTCTGTGTCATAGACGTCATAGCACATGAAACTCTAGCACAGTGCTCCACCTGCAGGTAACAAATGGTAAATATGGACTATTCATAACCTTTACAATTAAGCTCTTTGGAGTAAAACACACCAGAGAAAGAAGCTTGTGTAGGGTGTACAGGGCATAATGATGTTTATCATGAGACTACAACTAGTGCGGCCTCTGTTTTCCAAAAATCTATATGTATTTAGTGGGGTGCCACAAGAAGCTGTAATCAAAAGGTGGAGAAGCCAATATACTTAGGTAAATCTTAAAAATAGGAAAAAATAAAGAAAATGAAAGGGAGCGCAGCATGCCACTGCACTGTAGAATGTGCTGTTTGTAGTGTTTCCTATCCTTTCTTTTAGTTGAATAATTGGCGCTGGCTCGTTTACAGTTCAGATGGCTTGTATTGTTGATACCAGCAGTAGTTCATGCTGTGTATGCAAACAAATCTTCATGATCTGCTATGTCAGTTCCCAGCAGGGTGACACTAGATTGCTGTTACTATTCAGCTCACAGTAGTATGTTAGATTTTTCTAACTGTGAATCAGCAATTCTTAGTAGTGCATATTTAGCAGGCAATTAACCTGAAATCACTGAACAAATCTAATACTTTTCCACTGTTTGCACTTTTTTCAGCGTAGATTTTCTAGTAAAGCCTGATGAATGGACACAAGGTATGCATGGTCAGAGGTGTATTCCCTTTTCTTTATGTAACACGTCAGAAAATTTCTGCAGGGGGTGACAGATCACTGTCTACTAACTACTATGGTATAGGCCAGTTTTCACAGATGCAGCTTAAAATCTTAGGATTATGGGCCATACATGACTGCCCACATTAATGAGCAGATTTCATAGTCTGCAATTCTGTATTTCAGTCCTCAAGCACAATTTATCATGATAAAGTCTCACCATATCCAATCAAATTAAAGTCATTCTAAAGGCAGAATGAGGAAGAAGAGGGGGCGGGCTGAGCCGGGGCTTCGTGTCTGAATAGAGACAGATGTCCCCATAGCAAGCTGTTTGCTATGGGGGCACTCAGCAGGAGGGAGGGGCCAGGAGCGATGGCAAGGGAAGAGGAGAATCGGGAAAACCATTGCACAGAGCAGGTAAGTATAACATGTTTGTTTTTTTACACAAAAAAAACACGACTTTATTATCACTTTGAAGAATAGGTTCACTTTTGTAAAACAAATTAAATAAGTATATGCAAATTTTTTGCAGGTAAAAATTGTGCATTTATTTATTTATTACGTTTGCTTAGAAGCCTGCAGAGCATAGCATGGGTGAAGTGTCAGGCTCCTGCAGTCTCTCAGTAGAGCCGTCTGCCTGCACCACCCGTATGGGAAGACAGCTACTGAAGAGGAGGAAGAATCAATGCCCTCGCAGTTAAAGTGGTTGTTAACCCACTGTACTAAAATAGTGTTATCCCCTCTGTATCATAATAACATTTGTGTCTGTGTAATGCAAAAAACTGCTGATCTGTACCTGTATAAGCTGCACTCCAAGTGCTCAGCTGACATGTCAGCTCCCTTGTTTCTTCAGCTCGGAGCTGAAGTGGACGGGGCCGAGCCGTCCTGCTGATGTCAGCCGGTGGAGGCGGGGAGAGAGGAGAGAGAGCCGACAATCAGCTGAGCAGCGGAAACCGTTTATACAGGTGCAGATCGGCTGAGTTTTTACATTACACAGGCACAGGGACAGATGTTCTAATGCTACAGAGGGGATAAGAAGACTTATGTATAGATATAAGAGGAGCAGGGCGGTGGGGGGCGCAGCTACGAGCAGGGAGGGGAGGGGGAGGAGGACAGAGGACAGAGGACATAGACACAGAGAGCCGCGGCGGATGGAATCACGCAAATAGACCACAATGTCAGGGGCTCAGCAGCCGTGATTATCGTGGTCTGTTTGCAGAAGGGGGGGGGGTATAGCCAGGCAGTATCAGCCAGATTTTTTAGGGTATACAGGGGGCCATATGACACAGCACAAGCTCTGTGCTGTATAACATGCTTTTAAGGAACAGGATCAGGTTTTTCTTTTTTTTTTTTGGATTACCAAACGCTTTAATTGAAAACTACAAGCTGTCTACCACAGTTGCAGATGGGATGGGACTTGCAGTTTATTCATTCACAGAACTCTGTGAATGAATAACGTGGCTATGTGGGCAGAGTCACGCACAGCTGCACTGTTTTTAAATTGTGACAGTGGGTGCAAAAGGAGGATTCCTTGCTGTGGTGGGGCTGCTACTTTAGTAACATTTTACATGTCACACCCTGTGTAATATGTAACATGTTACTAAAAGGTGTATGTGTGTTTTTTTTTTTTAATTAACATGGGTATTTGTAGTTTTCATCTCTAATAAAAACAGCTAAAGTGATTGTAAAGTCTCTTTTTTTTCTCTATAAAAATAACAAACATGTTATACTTACCTGCTCTGCAGTGTTTTTGCACAGAGCAGCCCAGATCCTCCTCTTCTAAGGTCCCTCTTCTGTGCTCCTGGCCCCTCCCTCCTGTTGAGTGCCCCCACAGCAAGCAGCTTGCAATGGGGGCGCCCACGCTGAGCTGCAGCTCCGCGAGTCCATTTAGGAGTCTGCCCCCCCTCCTCATTGGCAGACTTACTTTGATTGACAGCAGCGGGAGCCAATGGCACCACTACTGTGTCTCAGCCAATCAGGAGGGAGAGTCCCGGACGACTGTGGGAAACTCGTGGACATAGATATTAGGGGACTGTTGCACACAGAAGGCTTTTTATCTTAATGCATTCTATGCTTATTTACGTAGGGTCTGGCTGTTTTTTAAGAAAGGATACTGCTAGGTGAGACATTGAAAAACCCTTTGTATTGGTGCTAAGCAAAAATGGTAACCACCCTAATTAATAACTAGCTTTCAAAGACTAGAATTAAAACTGCACTATAAAGGGGGGTCCTGACAAGGCAGTGTGGCTTCCACATCTATCTGCAATTGTTGTGCAACTAAACCCTTTGTTTTTAATGTAATTTGCTGGAAAGTGGGGGAGATTTACTAAAACTGGTGCACACAGAATATGGTGCAGCTGTCCATAGTAATCAATCAGCTTCTAACCTCAGCTTAGTAAAGGCTTGTTGTTTTTTTTTTTTAATATATAACTAACATGTTTTGCACAGAGCAGCCTGGATCCTCCTCTTTTCGGGTCCCCCGATGGTGCTTCAGGCCCCTCCTTCCTGCTAAGTGCAGCTTTGAGTGTCCATTCACAGAGCCATGGCTCGGTCCCACCCCGCCCCTTCTCTCTCCTCATTGGCTCACCTGCTCAGTGACAGCAGCAGAAGCCAATGGCTCCCATTGCTGCCTCAGCCAAAAAGGAGTGAGAGTCCCTGGAGAGCCGAGGCTGTCGTTCACATTACTGGATCGCGATGGGGCTCAGGGAAATATTGGGGAGCTGAGAGGGCTCCTGCACATAGAATGCATGAAGGTACAAAACCTTGAGCCTTTACAACCACTTTAAGCTTTGACAATAAAAATTTGAAGCTGATTGGTTACTATGCAGAGCTGCACTAGGTTCTGTGTGCACCAGTTTTAGTAAATCCCCCCCCAACTGTAATTTATTTATTTTGCTGGCTGGCGGGCAAGCTTGGCGGGAAATACATTGTTTTAATTGCTCTGTGCAAAACCCTTTCATGTGAACAATACACAAACAGCTTGTTATAAATTAGGGCATTTTTGTTTTTTGGATAACTTCAGAAGCCATCTTGCTTTTGCTTTTTTGGGCTTCTGGTGTGTTCCTGCTGAAGAGGAATAGGCTTCCCCATGGGCATACTTGTTTTTAATTTATCTATTGCTTTATATTCTAAAACATGGATTCTCTCAAAAACTAAAGTTAGGGTCGCACTTCACACAGAGACCTTAATGACTTTCACATATATTTGCAAATGTTGTGCAACTAACACATTGGTAGACAGTGTAATTTTATTTTATTTTATTTATTTTTTTTTTGTTTTCTTGCAGACTGGATGGTAAGTGTACTGGGAAATACATTGTGTTTTGTTTCCTCTTATGTAGATGCACCTAGAATGTTTTTAAATTAATATCTCAGAAATGGGGGGTTATAAACTAATTTATTTTCACTAAATAAGTAAAAGCCCTAAGCTGTTTCTAATAATTTTAACATGTAATTGATTATTTTAGATGCCAAATATTTTTAATCATAATCTAATATTTAGTTTTTCCAAATAACCTGATCCCTTCCAACATTTTACTATTATCAGTTAATAAGTGCCATCCTATAGCCCTCCAAACTTCCTCAAATTTGACCATATTAATTCCAAAGCAAGTCATTTCAATCTCAATAATTTTAGCTTTTTTTTTAAATAATTATCTACTTCTTTTTGGCATTGTATAGTTAGGATTTTGGCTCTTTTACTATTCTCATCTTGCAGAACTTTCAAATTATGCTTTAAGTAAAACATGCAACAAATCAAAGGAATTCATTGAACAATTGGAACTAAGAGACATCTTAACAATACAATTCTTTGACATTCAATAATGCTTTGAATCATCTCGGTGAACCCAATTAACAGATCTAATATTAAACCTAATCATCTTTTGCTGGCACAATTTTATGCCTACCTCCTCATGTTTTAAGCCATTTACCACAACTCCTTGACATAAGGATTTAAAAATTATGATATACTGACAACCTTTTAAAGTGTTTGAAATACAGTTTCTTTGATCATAGATATTAATGTATAGAGGACTGTTTGATCTTAGTAATGAACCTATATGTTGTTATTATATGAAGTCATCTTGCATTTTGAAGTATTTTATTCATAGCAAAGTATTTTATTGTATGGAAAGGTAGGCTTAGCTTCAAGCCAGGTGAACTCAGAAAAGCAGCATATAGTATATACCAGGAAAAATATTCATTACATATAAGATAGGAAAATGACTAGGGGAAAATAAAATGACATGTTATTAAAAACAAATATTTGGAAATTGGGCACAGTAACAACTACTGGTGTATAGGGTTGGCCAGGAATGGGGACACATGCAGCAATAAAAAAAACAAAACCATTTTTTATTAGCATGAGGAAAGATTAAGGTAGATGTTCAGTGGGTTGCTGAACTCAATCAATAAAGAGAATGGAGGAAATAACTCCAAGCATACAAGGATGCCACCACAAGTTTATGGAATTGTGGTCACCTTGGATTGAATTCTTGAGCTCGGAAATGTTGAGATACTATCTTTAAAAGGTAATTATACTTGAGCAGGACTTGGATTTGGCTTGGGTGACTACCTTGATGGTCGGGAGAGGGGGCTCCCCAGAAGTTTTTGTAAGTTTTTATAGGCAAGTTTTTGTAGGTATGTTCATGTTTGTGTGGGTGGGTGTGAATGTATGTCTTTTTTTTTCCTTCTCTTTTTTATTTTCTTCTTTTCTACTTTTGCCTCTCTCTGGGGCAGACACTGGTCCATGAGGATCACTCGACAGCACAAAGTAGCTATATGGAAGAATAGGTAAAAAATACCTAAATATATGGATTTATTTCTTTTATTTTTCTCCTGTTTTTCCTTTTTTTCCCTTTTTTTATCTAGTTTATATGAGTAGCCCTAAAGGAAGAATCTGAGATATGAGTTAATTATAATAGTATAAAGGTATATAGGATTATGATTTATATGTGCTGTGAGTGGAACTTGTGTAAAAACAAATTACTTAATAAAATATGATTGTTAAAAAAAAAAAAGGTAGACGTTCATTCAAATACTATCTAAGCTTACACCTGCTCCCAGCAGGGGCAGATCCAGAGTCTTGTCTCAGGAGGGGCACTGCCAGAAAATACGTTTTTTTTGGGGGCAGTTTATCGGGGAAATGGCTGGTGTTGGTGCTTTAATCATCATGGCACCATGGTTGATATGGTGTCAGGATGATTGAAGCGCAATATTTATATTATTACATTGTAATATAAAATGAAATAGTTCAACTCACCATAATGCAGAATCAGTGGGAGCCTGAGTGTCACTTGCCACCGTCGCTTGCCACCAGATGTGGATTGTCACTTGCCACATCACCTGCCACACGTTACGGATTGTCACTTGCCCCACATTGCGGATTGTCACTTGCCTGCCACCAGATGCAGATTGCCACTTGCCACACGTTGCGGATTGTAACTTGCCATGTCACCTGCCACACATTGCAGATTGTCACATGCCTGCCACCAGATGCAGATTGTCACTTGCTACACGTTGCGGATTGTCACTTGCCACGTCACCTGCCACATGCTGCAGATTGTCACTTGCCTGCCACCAGATGCAGACTGCCACTTGCCACGTCACCTGCCACATGTTGTGGAAATGTCACTTGCCATGTCACCTGCCACACGTTGCGGATTGTCACTTGCCATGTCACCTGCCACAGGTTGCGGATTGTCACTTGCCACGTCACCTGAAACATGTTGCACATTGTCACTTGCCACATCACCTGCCACATGTTGCGGATTGTTACTTGCCTACCACCAGATGCAGATTGTCACTTTCCACATCATCTGCCACATGTTGCAGATTGTCACTTGCCATGTCATCTGCCAGATGTTGCGGATTGTCACTTGCCACATCACCTGCCACATGTTGCAGATTGTCACCTGCCACATGTTGCGGATTGTCACTTGCCACACATTGCGGATTGTCACTTGCCTGCCACCAGATGCAGATTGTCACTTGCCACATGTTGCGGATTGTCACTTGCCACATGTTGCGGATTGTCACTTGCCACGTCACCTGCCACATGTTGTGGATTGTTACTTGCCACGTCAACTGCCACACGATGCAGATTGTCACTTGCCACGTCACCTGCCACACATTGCGGATTGTCACTTGCCTGCCACCAGATGCAGATTGTCACTTGCAACACATTGCGGATTGTCACTTGTCAAGTCACCTGCCACATGCTGCAGATTGTCAATTGCCACGTCACCTGCCACATGTTGCGGATTATCACCTGCCACATGTTGCAGATTGTCACTTGCCACACGTTGCGGATTGTCACTTGCCATGTCACCTGCCACACGTTGCGGATTGTCACTTGCCTACCACCAGATGCAGATTGTCACTTGTCTACCACCAAATGCAGATTGTCACTTGCCACATGTTGCGGATTGTCACTTGCCATGTCACCTGCCACACGTTGCGGATTGTTACTTGGCATGTCACCTGCCACACGTTGCGGATTGTCACGTGCCATGTCACCTGCCACATTTTGCGGATTGTCACCTGCCACATGTTGCGGATTGTCACCTGTCACAGGTTTCGGATTGTTATTTGCCACGTTACCTGCCACACGTTGCAGATTGTCACTTGACTGCCACCAGATGCAGATTGTCACTTGCCACATGTTGCGGATTGTCACTTGCCATGTCACCTGCCACACGTTGCAGATTGTCACTTGCCATGTCACCTGCCACGCTTTGCGGATTGTCACTTGCTATGTCACCTGCAACACGTTGCGGATTGTCACTTGCCTGCCACCAGATGCAGGTTGTCATTTGCCACGTCACCGCACACATCTTGCGGATTGTCACTTGTCTCCCATCAGATGCAGATTGTCCCTTGCCACATGTTGCGGATGGTCACTTGCCACATCACCTGCCACACGTTGTGGATTGTCACTTGCCACGTCAACTGCCACACGATGCAGATTGTCACTTGCCACGTCACCTGCCACACATTGCGGATTGTCACTTGCCTGCCACCAGATGCAGATTGTCACTTGCAACACATTGCGGATTGTCACTTGTCAAGTCACCTGCCTCATGCTGCAGATTGTCAATTGCCACGTCACCTGCCACATGTTGCGGATTATCACCTGCCACATGTTGCAGATTGTCACTTGCCACACGTTGCGGATTTCTCTTGCCACATCACCTGCCACACGTTGGGGATTGTCACTTGCCTACCACCAGATGCAGATTGTCACTTGTCTACCACCAAATGCAGATTGTCACTTGCCACATGTTGCGGATTGTCACTTGCCATGTCACCTGCCACACGTTGCGGATTGTTACTTGGCATGTCACCTGCCACACGTTGCAGATTGTCACGTGCCATGTCACCTGCCACATTTTGCGGATTGTCACCTGCCACATGTTACGGATTGCCACCTGTCACAGGTTTCGGATTGTTATTTGCCACGTTACCTGCCACACGTTGCAGATTGTCACTTGCCTGCCACCAGATGCAGGTTATCACTTGTCACATGTTGCGGATTGTCACTTGCCATGTCACCTGCCACACGTTGCAGATTGTCACTTGCCATGTCACCTGCCACGCTTTGCGGATTGTCACTTGCTATGTCACTTGCAACACGTTGCGGATTGTCACTTGCCTGCCACCAGATGCAGATTGTCATTTGCCACGTCACCCGCACACATGTTGCGGATTGTCACTTGTCTCCCATCAGATGCAGATTGTCCCTTGCCACATGTTGCGGATGGTCACTTGCCACATCACCTGCCACACGTTGTGGATTGTCACTTGCCATGTCACCTACCACACATTGCAGATTGTCACTTGCCACATCACCTGCCACACATTGTGGATTGTCACTTGCCACGTCACCTGCCTCATGTTGCAGATTGTCACTTTTCTGCCACCAGATGCAGATTGTCACTTGCCATGTCACCTTCCACACGTTGCGGATTGTTACTTGCCACATCACCTGCCACACAATGCGGATTGTCACGTGCCATGTCACCTGCCACATGTTGCGGATTGTCACCTGCCACATGTTGCGGATTGTCACTTGCCACGTCACCTGCCACAAGTTGCGGATTGTCACTTGCCATGTCACCTGCCACACCTTGCGGATTGTCACTCACCTGCCACCAGATGCAGATTGTCACTTGCCACGTCACCTGCCACATGTTGTGGATTGTCATGTGCCACGTCACCTGCCACACATTTTGGATTGTCACTTGCCTGCCACCAGATGCAGATTGTCACTTGCCACATCACCTGCCACATGTTGCGGATTGTCATGTGCCACGTCACCTGCCACATGTTGCGGATTGTCACTTGCCACATCACCTGCCACACGTTGCGGATTGTCACTTGCTTATCCTTGGTTACAGAGGCACAACCCCTCTTTTGATTGGCATCATGCTGAGGTTCTTTCCTGGTCGCCACAATGCAGTAAGACATGTTTTCAGAAAGTAGTTAAGGTCTTGAGAACCTCTTCACTCTCCTCCTTGCCAGAGGAGTACAGCAAATTTAGTGATGCCTTTGACAAAGGTCAAGAAGGTAGTTTGTCTCCACACCGGTCTTATGATTGCGCAATTGACCTTCAACCTGATACCATGCTCCCTCGTGGCCGGGTCTATGTCTGTCTAGGAGGATAAAGCCATGGAGTACTATGTTGCCAATTCATTTTCTCAAGGGTTCATCCGGAAATCCTCGTCTCCTGCCGGTGCTGGGTTCTTCTTTGTGAAAAAGAATAGTGGTGAACTGAGACCTTGTATTGTTTATAGGGGTCTCAATCGCATCACGATTAAGAGCGCTTATCCAATTCCATTGATTACACAATGTTTTGACCACCTAAAGAGCAACTGTTTTCACGAAGCTCGATTTGAGAGGGGCATACAATTTTGGGTGGATCAAGGAAGGCAACAAATGGAAAACTGTGTTTAATACCAGGACCAGACATTAGGAATACCTCGTATTTGTCAGGGCTGGGCTCAGTCCTTCCTTCTCTGAGCTGGCCGCTCAGCTGTCGGCTAATTGCCAGCTCCTATCTCTCCACAGTGACTCACCTGTTGATATCCAGCTCATCAGTCCTGCCTACTTAAGCCGTCCAGCCCAGATGATCTCTGCCTTCGCCTTGGTCACATCTCTAGAGATGCTCTCTTGTGTTCCTGTCAAAGACTTGCTTGGCTGAAATTCCTTCCAGTTCCAGATCCTGCTTGCTGTTCTACTATGCTCATCTAAGGCTCCCTGACGTTTTGGCTTGTCTGACTATCCGTTCGAGTTCCTGGACTCTGGCTATGTTTTGACTACGTTTACTCTGTTTACCATTTTTCTTATTATTAAACAAGTGAGATTTAACTGTACTTCTGTCTCAGTCTGATTCATGGTTTCTGACAGTAATGCGGTTTGGTCTCTGCAACGCATCTGCAGTCTCTCAGGAATTCATCAACGATGTCCTCCGAGATATATTGCAGCAATGTGTGGGGGTTTAGCTCAACAATATTCTTATATATTCAAAATCTCTAGAGCAGGGGTCTCAAACTGGCGGCCCTCCAGCTGTTGGGAAACTACAAGTTCCATCATGCCTCTGCCTGTAAGAGTCATGCTTGTAATTGTCAGCCTTGCAATGCCTCATGGGACTTGTAGTTTTGCAACAGCTGAAGGGCCACCAGTTTGAGACCCCTGCTCTAGAGAGCCACCACACAGATGTCTCCGGTGTGCTACAGAGGTTGAGAGATAATAGAAAAAAAGCCAAGGATAAATCCAAGGAAAACTCCAAGCTTCCTTACTGACCAGCCCATGGACAACCAAATTAACCAGTCTAACAGTATGTGTTAAAAACAGGGGTTTAGACTGCACACATTTGCAAATGCATGCCTAAGCTTCAGGCCCTGCCAAGGCATTCTGGTATCTGTAGTCCTAGCTAGTGATAGCCAAGTCCATAAAAGCAATCCCTACCCCTTCAGCCCCGGGAGGATTTACCCCCTAATGACCAGGCCGTTTTTCGTAATACGGCACTGTAGCGCTTTAACTGACAATTGCGCAGTTGTGCGACGCTGTACCCAAACAAAACGAATGCCTTTTTTCCCACAAATAGAGCTTTCTTTTGGTAGTATTTCATTACCTCTGCGGTTTATATTTTTTGCACTATAAACAAAAAAAGACCAACAATTTTGAAAAAAAAAAGTTTTACCTGTGGCTATAATACATATCCCAAATTAAAATAAATAAATCAATTATTCATCAGTTTAGGCCAAAATGTATTCTGCTACATATTTTTGGTAAAAAAAATCCCAATAAGCGTATATTGATTGTTTACGAAACAGTTATTGCGTCTACAAAATAGGGGATCAGTTTAGGGACTTTAAATTTTTTGTTTTTACTGGTAATAGTGGTGATCTGCGATTTTAGCAGGACTGCGACATTGAGGAGGCCATATCTGACCCTAAGTGAAACTTTTTGACACTTTTTTTGACACTTCACAATACATTGATCAGTGCTATAAAAATGCACTGATCACTGTATAAACACACTGGCAGGGAAGGGGTTAACACTAGGGGCGATCAAGGGGTTAAGTGTTCCCTAGGAAGGTGTTTTTTTACTGTGGGGAGAGGGGACTAACAGGGAATAGAGAGAGATCGCTGTTCCTGATCACTAGGAACAGCAGATCTCTTTCATCCCCTGTCAGTACAGGGATCCGCCTTGTTTACATTGGCAGATCCCAGTTCTGCCTCTGTGAGGAGCGAACGCAGGTGTCCGGCGGACATCAAGTCCACCAGCCTCCCCCCCCCATTTCTCCCGTGCATTGGGCGCATGCCTACAGGATCGCATATGTCGGTTCGAGCAGCCGAGCTGCCTTGTCGCAGTGTATCTGCGGTGGGCGGTTGACAAGTAGTTAAAGGCAAAAGTCCATTTGGGCAATAATCCACAAGAGGTAGTGCAATTCTTTAGATTCCATGCATTGGCATTAATCCATAAAGGCAGTAATCCCAGAATTGGCAGCATGAATTAATTGGGGTCTCCAGGCTCAAGACTCCCACCAAGAACCCTAATTGGGCTACCATTACTCCCACCCTGATCCCGGCCCCTTACACATGATCAGCTGTCAGCCAATGACATCTGATCATGTGATGTAAACAAAAGATCGGTAATCGGCTTTTTTTCTGCTCGCGCTGACAGCAGTCAGACAGCATCAGTGCTCACCAGTGCTACCTATCAGTGTCCATGAGTGCCGCCTTATCAGTGCGCATCAGTGCAGCCTATCAGTGCCCATCAGTGCGCATCAATGAAGGAGAAGAATTACCAGTTTGCAAAGTTTTATAACAAACTATAAAATGTTTTTTTAGTTTGTTTTTTTTTCGTTTTTTTAGCAAAAAAATTAAAAACCCAGCAGTGATTAAAATACCACCAAAAGAAAGCTCTATTTGTGGGGAAAAAAAATTATAAAAATTTCATATGGGTACAGTGTAGCATGACCACGCAATTGTTCTTTTAACCACTTCAATACCGGGCACTTTCGCCCATTTCCTTCCCAGGCCAATTTTCAGCTTTCAGCGCTCTTGCACTTTCAATAAGAATTGCGCGGTCATGCAACACTGCACCCAAATTAATTTTTTATCATTTTTTCCCCACAAATAGAGCTTTCTTTTGGTGGCATTTTAATCACTGCTGGGTTTTTAATTTTTTTTGCTAAAAAAACGAAAAAAAAACAAAAACTAAAAAAACATTTTATAGTTTGTTGTAAAACTTTACAAACTGGTAATTCTTCTCCTTCATTGATCTGCGCTGATGGGCACTGATAGGCTGCACTGATGGGCACTGATAAGGTGGCACTGATGGACACTGATAGGTAGCACTGGTGGGCACTGATGCTGCCCCTGGACGATGTAAGTTATTACGAACCGCGTAGGGCGGAGCGACGCACTGACGTCACCTCATACTCCATTTGTATACCCAGAGGACGAGTTGTCTGCTTGTGCTCCGGCCGGCACAGCAGACTTCAGGCTCCTTTTTTTATCTGCAACACTGTGAGTGTGTTTTCTTCTTTTTAAAGTATTGAATAAATATCAGGTTTACACTATGGAGTTTCTATATATTTTTTATGCACCGTGGGATATTCATGATGATCTGATCGGTTGGGAGGGGACCGCCCAGCATCTGTGATTGTGTTTGATGTCCTTGGAGCCATACAGTGTTTCCTTATACGCATTCCCTGATCCTCTGTTATGGGATATCATGGAACTCTGGTAAGAGTTCATTTCTGCTGATTTGGTGGTGGATTCAACATAGTTTCTCATCCAACGCTTTTGAGGAAGGCTTGCTTGCATTATATGGACTTTTCATTTTTGCATGGGTGGTTTTTTGTTTTTTATTTTTTATTTTTATTTTTATTTTTTATCTATTCGTTCACCAGATTGCTTTTTTCACAGTCACTATCTGAATATATCATGGACACATAATTTATATATTTTTATATTTTTTGAATTTATTAATCACGGACTTATCAATGTTTGGTTTTATTATTAATGTGTTCATGCACATTTAGTGTCTGGGTAGTTGTTTTGATTTCAATGAACCTTTATGATGTTTCACTATTATTAGATGCACTTATGAGATCAGTTTTGATTTTTGGTTAATAATTTATGGTTAGCGCGATTCTAATTTTCCAGATTTTCTTTCTTGTACTAATGTGTACATGAGATATGCAGCTTCTGAGGGGTCACAGTTTTGGATATAATTCCTCTCAAATTTAATTTATTTTATTTGTCTTAGCTCAGTTTTTGACACTTTTTCCATATTTTTCTTGTTGCCCAGTGCCGCTCTGCACAGCTCTATTACTACAAAAAGCAGGAAGAAACTTTATACACCAAATGAATAGGCTTCTGATCCACACAGTGCATGTGGTATCTTGAGCGGACTAAGTTTATCTCTCTGTATAATTGTATTTTTAGTAATGCAAGATAACCATTTGAGCTGTTTGCGGATGTTTGCCTAAAAGTAGGATATAATTAATCAAATCATTTACAAAGGAGAAAGTACGGCATATGTTCGCGTATTTACTGCCAAACTCCCAGAATTCATCAGCAAGATTTGTGTCTGTTAAAGAAATCCATTTCAGCCAGGAGTGCCTGATAATCAGGCATACAGACAAATGATAATTCAAGGTGATAAGAGAGACTTTAGCAAATCTAATAGAATCAGGACACTTGCCTTTAAATAATAATGATCTAAGTGCACACTTATTACACAGTCTGATTTCTAAACGGCTTTTCTTTTCACTCAAGCCTAAGGCTGGCCATAGACGGATTGAAATTTGGCCAGTTTAGGGGCAGGGTGACTTTAATACAAACCAACCTGTCAGGTTTTTTATGTGTGCAATCAGCTATAGCCGCCGACAGTGATCCTTGATTTCTGACAGCTAGGAAACCTCCTATTGTCAGAATATAATAGCACAGTGGGAGGGGAGGGTCAGTGTTGATAGGGGAATGGAGCAATTTTCTTTCCTTCAATCTCTGGTTGAAGAAAAGAAAATTGTATAATATATGGTTTGCCTAACTAACAATCAAGGACACCCAGCTAGTTAAAAATGGCCTTTGTGCTGGTTAACTGGGACTGCTGACCAGTGCCGGGACAAGGTCATCCAGCGCCCAGGGCGAACATTTCAAACTGCGCCCCCCCCCCCCCCCCTCGGTTGTGCATGGGATTAATGCCTAGTACACATGATGAGAACATTGGATGAAAGCAAGTGCATTTGGAGCGATTTTCTGATAATCTGATCAATAGTATAAAGCTTTCAAGTGCTGTTTATGACAGTTCATGTGAAAATATCATAAAATAAGCACAAAAAATGCAATTAGTATGGTATTTGCACGAAAAATAAAGTCTGCCCATGCTTGAAAATGAAAGAATACATTACAATATATCATTTCTGAAGTTGTATTCTGTCTAATGAGAATTTTTGTAAATTTAGTAACCTATTTGTTTCCCATATGAGACCAGCATGGAAAAAAAATTATCTAATATTCTCATTGTGTGTATGGGCCTTTTATTCTAGGAGCAGAGGATTAAGATAAAAGCACCTAAACTGGCACACATGCATAGGTTTTTTTTCATTCAGCCATTGGGCTGAATGAAAAAAAACACTAATGCCGCGTACACACGATCGGAATTTCCGTCAACAAATGTTGGATGTGAGCTTTTGGCTGGATATTCCTACCATGTGTATGCTCCATCGGACATTTGCTGTTGGAATTTCCATCAACAAATGTTTGAGAGCAGGTTCTCAATTTTTCCGACAACAAAAGTTCTTGTTGGAAATTCCGACCGTGTGTAGCCATTTCCGACGCACAAAAGTGCTGCACATGCTCGGAATCAATTTGACGCATGCCCAGAATCATTGTACTTCATTTTTCTCAGCTCATCGTAGTGTTGTACGTCTCCGTGTTCTTGACCATCGGAATTTCCTGTCAGAATACATTGATCAATGCTGCAGCTGATTGGCTGCAAGCCACTGGTCGAACAAGGTTTTCTAGCAATCCCATTCTACAGAAGCTGATCTGATGGGGCGGCTTCTAACAGGCAAGGTCATACATAGATCAAAATTTAGCTGGTCCCTGCTAAACTGAATGAATTTTGATCTGTGCTTACCCAGCTTTACCTTATTCCTTGCTCCAGTATGTTCTCCCAGTGCTGTGACTGGTCCTGTGGAGCTCCTGGGTGAATTGTGATTGGCTGCGGTCACACTCCAGCTTCATCATATCATACAGGGTTAATGTTCTTGTATTGTATGATGATGCTAAGGCTTTGGGTGGAGGGAGGAGAGTACTGCAGCTGGCTGGAGCAAGTACAAGTTTTCCCCCAGCACTGAAATGGTGGACTTTTTTACTTTGCTGGATTTGGGCTGCATTCAGGGCTCCTGCTAGAAATCATGGGGCCCCGTACAGCCTACCTGACAGGGCCCCCCTAAAAAAATATCAAAACAATATTTTTGCTAACCATACACCACCACAAAAATCATTATTGGCATACACAAGCACAACAAAACTTATAAACTTACAGAGGAACAGGAGGGTACAGTGTGGGGGGAGGGGGCAGGATAGCACAGTACAGGGGGGGGGGGGGGCAGGAGGGTACAGTAGGGGGGTTGGTGGGGCAGGAAGGTACAGTATGGTGGGGTTAGGAGGAAAAAGTACAGGGGGAGCTGGGGGGGGACAGTACAGGGGGAGGGTAAGCAGACATAGTACAGGGGGCAAGAGGGTACAGTATAGGGGCAGTAATGTAGAATACAGATATGGTCTCCTGAAGCAGAGCTGTGCAGGGAAGCTGATGTCACAGATCCTATTCTGACAAGCTGTCACTGGGTTAAATATACAACAGGAATGACAACTCCCCTCTTCCTTCCCCTTCAGAGTTTCTGGCTCTCTTTTGGTGCTTTGCAGGGGATAAAGAAGGATCTTGAGGGGGAGCATCTTACTACTACTGCTGCTGCTTGTGCGGGTGGGATGTGTACTGCACCAATCACATGGGATGAATAGGAGAAGAGGGTCAGCAGGGATTGGCACAGTACACAGTACACATGTCACCCACACAAGCAGCAGTAGTAAGATGCTCCACCTTGGGGTTCTTCCTTAAGCCCTGAAAAAAATGGGGTGGGGATGAGAACCATGGTGTAGGGGAGAAAGAGGAAGGGGGGTAAAAGTGGGGCTGGGTATGAGATGGGGGATGGGTAGAGAAGAACTGGAATGAGACTGGGGGAATCCTGGTCTGTATAGGGATAAAAAAGTAGGAGGATTTGTGCTGGCAGGGGGGAAGGGAGAGTAGATAGATGGCTGTCAAGGGGACTGGAGAGGGATAATCAGAAATGGGCATGGGGCATGCTCTCAGCTGGTAAGAAATAGCCATAGTATAAAAAAAGTAAATGGGCTGTCTGGCAGGGAGGGGGGAGGGAGTGATCTCTATTGCCTAGTAAAGAGACAGTGTGTTGGGGGGTGCAGGGTGGGAGATTCCTGCCATTTGTAATGTTTGTAGACCCTTGGACACACACCTGTGTGAAGGTGAAGTGTCTGCAGAGGAAAAGACAGAGAAGGGAGGGGGGAGAGATAACAACCATCTGAGAGTAGCGGTGTGTGACAGGCAAAGATGAATGGATCTGTGTGAGGATGACAGGAAGCCAGACGGCCCGAATAGTGACTGAGGCAGGGAGGAAGAGGCCAGGGAGGGAGAGAGAGCATTGCAGACATCAGAGAGACAGATAACAGAACTGACCTGTACTGTTGTACTGTAGCAAATGAGACAGCAAAAGTGAAACTGTTACCACCACTGCCAGAAACTGCGGGGAGGAAACTTCAAAGGCCCCACCATTCACCAAGGACCCCTGGGCAGTTTGCAGAAGTGCCTGTGCATTAAGACAGGCAAGCCCTCCCCCGCTCTCAGTGTACTGACGAATCCCCCTGCTTTCAGGGAGAGGAAAACAGGCAGCGCTGGGGGGGACACCAGGCAGGCACCTATGGGAGGATCATATATATGTGGCCCGAACAAGGAGGCAGATCGGTGTGCTGTGACAGTTACAGAAACAATGTCATGTATCAATCCCTTTAGCAGCTGAAAGCCGACAGGAGGGAGAGACACACATGGCATTGTTTCTGTAACTGTCACAGTGTGGATAGCAGAACAGGTCGGGACTCACAGGAGGAGAAAAGCAGTCTGTTATCTACCACTTCTTATCTTCAGTCTGCTCCGCCCACCTGTAGAGGAGCTCTCACTGTCCGATCCGGCCGCCCAGCCTGTCAGGGATCTGTGCCCCGGAGAGTGTCTCTGGCCTTTCCGGGGAAGCCTGCAGCAGATAAGGGCACATTCTCAAGTCTCTGCTTTTGGACAGAATTAGCATCACAGAGGTTGAGACAAAGCATGATGCTCCAGTGTTTTGGCGCCCCCTCCTACACTCCGCCCCAGGCAGTGGCCCCTCCCGCCCCTGCCTTGTACCGGCTCTGCTGCTGACGCTTTCTCTAAAGTGATTGTAAATGATCACCTTGCAAATCAACCCACTCAGTTTAAAATAGAAATGAAATTTAAAACATTTGTGTATAGATATAAAAAAACATTATAAATACCTTTTTTCACCTTTTTTTTTAAATAAATGTTCATATTCCCTCTGTTCTCAGCTGCATAAGTGCTGGGGGAGGAGCAGCAGCAGCACACTGAGCTTCCCAGTGAATGGCTGTGCAGTGGGGGTGTGTCAGGACAAGTCTGATCATTGGAGGAGAGGAGAGCACAGCTAGAGAACTGACCACCATGTGTTCTCCTGCTTAGTGTGGTCAGTTTTTAATAGGAAAGCAGAGGGACTCTGCAGGAACACCAGGAATTTCACACAAAAGGAAGCAATACAAAGAGAATAGAATACTTTTTCATACAAGTACATGGTACAGTAGGCAGATATCAGTTGAAATGTAGGGGTAACAATAACAAACATGTTAATGCTTTGAATCACTTGTCTGTATCAAGTTTGCCGTTAAAGCTGAACTTTAAATATGATCTATATTGCTTGGACCATATAGATGTAAGTATGCATACTTAAGGGGCCACTTGGAAATCTGACAACCACTGCAGTAGTCACTGGTACTACAGTAATTGCTGCAAACCTTTGGGTTCTGTGCTGAGCAGCTTTCTTTTCTGCATAGTGACAATGGAGGTTGCTCACTCAGCATGGCCTCCATTCACAGAACAAATAAATTTTAGGCATCCTCTGATTGGGCAAGGTGGAGATCATGATGTCACCACCCTACCTCTCTACTTAGTCCAATCAGAGAATGCTTATATTTATTAATACAAATGTTGCTTTGTGAATTGTGGCCATCCCGAGAGACCCAATACCCAATCACATGTAAGGAAAAATTTAAAAAATAAAACAGCATTTTTGCTTGCACATGATTGGATGATGGAAGTCATTAGAGCTTCTGCTCATTTACTAATCTCTGGAGCAACTGCACTTTGCAAAGTGCACAGTCTATTTGCCTTTAATAAATCAATCCCTATGCATCAAGAAAGCTGCCCAGCACAGTATCTAGATCAGTGGTTCTCAACCTCTCTAGTGGCTTGACCCCTTTATAAAATTTCCCACGTTGTGGGGACCCCTAACAGTAAAATTATTTTCGTAGTGTGGGTTGTCCCCAAGGCAAGACAAGTAATTTGCGCCCCTAATCCACAGACATTTAGCGCTCCCTGAGTCCCTTCCACTCGTACAGTATTAAAACCCCTTATGGTAGATTTTAGGATGTACCACTCTTTGTCTTTGTTCTCTCTCTATCCTAATTTCCTGCTTTTCTAGCCGTCTTTCTCTTATTTTTTTTTCTCCCTTTTTCTTTGTTCCTCCCCCTCTTTTCCTCTCCCTTCCATGTATTCTCTATTTTTATTCCTTCCCTTACTCCTTGGTGGGGGTGGGGGGAATGGGATGAGTGGCAGTGCTGGCGGGGATTTGGGATGAGTGACAGTGCTGGGGGGAGCTCTGATCAGCCAATTTATGTGCTCTTGATCAAGGTCATCTGCTGATCTGAGAACTGTAGTGGGGACTTTTAATGGCAACTATAATCACAGGTAGTGTTACTCACTGTGTCTCAGACTTTGTGGGGTCTTGTAAGCAGTGACACCTATGCCGAAATCAGGAGATAGGGTCTCCTCCAGCCCCCCCCCACTTCACATTCCTCACCAGTCAGCTGACCTCTAGTCTCTGCCCCCCAGCCATGCCATGAACTGAATGGGCGGCTGCAATGAGGCTGAGTGGGCAGCTGCGGTCTCCAGGAATAGCCCAACCTGGCAGATACAGGATCCAGGGACAGCCCAGCTGGGTGGCCACAAAAAGGCTGGGAGAGTGGTGGGGGCTTCAGAAACAGCCCAGGATTCAGTGACCCCTGGCAAATCATCATTTGACCCCCGAGGGCGTCCCGACCCCCAGGTTAAGAACCACTGATCTAGAAGATTGCAGTAATCTTTGTAGTAGCAGTGACTACTACAGTGACTATCACCTTCCACAGTGGTCCATCAGGTATAAGATATGCATTCTGTCCGGCCGGAAATAGGATTACAACAGGGGATTATCAACTTCCCTCATCTCCTTCCTGTGTACGAGTGGCTGATCCGGATTGAGGGGATACCAACATACAAAGATCTGATTGGCACCTGGATTTGGTCGGCACCCGCCACACAAACATCCTATGCTTATACCCCTGCAGGGGTACAGCGTTCCGGTGAGTGGAATCACATTAGGGGGAGTTTGTTTTAAATATCTGGAAGAAATTCGGTGGAAGACATCACATGAACTTTTTTGTCATTTCACATGAGACTTATTATTGCTACCAATTGTTTTACCATCAGTTTATTAGAGACATACCTCTATATATACATATCTATTATTCACCAGTTTGGGTCTTAATATTTGCACATTTTTAAATATATTTATATGTCATATTTATATAATTTTTTCCACGCATCCAATTTTTGCATCCTTAGCACTTTACTATAGAGGGCTGCGGATACCCTCTATCTTATACACTTTTTTTATATATACATATACCTCACATATATATATATACATATATATATTTTTTTTCACACACATTGCTTTGCATTTTTTTGTCCTTCACCATAGAGGATTGTGGACACCCTCTATCCTAATTTAATATTTGCAGTTTATTTTTATTTTTATTTTTACCATCCAGCAGGGGCTGGAACATTGCTAATTGTATCGTACCTGTCACTTTTGCACTTATCACCTTTCATTCACGTTATACTATTATTAGTGGTCTCCTACATCAATATTATTAATTTTGCATATGGGATAACAGTTGCATTTTTTATATTTATTGTCACTCACTAATCTATTAATTAGCACTTATTTTATTATTTATTTATTTATTTCTCATTTCTATTTTTATGTGGGATAAATAGTGCTGCATTCTAAGCGATTACTACCTATTGTTGTCCCCTATAGTATGTCACATTGATACATCTATCACCACCATTAGATAAACATTACATACCAATACATTCTTTATGCACAGCGCCATTCCCTATTTGTTATATTCATCCCTTTTAGGGTACACGTTAGTGTCCCTTGCCTACATAGGGGGGCTGCAGTTGCAAATACACCCTGTAGCGCGGATACACTGACAAAACTAATAAGATATGCATTCTGACTGGACCAATGTAACCATGCAATAAAGATCATACTTAGACTTCTGACCTGTATATTTGTTTCCAGTTAGTGACTTGGGAATTATTGAAGCCAGTGGCTTAGTATAACAGCCAGGCAACTAGAATTTTTAGAAAGGAGGTCAGAAATGGCCGCATCTGTGTTTCTTTTATGACAGTTTTACGTTAATCTTGGAGCCAGAATTATCTCATGCTTGAGAACTGACTGTTGGAGGGGCGCATGCGCGGATGCCTGAGAGGTTAGATATGCCTGCTTAGAGCTCCGCTCCAGGGCCGTTTTCGCCGGAGGACTACAGGTCCCAGAGATGCCGAAAATCATCAAAACCACCTGGCACTTACCTGTAAAGCACTCAGGTACTATTAAAATGGTTTTGAAAGGTACCAAATCTAAATTTAAGTCCGGTAACATTAAGGAAACGCCGGCCCGTCAGTTATCCAAGATGGCGGCGGCAGTTACCTCACAGCCCAGCACCTCACATACTGCCAAGCCACTGAAACTTAATACAAGCACCATAGATTTTTCTGGAGAGTCTGACACAGACATAGGAGACTCACAATCAGCATCACAAACGGATTTATTTAAAAAATTTGAGCGAATATTACAAAAAGCCCTGAAACAGACGTCAGACCACTTAACAGATAAATTGACAAGGGAAATTAGAGACCTGGGGCAAAGAACAGCTGAGTTAGAAATAAGGATGGATGATCTGGAAAGCCAAACACAGCAATATGAATCAGAATTTATGAACCTGAAAGAAGAAAATGCTGTATTACAGTCACGTTTAGAGGACCAGGAGAATAGGGATCGTAGGGCCAACTTGCGGATTAGAGGTATCCCTGAGACTGTCATTGATGTTCAAGCCACTATTACTGCACTATTTCAGGAATTACAACCTGGTATTCCAATAGAGAGATTAGAAATGGATAGAGTGCATAGAGCTTTAGCTCAACGTAGAATAAATGGCCCTCCTAGAGACATAATTGCTAAAATGCATTATTACCGCACTAAAGAACAATTGCTTGCAGCAGCCAGAGGAAAGGATTCTCTCACCTTTCAAGGTCATGTATATCAGCTTTTTGCAGACCTTTCTCCTATTACAGTGGCAAAAAGACGTGCACTTAAACCCCAGTTACAAGTACTTCAGCGTCATCAAATTACTTATCATTGGGGTTTTCCTTTTTCGCTCAGATTTACACATTTAGAAACTAAATATATATGTCGCTCTTCAGAGGAATTGCAGTCAGCCTTGATCGAGTTGGGCCTAAAGGACCAGGATTCACCTAAAGATTTACCACGCAGAAGGTCAGCCTCAGGTTCACCTCAGCAAAATGCAACAGGAGTACATAACTCTCCCACCTCTTCGCGTCAACATCTACATAAGCGAGGCCGCTTTGACAACTCTTCCCCTAATAATGAAGATTCAATGGACTGATATATATATATATTTTTTTAATATATATATCTGTTAAAGAATATTTTCTATTCGACTCTTCAGTATTATATTATACTCTGTTTCAGTGAACCCACTATTCACAATACCAATGTTTCAGGTTTTTGGACTTCCAGTCTAAATCTTTGTTTTTAACCACTTGAGCCCCGGACCATTATGCTGCCTAAGGACCAGAGGTCTTTTTCCAATTTGGCACTGCGTCGCTTTAACTGCTAATTGCGCGGTCATGCAATGCTGTACCCAAACGAAATTTGCGTCCTTTTCTTCCCACAAATATAGCTTTCTTTTGATGGTATTTGATCACCTCTGCGGTTTTTATTTTTTGCGCTATAAATGGAAAAAGACCGAAAATTTTGAAAAAAAAATGATATTTTCTACTTTTTATTATAAAAAAAATCCAATAAACTCAATTTTAGTCATACATTTAGGCCAAAATGTATTCGGCCACATGTTTTTGGTAAAAAAAATGTCAATAAGCGTATATTTATTGGTTTGCGCAAAAGTTATAGCGTCTACAAACTAGGGTACATTTTCTGTAATTTACACAGCTTTTAGTTTATGACTGCCTATGTCATTTCTTGAGGTGCTAAAATGGCAGGGCAGTACAAAACCCCCCCAAATGACCCCATTGTGGAAAGTAGACACCCCAAGGAAATTGCTGAGAGGCATGTTGAGCCCATTGAATATTCCTTTTTTTTGTCCCAAGTGATTGAATAATGACAAAAAAAAAAAATAATATTTACAAAAAGTTGTCACTAAATGATATATTGCTCACACAGGCCATGGGCCTATGTGGAATTGCACCCCAAAATACATTCTGCTGCTTCTCCTGAATATGGGGATACCACATGTGTGGGACTTTTTGGGAGCCTAGCCGCGTACGGGGCCCCGAAATCCAATCACCGCCTTCAGGATTTCTAAGGGCGTAAATTTATGATTTCACTCTTTACTGCCTATCACAGTTTCGGAGGCCATGGAATGCCCAGGTGGCACAAAACCCCCCCAAATGACCCCATTTTGGAAAGTAGACACCCCAAGCTATTTCCGGAGAGGCATATTGAGTCCATGGAATATTTTATATTTTGACACAAGTTGCGGGAAAGTGAC
Source organism: Lithobates septentrionalis (assembly GCA_037952835.1). Classification (NCBI taxonomy): domain Eukaryota; kingdom Metazoa; phylum Chordata; class Amphibia; order Anura; family Ranidae; genus Lithobates; species Lithobates septentrionalis. The sequence goes on along the minus strand of JBBDGP010001790.1, from coordinate 1,925,224 downwards.
ACATTTTTTTTTTTTTTTTTTGCACAAAGTTGTCACTAAATGATATATTGCTCACACAGGTCATGGGCATATGTGGAATTGCACCCCAAAATACATTTAGCTACTTCTCCTGAGTACGGGGATACCACATGTGTGGGGCTTTTTGGGAGCCTAGCCGTGTACGGGACCCCGAAAACCAATCACCGCCTTCAGGATTTCTAAGGGTGAAAATTTTTGATTTCACTCTTCACTGCCTATCACAGTTTCGGAGGCCATGGAATGCCCAGGTGGCACAAAACCCCCCCAAATGACCCCATTTTGGAAAGTAGACACCCCAAGCTATTTTCTGAGAGGCATGGTGAGTATTTTGCAGCTCTCATTTGTTTTTGAAAATGAAGAAAGACAAGAAAAAACTTTTTTTTTTTTCTTTTTTCAATTTTCAAAACTTTGTGACAAAAAGTGAGGTCTGCAAAATACTCACTATACCTCTCAGCAAATAGCTTGGGGTGTCTACTTTCCAAAATGGGGTCATTTGGGGGGGGTTTGTGCCACCTGGGCATTCCATGGTCTCCGAAACTGTGATAAGCAGTCAAGAGAGAAATCAAAAATTCACGCCCTTAGAAAGCCTGAAGGCGGTGCTTGGTTTTCGGGGTTCCGTACGCGGCTAGGCTCCCAAAAAGTCTCACACATGTGGTATCCCCGTACTCAGGAGAAGCAGCAGAATGTATTTTGGGGTATAATTTCACATATTCCCATGGCATGTTTGAGCAATATATCATTTAGTGACAATTTTGTGCAAAAAAAAAAAAAAATTGTCTCTTTCCCGCAACTTGTGTCGCAATATAAAATATTCCATGGACTCGACATGCCTCTCAGCAAATAGCTTGGGGTGTCTACTTTCCAAAATGGGGTCATTTGGGGGGGTTTTGAACTGTCCTGGCATTTTATGCACAACATTTAGAAGCTTATGTCACACATCACCCACTCTTCTAACCACTTGAAGACAAAGCCCTTTCTGACACTTATTGTTTACATGAAAAAGTTTTTTTTTTTTGCAAGAAAATTACTTTGAACTCCCAAACATTATATATTTTTTTAAAGCAAATGCCCTACAGATTAAAATGGTGGGTGTTTCATTTTTTTTTTTCACACAGTATTTGCGCAGCGATTTTTCAAACGCATTTTTTGGGGAAAAAACACACTTTTTTAAATTTTAATGCACTAAAACACACTATATTGCCCAAATGTTTGATGAAATAAAAAAGATGATCTTAGGCCGAGTACATGGATACCAAACATGACATGCTTTACAATTGCGCACAAACGTGCAGTGGCAACAAAATAAATACATTTTTAAAAGCCTTTAAAAGCCTTTACAGGTTACCACTTTAGATTTACAGAGGAGGTCTACTGCAAAAATTACTGCCCTCGATCTAACCTTCGCGGTGATACCTCACATGCATGGTGCAATTGCTGTTTACGTTTGACGACAGACCGCCGCTTGCGTTCGCCTTAGTGCGAGAGCAGGGGGCGACAGGGGTGCTTTTTTTTTTTTTTTTTTTCTTTATTATTTTTTTGCTTTTTTATCTTATTTTTAAACTGTTCCTTTCATTTTTTTTTTTTTTAATCATTTTTATTGTTATCTCGGGGAATGTAAATATCCCCTATGATAGCAATAGGTAGTGACAGGTACTCTTTTTTGAAAAAATTGGGGTCTATTAGACCCTAGATCTCTCCTCTGCCCTCAAAGCATCTGACCACACCAAGATCGGTGTGATAAAATGCTTCCCCAATTTCCCAATGGCGCTATTTACATCCAGCGAAATCTAAGTCATAAAATGCTCGTAGCTTCCGGTTTCTTAGGCCATAGAGATGTTTGGAGCCACTCTGGTCTCTGATCAGCTCTATGGTCAGCTGGCTGAATCACCGGCTGCATTTTCAGGTTCCCTGTTGAGACAGGAGAGCCAGAGAAAAACACGGAAGACGGTGGGGGGGGGCATTCCCTCCCACGGCTTGTAAAAGCAGTCTAGAGGCTAATTAGCCGCTAGGATTGCTTTTACATGAAAGCCAACCGCTGGCTGAAAAGAATGATACCAAGATGATACCTAAACCTGCAGGCATCATTCTGGTATAACCACTCAAAGTTGTGAATGGCGTACCTGAAGACAAAAAAATGGTTAACAATAAAGCACAGTAAACGGTAAAGTATAAAAAATTGCATACCTGAAAAGCAAACATGATAAAACATAATAACAATAAAACATTGCAGAATAGAATACAGTAAAAAAGAGCAGAACAATAGAGAGAATAGAGAGAGAGAGAACAATAAAACGACAACTATTTTTTTTTATTTTATATATATATATATATATTTTTTTTTTTTACACTTTTTTTGTAACTAACTTTTATAACTGTAACCGGTTCCAGGTTCGGGTCTCTCAAAATGTGATGGCATCTTGGGAGACCCTGTGAAAGTGTGCCTAGTCTGTGCAATGCTGTACCCTACGCTAATACTCAACTAGTGCATGGTAGCGTTCAAAACATTCACCAATGCAAAGACCAGGATTGTCAGGACAGGAGGGACAATAATAGCGGGTGTCACGCCTATATCCGCGCTAGCTGCAGACACAATATCTTTTTTGGGGGCGTTCGCTGGGTAGGGGTACTCGGGAGGACATAAAGAAAATGCCTCTCATGCAGCCGACTGCATTTGGTTGGGGATGTGAATGGGGGAAGTACGGGCGCTGCAGAAGCGGTGGGTTCCCAATTAGGATTGGCGAATGCAGTAGGAAGGGCACTATGGGCACGACGGGCCTGTGTTTGTCTTTTTGGTGGCAGCGGGACACTACTTGTGCTTGCCACCTCACCAGCTTGAACTGCACTTATGGGACTCGCCACGTCACCAAGTGTTACTGCAGTGCTGGTTTGACTACGACCGGGGTGTACTAGGCCACTGGTGCTTGCCAGTTCACCAAAACGCTACCAAAAAATCTGTTGGCGATCGCAGGGATCAGGCCTGACTCTGCGAACGCTGCAGTTATGCGTTTTCAGTCTTTTGTAAGTGACAGTGATCGATCGATACTGCACTTGGGTGGGCTGGGCTGGGCCGGGCGGAGGGGCAAAACGCAGGTGCTAGCAGGTATCTGGGCTGATCCCGCTAACACTGCGTTTGTGAGAACCCTAAACTGCTGGGGATGCTAGTATAGATCTGATCGGATCAGATATTGATCCGTTCAGATACTATACCACTAAGGGTGGTGTACAGTGCGTGCGTGGGTGTTAGCGGTACTGGCACTAACCTGACGCTGCCTGGGGCTGGTGCTTGCCAGTTCACCAAAATACTACCAAAAAAACTGTTAGGGATCGCAGGGATCAGGCCTGACTCTGCGAACGCTGCAGTTATGCATTTAGTGTTTTGTAAGTGTCAGTGATCGATCGATACTGCACTTGGGTGGGCTGGGCCGGGCGGAGGGGCAAAACGCAGGTGCTAGCAGGTATCTGGGCTGATTCCGCTAACACTGCGTTTTTGGGAACCCTAAACTGCTGGGGACACTAGTATAGATCTGATCGGATCAGATATTGATCCGTTCAGATACTATACCACTAAGGGAGGCGTATGCTGCGTGCGTGGGTGTTAGCGGTACTGGCGCTAACCTGACCCTGCCTGGGGCTGGTGCTTGCCAGTTCACCAAAATACTACCAAAAAAACTGTTAGCGATCGCAGGGATCAGGCCTGACTCTGCGAACGCTGCAGTTATGCGTTTAGTCTTTTGTAAGTGACAGTGATCGATCGATACTGCACTTGGGTGGGCTGGGCTGGGCCGGGCGGAGGGGCAAAACGCAGGTGCTAGCAGGTATCTGGGCTGATCCCGCTAACACTGCGTTTTTGGGAACCCTAAACTGCTGGGGACGCTAGTATAGATCTGATCGGATCAGATATTGATGCGTTCAGATACTATACCACTAAGGGAGGTGTATGCTGCGTGCGTGGGTGTTAGCGGTACTGGCGCTAATCTGACGCTGCCTGGGGCGACGCATATCACCGCCGGGCGATCAGGGGGCTAAACCTTTATTCGGTAATAAACGGCGGGTGCCCTGACACTATAAAAAATAAACAAACTAACCAGCGTCAACCGTAACGGTTATACGGTGATCAGTGGTGAAAGGGTTAACTAGGGGGCAATCAAGGGGTTAAAACATTTATTCGGTAGTATATGGGGGTCCCTGACACTATAAAACGCTGACGGCGAACCTAAATATTTATGTCCCTAACTAGCGTCACCAGCGACACTAATACAGCGATCAGAAAAATGATCGCTTAGTGACACTGGTGACAGGGGGTGATCAAGGGGTTAAAACTTTATTAGGGGGGGTTAGGGGGGTACCCTAGACCTAAAGGGGGGTAACAGTATCTGTCCCAACACTGTAACTGTCACAAACTGACACTATGCAGTAATCAGAAAAAAAAAAAAAAAAACTGCTGGTGTCAGTTTGTGACAGGGGGGGGGGGTGATTGGGGGGGGATCGGGGGGCGATCGGGGGGGGGATCGGGGTGTTTTGTGTGCCTGGCATGTTCTACTGTGTGTGTGTGTGTTGGTGCACTCACATTGATGTCTTCTCTCCTCGGGCCGGAACGGAAATTACCGAGCCGAGGAGAGATGACATCATTTCCTTTGCTGCTGTTTAGCATACAGCAGCAAAGGAATGATTCGATTGGCCGGCGGCGATCGCGAGGGGGGGGCCACGAACGGATGGTCTCCCCCTCACCACCGATCGCCGCTGGACAAACGACGACCGCCTCGGGCACCGGGGGGGGGTCCGATCGGACCCCCCACCCGCGGAAGGCAAATCACGTACCATGTACGTGATTTTGCCTGTCCGTGCCACTTTGCCGACGTACATCGGCGTGAGGCGGTCGTCAAGTGGTTAATGTCTATGTCATCCATAAAAATTTTTTTTTTTTTTTTTTTTTTTTTTTGTGTTTTGTGAATATATATTTATATTTTTGTTTTTCTCCCCTTTTTTTTTTTTTTTTTTTTTTTTTTTTAAAGCTTTTTACTAATAATTTTTTGATTACACTTTGGTACTTGGATATGACCAGCACTTAATATCCTATCTGTTAATAAAATGTATGTGTATGTATGTGTATGTTTATATATGCATATATACATAAGTGTATGGGTGTATATATATGTTTGCATATATATTTTTTATTTATTTTAGAAGTGTATATATATATATATATATATATTATTTTTATTTTATTTTATTTATTTATTTTAATTTTTTTAAATTTATTTGTTCAATTTTTATTATTATATATATTTTTTTTACTTATTTATTTATTTATCTTTTATTTCTTGTCACGATTATCATATAAATGAACAATCTTAAGGCCGGTAGCGATTTAAATAATTTAGTTTGCCTAAGATTGCGTCTAGTATTATAAGTTATAGTAGTATATTTTAATGGAGCTGTAGTTCCCCGGCGAAGTTCGTCCTTTCGGAACTTCTTGTTGCCCCCCTCTCCATCCTCGGATTCTCGCTGCTATTATGTGGGAGTCTGCGGATGGTTTTGGAGCCTCTTGGAGTTTTTTGATTACTCCTCTAAGTTGCTCCCTTACCCTAGCATTTTGCTTTATTTTATGCTTAAAAAGTTATCATATTAGGGTTACTCGATTGCAAATTATTCTTTCCTATTCTGTCCTTTCTTTTCCTTTTCTTTCTCTCGGGGTGGTGTCCTTGACTCTAGTTATTAATTGTATTTTATATGGTGTAATAGTCATCTCTGTTCTATTATGGCCCCGATAAATATTCTATCCTTGAATGTTCAAGGATTTAATATTCCACAAAAACGCACAAAAGCAATGAGATCTTTCTCAGCCAAGAAGGCACACATTATTTGTCTGCAGGAAACTCACTTTACAGATAAAGCTACTCCTAAATTTCTTTCCCCCTCTTATCCACAATTTTATACCGCCTCAACCACAGTTAAACAACGAGGGACTCTTATCGGATTTCATCGTTCTATGCCATTTACCCTTTTAACTCAACTAAAAGATCCGGAGGGAAGATATTTACTTCTCACAGGATATATATTGGATATGGCTGTCACAATAGTATCATATTATGCACCAAATAAGAGACCAGAATCCTTTTTGTCCCATCTTTTCCAAATTATAGAAACACACAAATTTGGCACTGTAGTTTTATGTGGAGACTCAAATGCAACAGTTTTCCCCTTCTTAGATAAATCTCCGCCAGCACCCATCAATAGGTCTATTAAAGTAACTCTCCAACATGGTTTGGTAGACACATGGCGAGAGCTTAACCCTACTAGTAGACGTTTTACGCATTATTCCTACCCACATAAATCTTTCTCACGCATAGACCATATCCTAATCCCTTATAGCATGACCCCTGAAATTTTATCTTCAAGCATTCTACCCTTTACATGGACAGATCATTGTGCGATACGCACATCCATTGCATCTACAATACCCAGATCCCACGATACTAATTGGTGTATTAATGACTCCACATTAACTCACCCTTCCCGTCGTAGTGAAATTGAAATAGCGCTAAAGGATTATCTTTCCTCCAATGATACCGGAGATATTTCTGACACCACGTTGTGGGAAGCTCACAAAGTGGTTATTCGTGGTAGACTGATACAACAAGCTACAAACCTCAAAAGAGAACGTAAACTTTTGTTTGCAAAGTTGGAAGATAACTTTAACTCTTGTCATTCCGCCTTTCAATCATCCCCAAATGCCATTAATAATACTAAATTAGACAAAGCTCGTCTTGATCTAGATTTATTTTTAACTGACTCAGCAGACAAACTTATACGTAAACGACAACACATTCAATACCTTAATGCCAACAAACCCACCACCTCTTTGGCAAGAAATTTGAAATCAATAGATCAAATACGGACCCCTATTCGGTTGAAAACGTCAAGTGATGCGTACACTAGTAATCCAATTAAAATACTAGAAATATTTCGATCTAATTTAGCTAAAGTGTATTCCTATACTCATGATTTTAATCAAACCAATGCAGATACTCTTTTCTCCAATATCAAACTCCCTACTCTAGCTATTGAACAACGAGAGAAACTTGAGTGTCCTATCACAAATATTGAAGTTCAGAATGCTATAAAAAGTTTGAAACTTCATAAAAGACCGGGCCCCGACGGGTTTTCGGCATCATATTATAAAAATTTTGAACACATCTTGACTCCAGTCTTGACTAGAGCCTTCAATTCTATCTTAGCAGGACACTTATTTCAATCTGAGACATTAAAATCTATTATAGTTATGATTCCCAAACCCCGTTCAGATACTACCTCTTGGACTAATCATCGCCCTATATCCCTACTTAATTTAGATATTAAGTTGCTGGCTAAGATATTGGCATCTAGATTGAACAATATTATAGGTCAACTTATACACAGGGACCAAACGGGTTTTATGCCCAAAAGACAAGCAGGAGATAATATAAGAAGATCCCTTTTACTCATCCATGCAGCTAAATCCAGACGCATCCCAACCTGCCTCTTATCTTTAGACATCAAAAAAGCATTTGATTCAGTCACCTGGCCTTATATGCAGTATATGCTTCAAAAATGGGGTTTTGGAATACATTTTCTGACCTGGGTTTCCTCTCTTTATAACAATCCGAGGGCTTATATTAAATATGCCGGCTACAAATCGGCAATGCTCGATATTAGAAGAGGCACGAGACAAGGCTGCCCCCTATCCCCATTGCTTTTCGCTCTGCTTATAGAACCTTTAGCACAATTAATCAGATCTAATCTAGACATTAAAGGTATTGAATTGGGTGGTTATCAACACAAGCTTTGTCTTTTTGCTGATGATATTCTTATTTTTTTATCACATCCCCACATTTCCGCCCCTAATCTTCTTAACGTACTTGATAAATTTGCACATATTTCAGGGCTCTTTGTAAACCCCGTTAAATCAAATGCGCTAAATATATCTTTATCATTATCAGAGCTTCAACAGGCTCAAATTTCCTTACCATTTAATTGGGTCTCTCATAAATTACCATACTTAGGAGTATACCTCACATCCTCACTTTCTGACCTTTTTGCAGTTAATTATCTACCTCTATTGAAACAAACCACAGGCCTCATGAAACAATGGTACTCTCTCCCATTGTCATGGTTGGGACGGATAAATACTATAAAGATGTCGTTATTACCAAAATTTTTATACCTATTTAGAGTACTTCCGATTTCTATACCATCATATTTCTTTAGAATTACACAAAGTAGAGTGATGTCGTTCATCTGGGGTAATATTAAGCCCCGTATTTCTAAATCCACTCTTTACCTTAGCAAAACATGTGGGGGCCTAGGGTTACCAAACTTTTCCTCTTATTACCATGCTGCACAAATTTCAGTTTTAACTAAATACCATTCTAGGGAAGAAATACCCCTTTGGGTAGCTATTGAATCTATTGATAGCGACCCCATATCTGTAGCCAATTTGTTATGGATGCAACCTAGAGATAGATCTCATCTATTTAACCCCATTACGAAACATTCATTAACTATTTGGGACAAGTTTAGTAAAATCCATATGCTTCAATCTATGCACAATCCCCTTCTTTCTTTTCTAGGGAACCCAGCTTTTTATCCTGCTTGGAAATTTCCAAAGTCTTTTTCAGCTTGGTCCTCTACAAACCTGGTCAGATTATATAAGCTAGTCTCTATGGATAAATTTCAAGCATTCTCTACTTTATGTGATAACAATGAATTACCTTGTAATGAAATATTTCGTTATTTACAAATCAAAAATTTTTATACGCCTCTCCTTAAGACCGGTACCATGCTTAATCAATTGTCTCAATTTGAGCATATTTGTATGAGTGACCCACATGTTAGAGGGATTATTTCACTCATTTATCAAAATCTCATTAATACTCCTAATGATATACTTCCGCCTTATACTGCTAAATGGGCAACAGATTTAGGACGGACGTTCACCATCGATGACTGGTCTAACATATGGCTGGCTACCAAATCCTCATCCCCTAATTGCTTTGCTCTTGAAACTAACTTCAAAGTTTTGGCGCGTTGGTATCTAGTACCAGCTAGGATTGCTAAATTTACTCCTTTTTATCCTAATAATTGCTTCCGAGGTTGTTCCTCACCAGGTACCCATGTGCATATATGGTGGCAATGCCCGATTGCGCAAGAATTCTGGAAAAAAGTATTTGCCATGGCATCTAAAGCTTTAGAAATTCCTATAACACTAGATCCAGCCATTGCACTCCTCAATCTTAAACCAGACAACATAACCCGTAATCAATTCAAATTGCTCATTCAAATCAATACTGCAGCCAAACAAACTATTGCCAAAGCATGGAAGTCTAATACATTGATTGTGGCAGAAGTCAAACATAGAACGAACAAGGCCCTCATTTTCGCAAAAATGACAGCTATCGAAGACAATAATATTAATAAATTCCGCAGGATTTGGCAGCCATGGGTTAAGCACTTCTTTTCTTCCGATTTCGACCAGTCATTGATGTTACCCTATTAAACTTCCTGTAATATTGATGTATTATTGCTTATCTATGTCGGGAGCCGGGACACCACTTCGGGGGATTCTTTCTTTTCTTCTTTTTTCTTCTTACCTTACTATCTATTTCTCTTAGATTTCTTTAATTTCTAGGGCAAACCTATGTAAAATTTTATTTAATATGCAGCACTAAGATTATAATGCCCGTATAAATCTCATATTCTTTTCTCTTCTTTCTCTACTATCTTTTCCTTTATTATTTATTATGCAATTGATAATTATGGGATATTTTTACAATTTACTTAAATGACTCATATCTCATTATCAATGAGTAATGCCTTTCTGCATATCAGACTTTCACAATTTTTCTCCTCCAATAGTTAAATATAGTCAATAATTTATAATGAGAGTATCACTCCTTTTTTCCGTTCTCCATTTAAATTTCTTCCATCTTCTCTCAGGTGTACTATATGGACTAATTTCTATTTGTAATAACAATTTCATTTTTGATTATCCATGCCCCCATCTATCCACAGTTTGAGCCCAAGAGGGGTGGATAGGTGGTCTGGAGGCATACTTTATATATTTCATATATAAATATTGATTCATATGTTGGTCCACAATTTATTGACTAATTTAAAATTTTATTTATTATCTCTGATTTCACCTCACCTGTGAGAATTGTTTTAGTAAAGACTATATAGATATGTCTCTATTGTTCATATATATATCCCTTGATACAATATCTGATATACTTTGTTTTTTCTTATGCAAAATTTCAACAAAAATATTGAACAAGAGAACTGACTGTTGTTTTTTAAAAGGGTTAGTTCACCTTTGAAAAACATAAATACTCTATGCAGTCCATGAACACTATTCCATCATTTTAAATTAATCACATTTTAAAAAGATATATTTATGCTCCTCCCTTATCTGTAAGCCTTTTGAGCATGGTGTGAAGCTTGCCCCAAACTCTTCTGATAGTTTTCACAGCTCTGTCCTGTCCTCTTTCTAATGCCCTGTACACACGATCGCACATTCCGACAACAAAATCCATGTTTTTTTTCCGACGGATGTTGGCTCAAACTTGTCTTGCATGCACACGGTCACACAAATGTCGTCGGAATTTCCGAACGTCAAGACCGCGGTGACGTACAACACGTATGACGAGCTGAGAAAAATGAAGTTCAATAGCCAGTGCAGCTCTTCTACTTGATCCCGAGCATGCGTGGAACTTTGTGTGTCGGAATTGTGTACACACGATCTGAATTTATGACAACGGATTTTGTTGCCAGAACATTTAAGATCCAGATCCCAAATTTTGTTAGTCAGAAAAAATATCCGATGGAGCCTACACACAGTCGGAATTTCCGACAACAAGCTCCTATCGAACATTTCCCGTCAAAAAATCTGACCGTGTGTACCCGGCATAAGACAAACCAGCTGTTAGGATGAGCATTCCCATCCTTCTGAGCCCTGCACATGTGCATTGTGCTCCGCTGAGCAGGGCTGGACTGGGACAAATTTGACCCTGGACTTCATCCAGACCGACCTACTTTAATTTTGAGTGTCCCCATCAGCACCCCCTTACATCAGAGTGGTCCTCATCAGCACCCCCTTCACATCAGAGTGGTCCCCATCAGCACCCCCTTTACATCCCCATCAGCATCCCCTTCACATCAGAGTGGTCCCCCTCAGCACTCCCTTTACATCAGAGTGGTCCCCATCAGCACCTCCTTCACATCAGAGTGGTCCCCTTCAGCACCCCCTTCACATCAGAGTGGTCCCCTTCAGCACCCCCTTCACATCAGAGTGGTCCCCATCAGCACCCCCTTACATCAGAGTGGTCCCTATCAACACCCCTTCACATCACAGTGGTCCCCATCAGCGCCCTCTTACATCAGAGTGGTCCCATCAGCACCCCTTACATCAGAGCGGTCCCCATCAGCACCCCCTTACATCAGAGCGGTCCCCATCAGCACCCCATTCACATCAGAGTGGTCCCCATCAGCACCCTCTTACATCAGAATGGTCCCCATCAGCACCCATTCACATCACAGTGGTCCCCATCAGCACCCCCTTACATCAGAGTGGTCCCATCAGCACCCCCTTACATCAGAGTGGTCCCCATCAGCACCGTCTTACATCAGAGTGGTCCCCATCAGCACTCCCTTACATCAGAGTGGTCCCCATCAGCACCCTCTTACATCAGAGTGGTCCCCATCAGCACTATCTTACATCAGAGTGGTCCCCATTAGCACCCCCTTACATCAGAGTGGTCCCCATCAGCACCCTCTTACATCAGAGTGGTCCCCATCAGCACCCTCTTACATCAGAGTGGTCCCCATCAGCACCCTCTTACATCAGAGTGGTCCCCATCAGCACCCCCTTACATCAGAGTGGTCCCCATCAGCGCCCCCTTACATCAGAGTGATCCCCATCAACACCCCCTTACATCAGAGTGGTCCCCATCAGCACCCCCTTACATCAGAGTGGTCCCCATCAGCACCCCCTTACATCAGAGTGGTCCCCATCAGCACCCCCTTACATCAGATTGTGCTCTCCACTGAGCAGGGCTGGACTGGGACAAAAATTTGGCCCTGAACTTCATCCAGAGTGGTCCCCATCAGCACCCCCTTACATCAGAGTGGTCCCCATCAGCACCCCCTTACATCAGCGTGGTCCCCATCAGCACCCCCTTACATCAGAGTGGTCCCCATCAGCACCCCCTTCACATCAGAGTGGTCCCCATCAGCACCCCTTCACATCAGAGTGTCTCCATCAGCACCCCCTTACATCAGAGTGTCACCCCTCTCCTCCCCCTCCCACGTGTACTCACAGCTCTCCAGAATGAAGGCAGCTTCTCTTCCTCTCTCCAGTAATGTGATAAGTAACAAGTGATAAGGGGGGAGAGGAAGAAAAGTCTGCTGGCTGTCTATCTCCCCTTGCAGGCTGGAGGGAGCAGAAAGCCTAATCCTCACTCCAGCAAGTGTCAGCAGCTACTTCTTGGTGACAGGAATGAAATTGCAATCATTCCTGTCAGTGAGGAGCATCTCCAGGACTGTGCCTAACTGGCCCCTAAGCCATTGGCCCACCGGGAAACTCCAGGTAGTCCCGATGGCCAGTACATGCTTGCTGCTGAGATGCAGATGAGCTTAGTGGCTGCAAAAAAAATGTTGCAACTGCTGAGATTATCTGTGGCAACAAGAGATAGCGCTGCATGCGTGCAGGGCTCAGAAGGATGGCACTTACTCCTTTACCACTAGGGGGCACTCATCCGAACAACTGCCCAGTCCCAGAGAAAAGGACAGGATGAAGCTGTGAAAAAAAGCATTTAGACCCCTTTCACACTGAGGCAGATTTCAATTATTTTAGCGCTAGAAATAGCGCCTGTAAAGCACCTGAAAACTGCCTGCCATTCATTACAATGAATGCTTTCACACCCGGGCGGTGTGCTTGTGGGACATTCAGAAAAGTCCTGTAAGCAGCATCTTCGTGGCAGTTTGGGGGTATACAGTGCTGTATACAGCGCTCCCAAAATGCCGCTGACCATTGCAATGAATTGGTCTTCTAGTGACCGAAAAGCGCCGCTTAAATGGCGCTAAAACGAGTGGCGCTTTAGCGCTAGCACGGCCGTGGCCCCAGTGTGAAAGGGGTCTTAGAGCAGGCTTCACTGCATGCACAAATGGCCTACAGGTATTTGGAGGAGCAAAAACAGATATTTTTTTTTAATATTGGATTAGTTTAAAATGGTGGAATAGTGTTCATAGACCTTTTTATAGTTTTTTTTTTTTTTTAATGATAACAAGTAGGGATGAGCTTTGAGTTTGAGTCGAAGCCATGTTCGACTCGAACATCGCCTGTTCGACCGTTCGTTGATTAGCGAACGATATGGGCCGTTCGCGCCAAATTCGAGTGGCGCGTCATGACCCATAATTCACTGCGGCATCGCAGTGCATTGCTGGCTGATGATTGGCCAAGCATGCACTATGACCCGCATGCTTGGCCAATCACAGCGCCATGTGTACAGAGAGCCGTAATTGGCCAAAGCCAGAGTGGCTTTGTCCAATTATGGCTCAGGGGGTTTAGTACACGCCCCACACTATATAAGGCCGCCTGCGTGGCGGCCTTGTGTAGTGTGTTGCGGCGGCGGAGAGAGATATATAGACAGAGAGACAGTGTCATTTGATTTAAGTTAGATAGAGTAGGCAGGTCGAGTCAGTTAGCTGTACTTACAGTGTATTGTGTAAATATATATGCATCCCAGGTGTTGTATATATACAGTATCTCACAAAAGTGAGTACACCCCTCACATGTTTGTAAAAATTTTATTATATCTTTTCATGTGCCAACACTGAAGAAATGACACTTTGCTACAATGTAAAGTAGTGAGTGTACAGCTTGTATAACAGTATAAATTTGCTGCCCTCTCAAAATAACTCAACACACAGCCATTATTGTCTAAACCGCTGGCAGCAAAAGTGAGTACACCCCTAAATTAAAATGTCCAAATTGGGCCCAAAGTGTCAATATTTTGTGTGGCCACCATTATTTTCCAGCACTACCTTAACCCTCTTGGGCATGGAGTTCACCAGAGCATCACAGGTTACCCCTGGAGTCCTTTTCGACTCCTCCATGACGACATCACGAAGCTGGTGGATGTTAGAGACCTTGCGCTCCTCCACCCTCCGTTTGAGGATGCCCCACAGATGCTCAATAGGGTTTAGGTCTGGAGACATGCTTGGCCAGTCCATCACATTTACCCACAGCTTCTTTAGCAAGGCAGTGGTCCTCTTGGAGATGTGTTTGGGGTCGTTATCATGTTGGAATACTGCCCTGCGGCCCAGTCTCTGAAGGGAGGGGATCATGCTCTGCTTCAGTATGTCACAGTACATGTTGGCATTCATGGCTCCCTCAATGAACTGTAGCTCCCCAGTGCCGGCAGCACTCATGCAGCCCCAGATCATGACACTTCCACCACCATGCTTGACTGTGGGAAAGACACACTTGTCTTTGTACTCCTCACCTGGTTGCTGCCACACACACTTGACACCATCTGAACCAAATAAGTTTATCTTGGTCTAATCAGACCACAGGACATGGTTCCGGTAATCCATGTCCTTAGTCTGCTTGTCTTCAGCAAACTGTTTGTGGCCTTTCTTCTGCATCATCCTTAGAAGAGGCTTCCTTCTGGATACCAGCCATGCAGGCCAATTTGATGCAGTGTGCGGCGTATGGTCTGAGCACTGACAGGCTGACCCCCCACCCCTTCAACCTCTGCAGCAATGCTGGCAGCACTCATGCGTCTATTTCCCAAAGACATCCTCTGGACATGCCACTGAGCACGTGCTCTCAACACCTTTGGTGGACCATGGCGAGGCCTGTTCTGAGAGGAACCTGTCCTGTTAAACTGCTGTATGGTCTTGACCACCATACTGCAGCTCAGTTTCAGGATCTTGGCAATCTTCTTATAGCCTAGGCCATCTTTATGTAGAGCAACAATTCTTTTTTTCAGATCCTCAGAGAGTTCTTTGCCATGGGGTGCCATGTTGAACTTCCAGTGACCAGTATGAGAGAGTGAGAGTGATAACACCAAATTTAACACACCTGTTCCCCATTCACACCAGAGACCTTGTAACACTAACATATCTCATGACACCGGGGAGGGAAAATGGCTAATTGGGCCCAATTTGGACATTTTTCACTTAGGGGTGTACTTACTTTTGTTGCCAGCAGTTTAGACATTAATGGCTGTTTGTTGAGTTATTTTGAGGGGACAGCAAATTTACCTTGTTATACAAGCTGTACACTCACTACTTTTCATTGTAGCAAAGTGTAATTTCTTCAGTGTTATCGTATGAAAAGATATAATAGAAAATTTACATAAATGTGAGGGGTGTACTCACTTTTGTGAGATACTGTGTGTATATATATATATATATATATACACTGTATTCAGTTTAACTAGATCCGTTCCTGTTATTCTCTTCCTAATATACTGACAGGCAGGCAGGTGTTTTTACAGTAGTACAGTTAGTGTACTGTGTACCCTGCACAGTTGCACCTATAGCTACCAGAAGACAAGTGCTTGTGTGCTTCTTATGATACTATTAATAGCACAGGCAGGCTCTTGAAGTATTTACAGTTAGTGTACTGTGTACCCTGCACAGTTGCATCTATAGCTACCCGAAGACAAGTGCTTGTGTGCTGCTTTTGATCCTATTAATAGCACAGGCAGGCTCTTGAAGTATTTACAGTTAGTGTACTGTGTACCCTGCACAATTGCACCTATAGCTACTTGAAGATAAGTGCTGGTGTGCTTCTTCTGATCCTATTAATACCACAGGCAGGCATTCTGCTAGATGCTGTATAATCAGTATATATATATACATCCCAGTTTTGTGCAGCTACATCTCACTGCAGTGCAGGCCATTAGTTTGTCTGGAAGGCCAACAAGGAGAGGCAGACAGTCACAAGCGAAAAAAACAAGTGCTGGTCTTGGACACGGTGCATGCTCATCAGCACGTGGCCGTGGGACACGCTTGTCCTTTTTTTCGGCAGCTGGCCGTGTTGAGCTGCAACATGCAGAAGACTTGGTAGAGTGGATGACCAAGCCGTCCTCATCCTCCTCATCCTCTCTCACACAGGCTCAGGGTACTTTGTCTGGCAAAGCAGCTGCCAACGTGGCCTCTTCCCTTGGCTCAATGGCATCAGTCACTCCTTCCCTAGCCCAACCATGTCCTTCTGAAGAGTCCCCCAAACTGTTTGACCACAGTGTTGGGTACATGCTCCAGGAGGATGCCCAGCGTTTTGAAGGCTCCGATGATGGTAATCAGCTAGAGGAAGGCAGTAATGTGAGCCCAGACAGAGGGGGTGCCCAAGAAGGACAGCAATCTGGCAGTCATGTTCCCCCAGCTGCAGCATACTGCCAGCTTTGCTCCAGTGATAAGGAGGGAGGGGATGATGAGGTCACTGACTTAACATGGGTGCCTGATAGGAGAGAGGAGGAGGCACATCACCAAGGAGGCAGGATGCCCTCCAGGGGCCAGCTTAAGGGCAGCACACCGACTGCATCACACAGTAGAGTTCTGCATGTGCAGGGTGCTGCTGTCTCTGCGCGTTATTCCAAAAGTTCTTTGGTGTGGGCCTTTTTTGAGAAGAGTACATCAGATCCCACCGCGGCTATTTGCAACATATGTCTCAAGCGTATCTCGCGTGGCCAAAACATCACCCGCTTGGGCACCACATGCTTGACCAGACATATGCTGACCTGGCATGCAGTTCGTTGGCAAGCGTACCTAAAAGACCCACACCAAAGAACAAAGAAGACATCTCCTTGCTCCTCATCAGCTGGGATCTCCAACACCACTATACCTTCAGTCCTCTCTGAGACCTGCACTGAGAGGAATGAAGATGTAGAATAAGGTGTGTCACAGCCAAGTACTTGCGGGCAATCTGCTATCGGTACACCGACGTCAGATTGTATCAGGTAAATTTCCCTGCCCCAGCTGCTGCACCGTTGAAAGAAGTTCACTCCCAGCCATCCACATGCCCAGTGGTTGAATGCTAGCTTGGCTAATTTGCTAGCACTTCAACTGCTGTCTTTTCAGTTGGTAGACTCTGCCCCCTTCCATGAGTTTGTGGAATGTGCGGTTCCTCAGTGGCAGGTTCCCAAACGCCACTTTTTCTCATGGAAGGCTATTCCGGCTCTCTACCGGCATGTGGAAGGCAATGTCTTGGCTTCGCTGGACAGGTCAGTCAGCGGTAAGGTGCATATTACCGCTGACTCATGGTCCAGCAGGCATGGACAGGGACGTTACCTATCTTTCACGGCGCATTGGGTGACTCTTCTGGCAGCTGGGAAGGATGCAGGACAAGGTGCAGTAGTGTTGAAGATTGTTCCGCCACCACACCTCCAAAATGCTATTACTGGTGATTCTGACACACCTCTCTCCTCCACCCCCTCCTCTTCTTCTTCCTCCATGGCCTCTTCCTGTGCTTTGTCCTCGGAACCAGCGGTGCTCCGTAGGCATTCAAGGGGCTACGCAAGTACGCAGGCCAAAAGATGCCATGCGGTGCTTGAGCTGGTGTGCTTGGGGGACAGGAGCCACACTGGGGCAGAGATTCTGTCAGCTCTGCAGAGGCAGGCTCAGAGGTGGTTGACGCCACGGTTGCTTCAGCCAGGAATGGTGGTTTGCGACAATGGCACCAACCTCCTCTCCGCCCTCCGACAGGGACAACTGACCCATATGCCATGTTTGGCTCACCTCCTTAACTTGGTGGTGCAGCAGTTCTTGGGCAGGTACCCGGGCTTACCGGATGTCCTGAGGCAAGCCAGGAAAGTCTGTGTGCATTTCCGCCGGTCATATAATGCCAGCGCTCGGCTGGCTGACCTCCAAAAGTAATTTAACCTGCCCAAGAACCGCTTAATCTGTGACATGCCCACCAGGTGGAACTCAACATTGGCCATGCTGCAGCGGCTGCACACGCAGCAGAGGGCCATCAATGGGTACCTGTGCGACTATGGCACCAGGACAGGGTCAGGGGAGCTTGTTTTTTTTCCCCACCCCAGTGGGCCATGATCAGAGATGCATGCACTGTCCTGTCACTATTTGAGGAGGCCACGAGGATGGTGAGCAGTGACAGTGCATGCATCAGTGACACCGTCCCCCTTGTCCACCTGTTGGAGCATACGCTGCGTGGAATAATGGACAGGGCACTTTAGGCAGAACAAAGGCAGGAAGAGGAGGACTTCCTTACCTCTCAAGGCCCCCTTTATCCAGACAATGTTCCTGCATACCTGCCTATCACACAGGAAGAGGACTAGGAGGAGGAGGAGGATTGTGTCAGCATTGAAGTGGAGCCTGGCACTCAGCATCAGCAACAGTCTTCAAGGGATCATTTACAGTCCCAAGAAACCCATGGACTTATACATGGCTGGGAGGAGGTGGCTGCTGATCATGTCGTCCTTAGTGACCCAGAGGACTCCGGACCGAATGCCTCAGCAAACCTACGCTGCATGGCCTCCCTGATCCTGCAAAGTCTGCGGAAGGATCCTCGTATTTGTGGTATCAAGGAGAGGGATCGTTACTGGCTGGGGCAACCCTCCTTGATCCACGTTACAAGGGTTATGTTGCGGACCTTATCTTCCTGTCGCAGAAGGAGCAGAGGATGAAACATCTTCGGGAGGCCTTGCAGAAAAGTCTGTGCAACGCGTTCCCAGAGACTGGAAGGTTACCAACTCCTGTTCCTGGACAACGTGTTGCTGAGGCTTCGGTCAATCAAAGAAGGAGCGGTGGAGAAGTTGGCCGTCTTACCGATCCGTTCAGACAATTTTTAAGTCCGCAGCCCCAAGGTATAATCAGTTCCAGAAACCATCGCCAGCGTCTGTTTTACATGGTGCAGGAATACCTAGGGGCAAGATCTGACTTGGACACCTTTCCTACCGAAAATCCTCTGGGTTACTGGGTCTTGAGGATGGATCACTGGCCAGAGCTTGCACAGTATGCAATTGAGCTACTGGCCTGTCCTGCATCCAGCGTTCTTTCGGAACGCACATTCAGTGCTGCTGGAGGCTTTGTAACCGATCACAGGGGGCACCTGTCCACCGACTCGGTCAATCGACTGACCTTCATAAAAATAAATCAGTCTTGGATCACCACCAGCTACCAAGCACCTGATGCTGATGTAACTGAATAATTTTTTTTGAAATGTCAGATCCCTTCAAGACTGCCTATGCTGATGCTGAGTAACTATCCTGTTATGCTGAGTGACTATCCTCTTCCTCCTCAATGATCATGAAGAATATTTTTGGTTCTGGGCGCCACCACCAGTGGCTAAGGCCCAATTTTTCAGCTCCTGTTTAACAGGGGCGTGTAATTACAATTTTTGATGCAATATTTTGCAAGGAGGGTTTGTTGCTGTGCTCAACTAGAGTATTTGTGAGAGGTTGCAGTGTTGTGGCACCAGCACCAGTGCCTAAGGCCCAATTTTTCAGCCCCTGTTTAACAGGGGTATGTAATTACAATTTTTGATCTAATATTTCACAGCAGGGCCCGTTTCTGCGCCCACCAAGAGTAACTGTGAGGACTTACAGTGTTGTGGCACCAGCACCACCACCAAAGGCCCAATTTTTCTGACCCTGGTCAACAGGGGCATGTAATTAAAATTCTTGATCTAATATTTCACAGCAGGGCCTGTTCCTGCGCCCACCAAGAGTAACTGTGAGGGCTTACAGTGTTGTGGCAACACCAACACCTAAGGCCCCAATTTCTGCAGAGTATATAGGGCAGGTCCCTACTTTCACACATCCAACTTACAAACAACTCCTACTTGCAAACGGAAGGAGACAACAGGAAGTGAGATGAAATCTACCCCTAGGAAGGGAAATTCTCTCCTGTAAGAGTTAATATGGGAAAAACGTGTCTCCTCTCCACTGATGCTTTATCAACAATCCTTGTTTCACTAAAAACCCCAAATTGTCAAAAAACATTTGTCATTGGGACAGAAAGTGAGGTGAAATCTTCTGAAGAGGTGTACAGACAGCAAAACAAATGTCAAAGGGGTGATAACCCTTCCCTATGTTTTCCAAAAAGCTTAAAATAGATTTTTTGCTGGAGCTACACTTTAAAAATGTACCAGTTCAAAATTACAAACAGATTCTACTTAACAACAAATCTACAGTCCCTGTCTTGTTTGCACCGCCTGTATACTGCTGTTCAGAGTATATAGGGCCTGGGGGCCCCACGCCTTTCCTTTTTTTAATTTGGGTACGAGGTTCCTCTTAATATCCATACAAGACCCAAAGGGCCTGGTAATGGACTAAGGGGGGGGGGGTACCCATGCCGTTTGTCTCCCTGATTTTCATCCATATTGCTGGGACCCGACATTACATTCAAGCCGCAAGCAGTTTTAAATGACTTTTATTCCTTTAAAAATGTCATTTTGTGCAGGGACTGTTCTAAGCACGGGAAACACGCGCCACCTTACAGGCATACTATAGACACCCCCCAGGTACGATATTTAAAGGAATATTTCACCTTTTTTTTCACTTTAAGCATCATTAAAATCACTGCTCCTGAAAAAACATCCGTTTTTAAAACTCTTTTTTGCATTGATACATGTCCCCTGGGGCAGGACCCGGGTCCCCAAACTCTTTTTAGGACAATACCATGCAAATTAGCCTTTAAAATTACCACTTTTGATTTCGAACGTTTGAGTCCCATAGATTTCAATAGGGTTCTAAAGTTCACACAAATTTTCGGTCCGTTCACAGGTTCTGGTGCAAACCGAACCGGGGGGTGTTCGGCTCATCCCTAATAACAATATGTTTCTTCTTATATAAAAGTGTTTTATATTAGTGCTTCCAACTTATAAAACCTAATCCAAAATTTGCGCTGTGCTATTTAATATCATCTAGTTGTGTTTTTACTCTCTTCCTTGTGCTCTTTTAGTATTTCTCTCTAGAGACTTTATCATTCCACTAGTTCCCATGCCAAAAATGTAACACATTGCAACACTTATCTGATAAACAACATTTTTTAAACTGAGAGGAATCAGACATATAGCTCGGCTTTCCTTTTCAAACTGGCCAGAACATAATACAGTACAGGAGCATGGATTAAAGCTGCTCTCCCAGCCACATTCTACACCACAATATAAATAGTGACACCTACAGACTGCATTTTCCTTCTTTGATGTAATAAATAAGGTAAAGCGGATTGTCTGCAGAAATTACACTGTGTTTCCAATACAGTTTGTTCAGTTTGTTCAGTTTGTTGGCAATAATTACTGAACATGTTAGAAACAAGAAATATATTTATCATGATGTTACATCACAACTACGTGTAAATCCATTGTAAGTATAGATTACAATGTTGTAGAAATGGTAAGCACGCCAAGACAGATTTTTCACCCCTTGCCACTAGTGAATAAATAGTTTAACAGTGATTTCACTCCTGTTCCTGGGATCTGACCCCTTTTCTTGAGCTTGCACCGTCTTAGCCAAAAATAGGTGCACAAGTAGAAAAAGCCAAATAAAAATGTGTGTATATGAAACTGAACCAAACAATTAAATGCAAATTAAAGCAGAGTTCCACCCAGATTTTTTTTTGGTAATCTGTTCTGCTACACTGCATTAAATACTTTAATGTGTGTGATTAATAAAATCGCCGTTCAGTTAGCTGATTTTTAATTTACTGACATTTGTTTTCTGCATTTCAGAAGAGCACTTCAATCTTCACTGTGGGCATGTGAGGCCTACTAGGAGGCTGTTCTGGGATAAGGTGCTGCTGGCTACCCAGCATGCACCTCCCGATCTTACTCGTGCACAGTATACACAGGGCAATGCAATCTTGCCGCGATGCCCACTGACTCCTGGGAATGATGACGAAAATCTCCCAGGAGCGGAAGCATGGCAGGATATGACATATGTGGCGCCGCTGCCAAGAAGAGGCAGATTACAAGGGACAGCATAGCAACAAGTAGGGATGAGCCAAACACCCCCCGGCTTGGTTCGCACCAGAATATGCGAACAGGCAAAAATTTTGTGCGAACGCTGTTAAAGTCTATGGGGCACGAACATTAAAAATAATTTTAAAGGTTTATATGCAAGTTATTGCCATAAAAAGTGTTATGGGGACCCGGGTACTGCCCCAGGGGACATGTATCAATGCAAAAACAAGTTTTTAAAATGGACGTATTTCAGGAGCATCGATTTTAATAATGCTTAAAGTGAAACAATAAAAATGAAATATTCCTTTAAATATCGTGCCTGGGGGTACCCTTAGTCTCCCTGTAAACTAGCGCATCTTTGCCATGTTTATAACAGTACCGCAGAAAAATTACATTTCTAAAGAAAAAATTTTCATTTAAAATTGCTTGTGGCTGTAATGTATTGCTGGATACCGGCAATTAGGGATGGCGAACGGTTCGGTCCGAGCAAAAGTTTGGGCCAAACTTTCGTTGTTCAGTCGTTCGATCGTTTGTTCAGCCCCTGAACCGACCACAATGCATTGCGGCACTGAACAGTGCATTGCAAGACCTGACTGGCTGAAGCAGTGAAAGCTTCAGCCAATAAGGTCACAGAGCACTGTCAGAGTCATGATTGCCTTTATCCATGCCTTTATCCAATCATGGCTCATGCCCGCCCCACAGTATAATAGTATTCTTTCAATGGCAGCCATTTTCAGTGTGATTTCGGCATGGAGAGAGATAGAACAGGGCTCTGTTCAGTGCTATTAGTTGGTGTGCTATACTGTGCTATTTTGCTTTAATTGTCAGTGTAGAATATTAGTTTAGTGTCAGTCCGTATCCGTGTCATTCATACATACATTAGTTTGAAGTAGGGACAGCTCATATAGTTTCAGTGTAGTGTAGTGAGACCGTGTCAGTAATCTTTACATTAGTTTATAGCTAAAGAAGTGTCAGTTCAGATAGCATCAGTGTAGTGAAGGAAGAACACTGTCTATTTGATTGTGTTACTGACAGTTTAACGCCATTTTCTTCTGTGTGGGTTACTGCCAGTTTAACGCCATTTACTTCTGTGTGCATTACTGCCAGTTTAACGCCATATAGTTTTGCGTGCCTTACTGCCAGTTTAACGCCATATAGTTTTGCGTGCGTTACTGCCAGTTTAACGCCATATAGTTCGGTGTGCGTTACTGCCAGTTTAACGGCATATAGTTTTGTGTGCGTTACTGCCAATTTAACATCATTTACTTCTGTGTGCGTTACTGCCAGTTTGTTATATTGTTTTGTGTGCGTTACTGCCAGTTTTATGCCATATCGTTTTGTGTGTGTTACTGACATTTTAACGCCATTTACTTCTGTGTGCATTACTGCCAGTTTAACGCCATATCATTTTGTGTGCATTACTGTCTGTTTAACGCCATATAGTTTTGCGTGCCTTACTGCCAGTTTAACGCCATATAGTTTTGTGTGCATTACTGCTAGTTTAACGCCATATAGTTCTGTGTGTGTTACTGCCAGTTTAACGCCATATAGTTTGTGTGCGTTACTGCCAATTTAACATCATTTACTTCTGTGTGCGTTACTGCCAGTTTGTTATATTGTTTTGTGTGCGTTACTGCCAGTTTAATGCCTATCGTTTTGTGTGTGTTACTGATAGTTTAACGCCATTTACTTCTGTGTGCGTTACTGCCAGTTTAATGCCTATCGTTTTGTGTGTGTTACTGCCAGTTTAACGCCATATAGTTCTTTGTGCATTACTATCAGTTTAATGCCATATCGTTTTGTGTGCGTTACTGCCAGTTTAACGCCATATGGTTTTGCGTGCATTACTGCCAATTTAACGCCATATAATTCTGTGTGCGTTACTGCCAGTTTAATGCCATATAGTTCCGTACATCGTTGTACGTTTGCTGCATTGTATTGCAGTATATTATAGTGTATCCGTGGACTGTGTCTTTGTAGTGTGAGTACTCAAATTAAAGTGCACCAAACACCTCTTTACATTGATTAAAGTGCATCTACGTACAGATTTCAACTTCTTCTTTACATTTGCCTATAAGCACCGCCCCATCCCTCCCAATAATGTCTGGGAGGACAACAAGGAGAGGCAGATGTTCCCTTGGCACTCTAAGGGGGCCAGCAACAAATGTGTCCACAGGCAAAGGTGGAAGTGGTGGTCAGTCCTCAGGCAGGGCATCATTTCCTCTGTTTAGTGAGTTTGCCAGTGCTATCCAGCCACAGCATTCAGAGGAGGTGGTGGACAGGCTTACTAAACCTTCTTCATCCTTCTCATCCTCTGTCATGCAAGCAGAGACAAGTGTGCAGTCCCCTGCAGTTGTCAGAGTGGAGAAATCTGCCTCCTTGTCCACATCTATTCCTGCCATAGCCCCAACATCAGCCATTGAGGAGTCAGCTGAGTTATTTGACCACAGCATCAGCCACTTGCTCCTTGATGATGCCCAGCCATTACTGGATTCAGATGTTGGTTCCGAGGTTGAGGATGAC
The DNA here is from genome assembly GCA_037952835.1 of Lithobates septentrionalis. Taxonomy (NCBI): domain Eukaryota; kingdom Metazoa; phylum Chordata; class Amphibia; order Anura; family Ranidae; genus Lithobates; species Lithobates septentrionalis. The sequence continues at coordinate 1,900,716 of JBBDGP010001790.1, read as the reverse complement.
AGGAACACAAGTCTAGAGAGAGGGAGGAACACTGGTAGACAAATTGGCATTCATGTTCCCCAAGCCGCAGCGTATTGCCAAGTTGTCTCCAGTGGTAATGATGAAGATGGAGGAGATGGAAATGATAAAGATGAGGTCATTGATGCGACTTGGGTGCCAGATAGAGCATAGGAGGAAACGGAAGGTGAGGTGCCACAACCCCTAGGAGGCCGACATCAAGAAAGAGTAGAGAGCAGCCACCCTATTCCATCACATTCTGCAGCTGTTATCTTCCGGCCCACTCCCCAAAGCTCAGCTGTCTGGGCCTTTTTCAGCACATCTGCAGCAATTCGCACTGTTGCTATCTGCAAACTGTGTCTCAGGCACATCAAACGTGGCAAAAACACCAATCATTTGGGTACCATATGCTTTACAAGGCATTTAACGTCCAACCACTCAGCCCGTTGGCAAGAGCACCTGAAAGCCACACAAAAGGGGCACAAATCTGTCCCTCCTCCTCCTTACCCACTTCAGTCTGCCCCTGCGATACCGAGTCATTACCTCTCAGCAGCCTCCACTGACAGGGATGATGGTATAGCACAGGGTGTCCCAGGTCCTAGCAGCACATCTGCCTGCAGAACACCACCAGCTGTAGACTGTAGCCGGCAAATTTCTCTGCCCCATCTGCTGCAGCAGAAAAAAAAATACAGTCCCTGCCACCCACATGCCCAGCATCTGAATTCAAGCTTGTCAAAGCTGTTGGCTCTCCAACTTCTGCCTTTCAGCCCCCTTCCGTGAATTCACACAATGTGCTGTACAACAATGGCAGGTTCCCAGTCGCTACTACTTTTTACGTAAGGCCATTCCATCTCTCTACCATCACTTGGAAGGGAATGTTCTGGCATCATTGGGCAAGGCAGTCAGCCGTAAAATCCACCTTACTGCTGACACGTGGTCCAGCAAGCATGGGTAGGGATGATATATTTTGTTCACAGCACACTGGGTAATGCTGCTTGCAACTCGAAAGGATGCAGGACAAGGCTTGGTGCTGCAGCTTGTTGTGCCCCCATGTCTCCATACAGCTGGTGGTGATGATGCCAGACTTGTAAGCTCTAACCCCTGCTCTTCCTCCTCCTCCCCCACCTCCATGCCCTTCTCTGCAGAATTGTCCTATGAACATCAGGGATCCCCTAAGCGTTCAAAGGGCTATTCCCAGAGTCAGGCTAAAAGGTGCCATGCAGTGTTTCAGCTGGTGTGTTTAGGGCACAGGAACCACACCGGAGCAGAGATTCTTGCAGCTCTGCAGGGACAGGCCCAGAAGTGGTTCACACCACACCAGCTGGAGCCAGGAATGGTGGTGTCTGATAATGGCTCAAACCTCCTGTCCGCCCTTAGACAGGAAAAATTGACACATGTGCCATGCCTGGCACATGTCCTCAATTTGGTGGTGCAGCATTTCCTAAGTACATACCAAGGGTTGCCAGATGTACTAAAGCAGGCCAGAAGAGTCTGTAGCCATTTCAGGAGGTCACACACAGCCAGTGCTCGGTTGGCTGAAATTCAGCGGTAATTCCACCTGCCCGTAAACCGCCCGATTTGTGATATGTCCACCAGGTGGAACTAAATTTTGGGAATGCTGCAGCGGCTATACATGCAGCAGAGGGTCATCAACGAGTACCTGTGCCAGTATGGCACGACGAACAGCCTCGGCTTTTTTTCCCCACGCCAATGATCATTAAGGCTGCATGCACTGTATTGTCACCGTTTGAGGAGGCCACAAGGATGGCGAGCAGTGACAGTGCATGCATCAGTGACACAATCTCTGTTGTGTTCATGCTGGAGCAGACTCTGCATGGCATTATGGACAGAACACTGGAAGCAGAGCAGCAGGAGGAAGAGGAAAACTTCCTTTCCTCTCAAGGCCCCCTTTATCCAGACATCATCATTCCTATGTCACAGAACATGTAGGAGGAGAGAGGGGAGGTGGATGAGGAGGAGAATTCTAGCACTTTCATAGACTTCGATGAAGAGGAAGACATGTGTCAAACTGTAAGCGCTGGCTTTCCAACCCCAGGACCCTTGGGAGTAGTACGTGGCTGGGAGGAGGAAGTTCCAGATGCTGTCATCCTGAGTGACCCCATGGAGTCTGCTTCTCAAGCCTCGGCGAATTTGAGGCGCATGGGCAACCTCATGCCACAAGAATACGTGGCATAAAGGAAAAGGATGATTACTGTTTGGAAACCCTCCATGACCATCGTTATAAGGGGAAGGTCTCAGAACTCATCCCGTCTCCACAGAGAGTGCAGAAGATAAAATCTCTTGAGGGTGGTGGTTGCGCTGTGATAGAAGAGGGGGGGGGGGGGTAGGAGGAGGGGGAAGAGGGAAGGGAGCTAAACTATAATGAATACAAAGGTAACAAATGACCTAAATATATGAGTAAGTTATGTGAAAAAGGACTCACAGATGCAAATATATAAATAAAGAGGTGAAATCTAAGCACAAACAGATATCACTAGGTGGTGCATAACAGAAGTGCTATAATCAAACAAAAAATATATATAAAAAATATTGGAATGAAGGTATATACCAGCAAGCAGTGTACAAGGGTATGTGAATCCGCTTCAAAGAGTGCATAAATCCAAAGTATATCAAATATCACGAAAAACTTATCAAATGAAAAAACTTGAGACGTGTATATATACAGTGGCTTGCGAAAGTATTCGGCCCCCTTGACCTTTTCAAACTTTTGCCACATTTCAGGCTTCAAACATAAAGATATAAAATTTTAATTTTTTGTGAAGAATCACCAACAAGTGGGACACAATTGTGAAGTGGAACGAAATCTATTGGATATTTTAAACTTTTTTTAGCAATTAAAAAACTGAAAAGTGGTGCGTGCAAAATTATTCGGCCCCTTTACTTTCAGTGCAGAAAACTCACTCCAGAAGTTCAGCGAGGATCTCTGAATGATCCAATGTTGTCCTAAATGACCGATGGTGATAAATAGAATCCACCTGTGTGTAATCAAGTCTCTGTATAAATGCACCTGCTCTGTGATAGTCTCAGGGTTCTGTTGAAAGTGCAGAGAGCATCATGAACACCAAGGAACACACCAGGCAGGTCCGTAATACTGTTGTGGAGAAGTTTAAAGCTTGATTTGGATACAAAAAGATTTCCCAAGCTTTAAACATCCCAAGGAGCACTGTGCAAGCGATCATTTTGAAATGGAAGGAGTATCAGACCACTGCAAATCTACCAAGACCTGGCTGTCCCTCTAAACTTTCAGCTCAGACAAGGAGAAGACTGATCAGAGATGCAGCCAAGAGGCCCATGATCACTCTGGATGAACTGCAGAGAACTACAGCTGAGGTGGGAGAGTCTGTCCATAGGACAACAATCAGTCGTACACTGCACAAATCTGGCCTTTATGGAAGAGTGGCAAGAAGAAAGCCATTTCTCAAAGATATCCATAAAAAGTCTCGTCTAAAGTTAGCCACAAGCCACCTGGGAGACACACCAAACATGTGGAAGAAGGTGCTCTGGTCCGATGAAACCAAAATCGAACTTTTTGGCCACAATGCAAAACGATATGTTTGGCGTAAAAGCAACACAGCTCATCACACTCAACACACCATCCCCACTGTCAAACATGGTGGTGGCAGCATCATGGTTTGGGCCTGCTTTTCTTCAGCAGGGACAGGGAAGATGGTTAAAATTGAGGAGAAGATGGATGCAGCCAAATACAGGACCATTCTGGATGAAAACCTGTTGGAGTCTGCAAAAGACCTGAAACTGGGACGGAGATTTATCTTCCAACAAGACAATGATCCCAAACATACAGCAAAATCTACAAAGGAATGGTTCACAAATAAACGTATCCAGGTGTTAGAATGGCCAAGTCAAAGCCCAGACCTGAATCCAATCGAGAATCTGTGGAAAGAGCTGAAAACTGCTGTTCACAAACGCTCTCCATCCAACCTGACTGAGCTCGAGCTGTTTTGCAAGGTAGAATGGGCAAGAATTTCAGTCTCTCGATGTGCAAAACTGATAGAGACATACCCCAAGCGACTTGCAGCTGTAATCGCAGCAAAAGGTGGCTCTACAAAGTATTACCGCAAGGGGGCCGAATAATTTTGCACGCCCCACTTTTCATTTTTTTATTAGTTAAAAAAGTTTCAAAAATCCAAAAGATTTCGTTCCACTTCACAATTGTGTCCCACTTGTTGGTAATTCTTCCCACAAAATAAAAATTTTATATCTTTATGTTTGAAGCCTGAAATGTGGCAAAAAGGTTGAAAAGTTCAAAGGGGCCAAATACTATCGCAAGCCACTGTATATGTGCTAATATTATGATCAACTGATCACATAAGTACACAAGTGAATAATTATTAACAATAAGAAAGAAAGAAAAAATGTGAATAAAAAATATAAAATTATTTGTAAAAGTCCATTAAATAGTCCCAGTGGTTGATGTTGGTGACGCGCCAACACTTGGCGAAAAAAATTGTAATCCAAAAAGAGAAAAAAGCAAAATAAAGTGACAACAGTCCCACCACCAAATGTGACACTTCTGGATGCAGATAAAGTACTGATGGTGGACCGGGGGGGGGGGGGGGGAGTGTACTAACAAGTGGAGGCACCTCCGTGTTTACAATTTTTTTCGCCAAGTGTTGGCGTGTCACCAACATCAACCACTGGGACTATTTAATGGACTTTTACAAATAATTTTATATTTTTTATTCACATTTTTTCTTTCTTTCTTATTGTTAATAATTATTCACTTGTGTACTTATGTCATCAGTTGATCATAATATTAGCACATATATATATACACGTCTCAAGTTATTTCATTTGATACGTTTTTCGTGATATTTGATATACTTTGGATTAATGCACTCTTTGAAGCGGATTCACATACCCTTGTACACTGCTTGCTGGTATATACCTTCATTCCAATATTTTTTATATATATTTTTTGTTTGATTATAGCACTTCTGTTATGCACCACCTAGTGATATCTGTTTGTGCTTAGATTTCACCTCTTTATTTATATATTTGCATCTGTGAGTCCTTTTTCACATAATTTACTCATATATTTAGGTCATTTGTTACCTTTGTATTCATTATAGTTTAGCTCCCTTCCCTCTTCCCCCTCCCCCCCTCTTCTATCACAGAGCAACCACCACCCCCTTATTTTACCATTGTTTTGTCTGTTTTGGAGCAGTTTTGTGTGTTGCAACAGTGTCCCTTTAGTATAGGATTAAGTTGACAGCGCAGGAGTCTTTCCACGCAAAATCTCTTGAGGACACGTTAAAGAGGATTTTATTGAATGTTTTTCCTGACTCCAGTAGGTTACTCTGTTGGTCAAGAGAGGAGCGTTGGAGGAGGCGTCCGCCTAAGTGAGACATTTAGGAATTTTTTTAGTCCTCGCCCAGGCCTGTCAGCTTCCACATCCCATCTGCATCTGCATCTGCATCACATGATGGACGATTTCCTCTGGGCCAAAACAGAAATGGAGAGCTTTCCAGCTGACGATCCACTGACTTACTGGGTCATGAGAACCGACCAGAACTTGCCCAGTATGTTATTGAGTTGTTGGGCTTCCCTGCATCCAGCGTGCTTTCATAACAGGAATTCAGTGCTGCAGGAGGTTTTGTTACTGATCATAGAATGCGTTTGTCCACAGATTCCGTGGACTGGTTGACTTTTATAAAAATGAATCAGTCTTGGATTATCAGCTTTGAAGCCCCTGATGTCACTGATTAAGTCTTTTTGGGATGTGGAATCTCTGCAGGACTTTGAGGCTGCCAGGCTTTGAGGGTGTTCAATCATTTCACCTGGAAGAATGTTTTTGGTATAGGTTTCATGGGCACAATTAACACCTAAAGACCAATTTTTTAGCACCTGTTTGACAGGTACATATCATTGCAATTTTTTACAGCACGGCCAATTCTTGCTTTCATGAAGAGTACCTCTATAGGGTTATGGTGGGAAGGCACCCCCGACACCCAAAGAGTAATTTTTCTGCACCTGTTTGACAGGTGCATATCATTGCAATTTTTTACAGCAAGGCCAATTCTTGCTTTCATCAAGAGTACCTCTATAGGGTTACGGTGGGAAGGTGCCACTGACACCCAAAGACCAATTTTTACGCACCCGTTACTTCTATCCAAAGTCAAAGTGACACTAGAATGTATCCAAAAAATCTCTAATCTTGTTACCAGTGCACTACATTGTGGCCTCATCATACACACTGGCTCCCCAGCTATTGCTGAGCAAAATAAAGGCAGCTTGCAGGGAAAATTTCATTTTTTTGGCTTTATAAATGCAATTATTGCTGCAGCAGATTCTAGAAATGGTACAGATCTGCCACTTTACAGACTAAGGGGACCCCCCAAGCAATATATTGGAAGGAATTTTTCATTCTTATGCTTTTTATTGATACATGTCCCCCAGGGCAGGCCCCGGACCCCTATAACCATTGTATGCCCAATTACTTGCATATAAGCCTTAAAAAAAGTCACTTTTGATTTTTAACATTCGGGCCCCATTGACTTTAATGGGCTTAGTTATTCGGGTCCGAACTTTCGCGGTGTTAGAAAGTTCTGGTGCGAACCAAACAGGGGTCCTTCGGCCCATCCCTACCGGCAATATACATAAAAAATCATTTAAAAAAATGGCATGGGTTCCCCCCCAGTCCATTACCAGGCCCTTCGGGTCTGGTATGGATATTAAGGGGAACTCCACGCCAAAATAAAAAAAAAATGGCATGGGGGTCCACCCAAAATCCATACTAGGCCCTTCAGGTCTGGTATGGGTTTAAATGCGAAACCCACGGCAAAATTTTTTTTAATAATGACGTGGGGGTCCCCCCCAATACATACCAGAGCCTTATCAGAGCATGCAACCTGGAGGAAAAGGGCGGCGAGAGAGCGCCCCCCTCCTGAACCGTACCAGGCCACATGCCCTCAGCATGGGGAGGGTAAGCCCCCACCCACAGACCCACACAACCACCGGGTAAGGGTTGTGGGGATGAGGCCCTTGTCCCCATCAACATGGGGACAAGTGCTTTGGGGGGGACCTCAAAGCAACCTCCCTATGTTGAGGGCATGTGGCCTGGTATGGTTCAGGAGGGGGGGCACTCTCTCATCGCCCCCCCTTTTCCTGCAGCCTGGCAGGTTGCATGCTCGGATAAGGGTCTGGTATGGATTTTGGGGGGACCCCCACACCATTTTTATTTTTAAATTTTGGGGTTCCACTTAAAATCCATACCAGATCTGAAGAACCTGGTATGGATTTTGGGGGGACCCCTCACCATTTTTTTATTTTGGCGCACACACACACACACACAATCTCACAAAAGTGAGTACACCCCTCCCATTCTATCTTTTCATGTGACAACACTGAAGAAATGACACTTTGCTACAATGTAAAGTAGTGAGTGTACAACTTGTATAACAGTGTAAATTTGCTGTTTCCTCAAAATAACTCAACACACCCTGACTTTGCCCAATTATGGCTCTTTCAGCAGAGCACGCTGTGATTGAGCAAAGCATGCAGGTCAGGGCAGCAATGCACTGCGATCTCGTAGTGCATTATGGGTCGTTCTGCGGCGCTCGAATTTCCCGCAAACGCCACAGATGTTTGGTTCATTTTAGAACAAACGAACACCCGTGGGCTCATCCCTAGCAACAAGGCAAACGTAGTAAGTAAAAAAAAAAACCATGCCAAATGTTGTTAGACTTGCAGCAAGGGACTCATTCAGATATAGTTTAAAATATGGGTGGAACTCTGCTTTAAGTCACATATTAAGTGGCCACTGGAAAAGCTGCAACCAAAGTAGTCCGAACACAAGACTCATATAAACAATCATTTAAAACGATTAGTGTGCTAAATCAAATACCATACTCTAAAGAATGTTTACATAAATAAGACAATTTCAAATGTATATATCAATGTGACACAAAGCTTAACAACAAACAAAGTGTCTTTATGAAAAAAACCTTCAAGCAAAAATCACTTAAGTGTAAATAATAAATGAAAACAAACACCCAATGTGTTAATAAAAAAACAGTGGTCTTTCAAAGAAAAAAGTGTCCATTTAAAAATCAAAAAAATTGCCTAACGAAAGAGGATTGCAGGAGCAGACACCCAGTTCTGTGATGAGGTTTTCATGCCAGTGTTAATAAAGGATCCAAACAAAATGATGTTCAAACAAATCCCTTCACCACATACACACGCCACTTACCAAAGATCATGGAACTCAAATTATTGAGATCACACTCGCTTTCTTTAATCCAAAAGAGCTCAGCGCCCAGGCTGGGGAAGATGTCTGTTTTTCCCACAATTATGAGGGTGACTCCATAATACCAAATACATATAAGTCAGCTTCCAGTTGCTCCCCGTCACCTCTGCTGCCACTTCCAGCAAGGTAATGAGGTGTGCTGTGCTGTGGGAGAGAAAATCCTTTGAATAAATGCCTCGATCTACTGCACCATGAAGTTTTTTATCTTTCTTTTCCAATACACCATCTGAAACAATTGTCGGAGGTGTTCCTATATGGGATAAAAGGCAAGTGCTACGTACTTAAAAATTTACCTTGCCATTCACTAAAGAGGAGAGCTGCTATTCCCATTAAGCAGTGGAAGTGGAAACTTCACAGGTGATCGCTGTTAATGCCATAGGACTATCCCCAATTGGTGTCTCTATTGTGGGAGAGCTGATGAGTGACCGTTCGGAGCAGATTGGCTGGAAATCATCATAGTGTATAGCTGACACAAGGCGATCTTGACCCTTATAATTTGCGGTCCATCTGATTTGGTAAGAGGCCATCTGGCTCCTTTTTATGTATATCTCCCCTTCAGATCTGAAGTATCCAATCAAGTTTTGCTGAGTGAAAGGTGGCATCACCTTTTTTCATATAACTGTTATTTTTTCACTTTGTCACTTTGTTGCAGTTTGGACGATTTTTTGATACAAATATTTTTGTGAACATTTGTGTTCACTATTCTTTTAGAATTTACTTGGGATGTTTATAGAGTCTCATTTAATAATGTTTCAGTGATTTAGTCATTTGTTTTTTTTTTTTTGTTTTTTTTTTGTTTTTTTTTTTTTTTTCCACTTCAGCGAAATTTTTCTGAGAGACATTATTTCAACTTTATGTGTCAAACTTTATCTCTTCTCATTTTTCACATCATTGTGGATTGTTTCCGTCACTTCTTTATTATTTATTCCCTTCAAGGGTATTATTTATTATTTTTAAAAGCCAACAACGAAGCGCCTCCCATATCTGTAAGCCCACTATTATATAATTTCCTTTTTGTCCCCCCCCCTCCTCCCCTCCCCCCTTCCCCCTTCCCCCTTCCCCCTGTACCCCTCCTGTGTCTGATCCATTCTTTTATGTTATTCATTTATCCACTAGGCTCTGCACCTATTCTTTCTTTCATCTTATCTAAATAAATGTCTGAGGCTTTGTATTTTTTCCAACTTTCCCATCTACTATTATCCCTTTTCTTTCCTCCTTCCATTTTATAGTAATATTCTATTTCCTCTAGCCAATTTCTTATCTCTGGTTTTCCGCATTTTAACCAATTCTTAGGAATCAATGCCTTGGCCGCATTCAAAAGGTTAGGCACTATTGATTTCATGTATTGTTTCTTAGGTTTGTTATGTATATGGAAAAGACAAGTCCAGATATTTTGTTCTATTTCTTCTCCAGTTATTTCCTTTATGATCTTTAACACTTCCTTCCAGTATTCCGTTATTATTGGGCATTCCCACCATATGTGTATGATCGTTGCTGATTGGCCACATTTTCTCCAACACAAGGGTGTTTTGTCCTGTTGAAATTTATGTATTCTTACTGGGGTCATATACCATCTTGATACTAATTTATAGTTCATTTCGATAGTCTTCATATCCCAGGCCTTATTATATCCCATTTCAATCATTTTTTCCACTTTTTGGTTATCTATTTTTAAGTTCAGCTCTTTTTCCCATTGTTTTATGTATTCTGGTCTTTCTTGTGCTTCCAAGTCTGTCAGTATATTGTAAATTTTTGATGTTCCGTTTTTTAATGGTATTTCCTTACTACATAGCTTTTCCAGTGCGGTTAGTTTCGTTACATCTCTCAGTGGGTGTGGAATTGTGCTTACTAAGTGCCTTAATTGATTGTAGTTCCATTCATTCATCTTCCATCCGTTCATTTCCTCTAAGTCTGCTCGTGTTCTTATTTTGCCATTTCTGGTGATATCTTTTAATTGTGGATTACCTATACCTTGAGTTCCAAATATTTCCTTCCCGGGGGTGAAAAAGTTCGATCCTGTGAGTGCTAACAGTGGTGAATTGTTTTTCCATTCATTCTTTAGGTGAGTGGTGTCCCAAATTTTTAAAACATTTTTTGTTATTTCATGTGTATCTGTGTCCAGTGTTCTGTATTTCGGTGGTATCCAAATAATCTTATGCAGTGTGACTCCGCTTATTATGTTTTCCATTTCAACCCATTTTTTTTCACTTTTCTCGTTTGTCCACTCTAACATTCGTGTTAATACTATGGCTTTATAGTACCTGCTTATATCTGGAGCGGCCAGGCCTCCATGCTCCCTTTTCCTTGTAATCAGCGTGTATTTAATTCTTGTTTTTTTGTTAAACCATATGTATTTTATCAACATTGTTTTAATTATTTTAAAAAAGCTCTGGGGGATTTTAACTGGTAGCATCTGTAATCTGTAATTTATTTTAGGTAATATCATCATCTTAAACATATTTATTCTTCCTATCCATGAAAGTGGCTGTATTCTTAACTTTTTCATTTCTTCTTTGACCTCATTGATCAGTGGAATAAAGTTTGCCTGGTAGATCTTTTCAACTCTGGAAGTTATTTTTATTCCAAGGTAGTTCAGTTCTTTTACCCAGGTAAATGGGAATTCCTTTTGTAAAAACTGGGCTTCCTTTTTCTCTAATCCTATATTTAATATTTCCGTTTTCATTGGGTTAATTTTAAAGTTTGACAATTCTCCATATTTTTTTATTTCTTTCAGTATATTTGGGAGTGACACTCTTGGGTTGGAGACGTACATCAAGATGTCGTCCGCATAGGCTGCGATCTTATGCTCTTTTCCTCCTACTCTCGCTCCTTCCACCTCTTTGTTATTTCGGAGTGTTGCTAATAGTGGTTCTAAGGCCAGTACGTATAGTAGTGGAGACAATGGGCAGCCTTGCCGTGTTCCGTTCTGCATCTCAATTCTTGGAGAAAGTCTACCATTTACTTTTACGACTGCTGTCGGGCCGTTATACAAGTTTGTTATCCATTTCATCATTTTTGTCCTAATACCCAAGTGCCGTAATGTATCCATCATGAAACCCCAGTCTACCCTGTCAAATGCTTTTTCAGCATCCAATGACAGGAATAGAACTGGGGTCTCCTTCTGCACCTTCTTATGCAACATCAGTATTGATTTTAGGCTGTTGTCCCTCCCTTCTCTCCCCGGGACAAAACCTGTCTGGTCCGGGTTGATCCACTGTGGGATTAATTTTTTCATCCTGGTGGCAAGGATCTTGGAGTACAACTTCGTATCGGCGTTCAGTAGGGCTATTGGCCTGTAGCTTGAGCAGTTTACTTTGTCTTTTCCATCTTTTGGTATTATTGTGATATGTGCTAGTAATGATTCACTTCATATTTCTTCTTCTTCACCTATGGAATTCAGGTATTCTGCTAATTTTGGTATCAAGTATTCTTCAAATTTTTTATAATATTTGACCGTAAACCCGTCTGGTCCTGGACTTTTTCCTACGGGGGTTTCCTTTAATGCCAGTTTTATCTCTTCTTGCGTGATATTTTTTTCCAGTTCTTCCAATTGGTCTATTTTTATTTTTGGTAGGTTTGCTTTTATTAGATATTCTTGTATCTTCTTTGTTCTTGTATTCGCTTCTTTCCAACTTTCCTGTCCTTTTATTGCATATAGAGAACTGAAGTACTTTTGAAATGTTATCGCTATATCCGTAGTTTTATTTACCACTTCTCCCTTTTCGTTTTTAATCTTCTCAATATAATTCAAAGATTTCTTTTTTTTTACCAAATTTGCTAGATATTTTCCTGATTTGTTACCCCATTTGAATTTTTCTTGTACTACTCTGTTATACTCCTTCCTTTCTTCTTGTTCCATCCAGTCTTTTAATTGCTCTCGCTTTTGTGATAATAGGCCAAAAATTTTATTATTTATTTGGTTTTTGTGTTTTCGTTCCAATTCATAGATTTCCTTAATCAATTGCTGCATATTTTTTTTCCTTTCTTGTTTTTTTTTTGCCCCTATGGCTATTAATTTGCCCCTAATAACGGATTTGTGCGCCTCCCATATTGTTGCTTTCTGTACCTCTGGTGTGTCGTTTTCCTCGAAGTATCTTTTAATTTCTTCTGTGATACTTTTTTCGGTCTCGGGGTCTTCTAACAGATTTTCATTAATTCTCCATGGCCCCCTTTCGTGTACTTCTCCTTCTATTTTCATTCTCAGCGTTACTGGGCTATGATCTGAAGCAGTTATTATCCCTATTTTTGTTTCTTCTATATCTTCTAGATTTCTATGTTCGACCATGATATAGTCCAATCTGGAGTAACTTTTGTGTACTGATGAATAGTATGTATAATCCTTTGTACTGGGGTGCTGGATTCTCCACGGGTCTATTAGTTGCTGTTCATATAGTATTCTTCTTAATTTCTTTAGTTGTTTTACTTCTCTGTCCCTTACTATTGAGGTACTGTCCATTTTATTGTCCATGCTGAAGTTGAAGTCTCCAGCTAGTATTAATTTTCCTTGTTTGAAATCCATTAGTATTTTTATTATATCGATCAAGTATTTTTTAGGGTTCTTGTTAGGGCAGTAGACGTTGGCCAATGTATATTTTACTCCCTGTATAGTTCCTGTGATAAAAAGATATCGGCCCTCCGGGTCTGTTTTTCTTTGATCTATTAGAAAACGTACGTTTTTCCCTATACCGATGGCTACTCCTTTAGCCCTTCTTATTGGCGAGTCTCCTTGATACCATGTTGGTATATTTCTTGAATATATTTTGGTATTTGAGTTTTGGGATATGTGTGTCTCCTGTAGGAAAATTATTTCTGCATTACTTTTTTCTAGTTCTCGTAAAATGATGTTTCTCTTCCCCGGGGAATTTAGACCTCGGACATTATAGGAAGATATTTTTATACTGTTTACCCTTTCCATTCTTGTTCCTTTTTTTTCCTTTTCCCTTTTTCCTTCCCTTATCTCAGAATAGGTGTGCCTCTGTAACCACTCATATGGATCAGACCTTCCCACCCTCCCTTCCCCTCCCCTCCCCCCTCCCACCCCCCCCCTCCCTTTTTTTTGATATGGGTTTTTTACCCCCATATTCTCTAGAGCTGAGAGCGTTTTACTTTGTTTTGTGGGGCACGCTCTGCCCCCTCTGCTCTATTTATTGTGAGGCGGAGCTCTGTAAGACACCCTATTCCCCCCCTGCCTAAGCACTAATAGGGCGACCCCCTGTCCACTCCGTGCGTCCCTGTCTCCCTCTCCCTGCATTTTTGTTGTGTTTTACCAATCCTTTCACTTTCCTTTTTTCCCATCCCGTCAACCCCAGCCCCCCCCCCTTTCCACTCTAAGGCCCCTTGCACCGTTGTGTGGTATTTTCTCAGATATTAATTTCCTCGAGAGTCCACATCTTGATGTCTGATCCTTGAATTTACTTGCCACTGTAGGTCATCTCTTGCCGTTATTCGCTCCTGACTATTTGCGTATTTTTCCAGTTCTGGGGAGGGGATTTCTAGTTTGTTGCAAAAGTCCGGAATCTCCTCCACATGTCTTAGCCTCGCACTTATTCTGTTTTTCCTTGCTATTAGACATGCTGGAAAACCCCAGTTGTATTGAATTTCTTGCTCCCGGAGGATTTCTAATAATGGCTTTAGTATCCGTCGTCTTTTCAACGTTTCTTGAGATAAGTCTTGAAATATTTGTAATTTACCTCCCGCAAACTCTATTTGTGTTTTCCTCTTTAGGTTTATCCAGATCTGTTTTTTTTCTTCCCATTTTTCGAAGCGTACTATTACATCTCTAGGTGTTTCCCTTGCGAACCTTTGAGGTTTTTTTACTCGAGAGACACTTTCTATTCCTATTGTGTTAGTTGTTTCCTTTCCCAAGATTTGGTTGAAGAGATTGTTCATTTTTTCTATTAGATTTTCTGCTTGTTCTGTTTCCGGTAACCCACGTATTCTCAAGTTTTTCTTTTTATCTCTATTTTCTTGCTCTTCTATTTTATATGATTGTTCCTGTTGTTCCCGTTTTAATTTCTTTATTTCGTCTTCTAGTTCCTTTATGTTTTTTTTATGTAGGTCTACTTTGATCTCTACTTCTTCCACTCTGTTTAACATATATCCCATATCTTTATGGAGTGTTGACATCTCTGCTTTTAGGGAATTCTCTAGTGCCGCGAACATTTTTTCCATATCCTGTTTTGTTGGCAACTGTGGCCCTTGTTGTCCTTCCTCCTTTCCTCTGTCTTCCTCTCCCATTTCTGGCTCCATTCTGGGTTCTGAGAGGTGGCTGGTTTCTGTTTGTACTTTATACTGGCCTTTTTTATCCTTGTTGTCCTTCTCTTTTGTATCTGTTTGTCTGCCCTTTGAACCCACTTGTTTCTCTCCTTTTCCGATTCCTTGCTGTATATACTTGTTCATAGGGCCTGGACTTGGACCAAGGCTGGTCCTAGGTGATTTCGGTATTGCTCCCGCACTTCTTGTTGTTTTCCTCTTCATGTTTGTTTCTATGGCTGGATTTATAAGATCTTCAAAGCTGCCTTCCAGAATACCCCTTGATTGGGGTCTCTTAATGATGAAAAAATCTCCCAGCCTTTTTAAATTGACTTATTTTTACTAATGTTTCTATTATTTCGTTCTCATACCCGGCATCCTCCCCACAATCCAATAATAGAAATAATTAATGAGATATGAGTAGTCCCCGTTTTCCAGAAGTTATGTTACTACCTTAAGTACATTAAGCATTCCTTGTTGCTGTTCAATTGTTTAAGCATTCTTAAGCTGTAAAAAAAAAAAAAAAAAAAAAAAAAAGCGCTCAAAAACGCTATTGCAAAAATGCTAAAAAAAGCTGGAAAAAGTTAAAAAAAAAAAAAAAAAAAAAAGTCACTGCAAAGACACCGGCGTCTTCACAGCGCTTTTCCAGCAGCCCGTGTGCATGGGGGCCCAGATGCTCAGCAAAATAATTCAAATGTTTTAGCGATATAATGCAATCTAATTCAAATATTCAGCAAGATGATTTATGTATTCAGCTGTATAGTTCCAGTATAAGCTTATATGTTCCACATTTTTGTTACTGTGAAATTTCTTCTTATTCTATAGTTTGTACTATCAAGCCTATAATTAATACCATTTGCAAAAAAAGAAAAAAAAAAAAAAAAGAATTTCACAAGAAAGGGGGGGTACTGCAGCAGCAGCAGGCAGGTGGAGGCTGGGAGACAACTCTTCCGTTGGCTTGTCTTTCTTCTTGTCTTTCTTTCACCTTCTCCTTCTCTTCTCCCCTGTTCCCCCCCCCCCCTGTTTTTATTGTTTTTCTTAGCTCACTTGATTCTACTTTTTCAGCTCTTTCGCCTTTTCCCCTGCTTGTTCACTTCAAGACAATTGCAATAGAAAAGAGCCAAAAGAGGAGGAAAAAAAAAAAAACGCTCAAAAACGCTCAAAAACGCCCACAGACGCCATTGCAAAAACGCAGAGAAAAGCCAAAAAAGTTAAAAAAAAATGTTCTCCCAACAGCCCATGTGCATGAGGGCCCAGGTGCTCATAAAAATAATTCAAATGTTTTAGCGGTATAATGCAATCTAATTCAAGTATTCAGCAAGATGATTTATATATTCAGCAGTATAGTTCCAGTATGAGCTTATATGTTCCACATTTTGTTACTATGAATTTTCTTCTTATTCTATAGTTTATACTATCGAGCCTATAGTTAATATCATTTGCAAAAAACCAAAACAAACAAAGACCAAAAAAAAAAAAAAAAAAAATCACAAGAAAGGGAGCTACTGCAGCAGCAGCAGCAGCAAGCAGGTGGGGGCTGGGAGGCAACTCTTCCGTTGGCTTGTCTCTCATTCACCTTCTCCTTCTCCCCTGTTTTTATTGTTTTTCTTAGCTCACTTGATTCTACTTTTTCAGCTCTTTCGCCTTCATTTACTTTCATTTACTTTGGCTTTTTATTCCATTTTATTTCGTTTTATTTCAATATGTTCTTTCCCTTTCCCTTTCTTTTATTCTATTACTTTTCCTTTTCACTTCAGGACAATTGCAATAGAAAGAAAGCCAAAAAAAAAAAAAAAAAAAAATACGGTACTTATCTTTTAGTTGTTGTTGAAGTTGGGACAAAAAGAGACACTCACTACAGCTTGTTGCAGTCAGACGCAGGTACAAACTTCCTCTGGCTTACACCACAAGACATCTCAGTGAGTGATGAGCAGGGGGGGCGGGGAGGGAAGCTACCTACACCTTCTCATCAGGCCGATCATTCCTCTCAGCTGCAGGGAGAGGGTTCCCAGGATCCTCACGCCGTGCACAGAGCCATTACCAGGCTCCTCCCTCCATTGGATCAGCACCGTGAGTGATTTAGTCATTTGGATTTATTTATTGTGCAGAGTTATTTATTTATTTATTGTACATATCTATTGCACATCTATTCATTTAGGGTACACATTTTTTATATTGTGTTCACATAATTTGCGCATCTCTTTTATGTCTAGAATGAGGAGACATCAACTTGGGTACAGACAACCTGCCGGATTCTCCTGCGATTATCGCTAGCGGCTGCTATAGCCGCTAGCAATAATCACTGTCTTCTTTCCCCGCCCCCCGGGTGGAGACATTTGATGATTCCCCTGTCAGTACTGTCTGTGTGGCTGCAGGAAAGAAATGTGCACCCTGTATGGCCTGCCTAAAAGTTAGAATCCAAGAGGACATCAAAGAGTTTTTATCTTTAAATATTCTATATTATTTTGTTTACATAGGTCTAGATCCTTTTGTGAGCAGAGGTTATAGTGCCTTAGGCCAAATGTATCAGTTTCCATGAGTCTGTAAACTTGACAGTAAGGCCTCGTACACACAGTATGAAAATCAGAAGGGAAAAGTCTGAAGACGAGCTGTCTACGGGATTTTCGGATCGTTAGTACGGTGCATTCGAAAGATGATTTGACTTTTACATCAGACAAAAGCTGGATGTGCAAGCTATAAAATTTTTGTCGGATGTGAACTCAACATCTGATTTTCGGATGGTCAGTACAGAAATCGTTACACAGAAGTCGAAAGTACAAACACGCATGCTCAGAATCAAGGAATGAGCCGGAAGAGTTCGGTCTTGTAAACTACCGTTCGTAATCTGGAATTAACATTCGTGAAGCGGCAATTGATGACGAAATGCAGTGCACATTCTCAACTTCTTTATTGGGATATAAAAGAAGCTGCTTTGCTGGTGATACTGATGTAGTTATGGCAAACGTATTTTAAAAGGCATATGTTTTGTAGTGATATAAATAATTATTATACAGTACAGTATTTATATAGCGCCAACAGTTTACGTAGCGCTTTACAACTTGAGGGTAGACAGTACAAATACAATACAATTTGATACAGTAGGAATCAGAGGGCCCTGCTCCTTAGAGCTTACAATCTAAGAGGGGAGGTCAAGAGATACAAGAGGTAATAACTGTGGGTGATGTGCTGATTGAGAAGATAAATGTACAGTTGTTAGGTGGGGGCCAGATAGGCTCCTCTGAAGAGATGAGTTTTCAGGGATCGTCTGAAAGTGGATAAAGTAGGAGAAAAACGGACGGATTGGGGTAGAGCATTCCAGAGGATGGGGGAGGCTCTGGAGAAGTCCTGAAGGCGAGCATGGGATGAGGTGACAAGGGAGTTTGAGAGCAGGAGGTCTTGGGAGGAGCGAAGAGAACGATTAGGTTGGTATTTTGTGACTAGGTTAGAGATGTAGCTAGGGGCCAAGTTGTGGATGGCTTTGTAAGTTATAGTTAGTATCTTGAATTTAATTCGGTGACTGAGTGGCAGCCAATGGAGGGATTGGCAGAGGGGTGTAGCAGACGCTGAGCGGTTTGTGTGGTGGATGAGCCTGGCCGCAGCGTTCATGATGGACTGAAGTGGGGATAGCCTATTTAGAGGTAAACCAATGAGGAGGGAGTTGCAGTAGTCAAGGCGGGAGATGACCAGGGAGTGGATTAGAAGCTTTGTGGTGTCGATGGTTAGGAAGGGGCGTATCTTGGAAATGTTGCGAAGACAGAGGCGGCAAGCTTTGGATAGTGATAGAATGTGGGGTCGAAAGGTTAGTTCAGAGTCCAGGATTACACCTAGGACCTTGGCGTGGGGAGATGGGTTGATAGTTGAGCCGTTGATCTTGACAGGGAGATCAGGGGAAGTGGCACCTGAGGGAGGAAATATCATGAGCTCGGTTTTGGATAGGTTGAGTTTGAGAAAGTGATGTGACATCCAGGCTGATATGTCTGCTAATAAGTTGGTAATGCGTGAGGAGACAAGTGGAGAGAGCTGGGGGGTGGAGAGATAGATTTGGGTGTCATCAGCGTAGAGATGATATTTAAAGCCGTGGGAGGCAATCAACTGACCCAAGGAGGTGGTGTAGATTGAGAAAAGGAGAGGTCCGAGAACAGAACCTTGGGGGACCCCAACGGAAAAAGGAAGAGGAGAGGAGGAAGTAGAGTTGTAAGTGACACTGAAGGAGCGGTGGGATAGGTAGGATGAGAACCAGCGAAGAGTACAGTCACGGAGACCAAAGGAGTGGAGTTTTTCGAGGAGGAGGGGGTGGTCCACTGTGTCAAAGGCAGCAGAGAGATCCAGGAGAAGTAGTACAGAATAGTGTCCGTTGGCTTTAGCCATTAGTAGGTCATTTGAGAGTTTAAGGAGAGCAGTTTCCGTGGAGTGTTGAGGGCGAAAACCGGACTGAAGGGGATCAAGAAGTTTATTCATGGTCAGATGGTCACTTAATCGGTTGTAGACCAGTCTTTCAAGAAGTTTGGAGGAGAAGGAGAGTAAGGAGATGGGACGTAAGTTGTTGAGATTGGTGGGATCCAGTGAGGGCTTTTTTAGTATGGGGGTGACTAGCGCATGTTTTAGAGAGTTTGGGAAGATGCCACAAGAGAGGGAGAGGTTGAAAATGTGAGTTAGAGAGCGTAGAATTGAGTCAGAGGGTGAGCGTAGCATTTGCGAGGGAACAGGATCCAGGGGGCAAGTGGTTAGATGAGTGCTAGATAAAAGTTTAGCAACCTCAGTAGTAGTAGCAGGGTTGAATGAGGGAAGTAATGACTGTATCTGTGGACATGGGGTGTTGCATGGGGGAGGTTTTTGCGCATTGGCGATCTCCTCATGAATTGTATCAATCTTAGTTTTGAAGTGATTGGCAATCTCCTGGGCGGTGATTGAGTTGGTGGGTGGAGGCAGTGGAGGACAGAGTAGAGTGTTGAAGGTAGAGAAGAGTTGACGTGGACTGGATGAGAAGGTGTTGATGAGTGTGATAAAGTAGGTCTGTTTGGCAGTGTGAAGGCAGGAGTAGTATTTTAGGAGGGCAGATTTATATTGTGTGAAGTCTTCCTGGGTCTTAGTCTTATGCCACAGGCGCTCAAGAGCGCAGCTACGTTTTCTGAGACCTCTGGTGTCATCTGTTTGCCAGGGTTGTAGCAGTCGGGGCCTAATTCTGCGTGTAGTGAGGGGGGCCAGCTTGTCTAGGGAGGAGGACAGTGAGCTGTTGTAAATGAAAGTAGCTAGGTTGGGGCAGGACAGGGGGGAGATTTTGTCATAGAGGTGATCAGTAGCAGAGTAGAGAAGAGAAGGGTTGAGGTGGCGAAGGTTTCTGCGTGTAACTGTTGGGCGGTTGGAGGGAGAAGAGGTGGAAGACAAGGAGAGAGCAAAACTAATAAGGTGGTGATCAGAGAGTGGGAGTGGATTGTTGGAAAGGTTGCACGGAGTGCACAGATAGGAGAAGGCAAGGTCAAGGGTGTTGCCGTTGGAGTGGGTAGGAGCCTGTATCCATTGCTTCAGGTCAAGCGATGAGGTTAGACTGAGAAGTTTAGAAGTAATAGTAGTGTTAGTGTTGACAGGGATGTTGAAGTCCCCAAGAATAATTGTGGGGATTTCAGAAGAGAGAAAGTAGGGTAGCCAGGCAGAGAAGTCATCAAGAAAGGCTGATACCGGTCCAGGGGGCCGGTAGATGACAGCAATTCTTAGAGAAATGGGAGAGAAAAGACGAATGCAATGTGCCTCAAAAGAGGAGAGTGTCAGAGAGGGAGGTGGGTGAAGAACCTGATAGGTGCTGCATGGGGCTAGAAGGATTCCCACTCCACCTCCCTTCCGTCCACTTGGTCTGGGGGAGTGAGTCCAGAGAAGGCCCCCATGGGAGATGGAAGCAGGAGAAATAGTGTCCGATTCATGAAGCCAGGTTTCAGTAATGGCAAGAAGGTTAAAGGAATTTGTGATGAAGAGGTCGTGGAGGGCGGTGAGTTTGTTGCAGACAGAACGTGCATTCCACAGGGCACAGGAAAAGGGGGGGCTTTTGGAAAGAGGAATATGGACCAAGTTCTGTGGGTTGCGGCTCCTGCCAGAGGGTGTAGGGGGATGGGAGCGTTGGGCAAAGACAGATGATGGTGGCCCAGGGTTTGGGGATATGTCACCAGAGATTAGGAGAAGCAGGAGAGTGAGGGAGGTAATGTGGGACTGTGATTTATGTGAAGGGGCATGTCTCAGAATACTGGAGGTTTTATCAGTGTATGGATGTAGAATGAGCGAGAGTTGGTAAGAGCAGTAGTAGGGGGAAGACAGAAGGCAGGGTGATATGTATAAGCAGGTGGGTGGAGAGGGGGGGTGAAGGTAAGAGAGTTTGAGGAGAGAGGACAGGAGTGTCAGGAGCAGTGGTAGAGAGTGCATGTTACAGAGTGGAAGGAGAGCTTAATAGAGAGACAGGTCACCTGCAGTCTGTTAGCTGTTTTCCAGTGCAGATTGCTGTATTTGTTTGCTTCGTGCAATCGCTGAAGTGCAGAGAATGAAGTGCATAACACTTGTAGAAAGAAACACTTAGAGGAAGAAGCCTTAAGGATAGAAGCCCCTGCAATGTGCTCCCCAGCAATGTGCTACCCCCTTAAGGATGCTCAAATATATACTGTTATAAGGGTGGGGTTGAAGTTCGTTAATTAATCATGAGTGACTATAAGAGTGCCTAGCAATCAAAGTGAACTTTTTGCTTCAAAAGTCAGGATAGCAAGAGGCCAAGACAAGATCAACACATAAAACCTAGGTAAGACAGTTCAGAAAAACAAATAATGTCATGGTTGTTCGCACAGGGCAACAGATAGAGAAGGCCACATACCAGAGACACACACACACACAGAGACAGCAAGCAGATCCCAATTGCAGTTAACGGTGGAAGATGTGGATGAGCTGACACATACCTGTAAAGAGACAGAAGGAATGATCAGGTGAGGCAGAGCTTAGTGCAGAGAATGAAGTGCATAACACTTGTAGAAAGAAACACTTAGAGGAAGAAGCCTTAAGGATAGAAGCCCCTGCAATGTGCTCCCCAGCAATGTGCTACCCCCTTAAGGATGCTCAAATATATACTGTTATAAGGGTGGGGTTGAAGTTCGTTAATTAATCATGAGTGACTATAAGAGTGCCTAGCAATCAAAGTGAACTTTTTGCTTCAAAAGTCAGGATAGCAAGAGGCCAAGACAAGATCAACACATAAAACCTAGGTAAGACAGTTCAGAAAAACAAATAATGTCATGGTTGTTCGCACAGGGCAACAGATAGAGAAGGCCACATACCAGAGACACACACACACACAGAGACAGCAAGCAGATCCCAATTGCAGTTAACGGTGGAAGATGTGGATGAGCTGACACATACCAGAGAGACACACACACACAGAGACAGCAAGCAGATCCCAATTGCAGTTAACGGTGGAAGATGTGGATGAGCTGACACATACCTGTAAAGAGACAGAAGGAATGATCAGGTGAGGCAGAGCTTAGTGCAGAGAATGAAGTGCATAACACTTGTAGAAAGAAACACTTAGAGGAAGAAGCCTTAAGGATAGAAGCCCCTGCAATGTGCTCCCCAGCAATGTGCTACCCCCTTAAGGATGCTCAAATATATACTGTTATAAGGGTGGGGTTGAAGTTCGTTAATTAATCATGAGTGACTATAAGAGTGCCTAGCAATCAAAGTGAACTTTTTGCTTCAAAAGTCAGGATAGCAAGAGGCCAAGACAAGATCAACACATAAAACCTAGGTAAGACAGTTCAGAAAAACAAATAATGTCATGGTTGTTCGCACAGGGCAACAGATAGAGAAGGCCACATACCAGAGACACACACACACACAGAGACAGCAAGCAGATCCCAATTGCAGTTAACGGTGGAAGATGTGGATGAGCTGACACATACCTGTAAAGAGACAGAAGGAATGATCAGGTGAGGCAGAGCTTAGTGCAGAGAATGAAGTTGCATAACACTTGTAGAAAGAAACACTTAGAGGAAGAAGCCTTAAGGATAGAAGCCCCTGCAATGTGCTCCCCAGCAATGTGCTACCCCCTTAAGGATGCTCAAATATATACTGTTATAAGGGTGGGGTTGAAGTTCGTTAATTAATCATGAGTGACTATAAGAGTGCCTAGCAATCAAAGTGAACTTTTTGCTTCAAAAGTCAGGATAGCAAGAGGCCAAGACAAGATCAACACATAAAACCTAGGTAAGACAGTTCAGAAAAACAAATAATGTCATGGTTGTTCGCACAGGGCAACAGATAGAGAAGGCCACATACCAGAGAGACACACACACACAGAGACAGCAAGCAGATCCCAATTGCAGTTAATGGTGGAAGATGTGGATGAGCTGACACATACCAGAGAGACACACACACACAGAGACAGCAAGCAGATCCCAATTGCAGTTAACGGTGGAAGATGGGGATGAGCTGACACATACCTGTAAAGAGACAGAAGGAATGATCAGGTGAGGCAGAGCTTAGTGCAGAGAATGAAGTGCATAACACTTGTAGAAAGAAACACTTAGAGGAAGAAGCCTTAAGGATAGAAGCCCCTGCAATGTGCTCCCCAGCAATGTGCTACCCCCTTAAGGATGCTCAAATATATACTGTTATAAGGTGGGGTTGAAGTTCGTTAATTAATCATGAGTGACTATAAGAGTGCCTAGCAATCAAAGTGAACTTTTTGCTTCAAAAGTCAGGATAGCAAGAGGCCAAGACAAGATCAACACATAAAACCTAGGTAAGACAGTTCAGAAAAACAAATAATGTCATGGTTGTTCGCACAGGGCAACAGATAGAGAAGGCCACATACCAGAGAGACACACACACACAGAGACAGCAAGCAGATCCCAATTGCAGTTAATGGTGGAAGATGTGGATGAGCTGACACATACCAGAGAGACACACACACACAGAGACAGCAAGCAGATCCCAATTGCAGTTAACGGTGGAAGATGTGGATGAGCTGACACATACCTGTAAAGAGACAGAAGGAATGATCAGGTGAGGCAGAGCTTAGTGCAGAGAATGAAGTGCATAACACTTGTAGAAAGAAACACTTAGAGGAAGAAGCCTTAAGGATAGAAGCCCCTGCAATGTGCTCCCAGCAATGTGCTACCCCCTTAAGGATGCTCAAATATATACTGTTATAAGGGTGGGGTTGAAGTTCGTTAATTAATCATGAGTGACTATAAGAGTGCCTAGCAATCAAAGTGAACTTTTTGCTTCAAAAGTCAGGATAGCAAGAGGCCAAGACAAGATCAACACATAAAACCTAGGTAAGACAGTTCAGAAAAACAAATAATGTCATGGTTGTTCGCACAGGGCAACAGATAGAGAAGGCCACATACCAGAGACACACACACACACAGAGACAGCAAGCAGATCCCAATTGCAGTTAACGGTGGAAGATGTGGATGAGCTGACACATACCTGTAAAGAGACAGAAGGAATGATCAGGTGAGGCAGAGCTTAGTGCAGAGAATGAAGTGCATAACACTTGTAGAAAGAAACACTTAGAGGAAGAAGCCTTAAGGATAGAAGCCCCTGCAATGTGCTCCCCAGCATGTGCTACCCCCTTAAGGATGCTCAAATATATACTGTTATAAGGGTGGGGTTGAAGTGCGTTAATTAATCATGAGTGACTATAAGAGTGCCTAGCAATCAAAGTGAACTTTTTGCTTCAAAAGTCAGGATAGCAAGAGGCCAAGACAAGATCAACACATAAAACCTAGGTAAGACAGTTCAGAAAAACAAATAATGTCATGGTTGTTCGCACAGGGCAACAGATAGAGAAGGCCACATACCAGAGACACACACACACACAGAGACAGCAAGCAGATCCCAATTGCAGTTAACGGTGGAAGATGTGGATGAGCTGACACATACCAGAGAGACACACACACACAGAGACAGCAAGCAGATCCCAATTGCAGTTAACGGTGGAAGATGTGGATGAGCTGACACATACCTGTAAAGAGACAGAAGGAATGATCAGGTGAGGCAGAGCTTAGTGCAGAGAATGAAGTGCATAACACTTGTAGAAAGAAACACTTAGAGGAAGAAGCCTTAAGGATAGAAGCCCCTGCAATGTGCTCCCCAGCAATGTGCTACCCCCTTAAGGATGCTCAAATATATACTGTTATAAGGGTGGGGTTGAAGTTCGTTAATTAATCATGAGTGACTATAAGAGTGCCTAGCAATCAAAGTGAACTTTTTGCTTCAAAAGTCAGGATAGCAAGAGGCCAAGACAAGATCAACACATAAAACCTAGGTAAGACAGTTCAGAAAAACAAATAATGTCATGGTTGTTCGCACAGGGCAACAGATAGAGAAGGCCACATACCAGAGACACACACACACACAGAGACAGCAAGC
Organism: Lithobates septentrionalis; assembly: GCA_037952835.1. Lineage (NCBI taxonomy): Eukaryota > Metazoa > Chordata > Amphibia > Anura > Ranidae > Lithobates > Lithobates septentrionalis. The sequence continues at coordinate 1,875,776 of JBBDGP010001790.1, read as the reverse complement.
AGATCCCAATTGCAGTTAACGGTGGAAGATGTGGATGAGCTGACACATACCTGTAAAGAGACAGAAGGAATGATCAGGTGAGGCAGAGCTTAGTGCAGAGAATGAAGTGCATAACACTTGTAGAAAGAAACACTTAGAGGAAGAAGCCTTAAGGATAGAAGCCCCTGCAATGTGCTCCCCAGCAATGTGCTACCCCCTTAAGGATGCTCAAATATATACTGTTATAAGGGTGGGGTTGAAGTTCGTTAATTAATCATGAGTGACTATAAGAGTGCCTAGCAATCAAAGTGAACTTTTTGCTTCAAAAGTCAGGATAGCAAGAGGCCAAGACAAGATCAACACATAAAACCTAGGTAAGACAGTTCAGAAAAACAAATAATGTCATGGTTGTTCGCACAGGGCAACAGATAGAGAAGGCCACATACCAGAGAGACACACACACACAGAGACAGCAAGCAGATCCCAATTGCAGTTAATGGTGGAAGATGTGGATGAGCTGACACATACCAGAGAGACACACACACACAGAGACAGCAAGCAGATCCCAATTGCAGTTAACGGTGGAAGATGTGGATGAGCTGACACATACCTGTAAAGAGACAGAAGGAATGATCAGGTGAGGCAGAGCTTAGTGCAGAGAATGAAGTGCATAACACTTGTAGAAAGAAACACTTAGAGGAAGAAGCCTTAAGGATAGAAGCCCCTGCAATGTGCTCCCCAGCAATGTGCTACCCCCTTAAGGATGCTCAAATATATACTGTTATAAGGGTGGGGTGAAGTTCGTTAATTAATCATGAGTGACTATAAGAGTGCCTAGCAATCAAAGTGAACTTTTTGCTTCAAAAGTCAGGATAGCAAGAGGCCAAGACAAGATCAACACATAAAACCTAGGTAAGACAGTTCAGAAAAACAAATAATGTCATGGTTGTTCGCACAGGGCAACAGATAGAGAAGGCCACATACCAGAGAGACACACACACACAGAGACAGCAAGCAGATCCCATTGCAGTTAATGGTGGAAGATGTGGATGAGCTGACACATACCAGAGAGACACACACACACAGAGACAGCAAGCAGATCCCAATTGCAGTTAACGGTGGAAGATGTGGATGAGCTGACACATACCTGTAAAGAGACAGAAGGAATGATCAGGTGAGGCAGAGCTTAGTGCAGAGAATGAAGTGCATAACACTTGTAGAAAGAAACACTTAGAGGAAGAAGCCTTAAGGATAGAAGCCCCTGCAATGTGCTCCCCAGCAATGTGCTACCCCTTAAGGATGCTCAAATATATACTGTTATAAGGGTGGGTTGAAGTTCGTTAATTAATCATGAGTGACTATAAGAGTGCCTAGCAATCAAAGTGAACTTTTTGCTTCAAAAGTCAGGATAGCAAGAGGCCAAGACAAGATCAACACATAAAACCTAGGTAAGACAGTTCAGAAAAACAAATAATGTCATGGTTGTTCGCACAGGGCACAGATAGAGAAGGCCACATACCAGAGACACACACACACACAGAGACAGCAAGCAGATCCCAATTGCAGTTAACGGTGGAAGATGTGGATGAGCTGACACATACCTGTAAAGAGACAGAAGGAATGATCAGGTGAGGCAGAGCTTAGTGCAGAGAATGAAGTGCATAACACTTGTAGAAAGAAACACTTAGAGGAAGAAGCCTTAAGGATAGAAGCCCCTGCAATGTGCTCCCCAGCAATGTGCTACCCCCTTAAGGATGCTCAAATATATACTGTTATAAGGGTGGGGTTGAAGTTCGTTAATTAATCATGAGTGACTATAAGAGTGCCTAGCAATCAAAGTGAACTTTTTGCTTCAAAAGTCAGGATAGCAAGAGGCCAAGACAAGATCAACACATAAAACCTAGGTAAGACAGTTCAGAAAAACAAATAATGTCATGGTTGTTCGCACAGGGCAACAGATAGAGAAGGCCACATACCAGAGACACACACACACACAGAGACAGCAAGCAGATCCCAATTGCAGTTAACGGTGGAAGATGTGGATGAGCTGACACATACCAGAGAGACACACACACACAGAGACAGCAAGCAGATCCCAATTGCAGTTAACGGTGGAAGATGTGGATGAGCTGACACATACCTGTAAAGAGACAGAAGGAATGATCAGGTGAGGCAGAGCTTAGTGCAGAGAATGAAGTGCATAACACTTGTAGAAAGAAACACTTAGAGGAAGAAGCCTTAAGGATAGAAGCCCCTGCAATGTGCTCCCCAGCAATGTGCTACCCCCTTAAGGATGCTCAAATATATACTGTTATAAGGGTGGGGTTGAAGTTAGTTAATTAATCATGAGTGACTATAAGAGTGCCTAGCAATCAAAGTGAACTTTTTGCTTCAAAAGTCAGGATAGCAAGAGGCCAAGACAAGATCAACACATAAAACCTAGGTAAGACAGTCAGAAAAACAAATAATGTCATGGTTGTTCGCACAGGGCAACAGATAGAGAAGGCCACATACCAGAGAGACACACACACACACGAGAGACAGCAAGCAGATCCCAATTGCAGTTAACGGTGGAAGATGTGGATGAGCTGACACATACCAGAGAGACACACACACACACAGAGACAGCAAGCAGATCCCAATTGCAGTTAACGGTGGAAGATGTGGATGAGCTGACACATACCTGTAAAGAGACAGAAGGAATGATCAGGTGAGGCAGAGCTTAGTGCAGAGAATGAAGTGCATAACACTTGTAGAAAGAAACACTTAGAGGAAGAAGCCTTAAGGATAGAAGCCCCTGCAATGTGCTCCCCAGCAATGTGCTACCCCCTTAAGGATGCTCAAATATATACTGTTATAAGGGTGGGGTTGAAGTTCGTTAATTAATCATGAGTGACTATAAGAGTGCCTAGCAATCAAAGTGAACTTTTTGCTTCAAAAGTCAGGATAGCAAGAGGCCAAGACAAGATCAACACATAAAACCTAGGTAAGACAGTTCAGAAAAACAAATAATGTCATGGTTGTTCGCACAGGGCAACAGATAGAGAAGGCCACATACCAGAGAGACACACACACACAGAGACAGCAAGCAGATCCCAATTGCAGTTAATGGTGGAAGATGTGGATGAGCTGACACATACCAGAGAGACACACACACACAGAGACAGCAAGCAGATCCCAATTGCAGTTAACGGTGGAAGATGTGGATGAGCTGACACATACCTGTAAAGAGACAGAAGGAATGATCAGGTGAGGCAGAGCTTAGTGCAGAGAATGAAGTGCATAACACTTGTAGAAAGAAACACTTAGAGGAAGAAGCCTTAAGGATAGAAGCCCCTGCAATGTGCTCCCCAGCAATGTGCTACCCCCTTAAGGATGCTCAAATATATACTGTTATAAGGGTGGGGTTGAAGTTCGTTAATTAATCATGAGTGACTATAAGAGTGCCTAGCAATCAAAGTGAACTTTTTGCTTCAAAAGTCAGGATAGCAAGAGGCCAAGACAAGATCAACACATAAAACCTAGGTAAGACAGTTCAGAAAAACAAATAATGTCATGGTTGTTCGCACAGGGCAACAGATAGAGAAGGCCACATACCAGAGAGACACACACACACAGAGACAGCAAGCAGATCCCAATTGCAGTTAACGGTGGAAGATGTGGATGAGCTGACACATACCAGAGAGACACACACACACAGAGACAGCAAGCAGATCCCAATTGCAGTTAACGGTGGAAGATGTGGATGAGCTGACACATACCAGAGAGACACACACACACAGAGACAGCAAGCAGATCCCAATTGCAGTTAACGGTGGAAGATGTGGATGAGCTGACACATACCAGAGAGACACACACACACAGAGACAGCAAGCAGATCCCAATTGCAGTTAACGGTGGAAGATGTGGATGAGCTGACACATACCTGTAAAGAGACAGAAGGAATGATCAGGTGAGGCAGAGCTTAGTGCAGAGAATGAAGTGCATAACACTTGTAGAAAGAAACACTTAGAGGAAGAAGCCTTAAGGATAGAAGCCCCTGCAATGTGCTCCCCAGCAATGTGCTACCCCCTTAAGGATGCTCAAATATATACTGTTATAAGGGTGGGGTTGAAGTTCGTTAATTAATCATGAGTGACTATAAGAGTGCCTAGCAATCAAAGTGAACTTTTTGCTTCAAAAGTCAGGATAGCAAGAGGCCAAGACAAGATCAACACATAAAACCTAGGTAAGACAGTTCAGAAAAACAAATAATGTCATGGTTGTTCGCACAGGGCAACAGATAGAGAAGGCCACATACCAGAGAGACACACACACACAGAGACAGCAAGCAGATCCCAATTGCAGTTAACGGTGGAAGATGTGGATGAGCTGACACATACCAGAGAGACACACACACACAGAGACAGCAAGCAGATCCCAATTGCAGTTAACGGTGGAAGATGTGGATGAGCTGACACATACCTGTAAAGAGACAGAAGGAATGATCAGGTGAGGCAGAGCTTAGTGCAGAGAATGAAGTGCATAACACTTGTAGAAAGAAACACTTAGAGGAAGAAGCCTTAAGGATAGAAGCCCCTGCAATGTGCTCCCCAGCAATGTGCTACCCCCTTAAGGATGCTCAAATATATACTGTTATAAGGGTGGGGTTGAAGTTCGTTAATTAATCATGAGTGACTATAAGAGTGCCTAGCAATCAAAGTGAACTTTTTGCTTCAAAAGTCAGGATAGCAAGAGGCCAAGACAAGATCAACACATAAAACCTAGGTAAGACAGTTCAGAAAAACAAATAATGTCATGGTTGTTCGCACAGGGCAACAGATAGAGAAGGCCACATACCAGAGAGACACACACACACACAGAGACAGCAAGCAGATCCCAATTGCAGTTAACGGTGGAAGATGTGGATGAGCTGACACATACCAGAGAGACACACACACACAGAGACAGCAAGCAGATCCCAATTGCAGTTAACGGTGGAAGATGTGGATGAGCTGACACATACCAGAGAGACACACACACACAGAGACAGCAAGCAGATCCCAATTGCAGTTAACGGTGGAAGATGTGGATGAGCTGACACATACCAGAGAGACACACACACACAGAGACAGCAAGCAGATCCCAATTGCAGTTAACGGTGGAAGATGTGGATGAGCTGACACATACCTGTAAAGAGACAGAAGGAATGATCAGGTGAGGCAGAGCTTAGTGCAGAGAATGAAGTGCATAACACTTGTAGAAAGAAACACTTAGAGGAAGAAGCCTTAAGGATAGAAGCCCCTGCAATGTGCTCCCCAGCAATGTGCTACCCCCTTAAGGATGCTCAAATATATACTGTTATAAGGGTGGGGTTGAAGTTCGTTAATTAATCATGAGTGACTATAAGAGTGCCTAGCAATCAAAGTGAACTTTTTGCTTCAAAAGTCAGGATAGCAAGAGGCCAAGACAAGATCAACACATAAAACCTAGGTAAGACAGTTCAGAAAAACAAATAATGTCATGGTTGTTCGCACAGGGCAACAGATAGAGAAGGCCACATACCAGAGAGACACACACACACAGAGACAGCAAGCAGATCCCAATTGCAGTTAACGGTGGAAGATGTGGATGAGCTGACACATACCAGAGAGACACACACACACAGAGACAGCAAGCAGATCCCAATTGCAGTTAACGGTGGAAGATGTGGATGAGCTGACACATACCAGAGAGACACACACACACAGAGACAGCAAGCAGATCCCAATTGCAGTTAACGGTGGAAGATGTGGATGAGCTGACACATACCTGTAAAGAGACAGAAGGAATGATCAGGTGAGGCAGAGCTTAGTGCAGAGAATGAAGTGCATAACACTTGTAGAAAGAAACACTTAGAGGAAGAAGCCTTAAGGATAGAAGCCCCTGCAATGTGCTCCCCAGCAATGTGCTACCCCCTTAAGGATGCTCAAATATATACTGTTATAAGGGTGGGGTTGAAGTTCGTTAATTAATCATGAGTGACTATAAGAGTGCCTAGCAATCAAAGTGAACTTTTTGCTTCAAAAGTCAGGATAGCAAGAGGCCAAGACAAGATCAACACATAAAACCTAGGTAAGACAGTTCAGAAAAACAAATAATGTCATGGTTGTTCGCACAGGGCAACAGATAGAGAAGGCCACATACCAGAGAGACACACACACACACACAGAGACAGCAAGCAGATCCCAATTGCAGTTAACGGTGGAAGATGTGGATGAGCTGACACATACCAGAGAGACACACACACACAGAGACAGCAAGCAGATCCCAATTGCAGTTAACGGTGGAAGATGTGGATGAGCTGACACATACCAGAGAGACACACACACACACAGAGACAGCAAGCAGATCCCAATTGCAGTTAACGGTGGAAGATGTGGATGAGCTGACACATACCTGTAAAGAGACAGAAGGAATGATCAGGTGAGGCAGAGCTTAGTGCAGAGAATGAAGTGCATAACACTTGTAGAAAGAAACACTTAGAGGAAGAAGCCTTAAGGATAGAAGCCCCTGCAATGTGCTCCCCAGCAATGTGCTACCCCCTTAAGGATGCTCAAATATATACTGTTATAAGGGTGGGGTTGAAGTTCGTTAATTAATCATGAGTGACTATAAGAGTGCCTAGCAATCAAAGTGAACTTTTTGCTTCAAAAGTCAGGATAGCAAGAGGCCAAGACAAGATCAACACATAAAACCTAGGTAAGACAGTTCAGAAAAACAAATAATGTCATGGTTGTTCGCACAGGGCAACAGATAGAGAAGGCCACATACCAGAGAGACACACACACACAGAGACAGCAAGCAGATCCCAATTGCAGTTAACGGTGGAAGATGTGGATGAGCTGACACATACCAGAGAGACACACACACACAGAGACAGCAAGCAGATCCCAATTGCAGTTAACGGTGGAAGATGTGGATGAGCTGACACATACCAGAGAGACACACACACACAGAGACAGCAAGCAGATCCCAATTGCAGTTAACGGTGGAAGATGTGGATGAGCTGACACATACCTGTAAAGAGACAGAAGGAATGATCAGGTGAGGCAGAGCTTAGTGCAGAGAATGAAGTGCATAACACTTGTAGAAAGAAACACTTAGAGGAAGAAGCCTTAAGGATAGAAGCCCCTGCAATGTGCTCCCCAGCAATGTGCTACCCCCTTAAGGATGCTCAAATATATACTGTTATAAGGGTGGGGTTGAAGTTCGTTAATTAATCATGAGTGACTATAAGAGTGCCTAGCAATCAAAGTGAACTTTTTGCTTCAAAAGTCAGGATAGCAAGAGGCCAAGACAAGATCAACACATAAAACCTAGGTAAGACAGTTCAGAAAAACAAATAATGTCATGGTTGTTCGCACAGGGCAACAGATAGAGAAGGCCACATACCAGAGAGACACACACACACAGAGACAGCAAGCAGATCCCAATTGCAGTTAACGGTGGAAGATGTGGATGAGCTGACACATACCAGAGAGACACACACACACAGAGACAGCAAGCAGATCCCAATTGCAGTTAACGGTGGAAGATGTGGATGAGCTGACACATACCTGTAAAGAGACAGAAGGAATGATCAGGTGAGGCAGAGCTTAGTGCAGAGAATGAAGTGCATAACACTTGTAGAAAGAAACACTTAGAGGAAGAAGCCTTAAGGATAGAAGCCCCTGCAATGTGCTCCCCAGCAATGTGCTACCCCCTTAAGGATGCTCAAATATATACTGTTATAAGGGTGGGGTTGAAGTTCGTTAATTAATCATGAGTGACTATAAGAGTGCCTAGCAATCAAAGTGAACTTTTTGCTTCAAAAGTCAGGATAGCAAGAGGCCAAGACAAGATCAACACATAAAACCTAGGTAAGACAGTTCAGAAAAACAAATAATGTCATGGTTGTTCGCACAGGGCAACAGATAGAGAAGGCCACATACCAGAGAGACACACACACACAGAGACAGCAAGCAGATCCCAATTGCAGTTAACGGTGGAAGATGTGGATGAGCTGACACATACCAGAGAGACACACACACACACAGAGACAGCAAGCAGATCCCAATTGCAGTTAACGGTGGAAGATGTGGATGAGCTGACACATACCAGAGAGACACACACACACAGAGACAGCAAGCAGATCCCAATTGCAGTTAACGGTGGAAGATGTGGATGAGCTGACACATACCAGAGAGACACACACACAGAGACAGCAAGCAGATCCCAATTGCAGTTAACGGTGGAAGATGTGGATGAGCTGACACATACCTGTAAAGAGACAGAAGGAATGATCAGGTGAGGCAGAGCTTAGTGCAGAGAATGAAGTGCATAACACTTGTAGAAAGAAACACTTAGAGGAAGAAGCCTTAAGGATAGAAGCCCCTGCAATGTGCTCCCCAGCAATGTGCTACCCCCTTAAGGATGCTCAAATATATACTGTTATAAGGGTGGGGTTGAAGTTCGTTAATTAATCATGAGTGACTATAAGAGTGCCTAGCAATCAAAGTGAACTTTTTGCTTCAAAAGTCAGGATAGCAAGAGGCCAAGACAAGATCAACACATAAAACCTAGGTAAGACAGTTCAGAAAAACAAATAATGTCATGGTTGTTCGCACAGGGCAACAGATAGAGAAGGCCACATACCAGAGAGACACACACACACAGAGACAGCAAGCAGATCCCAATTGCAGTTAACGGTGGAAGATGTGGATGAGCTGACACATACCAGAGAGACACACACACACACAGAGACAGCAAGCAGATCCCAATTGCAGTTAACGGTGGAAGATGTGGATGAGCTGACACATACCAGAGAGACACACACACACAGAGACAGCAAGCAGATCCCAATTGCAGTTAACGGTGGAAGATGTGGATGAGCTGACACATACCTGTAAAGAGACAGAAGGAATGATCAGGTGAGGCAGAGCTTAGTGCAGAGAATGAAGTGCATAACACTTGTAGAAAGAAACACTTAGAGGAAGAAGCCTTAAGGATAGAAGCCCCTGCAATGTGCTCCCCAGCAATGTGCTACCCCCTTAAGGATGCTCAAATATATACTGTTATAAGGGTGGGGTTGAAGTTCGTTAATTAATCATGAGTGACTATAAGAGTGCCTAGCAATCAAAGTGAACTTTTTGCTTCAAAAGTCAGGATAGCAAGAGGCCAAGACAAGATCAACACATAAAACCTAGGTAAGACAGTTCAGAAAAACAAATAATGTCATGGTTGTTCGCACAGGGCAACAGATAGAGAAGGCCACATACCAGAGAGACACACACACACACAGAGACAGCAAGCAGATCCCAATTGCAGTTAACGGTGGAAGATGTGGATGAGCTGACACATACCAGAGAGACACACACACACAGAGACAGCAAGCAGATCCCAATTGCAGTTAACGGTGGAAGATGTGGATGAGCTGACACATACCTGTAAAGAGACAGAAGGAATGATCAGGTGAGGCAGAGCTTAGTGCAGAGAATGAAGTGCATAACACTTGTAGAAAGAAACACTTAGAGGAAGAAGCCTTAAGGATAGAAGCCCCTGCAATGTGCTCCCCAGCAATGTGCTACCCCCTTAAGGATGCTCAAATATATACTGTTATAAGGGTGGGGTTGAAGTTCGTTAATTAATCATGAGTGACTATAAGAGTGCCTAGCAATCAAAGTGAACTTTTTGCTTCAAAAGTCAGGATAGCAAGAGGCCAAGACAAGATCAACACATAAAACCTAGGTAAGACAGTTCAGAAAAACAAATAATGTCATGGTTGTTCGCACAGGGCAACAGATAGAGAAGGCCACATACCAGAGAGACACACACACACACAGAGACAGCAAGCAGATCCCAATTGCAGTTAACGGTGGAAGATGTGGATGAGCTGACACATACCAGAGAGACACACACACACAGAGACAGCAAGCAGATCCCAATTGCAGTTAACGGTGGAAGATGTGGATGAGCTGACACATACCAGAGAGACACACACACACAGAGACAGCAAGCAGATCCCAATTGCAGTTAACGGTGGAAGATGTGGATGAGCTGACACATACCAGAGAGACACACACACACAGAGACAGCAAGCAGATCCCAATTGCAGTTAACGGTGGAAGATGTGGATGAGCTGACACATACCAGAGAGACACACACACACAGAGACAGCAAGCAGATCCCAATTGCAGTTAACGGTGGAAGATGTGGATGAGCTGACACATACCAGAGAGACACACACACACACAGACAGCAAGCAGATCCCAATTGCAGTTAACGGTGGAAGATGTGGATGAGCTGACACATACCTGTAAAGAGACAGAAGGAATGATCAGGTGAGGCAGAGCTTAGTGCAGAGAATGAAGTGCATAACACTTGTAGAAAGAAACACTTAGAGGAAGAAGCCTTAAGGATAGAAGCCCCTGCAATGTGCTCCCCAGCAATGTGCTACCCCCTTAAGGATGCTCAAATATATACTGTTATAAGGGTGGGGTTGAAGTTCGTTAATTAATCATGAGTGACTATAAGAGTGCCTAGCAATCAAAGTGAACTTTTTGCTTCAAAAGTCAGGATAGCAAGAGGCCAAGACAAGATCAACACATAAAACCTAGGTAAGACAGTTCAGAAAAACAAATAATGTCATGGTTGTTCGCACAGGGCAACAGATAGAGAAGGCCACATACCAGAGAGACACACACACACAGAGACAGCAAGCAGATCCCAATTGCAGTTAACGGTGGAAGATGTGGATGAGCTGACACATACCTGTAAAGAGACAGAAGGAATGATCAGGTGAGGCAGAGCTTAGTGCAGAGAATGAAGTGCATAACACTTGTAGAAAGAAACACTTAGAGGAAGAAGCCTTAAGGATAGAAGCCCCTGCAATGTGCTCCCCAGCAATGTGCTACCCCCTTAAGGATGCTCAAATATATACTGTTATAAGGGTGGGGTTGAAGTTCGTTAATTAATCATGAGTGACTATAAGAGTGCCTAGCAATCAAAGTGAACTTTTTGCTTCAAAAGTCAGGATAGCAAGAGGCCAAGACAAGATCAACACATAAAACCTAGGTAAGACAGTTCAGAAAAACAAATAATGTCATGGTTGTTCGCACAGGGCAACAGATAGAGAAGGCCACATACCAGAGAGACACACACACACAGAGACAGCAAGCAGATCCCAATTGCAGTTAACGGTGGAAGATGTGGATGAGCTGACACATACCAGAGAGACACACACACACACAGACAGCAAGCAGATCCCAATTGCAGTTAACGGTGGAAGATGTGGATGAGCTGACACATACCTGTAAAGAGACAGAAGGAATGATCAGGTGAGGCAGAGCTTAGTGCAGAGAATGAAGTGCATAACACTTGTAGAAAGAAACACTTAGAGGAAGAAGCCTTAAGGATAGAAGCCCCTGCAATGTGCTCCCCAGCAATGTGCTACCCCCTTAAGGATGCTCAAATATATACTTTTATAAGGGTGGGGTTGAAGTTCGTTAATTAATCATGAGTGACTATAAGAGTGCCTAGCAATCAAAGTGAACTTTTTGCTTCAAAAGTCAGGATAGCAAGAGGCCAAGACAAGATCAACACATAAAACCTAGGTAAGACAGTTCAGAAAAACAAATAATGTCATGGTTGTTCGCACAGGGCAACAGATAGAGAAGGCCACATACCAGAGAGACACACACACACAGAGACAGCAAGCAGATCCCAATTGCAGTTAACGGTGGAAGATGTGGATGAGCTGACACATACCAGAGAGACACACACACACAGAGACAGCAAGCAGATCCCAATTGCAGTTAACGGTGGAAGATGTGGATGAGCTGACACATACCTGTAAAGAGACAGAAGGAATGATCAGGTGAGGCAGAGCTTAGTGCAGAGAATGAAGTGCATAACACTTGTAGAAAGAAACACTTAGAGGAAGAAGCCTTAAGGATAGAAGCCCCTGCAATGTGCTCCCCAGCAATGTGCTACCCCCTTAAGGATGCTCAAATATATACTGTTATAAGGGTGGGGTTGAAGTTCGTTAATTAATCATGAGTGACTATAAGAGTGCCTAGCAATCAAAGTGAACTTTTTGCTTCAAAAGTCAGGATAGCAAGAGGCCAAGACAAGATCAACACATAAAACCTAGGTAAGACAGTTCAGAAAAACAAATAATGTCATGGTTGTTCGCACAGGGCAACAGATAGAGAAGGCCACATACCAGAGAGACACACACACACAGAGACAGCAAGCAGATCCCAATTGCAGTTAACGGTGGAAGATGTGGATGAGCTGACACATACCAGAGAGACACACACACACAGAGACAGCAAGCAGATCCCAATTGCAGTTAACGGTGGAAGATGTGGATGAGCTGACACATACCTGTAAAGAGACAGAAGGAATGATCAGGTGAGGCAGAGCTTAGTGCAGAGAATGAAGTGCATAACACTTGTAGAAAGAAACACTTAGAGGAAGAAGCCTTAAGGATAGAAGCCCCTGCAATGTGCTCCCCAGCAATGTGCTACCCCCTTAAGGATGCTCAAATATATACTGTTATAAGGGTGGGGTTGAAGTTTGTTAATTAATCATGAGTGACTATAAGAGTGCCTAGCAATCAAAGTGAACTTTTTGCTTCAAAAGTCAGGATAGCAAGAGGCCAAGACAAGATCAACACATAAAACCTAGGTAAGACAGTTCAGAAAAACAAATAATGTCATGGTTGTTCGCACAGGGCAACAGATAGAGAAGGCCACATACCAGAGAGACACACACACACAGAGACAGCAAGCAGATCCCAATTGCAGTTAACGGTGGAAGATGTGGATGAGCTGACACATACCAGAGAGACACACACACACAGAGACAGCAAGCAGATCCCAATTGCAGTTAACGGTGGAAGATGTGGATGAGCTGACACATACCAGAGAGACACACACACACAGAGACAGCAAGCAGATCCCAATTGCAGTTAACGGTGGAAGATGTGGATGAGCTGACACATACCAGAGAGACACACACACACAGAGACAGCAAGCAGATCCCAATTGCAGTTAACGGTGGAAGATGTGGATGAGCTGACACATACCTGTAAAGAGACAGAAGGAATGATCAGGTGAGGCAGAGCTTAGTGCAGAGAATGAAGTGCATAACACTTGTAGAAAGAAACACTTAGAGGAAGAAGCCTTAAGGATAGAAGCCCCTGCAATGTGCTCCCCAGCAATGTGCTACCCCCTTAAGGATGCTCAAATATATACTGTTATAAGGGTGGGGTTGAAGTTCGTTAATTAATCATGAGTGACTATAAGAGTGCCTAGCAATCAAAGTGAACTTTTTGCTTCAAAAGTCAGGATAGCAAGAGGCCAAGACAAGATCAACACATAAAACCTAGGTAAGACAGTTCAGAAAAACAAATAATGTCATGGTTGTTCGCACAGGGCAACAGATAGAGAAGGCCACATACCAGAGAGACACACACACACAGACAGCAAGCAGATCCCAATTGCAGTTAACGGTGGAAGATGTGGATGAGCTGACACATACCAGAGAGACACACACACACAGAGACAGCAAGCAGATCCCAATTGCAGTTAACGGTGGAAGATGTGGATGAGCTGACACATACCTGTAAAGAGACAGAAGGAATGATCAGGTGAGGCAGAGCTTAGTGCAGAGAATGAAGTGCATAACACTTGTAGAAAGAAACACTTAGAGGAAGCACCCTTAAGGATAGAAGCCCCTGCAATGTGCTCCCCAGCAATGTGCTACCCCCTTAAGGATGCTCAAATATATACTGTTATAAGGGTGGGGTTGAAGTTCGTTAATTAATCATGAGTGACTATAAGAGTGCCTAGCAATCAAAGTGAACTTTTTGCTTCAAAAGTCAGGATAGCAAGAGGCCAAGACAAGATCAACACATAAAACCTAGGTAAGACAGTTCAGAAAAACAAATAATGTCATGGTTGTTCGCACAGGGCAACAGATAGAGAAGGCCACATACCAGAGAGACACACACACACAGAGACAGCAAGCAGATCCCAATTGCAGTTAACGGTGGAAGATGTGGATGAGCTGACACATACCAGAGAGACACACACACACAGAGACAGCAAGCAGATCCCAATTGCAGTTAACGGTGGAAGATGTGGATGAGCTGACACATACCAGAGAGACACACACACACACAGAGACAGCAAGCAGATCCCAATTGCAGTTAACGGTGGAAGATGTGGATGAGCTGACACATACCTGTAAAGAGACAGAAGGAATGATCAGGTGAGGCAGAGCTTAGTGCAGAGAATGAAGTGCATAACACTTGTAGAAAGAAACACTTAGAGGAAGAAGCCTTAAGGATAGAAGCCCCTGCAATGTGCTCCCCAGCAATGTGCTACCCCCTTAAGGATGCTCAAATATATACTGTTATAAGGGTGGGGTTGAAGTTCGTTAATTAATCATGAGTGACTATAAGAGTGCCTAGCAATCAAAGTGAACTTTTTGCTTCAAAAGTCAGGATAGCAAGAGGCCAAGACAAGATCAACACATAAAACCTAGGTAAGACAGTTCAGAAAAACAAATAATGTCATGGTTGTTCGCACAGGGCAACAGATAGAGAAGGCCACATACCAGAGAGACACACACACACAGAGACAGCAAGCAGATCCCAATTGCAGTTAACGGTGGAAGATGTGGATGAGCTGACACATACCAGAGAGACACACACACACAGAGACAGCAAGCAGATCCCAATTGCAGTTAACGGTGGAAGATGTGGATGAGCTGACACATACCAGAGAGACACACACACACAGAGACAGCAAGCAGATCCCAATTGCAGTTAACGGTGGAAGATGTGGATGAGCTGACACATACCTGTAAAGAGACAGAAGGAATGATCAGGTGAGGCAGAGCTTAGTGCAGAGAATGAAGTGCATAACACTTGTAGAAAGAAACACTTAGAGGAAGAAGCCTTAAGGATAGAAGCCCCTGCAATGTGCTCCCCAGCAATGTGCTACCCCCTTAAGGATGCTCAAATATATACTGTTATAAGGGTGGGGTTGAAGTTCGTTAATTAATCATGAGTGACTATAAGAGTG
The DNA here is from genome assembly GCA_037952835.1 of Lithobates septentrionalis. Lineage (NCBI taxonomy): Eukaryota > Metazoa > Chordata > Amphibia > Anura > Ranidae > Lithobates > Lithobates septentrionalis. The sequence continues at coordinate 1,860,702 of JBBDGP010001790.1, read as the reverse complement.
CCTAGCAATCAAAGTGAACTTTTTGCTTCAAAAGTCAGGATAGCAAGAGGCCAAGACAAGATCAACACATAAAACCTAGGTAAGACAGTTCAGAAAAACAAATAATGTCATGGTTGTTCGCACAGGGCAACAGATAGAGAAGGCCACATACCAGAGAGACACACACACACAGAGACAGCAAGCAGATCCCAATTGCAGTTAACGGTGGAAGATGTGGATGAGCTGACACATACCAGAGAGACACACACACACACAGAGACAGCAAGCAGATCCCAATTGCAGTTAACGGTGGAAGATGTGGATGAGCTGACACATACCTGTAAAGAGACAGAAGGAATGATCAGGTGAGGCAGAGCTTAGTGCAGAGAATGAAGTGCATAACACTTGTAGAAAGAAACACTTAGAGGAAGAAGCCTTAAGGATAGAAGCCCCTGCAATGTGCTCCCCAGCAATGTGCTACCCCCTTAAGGATGCTCAAATATATACTGTTATAAGGGTGGGGTTGAAGTTCGTTAATTAATCATGAGTGACTATAAGAGTGCCTAGCAATCAAAGTGAACTTTTTGCTTCAAAAGTCAGGATAGCAAGAGGCCAAGACAAGATCAACACATAAAACCTAGGTAAGACAGTTCAGAAAAACAAATAATGTCATGGTTGTTCGCACAGGGCAACAGATAGAGAAGGCCACATACCAGAGAGACACACACACACAGAGACAGCAAGCAGATCCCAATTGCAGTTAACGGTGGAAGATGTGGATGAGCTGACACATACCAGAGAGACACACACACACAGAGACAGCAAGCAGATCCCAATTGCAGTTAACGGTGGAAGATGTGGATGAGCTGACACATACCAGAGAGACACACACACACACAGAGACAGCAAGCAGATCCCAATTGCAGTTAACGGTGGAAGATGTGGATGAGCTGACACATACCTGTAAAGAGACAGAAGGAATGATCAGGTGAGGCAGAGCTTAGTGCAGAGAATGAAGTGCATAACACTTGTAGAAAGAAACACTTAGAGGAAGAAGCCTTAAGGATAGAAGCCCCTGCAATGTGCTCCCCAGCAATGTGCTACCCCCTTAAGGATGCTCAAATATATACTGTTATAAGGGTGGGGTTGAAGTTCGTTAATTAATCATGAGTGACTATAAGAGTGCCTAGCAATCAAAGTGAACTTTTTGCTTCAAAAGTCAGGATAGCAAGAGGCCAAGACAAGATCAACACATAAAACCTAGGTAAGACAGTTCAGAAAAACAAATAATGTCATGGTTGTTCGCACAGGGCAACAGATAGAGAAGGCCACATACCAGAGAGACACACACACACAGAGACAGCAAGCAGATCCCAATTGCAGTTAACGGTGGAAGATGTGGATGAGCTGACACATACCAGAGAGACACACACACACAGAGACAGCAAGCAGATCCCAATTGCAGTTAACGGTGGAAGATGTGGATGAGCTGACACATACCAGAGAGACACACACACACAGAGACAGCAAGCAGATCCCAATTGCAGTTAACGGTGGAAGATGTGGATGAGCTGACACATACCTGTAAAGAGACAGAAGGAATGATCAGGTGAGGCAGAGCTTAGTGCAGAGAATGAAGTGCATAACACTTGTAGAAAGAAACACTTAGAGGAAGAAGCCTTAAGGATAGAAGCCCCTGCAATGTGCTCCCCAGTAATGTGCTACCCCCTTAAGGATGCTCAAATATATACTGTTATAAGGGTGGGGTTGAAGTTCGTTAATTAATCATGAGTGACTATAAGAGTGCCTAGCAATCAAAGTGAACTTTTTGCTTCAAAAGTCAGGATAGCAAGAGGCCAAGACAAGATCAACACATAAAACCTAGGTAAGACAGTTCAGAAAAACAAATAATGTCATGGTTGTTCGCACAGGGCAACAGATAGAGAAGGCCACATACCAGAGAGACACACACACACAGAGACAGCAAGCAGATCCCAATTGCAGTTAACGGTGGAAGATGTGGATGAGCTGACACATACCAGAGAGACACACACACACAGAGACAGCAAGCAGATCCCAATTGCAGTTAACGGTGGAAGATGTGGATGAGCTGACACATACCTGTAAAGAGACAGAAGGAATGATCAGGTGAGGCAGAGCTTAGTGCAGAGAATGAAGTGCATAACACTTGTAGAAAGAAACACTTAGAGGAAGAAGCCTTAAGGATAGAAGCCCCTGCAATGTGCTCCCCAGCAATGTGCTACCCCCTTAAGGATGCTCAAATATATACTGTTATAAGGGTGGGGTTGAAGTTCGTTAATTAATCATGAGTGACTATAAGAGTGCCTAGCAATCAAAGTGAACTTTTTGCTTCAAAAGTCAGGATAGCAAGAGGCCAAGACAAGATCAACACATAAAACCTAGGTAAGACAGTTCAGAAAAACAAATAATGTCATGGTTGTTCGCACAGGGCAACAGATAGAGAAGGCCACATACCAGAGAGACACACACACACAGAGACAGCAAGCAGATCCCAATTGCAGTTAACGGTGGAAGATGTGGATGAGCTGACACATACCAGAGAGACACACACACACAGAGACAGCAAGCAGATCCCAATTGCAGTTAACGGTGGAAGATGTGGATGAGCTGACACATACCTGTAAAGAGACAGAAGGAATGATCAGGTGAGGCAGAGCTTAGTGCAGAGAATGAAGTGCATAACACTTGTAGAAAGAAACACTTAGAGGAAGAAGCCTTAAGGATAGAAGCCCCTGCAATGTGCTCCCCAGCAATGTGCTACCCCCTTAAGGATGCTCAAATATATACTGTTATAAGGGTGGGGTTGAAGTTCGTTAATTAATCATGAGTGACTATAAGAGTGCCTAGCAATCAAAGTGAACTTTTTGCTTCAAAAGTCAGGATAGCAAGAGGCCAAGACAAGATCAACACATAAAACCTAGGTAAGACAGTTCAGAAAAACAAATAATGTCATGGTTGTTCGCACAGGGCAACAGATAGAGAAGGCCACATACCAGAGAGACACACACACACAGAGACAGCAAGCAGATCCCAATTGCAGTTAACGGTGGAAGATGTGGATGAGCTGACACATACCAGAGAGACACACACACACAGAGACAGCAAGCAGATCCCAATTGCAGTTAACGGTGGAAGATGTGGATGAGCTGACACATACCTGTAAAGAGACAGAAGGAATGATCAGGTGAGGCAGAGCTTAGTGCAGAGAATGAAGTGCATAACACTTGTAGAAAGAAACACTTAGAGGAAGAAGCCTTAAGGATAGAAGCCCCTGCAATGTGCTCCCCAGCAATGTGCTACCCCCTTAAGGATGCTCAAATATATACTGTTATAAGGGTGGGGTTGAAGTTCGTTAATTAATCATGAGTGACTATAAGAGTGCCTAGCAATCAAAGTGAACTTTTTGCTTCAAAAGTCAGGATAGCAAGAGGCCAAGACAAGATCAACACATAAAACCTAGGTAAGACAGTTCAGAAAAACAAATAATGTCATGGTTGTTCGCACAGGGCAACAGATAGAGAAGGCCACATACCAGAGAGAGACACACACACAGAGACAGCAAGCAGATCCCAATTGCAGTTAACGGTGGAAGATGTGGATGAGCTGACACATACCAGAGAGACACACACACACAGAGACAGCAAGCAGATCCCAATTGCAGTTAACGGTGGAAGATGTGGATGAGCTGACACATACCAGAGAGACACACACACACAGAGACAGCAAGCAGATCCCAATTGCAGTTAACGGTGGAAGATGTGGATGAGCTGACACATACCAGAGAGACACACACACAGAGACAGCAAGCAGATCCCAATTGCAGTTAACGGTGGAAGATGTGGATGAGCTGACACATACCTGTAAAGAGACAGAAGGAATGATCAGGTGAGGCAGAGCTTAGTGCAGAGAATGAAGTGCATAACACTTGTAGAAAGAAACACTTAGAGGAAGAAGCCTTAAGGATAGAAGCCCCTGCAATGTGCTCCCCAGCAATGTGCTACCCCCTTAAGGATGCTCAAATATATACTGTTATAAGGGTGGGGTTGAAGTTCGTTAATTAATCATGAGTGACTATAAGAGTGCCTAGCAATCAAAGTGAACTTTTTGCTTCAAAAGTCAGGATAGCAAGAGGCCAAGACAAGATCAACACATAAAACCTAGGTAAGACAGTTCAGAAAAACAAATAATGTCATGGTTGTTCGCACAGGGCAACAGATAGAGAAGGCCACATACCAGAGAGACACACACACACAGAGACAGCAAGCAGATCCCAATTGCAGTTAACGGTGGAAGATGTGGATGAGCTGACACATACCAGAGAGACACACACACACAGAGACAGCAAGCAGATCCCAATTGCAGTTAACGGTGGAAGATGTGGATGAGCTGACACATACCAGAGAGACACACACACACAGAGACAGCAAGCAGATCCCAATTGCAGTTAACGGTGGAAGATGTGGATGAGCTGACACATACCTGTAAAGAGACAGAAGGAATGATCAGGTGAGGCAGAGCTTAGTGCAGAGAATGAAGTGCATAACACTTGTAGAAAGAAACACTTAGAGGAAGAAGCCTTAAGGATAGAAGCCCCTGCAATGTGCTCCCCAGCAATGTGCTACCCCCTTAAGGATGCTCAAATATATACTGTTATAAGGGTGGGGTTGAAGTTCGTTAATTAATCATGAGTGACTATAAGAGTGCCTAGCAATCAAAGTGAACTTTTTGCTTCAAAAGTCAGGATAGCAAGAGGCCAAGACAAGATCAACACATAAAACCTAGGTAAGACAGTTCAGAAAAACAAATAATGTCATGGTTGTTCGCACAGGGCAACAGATAGAGAAGGCCACATACCAGAGAGACACACACACACAGAGACAGCAAGCAGATCCCAATTGCAGTTAACGGTGGAAGATGTGGATGAGCTGACACATACCAGAGAGACACACACACACAGAGACAGCAAGCAGATCCCAATTGCAGTTAACGGTGGAAGATGTGGATGAGCTGACACATACCTGTAAAGAGACAGAAGGAATGATCAGGTGAGGCAGAGCTTAGTGCAGAGAATGAAGTGCATAACACTTGTAGAAAGAAACACTTAGAGGAAGAAGCCTTAAGGATAGAAGCCCCTGCAATGTGCTCCCCAGCAATGTGCTACCCCCTTAAGGATGCTCAAATATATACTGTTATAAGGGTGGGGTTGAAGTTCGTTAATTAATCATGAGTGACTATAAGAGTGCCTAGCAATCAAAGTGAACTTTTTGCTTCAAAAGTCAGGATAGCAAGAGGCCAAGACAAGATCAACACATAAAACCTAGGTAAGACAGTTCAGAAAAACAAATAATGTCATGGTTGTTCGCACAGGGCAACAGATAGAGAAGGCCACATACCAGAGAGACACACACACACAGAGACAGCAAGCAGATCCCAATTGCAGTTAACGGTGGAAGATGTGGATGAGCTGACACATACCAGAGAGACACACACACACAGAGACAGCAAGCAGATCCCAATTGCAGTTAACGGTGGAAGATGTGGATGAGCTGACACATACCTGTAAAGAGACAGAAGGAATGATCAGGTGAGGCAGAGCTTAGTGCAGAGAATGAAGTGCATAACACTTGTAGAAAGAAACACTTAGAGGAAGAAGCCTTAAGGATAGAAGCCCCTGCAATGTGCTCCCCAGCAATGTGCTACCCCCTTAAGGATGCTCAAATATATACTGTTATAAGGGTGGGGTTGAAGTTCGTTAATTAATCATGAGTGACTATAAGAGTGCCTAGCAATCAAAGTGAACTTTTTGCTTCAAAAGTCAGGATAGCAAGAGGCCAAGACAAGATCAACACATAAAACCTAGGTAAGACAGTTCAGAAAAACAAATAATGTCATGGTTGTTCGCACAGGGCAACAGATAGAGAAGGCCACATACCAGAGAGACACACACACACACAGAGACAGCAAGCAGATCCCAATTGCAGTTAACGGTGGAAGATGTGGATGAGCTGACACATACCAGAGAGACACACACACACACAGAGACAGCAAGCAGATCCCAATTGCAGTTAACGGTGGAAGATGTGGATGAGCTGACACATACCAGAGAGACACACACACACAGAGACAGCAAGCAGATCCCAATTGCAGTTAACGGTGGAAGATGTGGATGAGCTGACACATACCAGAGAGACACACACACACAGAGACAGCAAGCAGATCCCAATTGCAGTTAACGGTGGAAGATGTGGATGAGCTGACACATACCAGAGAGACACACACACACAGAGACAGCAAGCAGATCCCAATTGCAGTTAACGGTGGAAGATGTGGATGAGCTGACACATACCAGAGAGACACACACACACACAGACAGCAAGCAGATCCCAATTGCAGTTAACGGTGGAAGATGTGGATGAGCTGACACATACCTGTAAAGAGACAGAAGGAATGATCAGGTGAGGCAGAGCTTAGTGCAGAGAATGAAGTGCATAACACTTGTAGAAAGAAACACTTAGAGGAAGAAGCCTTAAGGATAGAAGCCCCTGCAATGTGCTCCCCAGCAATGTGCTACCCCCTTAAGGATGCTCAAATATATACTGTTATAAGGGTGGGGTTGAAGTTCGTTAATTAATCATGAGTGACTATAAGAGTGCCTAGCAATCAAAGTGAACTTTTTGCTTCAAAAGTCAGGATAGCAAGAGGCCAAGACAAGATCAACACATAAAACCTAGGTAAGACAGTTCAGAAAAACAAATAATGTCATGGTTGTTCGCACAGGGCAACAGATAGAGAAGGCCACATACCAGAGAGACACACACACACAGAGACAGCAAGCAGATCCCAATTGCAGTTAACGGTGGAAGATGTGGATGAGCTGACACATACCAGAGAGACACACACACACAGAGACAGCAAGCAGATCCCAATTGCAGTTAACGGTGGAAGATGTGGATGAGCTGACACATACCAGAGAGACACACACACACACAGAGACAGCAAGCAGATCCCAATTGCAGTTAACGGTGGAAGATGTGGATGAGCTGACACATACCAGAGAGACACACACACACACAGAGACAGCAAGCAGATCCCAATTGCAGTTAACGGTGGAAGATGTGGATGAGCTGACACATACCAGAGAGACACACACACACAGAGACAGCAAGCAGATCCCAATTGCAGTTAACGGTGGAAGATGTGGATGAGCTGACACATACCAGAGAGACACACACACACAGAGACAGCAAGCAGATCCCAATTGCAGTTAACGGTGGAAGATGTGGATGAGCTGACACATACCAGAGAGACACACACACACAGAGACAGCAAGCAGATCCCAATTGCAGTTAACGGTGGAAGATGTGGATGAGCTGACACATACCAGAGAGACACACACACACAGAGACAGCAAGCAGATCCCAATTGCAGTTAACGGTGGAAGATGTGGATGAGCTGACACATACCTGTAAAGAGACAGAAGGAATGATCAGGTGAGGCAGAGCTTAGTGCAGAGAATGAAGTGCATAACACTTGTAGAAAGAAACACTTAGAGGAAGAAGCCTTAAGGATAGAAGCCCCTGCAATGTGCTCCCCAGCAATGTGCTACCCCCTTAAGGATGCTCAAATATATACTGTTATAAGGGTGGGGTTGAAGTTCGTTAATTAATCATGAGTGACTATAAGAGTGCCTAGCAATCAAAGTGAACTTTTTGCTTCAAAAGTCAGGATAGCAAGAGGCCAAGACAAGATCAACACATAAAACCTAGGTAAGACAGTTCAGAAAAACAAATAATGTCATGGTTGTTCGCACAGGGCAACAGATAGAGAAGGCCACATACCAGAGAGACACACACACACAGAGACAGCAAGCAGATCCCAATTGCAGTTAACGGTGGAAGATGTGGATGAGCTGACACATACCAGAGAGACACACACACACAGAGACAGCAAGCAGATCCCAATTGCAGTTAACGGTGGAAGATGTGGATGAGCTGACACATACCAGAGAGACACACACACACACAGAGACAGCAAGCAGATCCCAATTGCAGTTAACGGTGGAAGATGTGGATGAGCTGACACATACCAGAGAGACACACACACACAGAGACAGCAAGCAGATCCCAATTGCAGTTAACGGTGGAAGATGTGGATGAGCTGACACATACCAGAGAGACACACACACACAGAGACAGCAAGCAGATCCCAATTGCAGTTAACGGTGGAAGATGTGGATGAGCTGACACATACCTGTAAAGAGACAGAAGGAATGATCAGGTGAGGCAGAGCTTAGTGCAGAGAATGAAGTGCATAACACTTGTAGAAAGAAACACTTAGAGGAAGAAGCCTTAAGGATAGAAGCCCCTGCAATGTGCTCCCCAGCAATGTGCTACCCCCTTAAGGATGCTCAAATATATACTGTTATAAGGGTGGGGTTGAAGTTCGTTAATTAATCATGAGTGACTATAAGAGTGCCTAGCAATCAAAGTGAACTTTTTGCTTCAAAAGTCAGGATAGCAAGAGGCCAAGACAAGATCAACACATAAAACCTAGGTAAGACAGTTCAGAAAAACAAATAATGTCATGGTTGTTCGCACAGGGCAACAGATAGAGAAGGCCACATACCAGAGAGACACACACACACAGAGACAGCAAGCAGATCCCAATTGCAGTTAACGGTGGAAGATGTGGATGAGCTGACACATACCAGAGAGACACACACACACAGAGACAGCAAGCAGATCCCAATTGCAGTTAACGGTGGAAGATGTGGATGAGCTGACACATACCTGTAAAGAGACAGAAGGAATGATCAGGTGAGGCAGAGCTTAGTGCAGAGAATGAAGTGCATAACACTTGTAGAAAGAAACACTTAGAGGAAGAAGCCTTAAGGATAGAAGCCCCTGCAATGTGCTCCCCAGCAATGTGCTACCCCCTTAAGGATGCTCAAATATATACTGTTATAAGGGTGGGGTTGAAGTTCGTTAATTAATCATGAGTGACTATAAGAGTGCCTAGCAATCAAAGTGAACTTTTTGCTTCAAAAGTCAGGATAGCAAGAGGCCAAGACAAGATCAACACATAAAACCTAGGTAAGACAGTTCAGAAAAACAAATAATGTCATGGTTGTTCGCACAGGGCAACAGATAGAGAAGGCCACATACCAGAGAGACACACACACACAGAGACAGCAAGCAGATCCCAATTGCAGTTAACGGTGGAAGATGTGGATGAGCTGACACATACCAGAGAGACACACACACACAGAGACAGCAAGCAGATCCCAATTGCAGTTAACGGTGGAAGATGTGGATGAGCTGACACATACCAGAGAGACACACACACACAGAGACAGCAAGCAGATCCCAATTGCAGTTAACGGTGGAAGATGTGGATGAGCTGACACATACCAGAGAGACACACACACACAGAGACAGCAAGCAGATCCCAATTGCAGTTAACGGTGGAAGATGTGGATGAGCTGACACATACCTGTAAAGAGACAGAAGGAATGATCAGGTGAGGCAGAGCTTAGTGCAGAGAATGAAGTGCATAACACTTGTAGAAAGAAACACTTAGAGGAAGAAGCCTTAAGGATAGAAGCCCCTGCAATGTGCTCCCCAGCAATGTGCTACCCCCTTAAGGATGCTCAAATATATACTGTTATAAGGGTGGGGTTGAAGTTCGTTAATTAATCATGAGTGACTATAAGAGTGCCTAGCAATCAAAGTGAACTTTTTGCTTCAAAAGTCAGGATAGCAAGAGGCCAAGACAAGATCAACACATAAAACCTAGGTAAGACAGTTCAGAAAAACAAATAATGTCATGGTTGTTCGCACAGGGCAACAGATAGAGAAGGCCACATACCAGAGAGACACACACACACAGACAGCAAGCAGATCCCAATTGCAGTTAACGGTGGAAGATGTGGATGAGCTGACACATACCAGAGAGACACACACACACAGAGACAGCAAGCAGATCCCAATTGCAGTTAACGGTGGAAGATGTGGATGAGCTGACACATACCTGTAAAGAGACAGAAGGAATGATCAGGTGAGGCAGAGCTTAGTGCAGAGAATGAAGTGCATAACACTTGTAGAAAGAAACACTTAGAGGAAGAAGCCTTAAGGATAGAAGCCCCTGCAATGTGCTCCCCAGCAATGTGCTACCCCCTTAAGGATGCTCAAATATATACTGTTATAAGGGTGGGGTTGAAGTTCGTTAATTAATCATGAGTGACTATAAGAGTGCCTAGCAATCAAAGTGAACTTTTTGCTTCAAAAGTCAGGATAGCAAGAGGCCAAGACAAGATCAACACATAAAACCTAGGTAAGACAGTTCAGAAAAACAAATAATGTCATGGTTGTTCGCACAGGGCAACAGATAGAGAAGGCCACATACCAGAGAGACACACACACACAGAGACAGCAAGCAGATCCCAATTGCAGTTAACGGTGGAAGATGTGGATGAGCTGACACATACCAGAGAGACACACACACACAGAGACAGCAAGCAGATCCCAATTGCAGTTAACGGTGGAAGATGTGGATGAGCTGACACATACCAGAGAGACACACACACACAGAGACAGCAAGCAGATCCCAATTGCAGTTAACGGTGGAAGATGTGGATGAGCTGACACATACCTGTAAAGAGACAGAAGGAATGATCAGGTGAGGCAGAGCTTAGTGCAGAGAATGAAGTGCATAACACTTGTAGAAAGAAACACTTAGAGGAAGAAGCCTTAAGGATAGAAGCCCCTGCAATGTGCTCCCCAGCAATGTGCTACCCCCTTAAGGATGCTCAAATATATACTGTTATAAGGGTGGGGTTGAAGTTCGTTAATTAATCATGAGTGACTATAAGAGTGCCTAGCAATCAAAGTGAACTTTTTGCTTCAAAAGTCAGGATAGCAAGAGGCCAAGACAAGATCAACACATAAAACCTAGGTAAGACAGTTCAGAAAAACAAATAATGTCATGGTTGTTCGCACAGGGCAACAGATAGAGAAGGCCACATACCAGAGAGACACACACACACAGAGACAGCAAGCAGATCCCAATTGCAGTTAACGGTGGAAGATGTGGATGAGCTGACACATACCAGAGAGACACACACACACAGAGACAGCAAGCAGATCCCAATTGCAGTTAACGGTGGAAGATGTGGATGAGCTGACACATACCTGTAAAGAGACAGAAGGAATGATCAGGTGAGGCAGAGCTTAGTGCAGAGAATGAAGTGCATAACACTTGTAGAAAGAAACACTTAGAGGAAGAAGCCTTAAGGATAGAAGCCCCTGCAATGTGCTCCCCAGCAATGTGCTACCCCCTTAAGGATGCTCAAATATATACTGTTATAAGGGTGGGGTTGAAGTTCGTTAATTAATCATGAGTGACTATAAGAGTGCCTAGCAATCAAAGTGAACTTTTTGCTTCAAAAGTCAGGATAGCAAGAGGCCAAGACAAGATCAACACATAAAACCTAGGTAAGACAGTTCAGAAAAACAAATAATGTCATGGTTGTTCGCACAGGGCAACAGATAGAGAAGGCCACATACCAGAGAGAGACACACACACAGAGACAGCAAGCAGATCCCAATTGCAGTTAACGGTGGAAGATGTGGATGAGCTGACACATACCAGAGAGACACACACACACAGAGACAGCAAGCAGATCCCAATTGCAGTTAACGGTGGAAGATGTGGATGAGCTGACACATACCAGAGAGACACACACACACAGAGACAGCAAGCAGATCCCAATTGCAGTTAACGGTGGAAGATGTGGATGAGCTGACACATACCAGAGAGACACACACACAGAGACAGCAAGCAGATCCCAATTGCAGTTAACGGTGGAAGATGTGGATGAGCTGACACATACCTGTAAAGAGACAGAAGGAATGATCAGGTGAGGCAGAGCTTAGTGCAGAGAATGAAGTGCATAACACTTGTAGAAAGAAACACTTAGAGGAAGAAGCCTTAAGGATAGAAGCCCCTGCAATGTGCTCCCCAGCAATGTGCTACCCCCTTAAGGATGCTCAAATATATACTGTTATAAGGGTGGGGTTGAAGTTCGTTAATTAATCATGAGTGACTATAAGAGTGCCTAGCAATCAAAGTGAACTTTTTGCTTCAAAAGTCAGGATAGCAAGAGGCCAAGACAAGATCAACACATAAAACCTAGGTAAGACAGTTCAGAAAAACAAATAATGTCATGGTTGTTCGCACAGGGCAACAGATAGAGAAGGCCACATACCAGAGAGACACACACACACAGAGACAGCAAGCAGATCCCAATTGCAGTTAACGGTGGAAGATGTGGATGAGCTGACACATACCAGAGAGACACACACACACAGAGACAGCAAGCAGATCCCAATTGCAGTTAACGGTGGAAGATGTGGATGAGCTGACACATACCAGAGAGACACACACACACAGAGACAGCAAGCAGATCCCAATTGCAGTTAACGGTGGAAGATGTGGATGAGCTGACACATACCTGTAAAGAGACAGAAGGAATGATCAGGTGAGGCAGAGCTTAGTGCAGAGAATGAAGTGCATAACACTTGTAGAAAGAAACACTTAGAGGAAGAAGCCTTAAGGATAGAAGCCCCTGCAATGTGCTCCCCAGCAATGTGCTACCCCCTTAAGGATGCTCAAATATATACTGTTATAAGGGTGGGGTTGAAGTTCGTTAATTAATCATGAGTGACTATAAGAGTGCCTAGCAATCAAAGTGAACTTTTTGCTTCAAAAGTCAGGATAGCAAGAGGCCAAGACAAGATCAACACATAAAACCTAGGTAAGACAGTTCAGAAAAACAAATAATGTCATGGTTGTTCGCACAGGGCAACAGATAGAGAAGGCCACATACCAGAGAGACACACACACACAGAGACAGCAAGCAGATCCCAATTGCAGTTAACGGTGGAAGATGTGGATGAGCTGACACATACCAGAGAGACACACACACACAGAGACAGCAAGCAGATCCCAATTGCAGTTAACGGTGGAAGATGTGGATGAGCTGACACATACCTGTAAAGAGACAGAAGGAATGATCAGGTGAGGCAGAGCTTAGTGCAGAGAATGAAGTGCATAACACTTGTAGAAAGAAACACTTAGAGGAAGAAGCCTTAAGGATAGAAGCCCCTGCAATGTGCTCCCCAGCAATGTGCTACCCCCTTAAGGATGCTCAAATATATACTGTTATAAGGGTGGGGTTGAAGTTCGTTAATTAATCATGAGTGACTATAAGAGTGCCTAGCAATCAAAGTGAACTTTTTGCTTCAAAAGTCAGGATAGCAAGAGGCCAAGACAAGATCAACACATAAAACCTAGGTAAGACAGTTCAGAAAAACAAATAATGTCATGGTTGTTCGCACAGGGCAACAGATAGAGAAGGCCACATACCAGAGAGACACACACACACAGAGACAGCAAGCAGATCCCAATTGCAGTTAACGGTGGAAGATGTGGATGAGCTGACACATACCAGAGAGACACACACACACAGAGACAGCAAGCAGATCCCAATTGCAGTTAACGGTGGAAGATGTGGATGAGCTGACACATACCTGTAAAGAGACAGAAGGAATGATCAGGTGAGGCAGAGCTTAGTGCAGAGAATGAAGTGCATAACACTTGTAGAAAGAAACACTTAGAGGAAGAAGCCTTAAGGATAGAAGCCCCTGCAATGTGCTCCCCAGCAATGTGCTACCCCCTTAAGGATGCTCAAATATATACTGTTATAAGGGTGGGGTTGAAGTTCGTTAATTAATCATGAGTGACTATAAGAGTGCCTAGCAATCAAAGTGAACTTTTTGCTTCAAAAGTCAGGATAGCAAGAGGCCAAGACAAGATCAACACATAAAACCTAGGTAAGACAGTTCAGAAAAACAAATAATGTCATGGTTGTTCGCACAGGGCAACAGATAGAGAAGGCCACATACCAGAGAGACACACACACACACAGAGACAGCAAGCAGATCCCAATTGCAGTTAACGGTGGAAGATGTGGATGAGCTGACACATACCAGAGAGACACACACACACACAGAGACAGCAAGCAGATCCCAATTGCAGTTAACGGTGGAAGATGTGGATGAGCTGACACATACCAGAGAGACACACACACACAGAGACAGCAAGCAGATCCCAATTGCAGTTAACGGTGGAAGATGTGGATGAGCTGACACATACCAGAGAGACACACACACACAGAGACAGCAAGCAGATCCCAATTGCAGTTAACGGTGGAAGATGTGGATGAGCTGACACATACCAGAGAGACACACACACACAGAGACAGCAAGCAGATCCCAATTGCAGTTAACGGTGGAAGATGTGGATGAGCTGACACATACCAGAGAGACACACACACACACAGACAGCAAGCAGATCCCAATTGCAGTTAACGGTGGAAGATGTGGATGAGCTGACACATACCTGTAAAGAGACAGAAGGAATGATCAGGTGAGGCAGAGCTTAGTGCAGAGAATGAAGTGCATAACACTTGTAGAAAGAAACACTTAGAGGAAGAAGCCTTAAGGATAGAAGCCCCTGCAATGTGCTCCCCAGCAATGTGCTACCCCCTTAAGGATGCTCAAATATATACTGTTATAAGGGTGGGGTTGAAGTTCGTTAATTAATCATGAGTGACTATAAGAGTGCCTAGCAATCAAAGTGAACTTTTTGCTTCAAAAGTCAGGATAGCAAGAGGCCAAGACAAGATCAACACATAAAACCTAGGTAAGACAGTTCAGAAAAACAAATAATGTCATGGTTGTTCGCACAGGGCAACAGATAGAGAAGGCCACATACCAGAGAGACACACACACACAGAGACAGCAAGCAGATCCCAATTGCAGTTAACGGTGGAAGATGTGGATGAGCTGACACATACCAGAGAGACACACACACACAGAGACAGCAAGCAGATCCCAATTGCAGTTAACGGTGGAAGATGTGGATGAGCTGACACATACCAGAGAGACACACACACACACAGAGACAGCAAGCAGATCCCAATTGCAGTTAACGGTGGAAGATGTGGATGAGCTGACACATACCAGAGAGACACACACACACACAGAGACAGCAAGCAGATCCCAATTGCAGTTAACGGTGGAAGATGTGGATGAGCTGACACATACCAGAGAGACACACACACACAGAGACAGCAAGCAGATCCCAATTGCAGTTAACGGTGGAAGATGTGGATGAGCTGACACATACCAGAGAGACACACACACACAGAGACAGCAAGCAGATCCCAATTGCAGTTAACGGTGGAAGATGTGGATGAGCTGACACATACCAGAGAGACACACACACACAGAGACAGCAAGCAGATCCCAATTGCAGTTAACGGTGGAAGATGTGGATGAGCTGACACATACCAGAGAGACACACACACACAGAGACAGCAAGCAGATCCCAATTGCAGTTAACGGTGGAAGATGTGGATGAGCTGACACATACCTGTAAAGAGACAGAAGGAATGATCAGGTGAGGCAGAGCTTAGTGCAGAGAATGAAGTGCATAACACTTGTAGAAAGAAACACTTAGAGGAAGAAGCCTTAAGGATAGAAGCCCCTGCAATGTGCTCCCCAGCAATGTGCTACCCCCTTAAGGATGCTCAAATATATACTGTTATAAGGGTGGGGTTGAAGTTCGTTAATTAATCATGAGTGACTATAAGAGTGCCTAGCAATCAAAGTGAACTTTTTGCTTCAAAAGTCAGGATAGCAAGAGGCCAAGACAAGATCAACACATAAAACCTAGGTAAGACAGTTCAGAAAAACAAATAATGTCATGGTTGTTCGCACAGGGCAACAGATAGAGAAGGCCACATACCAGAGAGACACACACACACAGAGACAGCAAGCAGATCCCAATTGCAGTTAACGGTGGAAGATGTGGATGAGCTGACACATACCAGAGAGACACACACACACAGAGACAGCAAGCAGATCCCAATTGCAGTTAACGGTGGAAGATGTGGATGAGCTGACACATACCAGAGAGACACACACACACAGAGACAGCAAGCAGATCCCAATTGCAGTTAACGGTGGAAGATGTGGATGAGCTGACACATACCAGAGAGACACACACACACAGAGACAGCAAGCAGATCCCAATTGCAGTTAACGGTGGAAGATGTGGATGAGCTGACACATACCAGAGAGACACACACACACAGAGACAGCAAGCAGATCCCAATTGCAGTTAACGGTGGAAGATGTGGATGAGCTGACACATACCAGAGAGAGACACACACACACAGAGACAGCAAGCAGATCCCAATTGCAGTTAACGGTGGAAGATGTGGATGAGCTGACACATACCAGAGAGACACACACACACAGAGACAGCAAGCAGATCCCAATTGCAGTTAACGGTGGAAGATGTGGATGAGCTGACACATACCAGAGAGACACACACACACAGAGACAGCAAGCAGATCCCAATTGCAGTTAACGGTGGAAGATGTGGATGAGCTGACACATACCTGTAAAGAGACAGAAGGAATGATCAGGTGAGGCAGAGCTTAGTGCAGAGAATGAAGTGCATAACACTTGTAGAAAGAAACACTTAGAGGAAGAAGCCTTAAGGATAGAAGCCCCTGCAATGTGCTCCCCAGCAATGTGCTACCCCCTTAAGGATGCTCAAATATATACTTTTATAAGGGTGGGGTTGAAGTTCGTTAATTAATCATGAGTGACTATAAGAGTGCCTAGCAATCAAAGTGAACTTTTTGCTTCAAAAGTCAGGATAGCAAGAGGCCAAGACAAGATCAACACATAAAACCTAGGTAAGACAGTTCAGAAAAACAAATAATGTCATGGTTGTTCGCACAGGGCAACAGATAGAGAAGGCCACATACCAGAGAGACACACACACACAGAGACAGCAAGCAGATCCCAATTGCAGTTAACGGTGGAAGATGTGGATGAGCTGACACATACCAGAGAGACACACACACACAGAGACAGCAAGCAGATCCCAATTGCAGTTAACGGTGGAAGATGTGGATGAGCTGACACATACCAGAGAGACACACACACACAGAGACAGCAAGCAGATCCCAATTGCAGTTAACGGTGGAAGATGTGGATGAGCTGACACATACCAGAGAGACACACACACACAGAGACAGCAAGCAGATCCCAATTGCAGTTAACGGTGGAAGATGTGGATGAGCTGACACATACCAGAGAGACACACACACACAGAGACAGCAAGCAGATCCCAATTGCAGTTAACGGTGGAAGATGTGGATGAGCTGACACATACCAGAGAGACACACACACACAGAGACAGCAAGCAGATCCCAATTGCAGTTAACGGTGGAAGATGTGGATGAGCTGACACATACCAGAGAGACACACACACACAGAGACAGCAAGCAGATCCCAATTGCAGTTAACGGTGGAAGATGTGGATGAGCTGACACATACCAGAGAGACACACACACACAGAGACAGCAAGCAGATCCCAATTGCAGTTAACGGTGGAAGATGTGGATGAGCTGACACATACCAGAGAGACACACACACACAGAGACAGCAAGCAGATCCCAATTGCAGTTAACGGTGGAAGATGTGGATGAGCTGACACATACCAGAGAGACACACACACACAGAGACAGCAAGCAGATCCCAATTGCAGTTAACGGTGGAAGATGTGGATGAGCTGACACATACCAGAGAGACACACACACACAGAGACAGCAAGCAGATCCCAATTGCAGTTAACGGTGGAAGATGTGGATGAGCTGACACATACCAGAGAGACACACACACACAGAGACAGCAAGCAGATCCCAATTGCAGTTAACGGTGGAAGATGTGGATGAGCTGACACATACCTGTAAAGAGACAGAAGGAATGATCAGGTGAGGCAGAGCTTAGTGCAGAGAATGAAGTGCATAACACTTGTAGAAAGAAACACTTAGAGGAAGAAGCCTTAAGGATAGAAGCCCCTGCAATGTGCTCCCCAGCAATATTAACACCCCCTGGTTTAGTTTGCATCAGAACATGCGAACATGCGAACAGGCAAAAAGTTTGAGGGAACATGCAAACCCTATTAAAGTATATGGGACACGAACATGAAAAATCAAAAGTGCTCATTTTAAAGGCCTATATGTAAGTTATTGCCATAAAAAGTGTATGGGGACTCCGATACTGCCCCAGGGGACATGTATCAATGCAAAAAAAGTTTTTATAATGTTTTTCCAGGAGCAGTGATTTTAATAATGCTTACAGTGAAACAATAAAAGTGAAATATTCCTTTAAATTGGCGTGGGTTCCCCCCTCCCCCCCAGTCCATACCAGGCCCTTCAGGTCTGGTATGGATTTTAAGGGAATCTCCATGGCAAAAAAATTGGCGTGGGTTCCCCACAAAATCCATACCGGACCCTTATCCGAGCATGCAGCTTGGAGGACAGGAAAGGGGGGAGCGAGTACCCCCCCCCCGAACCATACCAGGCCACATACCCTCCACACTGGGAGGGTGCTTTGGGGTCTCCCCAAAACACCTTGTCCCTATGTTGATGGGGATAAGGGCCTCATCCCCACAACATGGGGAGGGTACCTTTGGGTTCCCCCCCAGAGCACCTTGCCCACATGTTGATGGGGACAAGAGCCTTCCCGCCAACCCTGGCTATTGGTTGTTGGGGTCTGCGGGTGGGAGGCTTATCGGAAAATGAAACCCCTTTTTAAAAAGGGGGCCCCCAGATCCGCCCCCCCCATGTAAATGGGTATCAGGTACATTGTACCCCTACCTATTCACCAAAAAAAGTGTCAAAAAGTAAAGACCACAATATACAGTTTTTGATAATTCCTTTATTAAAAAAGAAAAAACAAAGCGTCCTGTAATGTCTATCCATCTTCAATCACGCCGCCCATTTGACCCAAAAAATAGAAAAAACAAAAAAAAACAAAAAAACTCAGACTCCATGGGAGGCCTCCTGGCAACTGCTGTCTTTTGGCTTTGACAGCTCTTATATAGGCAGGGGCTAGGCCATCCGCTGACATAACTGGATGACACCACATGACTTCAGAAGGGGGTGGGGTCACTCGGTCACGTCACCAGGTGGCCCTACCCTTGCCTATGAAACAGCTGTCACAGCCAAGAGACAGCAGTCGCCGGGAGGCCTCTCATCGAGGCAGAGTTTTTTTTCTATTTTTTTGGTCCGTCGGGCGGTGTGATTGAAGATAGATGGACATTGCGGGAAACTTTTTTTTTTTTAATAAAGGAATTGTCAAAAACTGTCTGTTGTGGTTTTTACTTTTTGACACTTATTTTGGTGAATGGGTATGGGTACAATGTACAATCTGGGGGCCCACTTGTTAAAGGGGCTTCCAGATTCTGATAAGCCCCCCGCCCGCAGACCCCGACAACCAACGGCCAGGGTTGTTGGGAAGAGGCTCTTGTCCCCATGGGGGCGATTCAGCATGGGGGGACCCTAAAGCACCCTCCACATGCTGATGGTAAGCGGCCTGGTATGGTTCGGGGGGGGGGGGCGCTCGCTCGCTAGACTGCCTGCACTGTATATATATTCTATACTGTCTGCACTGTATATACAGTTGTGCTCATAAGGTTGCATACCCTGGCAGAATTTATGATTTCTTGGCTATTTTTCAGAGAATATGAATGATAACACAAAAACATTTCTTTCACTCATGATTTATTATCAATCAACTGTGTGTACTCTTTTTAAATCATAATCACAACAGAAACTACCCAAATGACCCTAATCAAAAGTTTACATACCCTTGTGATTTTGGCCTGATAACATGCACACAAGTTGACACAAAGGGGTTTGAATGGCTATTAAAGGTATCCATCCTCACCTGTGATCTGTTTGCTTGTAATTAGTGTGTGTGTCAAAGGTCAATGCGTTTCTGAACACCTGACAGACCCTTGCATCTTTCATCCAGTGCTGCACTGACGTTTCTGGATTCTGAGTCATAGGAAAAGCAAAAGAATTGTCAAAGGATCTGTGGGAAAAGGTAGTTGAACTGTATAAAACAGGAAAGGGATATAAAAAGATATCCAGGGAATTGAGAATGCCAATCAGCAGTGTTCAGACTCTAATCAAGAAGTGGAAAATGAGGGGTTCTGTTGAAACCAAACCACTGTCAGGTAGACCAACTAAAATTTCAGCCACAACTGCCAGGAAAATTGTTCAGGATGCAAAGAAAAACATACAAATACTTCAGGTGAAATACAGGACTCTCTGAAAACATGTGGTGTGGCTGTCTCAAGGTGCACAATAAGGAGGCACTTGAAGAAAGATGGGCTGCATGGTCGAGTCGCCAGAAGAAAGCCATTATTATGCAAATGCCAAAAAGTATCCCGCTTACAATATGCCAAACAGCACAGAGACAAGCCTCAAACCTTCTGGCACAAAGTCATTTGGAGTGATGAGACAAAAATTGAGTCAACAAGGCCTATGATGAAAGGTACGGAGGTGGATCGCTGATGTTTTGGGGATGTGTGAGCTACAAAGGCACAGGAAATTTGGTCAAAATTTTTGGCAAGATGAATGCAGTACCATATCAAAAAATACTGGAGGAACATATGCATTCATCAGCCAGGAAGCTGCGCATGGGACGTACTTGGACATTCCAACATGACAATGATCCAAAACACAAGGCCAAGTTGACCTGTTATTGGCTACAGCAGAATAAAGTGAAGGCTCTGGAGTGGCCATCTCAGTCTCCTGACCTCAATATCATTGAGCCACTCTGGGGAGATCTCAAACGTGCAGTTCATGCAAGACAGCCCAAGAATTTACAGGAACTGGAGGCATTTTGCAAAGAGGAATGGGCAGCTTTACCATCTGAGAAAAGCCTCATCCACTAATACCACAAAAGACTTCAAGCTGTCATTGATGGTAAAGGGGGCAATACATGGTATTAAGAACTAGGGTATGTAAACTTTTGATCAGCTTCATTTGGATAGTTTCTGTTGCCGTTATGATTTAAAAAGAGTAAACACAGTTGATAATAAATGGCTTCAGCCAAACACTAACCATGAGTGAAAGAAATGTTCTTGTGTTATCATTCATATTCTCTGAAAAATGGCCAAGAAATCATAACTTATGCCAGGGTATGTAAACTTATGAGCACAACTGTATGTGTGTGTATGTGTAGACAGACAGACAGACAGACAGACAGACAGACAGACAGACAGACAGACAGACAGACAGACAGACAGACAGACAGACAGACAGACAGACAGACAGACATATTAAACTGCCTGCACGCCACTAACTAACCTGGCTAATCTAGCTCAAGTTCTCTCAATCTCCTCCATGTATCACACTACAAAAGACTGCCGTGTAAGTAGCCTTATATGGTGTGGGGCGTGGACTTGAGCCATGATTGGCCAAAGACACCCTGCCTTTGGCCAATCGTGGCTCTCACAGCAGATCGGGCTGTGATTGGCCAAAGCATGCAGGTCAGGTGCATGCTTTGGCCAATCAGCAGTCGTCAATGCACTGCAATCTCGCAGTGCATTATGGGGTGCTCTGCGGCGCTCAAATTTGTAGTGAACATCCCATATGTTTGGCTCGTTTGCGAACAAACGAACACCCGATGTTCAATTCGAACATCGGAACCTTCCCTATCAGCAATAGGAACAATAGTGATCAGGGAAGTGTATATAAGCTGCCCCATATATAGGCAGATATAAGCTTACTAGATATAGCCAAATATTATCCCTATTGGGAGTAGCTTTATCCTACCTCCATAGACTGTAGCATTGACCCACTAATACTCATGGTTAATACAGCTCGGCCACAGGTTATACAATTAGTAAAAGTTGAAAATGAAAATTTAACGCTTGACGGAGTGCTTCATTCCTTGTCTGGAGCATCAACACAGCCTATTCCTCTGCAGAATACACAAAAAATTAAATTCAGCTTTGAAATAAATTATGCTATTATGCACAGATGTTGCTGCTTGGTTAAAGCACATTCAAATGCTTTAAATGTAATAATTCAGCAAGCTTATTGTGTAATATATTATGTTTAAATCTCTGTTGAGCCGTTGATTCATTATTCTGTGATATCATGCAGCATTTGTAAGTTTTATCAAATTTTATAATGTGAAGTGAGCCAGATATATATATAGAAAAAATTACACTATAAAAATTAATCTTAAAATTAAAATATAATATGGGAACTGCTCAGGTGTTTATCAAATTGGACAAAACATGGAGAAGCGACCACAAATTACTGCAAGGGTGATTTACGATGACCATCCTTTCTGTTCCCATTGTGGAAGTTATAAGTTCTAGAAACACCAAACAATCAATGTTTAAATCTCACAAAACCAAGTTAAAAAGAAGATCGGAATTCAATTATTTCTTTCTGAGCCATTCCTAATTAATAAGTTAATTTTGAAAGGACTCAAAATAAAATCCAATATGAAAGTGTTAGACATTACTGAGACATTTTAACTTCTTTCAGAAGATAGAAGAAGTATATAGCAGAAGTATACTGTAGTCTTTGTAATAGTTTTATGGTATACAATGATACCAGTTTGGGGTAAAAAATCTTATAAAACAATGTTGATGCTTTAAAAATCGTCTTTCTATTTAAAGTCTGTAATTGTGCTGTAATGGTTATGTTTTAGGGCCATGGAACATTTGGGGTCCTGTCACTGGTGACAACTCAGTATTAAGAATAGAGGAACCAGTGGCAGTAAAACATGGTGTCACCCTGCCCCCCTCCACCAAGTATAGTCCCCCCTCAGTACAGACCCACCTTCCTCAATCCAGACCCCCCCCTCCACTAAGTATAGATCCTCCTTCCTCAGTACAGAACCCCTCTACACTAAGTATAGACCCCCTCTCCCTCAGTCAAGACCCCCTCTCCACTAAGTACAGACCCCCTCCCTCAGTACAGACCACCTTCTTCACTAAGTATAGACCCCCCTTCCACTAAGTACAGACACCCCTCCTTCAGTCCAAATTCCCCTCCATAGTCCTATACACCATGCTGTACATTATATACAGACCAGTCTGTACCCTGACACTGTGCTATACATTATATACACTGGTCTGTATATTTATAAATGATAGATACCGCGCTTAGGTGAGGCTGGGCTGCTGCCTCCCCTAGGGGCTCCACTAGTGAAGCACCCAAAAATATATGTATATGTGCAAGGGTGGGTGGCGCTGCCTATCACCTGGAGAGTGACCTCCAGTGATGACTAACGGTTTAAAAAGTGCAAGTGCTAATTGGACCACTATGTGGTGTATGCTGGGATCAGATTATGTGTAATAATATGTGGCACTACCTATCCCCTGGAGAGTAACCTCCAAAGATCTGCTAATCCTGGGGAGTTACTAGTTAAACACAAGAGTGTTGCGTACTAGATTAGAATCACCCTGCTGGGCTATTATACCAAGTGCAAAACTGCAATGTTGCCTATGTGAACATATTTAGTGGGTCCATATATATATATATATATATATATATATATATATATATATATATATACAGTACTTCAGAAAGTAACTCTATATAAAAAATTATATATATATATATATATATATATATATATATATATATATATATATATATATATATATATATATAAGCCAACATAAGAGAAAATATAAAAGGAGGAAAAAACTGTTTGTGCAAATTATTTTCCCAACCAAAGAGCCCGTATTAAAGTGCTCTTATATAAGGTAACTTAAACCTTCACATATGTATCCAAAAGTGCATATTACATTGAAAACTTCACATGAAGTTATTAAATAGTGAAAAATAAACTAAAATTTTTTGTGAGTTCATCAAAGAGATAAAGTCTCTTGTGCAAAGCGATCACAAAATAATAAAGGTATATAAGTTCAATCTGTAGTGCTAATTGCATGTGAAACAATCCAAAGTGACTTGTGCAAATCCTGTGCAAACAGCATGAGGTGACTTTCATGCTCCCCTTCAGTTCCCCACTCACCAGATTCTCATACCCCTGCAGGGGTGAACCACTCAAAGTGGGGGTTTGGCTGGAGCTGTCTTCCTCCTTGTTGGGTCAGACCCTAGGATGTCCTGACCTTGTGTTCTTGCTGGGGATAAGCGACGATGAACGTAACTGCCAGCTCCTGGATAATTGCCTTCTTCGTGGCACTTCGGGACCATGGAGTATCCTAAGCAGCAGCTGGCAGTACACTGTATAACTAGTCCCTCTCCTATGGTGGCAGAATTTTTAACAGATATAAAAAAAACTGCTATACATTTATTTCAATTTAATTTAATTTATTAATAATCATACATTTATTGTGGAACTCTCAAATCAGACCCAAGTTAATGATTTAAAGAATTAGACTGCACACTAGATGGAGATACAATTTATGGAGATACAATTTATGATCACATTTAAATATACAGAATGGTATATCAAAGCTGATCCTATTGATAGTTTGGGTAATCTTAAACTTAATTAAATGTAAAAACATACTTGCAATTGTTTATTAACTAATCCATCTCAAGTGAAGCTGGACCCTCCTGTTCTTGTTGTCTGCAGGGGTTTGTCTTTGCTTGGTTTGCCTTTGTTTGGTTTGTGGCTGCTGTGGTGCTGTGCTGGGCACGTGGTCAGTTGTGGCACCGGCTATTTGATGGTTTGACAGTTTGGTTGAGAGCGCTGGCAGATGTGTTGGTTGGCATTCCCAGCATGCTGGAAATGTGGCTTTTTTGTGAAACTGCTCGATCGATGGGTTTAGTTCCACTTTAAGATATTTGGTATAGGGGTTATTAAGGGTTGCTGTCAGATGTGGATAAAGATTATTGGTTACATTACAATTGTTAGTAGATGTTTTGTTGGAATTATAATCGTTGGTATTTTCGAATACACTTAAAGTGATTGATTGTAAAGTCTCGTTTTTTTTCAGCCCCAGAAGATTTTACCCTCGTAATGACCAGGCCATTTTTTGTGATATGACACTGCATTATTTTAACTGACAATTGCATGGGCGTGCGATGCTGTACCCAAACAAAATTGATGTCCTTTTTTTCCCACAAATAGAGCTTTCTTTTGATGGTATTTGTTTACCTCTGCAGATTTTATTTTTTGAGCTATAAACAAAGCAATACGGACCATTAAAAAAAAAAAAAAAAAATTACTTTTTGCTATAATATATATAAAAAATAAATACATAAAAAACACATTTCTTCATCAATTTAGGCCAATATATATTCTACATATTTTTGGTAAAAAAATCCCAATAAGCGTTTATTGATTGGCTTGTGCAAAAGTTATAGCGTCTACAAACTATGGGATAGATTTATGGACTTTCAATTTTTTAATTCTTTTTACTGGTAATGGCAGTGATCACCAATTTTTAGCAGGACTGCGACATTGCGGCGAACAAATCTAACCCGAAGTGACACTTTTTGGGGACCAGTGACACCAATACAGTGATCAGTGCTAAAAAAGTGCACTGAACACTGTATAAATGACACTGGCAGGGAAGGGGTTAACATCAGGGGCGATCAAAGGGTTAAGTGTGTTCCCTGCGAGTGTTTTATAACCGTGTGGGGGATGGACTGTGTACTTCTCTGTCAGAACGGGGATCTGCCTTATTTAGATCCCCGTTCTGCCTCTCAGTGGAGCAATCACAGGTGACTGGTGGACATCGGGTCGCCGGACCCTCGGATTGGCTCCCCCCCACTATGCAGTGGGCGGCGCGCAGGTACATTGTTTTGCGCAATAGAGCCGCCCTGCCGCAGTATATATGCGGTGGGTGGTCTTGAAATGGTTAAAAATACCAAACATATTATACTTACTTGCTCTGTGCAGTGGATTTGCACAGAGCAGCACAGATTCTGCTCTTCTCGGGTCCCTCTTTTGTGTTCCGGGCTCCTCCCTCCTCACGAGTGCCCCTACAGCAAACAGCTGAGTCACAGCTCCCTGTGTACATTCAGACATGGAGCCGCGGCCCAGCCCCACCTGCTTAGTCTTCTCATTGGCTGAATGACTGATTGACAGCAGTGGGAGCCAATGGCACCGTGCTGCTGTCTCAGCCAATGAGGAGGGGATTCCCGGGCAGGCGAGACATTCCTGCAACATTGCTGGATTAGATGGGCTCAGGCAGGCCCGGACTGGCCACAGGGCCGACCGGGCATTTGCCCGGTGGGCCGGGTCCACCGGCCCCGCGGCCTGTTGATGATTAGGCCGCACAGCGGGAGATAAGCGGCGACCGCGGCCTGAACATGGGTAACACAGGCCGCGGCCGCCGCTCGCCTACCGCCATGCAGCCGTACCTGTGTCATCTCTGGCGGCTGCATGGGCTGAGCTGTGTGTCTCTCTCACACACAGCTAAGCCTCAGAGCTGCTCTTCTTCTCCAGGCATAAGTGTCCGCACGGTGGGGAGAGCTGCAGGCTGCTGTGATGATATTCCTCCCTCGCCCCCCTCCCCTTCTCATGTCGGCAGCAGGGGAAGAGAAGGCTTTCCTGTCTGTTCGTTTTCCCTCCCCATTGGCCACAGCGGAGGGCCAATCAGAATCAACTAGAAGGGCATCATGGGAAATGTAGTCCCAGAGCTAGGTGGCCCAATTGTTCTCAGCAGGAAGCAGACTACAGTCCCCAGCATGCACTCTGCTGGGGTGGAAGAGAAAACCCGGAAACAAGCTGAGGAGTGCTTATAGCAGGATATATGGAAAACGAAAGAGAGGACTGTGCTGGGGGAACTAATAGCCCCAGCACCACCAGATAGAGCCACACTGTACCCGCACAACCAGAGAGAGAGAGTCTCGCTGTACCCGCACCACCAGAGAGAGCCATGCTGTACCATGCCACCAGAGAGGGAGCCACGCTGTACCCGCACCACCAGAGAGAGAGCCACGCTGTTCCTGCACCACCAGAGAGAGAGCCACGCTGTTCCTGCACCACCAGAGAGCCACACTGTACCACACCACCAGAGAGGGAGCCACGCTGTACCCGCACCACCAGAGAGAGCCACACTGTACCACACCACCAGAGAGGGAGCCACGCTTTACCTGCACCACCAGAGAGAGCCATGCTGTACCCGCACCACCAGAGAAAGAGAGCCACGCTTTACCCGCACCACCAGAGAAAGACTGCCACGCTGTACCCACACCACCAGAGAAAGAGAGCCACGCTGTACCCACACCACCAGAGAGAGACAGCAACGCTGTACCCGCACCACCAGAGAGAGAGAGGCACGCTGTACCCGCACCACCAGAGAGAGAGAGCCATGCTGTATCCGCAACACCAGAGAGAGCCACGCTGTACTGCATCACCATAGAGAGAGCAGGTCAGTGTCACTGGGCCGTGTGGGCACAATAGGAGACAGACAGTACTGGCATTGTGTGGCCACAATAGGACCGGGACACTGTAATATAAAGGGGACTGCACTGTAATCATTGCAGTGCCCCTTTATACTGCAGTTCCCTTTATATCACAGTGTCCCTGCACATTACAGTGTGGAGGACCGACACCAGCCGTCCCCGCGAATGTCTACCGACCCCCCCCCCCGGTCCCTGGAAAAGTTGGCTGCTCAGTCGAAAATGCCCGGGCCTATTTTTTCTCCCAGGCCTGGGCTCAGGTAAGTATTATGGGGGCTGAGGGAGGCTGCTGCACACAGAAGGTTTTTTATCTTAATGCATAGAATGCATTAAGATAAAAAAAACCTTCTGATTTTACAACCTCTTTAATGCATGTTAATCATTATGCCTTTTCTATTTTTGTTAAAAAGAATGGTTAAGTATCATAATGCAAGAGCAATTGAGATGTAAGTTATGGAACTTTTTTTTATATTATACTATTATACTATTATATTATATATAATATTAGATATTATTAAAAAAATATATATATGTATATGTGTATATATATATATATATATATATATATATATATATATATATATATATATATATATATATATATATATATATATATATATATATATATATATTATATATTACAAATTTAACTATCTATCAGACTATCAGATAGATTTTAGGGTGGGGACCTTATTCAGTAAAGCTCATTGAGTTTGGTGGCATTGGCAATTTGAAAGACTTATCTGTAAACCCGTCTTCCTGGCAGTGTCCCAGTACTCAGCACAGTAGTTTCTGTATATGCATGCTGTAAAGGTGAAAGTCCTCTTTATTCCAACATGCTACATGGTTCTGGAAAATTGAATTTATTTTTCATATTTGCTTAGATAGTTGTTGAAGTAAAACATTGCAATGAAGTAAAACACTTCAACAGCTAGAACCAAAGCAAAGGATATGACAGCAGATACATGTAAACTATGAAGCTCATAAACCGTAGACGTAATCAGGTTAAGTCGCATTGAGTTGGAGTTCAAAAGGGATCAGATTCAGTTGAACATGGAGTCTGTCTGGATTCAGTGACACAGTCCTGCAAATTATTAAGAATCTCCTTCCGCTGACGACAGAGCTACGGATCCCACCTATGTAATGAAATTTTACAGTTCACAGGCAGGAAAAACGTGGGATTTATTTTATACCAGGGTAGAGCAGATTAAATAAATTATACACTAATGAAAGGGTGGTCTGAAGGTTCACAATTGACGCATGTTGTAGAAATCTATGAGAAGGTGCAACCTAGCTCAAACATTCATTTCAATACAATTAGGAAAAGAAAATATTAATATGAGCCGCCCTTGTGAATATCATTCCTAAGCAGCATCTGTGTTACATTAAATAGAAGCCAGTGCTTATACAGATGTGACTCTGTGTGATTTATGATCCACGTTTTATTACTTCCTCTCAGTGGTTCCTGAACAAGTATCTCTGTTAGCTCCTAAAGATGCTTTAAAGTTTGCCTGTCACTTTTTTCAGCTGACAATGTTCTGCAAAGGAGGAGGGTGGTTTTGAGGTTTTTAGAGGTTTTCAAAGTGCCCTGAAAAAAGAGCTTTATTACCTACATCATGTCTTACCACCTGTGTTCCAGATCTTTGTTCTCTTTGAGAGCTATGCCAGCTCAAGTATCTTCAGCACATCTCTAAGATGTCAGATGCCTGGCTCCCCTGCTATGTGCTCTGCTTTCATCCCTAGCTGCTAAGTGACTACTGTGTCCTGTATACTGTGCAGTGGACCCAAGCATCTAACACACCCTTAAAGCTTAACTCTGGGCACAAAAACATTTAATATAAATGCAGTATATACCTTAATAACCACAGCGGATATAAATCTACCACTTTGTGTCCACCAAATGCCTTTTTATGTTCAATATTACCTTGTAAAATAGCAGCAACAGTGTGCTGTACATTGCCTGTGCAGAGAACAGAGCAGAAGGGGGGGGGGGGGGGTACCCAGCAGACCAAACCACCTGCAGAAAACTTCAGGAGGGGGCAGAGACAAAACCAGTCACACTGCACAAGGAGAGGGCAGCAGTGTCCGGTCTTTATTATAGGAAACTCCTGCACACAGGCAACATTTCACACTGGAAGATGTTTGTTTAAACACCGCATGATTTTTTTATTACAAATGTAGCACCCTCTACCTTAGGTAGGTTGCTAAAGGTATTTTTTTTCTTTTAGCCAGTGCAGGTAAATTTAGGCAGGCCTAGCTAAAAGCTAGGCCTGTTTGTTTTTGATCTGGGGGCTGGGAGTGGTGTGAGAGTAGCAGCAGGTGACTGACATGTGGCTTCATCTCTCTGGTGCCTCCTTCTGATTTCTAGAAGGTTCTTGAAAAGAGGTGGGGAGAGAGGATTGGAGTGGCATGAGGTGTATCTGGGAGCCCTGACCAATCCCCAACTAGTTTTGGCAGGGGGCAGGCCCCCCATATATACCCAGGGTCAGCCTGCTGAGGGAGGAGTTGTCGGTGTAAGAACTGAGTGATGGAGTGTTAGGCTGTTGGGGTCTTAGAGGGAGCCCCCTATCTGGGGGGGGGTTGACCTTGGGCCGGGGCTCAGAGAGCTGGGAAGGAGCCCCTCCATACAACCCAAACGAGGGGTGTTCTGAACAGGAGCAGGAGAGAAGAGCAGGAAACACTGCCAGGAAAATCATCAGGAGGGATCCATCTGTGGTTCGGCGAGTGACAGGCACAGTCAGAAGATCTGGGAGAGACATACCATGAGTGGATGTAGAGTCAGAGGGAGAGACTGTGATGTTGCTGGCGTTGGAGACAGGCTGCTGCAGCCAGGAGGGTTGGCAGAGTCTGCACAGGTCTGACTGGGACCAGTAGTCCACCTAGAACACAACTAGCACAAAAAGACTCCTTTCAGTTGCTATTGGTTGCTACACCAAAGGGGATTGCAGACCCATACCAGCAAATGGCAAATCCTTAACCGTTAGGCCTTATTCAGAGTGAGGCCTAACTATGTGCTAGCTGTGCCAGGAACTGAGTATCGCACAGAAGAGGAAGTAAGAGGTCATTAAAGAAGAGTTGTGCTGGAGGAGTCTGAAGCTTTAGGGCAGTGGTTCTCAACTCCTGTCCCCAGGACCCACTAACAGGCCAGTTTTTAAGTATTACGTTGGGAAGATGCAGACTGGAATACTGCAATCACTGAGCAGCAAATGATATCACCTATGATGTATTCAGTTATCTTGCAATCCTGGCCTGTTAGTGGGTCCTGAGGACAGGAGTTGAGAACCACTGCTTTAGAGACTGTGGATAGAGGTTCCAATCAATTACTTATCTATTTGTGCTATTGATCTGGGCATTCAAGTTAAATCACTCAATAAAGCAACAAAAACAAGCTGATTGTTCAGTGAAGAGTGATTGGAAGTGAATGCCGGGCTGGGCATGTGGACAGGTGGAACTACTACACTCAGTGACCCCACGGGGGCACTGCTACACAAACAATTGGATTCATTCTCCACAATTTATTTATTTTTTCACTGCATTGCTTGTTGGATGGCCTATTGATTTGATTCACCTTTATTTATTTGTACAGCATTTTCTGTCATGAACTATTTTATCTTTATATATATTTATTGATGCATTGATTTAATGTGTTTTTTTTTTATTTGCATAGGTCATTTTGTTGTGGTATGAATTGTTTGTTTTTTATATATTTAATTTTGGATAGCTCTGTATGTTGCATAAATAGTTTCACACAGATCTGGAGGAAATACACAAAGCACACCAAGTAAGAATACACATACCCCATGTATCTACACAATATTTTCTTATCTTGGAATTCAGCTTTAAAGGTGTCGGATGCTAAAGTTTCCAGCAAATGATGTAGTTCTGCTGGGAAGTGAATGTTGGCGTGAATGTAAGATTAACACTCTTGTTGACAACTGACTCATTTACAATATAGCAAGTTAACTGGGTTTACAATAAAACATTTTTTAATGTATTTCATGCAGGGAAATAACTAGAAATCATGGGGTCCCATTGTAAAATCTTGATGGGGCCCCTAGATAAACTTCTCTGTAGCACCAGGTGTGAACTGACATAATACGTGTCAATGATCTTAAAGTGGTTCTAAAGGCAGAAGGTTTTTTTATCTTATTGCATTCTATGCAGTAACCACTTAACCAGTTGCCGACCGCCTAACGCAGATATACTGCAGCAGAATGGCACGGGCAGGCAAAATCACGTACCTGGTACGTGATCTGCCTCCCGCGGGCGGGGGGTCCGACCGGACCCCTTCTGGTGCCCGAGGTGGTCGGCTTGTGTCTGGGAGCGATGAGAGGTGAGGGGGAGACCATCCATTCGTGGCCCCCCCTCGCGATCGCTCCCAGCCAATCAGATTCTTCCTCTGCTGCTGTATAGTAAACAGCAGCAGAGGAAATGATGTCATCTCTCCTCGGCTCGGTATTTTCCGTTCCGGCACCGAGGAGAGAAGACATCGATGTGAGTGCACAAACACTACACACACAGTAGAACACGCCAGGCATACATTACACCCCCCATGACCCCCCGATCACCCCCTGATCCCCCCCAATCACCCCCCCCCCCCCCCGTCACACTGACACCAAGCAGTCTGTTTTTTTTCTGATTACTGCATTGGTGTCAGTTTGTGACAGTTAGTGTGGTAGGGCAGTTAGTATTTGCCCCCTTTAGGTCTAGGGTACCCCCTAACCCACTCTAATAAAGTTTTAACCCCTTGATCACCCCCCCCTCGCCAGTGTCACTAAGCGATCGTTTTTCTGATCGCTGTATTAGTGTCACTGGTGACGCTAGTTAGGGAGGTAAATATTTAGGTTCGCCGTCAGCGTTTTATAGCGTCAGGGACCCCCATATACCACCCAATAAAGGTTTTAACCCCTTATTTGCCCCCTAGTTAACCCTTTCACCAGTGATCACCATATAACTAAATATGGGTGTCTTGCGAGCCACAGATGGACTAATGCCTCTAAGGAGTAAACTATTTAAGCTGCAAGCACTGAACCACGTTTCATTGCGTGTAAATAGATATAAAATAGTAAATGTGCCCGCGCTAGTATAGTGTCACATATAAAATATATAATATATAAAAAATATTTTCACATATAAAACACATATAATGTGATAAATAAAACCATACAGGTAAAATATAATGCAAATAACTATAAATGATAAACCACCAAGTGCATATAAAAGTGCAATCGTGGTAATAACTAATAAAAGTGCAACGTGCTGAAATATAAATATCAAAACACTTTCCAGTGACAAATGAGTGTATATCCCAATTATTAAATACAAATCACAAAAAACGTGAATAAATAATGTCCATAAAATAAGTATACATCATGCTTCTTCTGATGGGTGTATAAATCACAACACGTGAAAACTGTGCTCTCCCGTGACACCCCACATGTGCTTGCGCTCACCTTCAGTCGTGTGACACAGTAATTAAACGGTGTCAAAATAAGCATTGGGGCCACTGCTAGGCTCACTCAGGATACAATGATGCAAAGACACTCCTCTCAGGTGAAACTGCTAGGCTCACTCAGGTTACAATGATGCAAAAACACTCCTCTCAGGTAAAACCAAGATCCAAAATGATAGAAGAAACAAACAGAGGGACTCCATAGTGCAATATAGCCAGGACATTTATTAAAAGAATAAAGCCCTCCAAGAGGGTACTCACATTAGATGGGTGCTAGAGTGCACCAGACTGTACAGGTAGAATAATAAGCAGCTGATCGTATGGCGTGCGGTATGGCATGTGCAATCCTCCTCCTCTGCTGACAGCTCCGTCTGGTTATCCCCCAGAGGAAGGCACGAAACCCCTGTGCCGAATACGCGTCGGGGAGGGGTAGGACGGAGCTGTCAGCAGAGGAGGAGGATTGCACATGCCATACCGCACGCCATACGATCAGCTGCTTATTATTCTACCTGTACAGTCTGGTGCACTCTAGCACCCACCTAATGTGAGTACCCTCTTGGAGGGCTTTATTCTTTTAATAAATGTCCTGGCTATATTGCACTATGGAGTCCCTCTGTTTGTTTCTTCTATGATTTTGGATCTTGGTTTTACCTGAGAGGAGTGTTTTTGCATCATTGTAACCTGAGTGAGCCTAGCAGTTTCACCTGAGAGGAGTGTCTTTGCATCATTGTATCCTGAGTGAGCCTAGCAGTGGCCCCAATGCTTATTTTGACACCGTTTAATTACTGTGTCACACGACTGAAGGTGAGCGCAAGCACATGTGGGGTGTCACGGGAGAGCACAGTTTTCACGTGATGTGATTTATACACCCATCAGAAGAAGCATGATGTATACTTATTTTATGGACATTATTTATTCACGTTTTTTGTGATTTGTATTTAATAATTGGGATATACACTCATTTGTCACTGGAAAGTGTTTTGATATTTATATTTCAGCACGTTGCACTTTTATTAGTTATTACCACGATTGCACTTTTATATGCACTTGGTGGTTTATCATTTATAGTTATTTGCATTATAGTTTACCTGTATGGTTTTATTTATCACATTATATGTGTTTTATATGTGAAAATATTTTTTATATATTATATATTTTATATGTGACACTATACTAGCGCGGGCACATTTACTATTTTATATCACCGTATAACTGTTACGGGTGACACTGGTTAGTTTGTTTATTTTTTATAGTGTCAGGGCACCCGCCGTTTATTACCGAATAAAGGTTTAGCCCCCTAATCGCCCGACAGTGATATAACGTAGGTTTTAGGGTCAGATAGGGTCTGCGTCGCCCCAGGCAGCGTCAGATTAGCGCCAGTGCCGCTAAAACCCACGCAGGCAGCATACACCTCCCTTAGTGGTATAGTATCTGAACGGATCAATATCTGATCCGTTCAGATTTATACTGGCGTCCCCAGCAGTTTAGGGTTCCCAAAAACGCAGTTTTAGCAGGAACAGCCCAGATACCTGCTAGCACCTGCATTTTGCCCCTCCGCCCGGCCCACCCAAGTGCAGTATCGATCAATCACTGTCACTTACAAAACACTAAACGCATAACTGCAGCGTTCACAGAGTCAGGCCTGATTCCTGCGATCGCTAACAGTTTTTTTGGTAGCGGTTTGGTGAACTGGTAAGCACCAGCCCCAGGCAGCGTCAGGTTAGTGCCAGTAGCGCTAACACCCACGCATGCACCGTACACCTCCCTTAGTGTTATAGTATCTGAACGGATCAATATCTGATCCGATCAGATCTATACTAGCGTCCCCAGCAGTTTAGGGTTCCCAAAAACGCAGTGTTAGTGGGATCAGCCCAGATACCTGCTAGCACCTGCGTTTTGACCCTCCGCCCGGCCCAGCCCAGCCCAGCCCACCCAAGTGCAGTATCGATCGATCACTGTCACTTACAAAACACTAAACGCATAACTGCAGCGTTCGCAGAGTCAGGCCTGATCCCTGCGATCGCTAACAGTTTTTTTGGTAGCGTTTTGTGAACTGGCAAGCACCAGCGGCCTAGTACACCCCGGTCGTAGTCAAACCAGCACTGCAGTAACATTTGGTGACGTGGCGAGTCCCATAGGTGTAGTTCAAGCTGGTGAGGTGGCAAGCACAAGTAGTGTCCCGCTGCCACCAAGAAGAAGACAAACACAGG
This sequence comes from Lithobates septentrionalis, assembly GCA_037952835.1. NCBI lineage: Eukaryota > Metazoa > Chordata > Amphibia > Anura > Ranidae > Lithobates > Lithobates septentrionalis. Next base: position 1,825,676 of record JBBDGP010001790.1, on the reverse strand, counting down.
CCCGTCGTGCCCATAATGCCCTTCCTGCTGCATTTGCCAATCCTAATTGGAACCCACCACTTCTGCAGCGCCCGTACTTCCCCCATTCACATCCCCAACCAAATGCAGTCGGCTGCATGAGAGGCATCTTCTTTATGTCCTCCTGAGTACCCCTACCCAACAAACCCCCCAAAAAAGATGTTGTGTCTGCAGCAAGCGCGGATATAGGCGTGACACCCGTTATTATTTTCCCTCTTGTCCTGACAATCCTGGTCTTTGCATTGGTGAATGTTTTGAACGCTACCATTCACTAGTTGGGTATTAGCGTAGGGTACAGCATTGCACAGACTAGGCACACTTTCACAGAGTCTCCCAAGATGCCATCGCGTTTTGAGAGACCCGAACCTGGAACCAGTTACAGTTATAAAAGTTACAGTTACAAAAAAAAGTGTAAAAAAAAAAAAAAACACAAAAAAATATATAAGATAAAAAAAATAGTTGTCGTTTTATTGTTCTCTCTATTCTCTCTATTGTTCTGCTCATTTTTACTGTATTCTATTCTGCAATGTTTTATTGTTATTATGTTTTATCATGTTTGCTTTTCAGGTATGCAATTTTTTATACTTTACCGTTTACTGTGTTTTATTGTTAACCATTTTTTTGTCTTCAGGTACGCCATTCACGACTTTGAGTGGTAATACCAGAATGATGCCTGCAGGTTTAGGTATCATCTTGGTATCATTCTTTTCAGCCAGCGGTCGGCTTTCATATAAAAGCAATCCTAGCGGCTAATTAGCCTCTAGACTGCTTTTACAAGCAGTGGGAGGGAATGCCCCCCCCACCGTCTTCCGTGTTTTTCTCTGGCTCTCCTGTCTCAACAGGGAACCTGAGAATGCAGCCGGTGATTCAGCCAGCTGACCATAGAGCTGATCAGAGACCAGAGTGGCTCCAAACATCTCTATGGCCTAAGAAACCGGAAGCTACAAGCATTTCATGACTTAGATTTCGCCGGATGTAAACAGCGCCATTGGGAAATTGGGAAAGCATTTTATCACACCGATCTTGGTGTGGTCAGATGCTTTGAGGGCAGAGAAGAGATCTAGTGTCTAATAGACCCCAATTTTTTCAAAAAAGAGTACCTGTCACTACCTATTGCTATCATAAGGGATATTTACATTCCCTGAGATAACAATAAAAATGATAAAAAAAAATAAAAAATGAAAAGAACAGTTAAAAAAGCAAAAAAATAAGATAAAAAAGCAAAAAAAGAATAAAGAATAAAAAAGCACCCCTGTCCCCCCCCCCTGCTCTCGCGCTAAGGCGAACACAAGCGTTGGTTTGGCGTCCAATGTAAACAGAAATTGCACCATGCATGTGAGGTATCACCGCAAAGGTCAGATCGTGGGCAGTAATTTTAGCAGTGGACCTCCTCTGTAAATCTAAAGTGGTAATGTGGTAACGTGTAAAGGCTTTTAAAGGCTTTTAAAAATGTATTTAGTTTGTCGCCACTGCACGTTTGTTTTAAAGCATGTCATGTTTGGTATCCATGTACTCGACCTAAGATCATTTTTTTTTATTTCATCAAACATTTGGGCCATATAGTGTGGTTTAGTGCATTAAAATTTAAAAAGTGTGTTTTTTCCCAAAAAAATGCGTTTGAAAAATCGCTGCGCAAATACTGTGTGAAAAAAAAAATGAAACACCCACCATTTTAATCTGTAGGGCATTTGCTTTAAAAAAAATATAATGTTTGGGGGTTCAAAGTAATTTTCTTGCAAAAATAAATATTTTTTTCATGTAAACAAAAAGTGTCAGAAAGGGCTGTCTTCAAGTGGTTAGAAGAGAGGGTGATGTGTGACATAAGCTTCTAAATGTTGTGCATAAAATGCCAGGACAGTTCAAAACCCCCCCAAATGACCCCATTTTGGAAAGTAGACACCCCTAGCTATTTGCTGAGAGGCATGTCGAGTCTATGGATTATTTTATATTGTGACACAAGTTGCGGGAAAAAGACAAATATTTTTTAATTTTGCACAAAGTTGTCACTAAATGATATATTGCTCAAGCATGCCATGGGCATATGTGAAATTACACCCCAAAATACATTCTGTTGCTTCTCCTGAGTACGGGGATACCACATGTGTGAGACTTTTTGGGAGCCTAGCCGCCTACAGGACCCCGAAAACCAAGCACCGCCTTCAGGCTTTCTAAGGGCGTAAATTTTTGATTTCACTCTTCACAGCCTATCACAGTTTCGGAGGCCATGGAATGCCCAGGTGGCATAACCCCCCCCCCCCCCAATGACCCTATTTTGGAAAGTAGACACCCCAAGCTATTTGCTGAGAGGTATAGTGAGTATTTTGCAGACCTCACTTTTTGTCACAAAGTATTGAAAAAAGAAAAAAAAAAATGTTTTTTCTTGTCTTTCTTCATTTTCAAAAACAAATGAGAGCTGCAAAATACTCACCATGCCTCTCAGCAAATAGCTTGGGGTGTCTACTTTCCAAAATGGGGTCATTTGGGGGGGAGGGGGGTTGTGTCACTTGGGCATTCCATGGCCTCCGAAACTGTGATAGGCAGTGAAGAGTGAAATCAAAAATTTACGCCCTTAGAAATCCTGAAGGCAGTGATTTGTTTTTCGGGGCCCTGTACACAGCTAGGCTCCCAAAAAGTCCCACACATGTGGTATCCCCGTACTCAGGAGAAGCAGCTGAATGTATTTTAGGGTGCAATTCCACATATGCCCATGGCCTGTGTGAGCAATATATCATTTAGTGACAACTTTTTGTAATTTTTTTTTGTCATTATACAATCACTTGGGACAAAAAAAAATAATATTCAATGGGCTCAACATGCCTCTCAGCAATTTTCTTGGGGTGTCTACTTTCCAAAATGGGGTCATTTGGGGGTTTGTGTACTGCCCTTGCTTTTTAGTACCTCAAGAAATGACATAGGCAGTCATAAACTAAAAGCTGTGTAAATTCCAGAAAATGTATCCTAGTTTGTAGACGCTATAACTTTTGCGCAAACCAATAAATATACGCTTATTGACATTTTTTTTACCAAAGACATGTGGCCGAATACATTTTGGCCTGAATGTATGACTAAAATTAAGTTTATTGGATTTTTTTTATAACAAAAAGTAGAAAATATCATTTTTTTTCAAAATTTTCGGTCTTTTTTCATTTATAGCGCAAAAAATAAAAACCGCAGAGGTGATCAAATACCATCAAAAGTAAGCTCTATTTGTGGGAAGAAAAGGACGCAAATTTCGTTTGGGTACAGCATTGCATGACCGCGCAATTATCAGTTAAAGCGACGCAGTGCCAAATTGTAAAAAGTGCTCTGGTCAGGAAGGGGGTAAATCCTTCCGGGGCTGAAGTCGTTAACAACCGCGCTATAGCCAAATGACGGCTACAGCGTGGCTTGATATCTCTGGGAGGGCATACTATGATGTCCTCCCAGAATCGCGCACCTGGGAATATCTGGACCCGGCGCATCACAGATCACGATGACAGTGACCATTTAACTCGTGATCACGCCGTCCAATGACGGCATGATCACTTGTAAACAGACCGGAGCTTGTCCGGTTCGGCTCCTCCCCTCTCCTAACGCTGATCAGTACAGCGTGTGAGGAGAGGGGGAGAGCCAGGTACAGCAGCGCTGTGTGTCTGGATGTGAAGTTCCCACAGCTCTGATCTCTGCTCAGCCATGGATCATCCATTTATCCATGCTCCATCGGTGCTCTATGGCTCATCCATTCTCTTCATCCATGGATTCATCTATTCTCCATGCGTGCTCCATCCATGTCTCATCCATCCATCCATGCTCTATCCATGACTCATCCATCCATGCTCCATTCATGTCTCATCCATGCTTCATCCGTGCTCCATACATGCTCCATGCATGCTCCATCCATGTCCCATCCATCCATCCACGCTCCATCCATTCTAATTGTGTGCTCCATCCATGTCTCAGCCATCCATGCTCCATCCGTGCTCCATACATGCTCCATGTGTGCTCCATCCATGTGTCATCCATCCATCCATGCTCCATACATGCTCCATGTGTGCTCCATTCATGTCTCATCCATCCATCCATGCACCAGCCATTCTCCATGTGTGCTCTATCCATGTCTCATCCATCCATCCATGCTCCATTCGTGCTCCATACATGCTCCATGCGTGCTCCATCCATTCTCCATGCGTCCGCCATCCATGTCTCATCCATCCATACGTCCATGCTTCATCCATTCTCCATGCGTGCTCCATCCATGTCTCATCCATCCATCCATGCTCCATACATGTTCCATGCATGCTCCATCCATCCATGCTCCATCCGTGCTCCATCCATGGCTCATCCATCCATCCATGCTCCATCCATGCTCCATCCATGACTCATCCATCCATCCATGCTCCATGCGTGTTTCATCCATGGCTCATCCATCCATCCAAGCTCCATGTGTGCTCCATACATGCTGCTTGCATGCTCCATCCATGGCTCATCTATCCATGATCCATCCATGCTCCATCTGTGCTCCATCCATGGCTCATCCATCCATCCATGCTCCATTCGTGCTCCATTCAGGGCTCATCCATCCATCCGTGCTCCATCCATTGATTATTCATCCCTATTCGTGGCTCATCCATCCCCATCCATGGTTCATTCATGCTCACCCATCCCCATCCATGGCTCATTCATGATCATCCATGCCACATCAGTGATCATCCGTGCCACATCAATGCCACATCAGTGGTCATCAGTGATCATTTGTGCCAAATCCATGCCACATGAGTGGTCATCCATTCCACATAAATGATCATCCGTGTCACATCAGTGGTCATCCGTGCCACATCGATGCCACATGAGTGGCCATCTGTGCCACATCCATGCCACATTAGTGCTCATCCGTGCCACTACAGTGCATTACAAAAGTGTAATAGGTAGTCAAATTAGATTTGAAATGTTTGTCCCTGATGGTGCTCCCTGCATGTTGGGCCTCTGTATCTGGCCAGGCTGTGGAAAAGTCTCACATGTGGTATCACCATACTCAGGAGGAGTAACAGAATGTACTTTTGGGTGTCATTTTTGCTATGTACATGCTATGTGTTAGAAATATCTTATAAATGGACAACTTTGTGTAAAAAAAATGTGTTTTCATTTTCCAAAAACTTGTGGAAAAAAAATGACATGTTCAAAAGACTCATAATGCCTCATAGATTATACATTGGGGTGTTTACTATCCAAAATGGGGTCATTTTGTGGGCGTTTCCATTGTACTGGTGCTTCAGGACCTTCAAAAGTGTTATAGAAAGTCAAGATATTAAATGTGTAATTAATGTCCCTAGAACGTCTGATGGTGCTCCCTGCCTGTTGGGTCTCTGTATGTGGCAAGGCTATGTAAAAGTCCCACACATGTGGTATAGCCATACTCGGGAGGAGTAGCAGAATGTGTTTTGGGGTGAATTTGCGGTATGCATATGCTGTGTGAGAGAAATAACCCGTTAATATGACAATTTTGTGAAGAAAAAACAGAATAAATCTTAATTTTGCAAAGAATTGTGGGGAAAAAATGACAACTTCAAAGAACTCACCATGCATCTTACTAAATACCTTGGGCTCTCTACTATTTAAAAAGGTGTCATTTGGGGGATATTTGTACTGTCCTGGCTTGTTAGGGTCTCAAGAAATTAGATAGGTTGTCAGTACATCAGGTGTGATAAATTTTCAATGATTGGCACCATTGCTTGTAGACTCTATAACTTTCACACAGACCAAATAATTTACACTGATTTGGGTTATATTTACCAAAGATATGTAGCAGTATAAATTTTGGACAAAATTTAAGAAGAAAAATTACAAATTTGCTAAATTTTATAAAAAACAGAGGTGATCAAATACCACCAAAAGAAAGCTCTATTTGTGTGAAAAAAGAACAAAAATTTCATATGGGAACAGTGTTGCATGACTGAGTATTTGTCATTCAAAATGTGGGAGCACTGAAAGCAGAAATTTGGTCTGCTTAGGAAGGGGGTTTAAGTGCCCAGTGGGCAAGTGGTTAAGATAAAAAAAACTTCTGTGTGCAGCAGCCTGCCTCAGCCCCCCTAATACTTACCTGAGCCTCATCTCGATCCAGCGATGTTGCATGAGAGCCTCGGCTGTCCAGGACTCTCCCTCCTCATTGGCTGAGACAGAAGCGGGTGCCATTGACTCCCGCTGCTGTCAAAGTTGGTGAGCCAATGAGGAGAGAGGGGGCAGGGCCAAGCCTCAGCTCTGTGTCTGAATGGACACACAAAGCAGCGGCTTGACTCCGGTGCCCCCATAGAAAGCTGCTTCTTGTGGGGGCACTCATCAAGAGATAGGGGCTGGGAGCACAGAAGAGGGACCTGAGAAGAGGAGGATCTGGGCTGCTCTGTACAAAACCAACTGCACAGAGCAGGTAAGTATAACATGTTTGTTATTTTTAAACAAATAAAAAACAAGACTTTAATATCGCTTTAACATGGGTATGCCTACATCAAGGATAGTCTGTAGGAGAGCTGTCAACATAGTCAGTACACTACTTGTAGTAGCAATAATAATAACTATCAGGATATTTTTGACTTCTGACTACATAGGATTTGAAGGGAAATCTCACTCAAGGGGAAACAAGCAAAAATAGACCCTTTTTTGTTCTATCTTAAACTAAAAAGATGTTTGGCTTGAGTTCTACTTTAATTCCCTCATAGTTTAACCACTTGACGACCGCCTCACGCCGATGTACGTCGGCAAAGTGGCACGGACAGGCAAAATCACGTACAGGGTACGTGATTTGCCTTCCGCGGGTGGGGGGTCCGATCGGACCCCCCCCGGTGCCCGAGGCGGTCGTCTTTTGTCCAGCGGCGATCGGTGATGAGGGGGAGACCATCCGTTCGTGGCCCCCCCCTCGCGATCGCCGCCGGCCAATGAGAATCTTCCTTTGCTGCTGTATGCTAAACAGCAGCAAAGGAAATGATGTCATCTCCCCTCGGGTCGGTATTTTCCGTTCCGGCCCGAGGAGAGAAGACATCAATGTGAGTGCACCAACACACACACACACACAGTAGAACATGCCAGGCACACAAAACACCCCGATCCCCCCCCCCGATCGCCCCCCGATCCCCCCCCAATCACCCCCCCCCCCTGTCACAAACTGACACCAGCAGTTTTTTTTTTTTTTGTTTTTTTTTTTTTCTGATTACTGCATGGTGTCAGTTTGTGACAGTTACAGTGTTGGGACAGATACTGTTACCCCCCCTGTAGGTCTAGGGTACCCCCCTAACCCCCCCTAATAAAGTTTTAACCCCTTGATCACCCCCTGTCACCAGTGTCACTAAGCGATCATTTTTCTGATCGCTGTATTAGTGTCGCTGGTGACGCTAGTTAGTGAGGTAAATATTTAGGTTCGCCGTCAGCGTTTTATAGCGTCAGGGACCCCCCTATACTATCTGATAAATGTTTTAACCCCTTGATTGCCCCCTAGTTAACCCTTTCACCACTGATCACCGTATAACCGTTACGGTTGACGCTGGTTAGTTTGTTTATTTTTTATAGTGTCAGGGCACCCGCCGTTTATTACCGAATAAAGGTTTAGCCCCCCGATCGCCCGGCGGTGATATGCGTCGCCCCAGGCAGCGTCAGATTAGCGCCAGTACCGCTAACACCCACGCACGCAGCATGCGCCTCCCTTAGTGGTATAGTATCTGATCGGATCAATATCTCATCCGATCAGATCTATACTAGCGTCCCCAGCAGTTTAGGGTTCCCAAAAACGCAGTGTTAGCGGGATCAGCCCAGATACCTGCTAGCACCTGCGTTTTGCCCCTCCGCCCAGCCCACCCAAGTGCAGTATCGATCGATCACTGTCACTTACAAAACACTAAACGCATAACTGCAGCGTTCGCAGAGTCAGGCCTGATCCCTGCGATCGCTAACAGTTTTTTTGGTAGCATTTTGGTGAACTGGCAAGCACCAGCCCCAGGCGTCAGGTTAGCGCCAGTACCGCTAACACCCACGCACGCAGCATACGCCTCCCTTAGTGGTATAGTATCTGAACGGATCAATATCTGATCCGATCAGATCTATACTAGCGTCCCCAGCAGTTTAGGGTTCCCAAAAACGCAGTGTTAGCGGGATCAGCCCAGATACCTGCTAGCACCTGCGTTTTGCGCCTCCGCCCGGCCCAGCCCACCCAAGTGCAGTATCGATCGATCACTGACACTTACAAAACACTAAACGCATAACTGCAGCGTTCACAGAGTCATGCCTGATCCCTGCGATCGCTAACAGTTTTTTTGGTAGTATTTTGGTGAACTGGCAAGCACCAGCCCCAGGCAGCGTCAGATTAGCGCCAGTACCGCTAACACCCACGCACGCACCGTACACCTCCCTTAGTGGTATAGTATCTGATCGCATCAATATCTGATCCGATCAGATCTATACTAGCGTCACCAGCAGTTTAGGGTTCCCAAAAACGCAGTGTTAGCGGGATCAGCCCAGATACCTGCTAGCACCTGCGTTTTGCCCCTCCGCCCGGCCCAGCCCACCCAAGTGCAGTATCGATCGATCACTGTCACTTACAAAACACTAAAAGCATAACTGCAGCGTTCGCAGAGTCAGGCCTGATCCCTGCGATCGCTAACAGTTTTTTGGTAGCGTTTTGGTGAACTGGCAAGCGCCAGCGGCCTAGTACACCCCGGTCGTAGTCAAACCAGCACTGCAGTAACACGTGGTGACGTGGCGAGTCCCATAAGTGCAGTTCAAGCTGGCGAGATGGCAAGCACAAGTAGTGTCCCGCTGCCACCAAAAAGACAAACACAGGCCCGTCGTGCCCATAATGCCCTTCCTGCTGCATTCGCCAATCCTAATTGGGAACCCACCGCTTCTGCAGCGCCCGTACTTCCCCCATTCACATCCCCAACCAAATGCAGTCGGCTGCATGAGAGGCATTTTTATGTCCTCCCGAGTACCCCTACCCAACGAACCCCCCAAAAAAGATGTCGTGTCTGCAGCAAGCGCGGATATAGGCGTGACGCCCGCTATTATTGTCCCTCCTGTCCTGACAATCCTGGTCTTTGCATTGGTGAATGTTTTGAACGCCACCATTCACTAGTTGAGTATTAGCGTAGGGTACAGCATTGCACAGACTAGGCACACTTTCACAGGGTCTCCCAAAATGCCATCGCATTTTGAGAGACCCGAACCTGGAACCGGTTACCGTTATAAAAGTTAGTTACAAAAAAAGTGTAAAAAAAAAAAAAATATGAAATAAAAAAAAATAGTTGTTTTATTGTTCTCTCTCTCTCTATTCTCTCTCTCTATTGTTCTGCTCTTTTTTACTGTATTCTATTCTGCAATGTTTTATTGTTATTGTTATTGTTATTATGTTTTATCATGTTTGTTTTTCAGGTGTGTAATTATTTACACTTTACTGTGCTTTATTGTTAACCATTGTTAACCATTTTTTTGTCTTCAGGTACGCCATTCACGACTTTGAGTGGTTATACCAGAATGATGCCTGCAGGTTTAGGTATCATCTTGGTATCATTCTTTTCAGCCAGCGGTCGGCTTTCATGTAAAAGCAATCCTAGCGGCTAATTAGCCTCTAGACTGCTTTTACAAGCCGTGGGAGGGAATGCCCCCCCCCCCCCACCGTCTTCCGTGTTTTTCTCTGGCTCTCCTGTCTCAACAGGGAACCTGAGAATGCAGCCGGTGATTCAGCCAGCTGACCATAGAGCTGATCAGAGACCAGAGTGGCTCCAAACATCTCTATGGCCTAAGAAACCGGAAGCTACGAGTATTTCATGACTTAGATTTCGCCGGATGTAAATAGCGCCATTGGGAAATTGGGGAAGCATTTTATCACACCGATCTTGGTGTGGTCAGATGCTTTGAGGGCAGAGGAGAGATCTAGGGTCTAATAGACCACAATTTTTTCAAAAAAGAGTACCTGTCACTACCTATTGCTATCATAGGGGATATTTACATTCCCCGAGATAACAATAAAAATGATTAAAAAAAAAAATATGAAAGGAACAGTTTAAAAGTAAGATTAAAAAAGCAAAAAAATAATAAAGAAAAAAAAAAAAAAAAAAAACACCCCTGTCGCCCCCTGCTCTCGCGCTAAGGCGAACGCAAGCGGCGGTCTGTCGTCAAACGTAAACAGCAATTGCACCATGCATGTGAGGTATCACCGCGAAGGCCAGATCGAGTGCAGTAATTTTTCCAGTAGACCTCCTCTGTAAATCTAAAGTGGTAACCTGTAAAGGCTTTTGAAGGCTTTTAAACATGTATTTATTTTGTTGCCACTGCACGTTTGTGCGCAATTTTAAAGCATGTCATGTTTGGTATCCATGTACTCGGCCTAAGATCATCTTTTTTATTTCATCAAACATTTGGGCAATATAGCGTGTTTTAGTGCATTAAAATTAAAAAAAGTGTGTTTTTTCCCCAAAAAATGCGTTTGAAAAATCGCTGCGCAATTACTGTGTGAAAAAAAAAAATGAAACACCCACCATTTTAATCTGTAGGGCATTTGCTTTAAAAAAATATATAATGTTTGGGGGTTCAAAGTAATTTTTTTGCAAAAAAAAAAAACTTTTTCATGTAAACAATAAGTGTCAGAAAGGGCTTTGTCTTCAAGTGGTTAGAAGAGTGGGTGATGTGTGACATAAGCTTCTAAATGTTGTGCATAAAATGCCAGGACAGTTCAAAACCCCCCCAAATGACCCCATTTTGGAAAGTAGACACCCCAAGCTATTTGCTGAGAGGCATGTTGAGTCCATGGAATATTTTATATTGCGACACAAGTTGCGGGAAAGAGACACTTTTTTTTTTTTTTTTTTTTTTTCATAAAGTTGTCACTAAATGATATATTGCTCAAACATGCCATGGAAATATGTGAAATTACACCCCAAAATACATTCTGCTGCTTCTCCTGAGTACGGGGATACCACATGCGTGAGACTTTTTGGGAGCCTAGCCGCGTACGGGACCCCGAAAACCAAGCACCGCCTTCAGGCTTTCTAAGGGCGTGAATTTTTGATTTCACTCTTCACTGCCTATCACAGTTTCGGAGGCCATGGAATGCCCAGGTGGCACAAAACCCCCCCAAATGACCCCATTTTGGAAAGTAGACACCCCAAGCTATTTGCTGAGAGGTATAGTGAGTATTTTGCAGACCTCACTTTTTGTCACAAAGTTTTGAAAATTGAAAAAAGAAAAAAAAAATGTTTTTTCTTGTCTTTCTTCATTTTCAAAAACAAATGAGAGCTGCAAAATACTCACCATGCCTTTCAGCAAATAGCTTGGGGTGTCTACTTTCCAAAATGGGGTCATTTGGGGGGGTTTTGTGCCACCTGGGCATTCCATGGCCTCCGAAACTGTGATAGGCAGTAAAGAGTGAAATCAAAAATTTTCACCCTTAGAAATCCTGAAGGCAGTGATTGGTTTTCGGGGTCCAGTACGCGGCTAGGCTCCCAAAAAGTCCCACACATGTGGTATCCCCATACTCAGGAGAAGCAGCTAAATGTATTTTGGGGTGCAATTCCACATATGCCCATGGCCTGTGTGAGCAATATATCATTTAGTGACAACTTTATGAAAAAAAAAAAAAAAAAGTGTCACTTTCCCGCAACTTGTGTCAAAATATAAAATATTCCATGGACTCAATATGCCTCTCAGCAAATAGCTTGGGGTGTCTACTTTCCAAAATGGGGTCATTTTGGGGGGTTTTGTGCCATCTTGGCATTCCATGGCCTCCAAAACTGTGATAGGCAGTGAAGAGTGAAAGCAAAAATTTACACCCTTAGAAATCCTGAAGGCGGTGATTGGTTTTCGGGGCCCCGTACGCGGCTAGGCTCCCAAAAAGTCCCACACATGTGGTATCCCCATACTCAGGAGAAGCAGCTAAATGTATTTTGGGGTGCAATTCCACATAGGCCCATGGCCTGTGTGAGCAATATATCATTTAGTGACCACTTTTTGTAAATATTTTTTTTTTTTTTTTTTTTTTGTCATTTTTCAATCACTTGGGACAAAAAAAAAAAATATTCAATGGGTTCAACATGCCTCTCAGCAATTTCCTTGGGGTGTCTACTTTCCAAAATGGGGTCATTTGGGGGGGTTTTGTACTGCCCTGCCATTTTAGCACCTCAAGAAATGACATAGGCAGTCATAAACTAAAAGCTGTGTAAATTCCAGAAAATGTACCCTAGTTTGTAGACGCTATAACTTTTGCGCAAACCAATAAATATACGCTTATTGACATTTTTTTTACCAAAGACATGTGGCCGAATACATTTTGGCCTAAATGTATGACTAAAATTTAGTTTATTGGATTTTTTTTATAACAAAAAGTAGAAAATATCATTTTTTTTCAAAATTTTCGGTCTTTTTCCGTTTATAGCGCAAAAAATAAAAACCGCAGAGGTGATCAAATACCATCAAAAGAAAGCTCTATTTGTGGGAAGAAAAGGACGCAAATTTCGTTTGGGTACAGCATTGCATGACCGCGCAATTAGCAGTTAAAGCGACGCAGTGCCAAATTGGAAAAAGACCTCTGGTCCTTAGGCAGCATAAAGGTCCGGGGCTCAAGTGGTTAAAGTGTATTTAAATCCTAACAATAAACTCCTACTTGCTTTTGGCCTAAAATTGGGTAATTTTTGTTATATCTGTTGTTTTTTTTTTTTAATATCTCTTCAATAAGGGCAGCGCAGTGGTGTTGTGGGTAGCACTCTCGCCTAGCAGTAAAAAGGGTGGCTGGTTTGAATCCCAACCATGACACTACCTGCCTGGAGTTTGCATGTTCTCCCTGTGCCTGCGTGGGTTTCCTCCGGGTACTCTGGTTTCCTCCCACTTTCCAAAGACATGCTGTTAGGTTAATTGGCTTCTGTCTAAATTGGCCCTAGTATATGAATGTGAGGTAGGGACATTAGATTGTAATCTCCTTGAGGGTAGGGACTGATGTGAATGTACAATGTATATGCAAAGTGCTGCATAAATTGACAGCGCTATATAAGTACCTTAAATAATAATAATAATAAGTGCAAATAAGTACATTGATGGTGGTGAAACATGTAGAGCTGAAAATACCATGTACTACGATTGTATGAATTTTCATATGTTGATTTTAAAAAAAATTAATTTTTATTTAATAAAATCTTGTAAGTTTTTATTTTGTTTCAATTGATTAATTTGGCACCCTAAAACTCCCATTTTCGCACTTTGTTAATGTTTCTACTGTGGGGGGAGGTGGTCCCTTCTAATGAGACCCCGCATCCTTGGATAAAAAACGTATTGATCCTCAGATAGATGTTCAGAATAAAAGGCAGACAGTAGCATAGTCAGCAGCTCAATAATGGCCAGGTCCGGTATAGACAGAGTGCATAGTCCAGACAGGTAAACAGACAATAGGTAACATGCCAATGTTTAGAATAAGCACAAACATTACAAACATAGTGTAAGAATGAACAGTCACACAGAATATAGCAACAGACAAGCCTCTATCCAAGATACATGCAAACAGACAAATCTGTTGATCAGACAAAGGCTAAATTTCCAGCATTCAATTTAACCATTCTTGATTATGGTACAGGTGTGCTCATCTGAGACTCGAGCTAAATAACAAGCATGCAGATGGTGCAATTTTATTTCATAGTCAAGGCTCTAGCTTTTATTGACTGGTACCTATATCTATTTGTCTACTGCTGTGTATGTAAGGTGCCATTTAAAGATCACAACAGTTAACCTGAATTCCTAGGTCTGTCAGTGCATCCACAGATTTATACATATTTTAACTTTCCTAACACATTTATAGTCTTCACATAGTTGTTTTATTGTAAAAATGTATTTGTGACTAATGGCTATAGTTTTGACTCAGACAGATTCAACCCATACTTGCTGCTTTAATCAGAAATAAAAGTAACAGAGCTTTACTCCAGGAGCACATACCTCACAGAACCTTTATACATAAAACAAAGCCGTATTTGAAGACATACAGTAATAGTCTAAAATGCGCCAGTTATCTCAGAGATAAAAAAAATAAAAATGCATCAATGTACCCATCAGTAGTTTTAAAACATTTGGCAGCTGTGAGATAAGCCAAGTTGCTGGAAGATTTTCTACAGATGCGACATTACAAGAGTTTAATCTTAAAAAAAAATCTTTAATTCTTTTAGTATTGAAAATAAGTTGGATGTCCTAGATTTGGAAACAGAGTTTGGGAAATAATAGAATTCTTTATATCATGTAAAACTAGAGGTGTATTAGTATACTTTCATAGATTACCCAGCCACACAAATAAATAGAGGAAATACAAATACATGAATTGTGTTGCCAGTCAATTTTTTTTTTTTATTAAGGCCCTCTTGTACAGTGTGCCACACTGTATATTAAAAAGAAATATGTAGTCATAAGTAGTTGACACTGCTATTCAAAGTTTTCATCATTTTAGAGTATTTTCCCTGCTTCCTCTCTGCTCATCAGGTTATGAATAACCCAATGGGGGTTGTAAATAACTCGCTGGTGAGGTCCTCCCCTCTTTTAAGCCACCTAAATAACTATTCCACCAACCCCCCATGCCTGAAATATAAGATACAAAAACTGTACAATGCAGTAATGCAATGCATGCACTGCTCACATGTGTAACACCACCCCCATGAGGGCTGCTGCAAGATGACTGACCCCAAAGGTTTCCCTGACCTTGCAAGCCTCCCAACATCTCTGACACTCTGGGTTCAGACATGTTTCAAAAGGATGATGCAATTGCAAAGACACCAAACTGCAGCAGATAAACAAGTGTTTTACTTAAGGTTCTTAAAAAAACAAGAATGGCTAGGCATGTCACTTTCAGTGTGTCGTGCTTATGAGGATAATTTTCCTGCACGGTATTTATGATTGAGTAATTTTTAAACAATAATATTTTTAAGATACAGGATCAATTAAATATGAACCCAGACTAAAAATAGACACGTATTCATACAAAATAGTTATATATTGGTTGACAAAAACAAACGTTACATAAAATTAAAAATACAGATTGTGCTACATAAAATTAAGAATCTCAATTGAAACACACACTAATGAGAGTGTTGTACCTTTGAAATGACACAGCAATGATAAACTTCCCAGACATATACTGTAACCATACAAAATAGTTATTATATAGATTGGTTGACAAAACAAATGTTACATAAAATTAAAATAATAATTGTGCTACCTAAAAGCTTTAATATCAATTGAAATACCCGCTAAATGGGAGTGTAGTACCTTTTGAAATGACACGGCAATGGTAAACTTCCCTTTGGAATCCATAACCTTGTAAAAATGACAATAAGACAGAACGTCTGTTTTTTACTATTTCAACCGTTACTATACTGCAGGTAAGTAAGTGGTTAACAACGTGAACTAAAATTAGACATTTGTTAGGTCAATAAGATGGAAACTATGCAAATTAAAATATTGAAAATTGAATCTTTAGAGAAAAATCTATAAGGCGGTTACTGATTTGAGGGAAATAGTCATCCAACTGTATAATAATCAATAAGTAAATATTTAAGATAACACAAATGTATATTAGGTAAAAATTAAAGCTACATAATTACCTGTTCCAAAATAGCTACTGGACTCAATTGCTGGTTACCAGAGTTTTTAGAATGGCTGCCGTGGCTTTCAAGATGGCTACTCTTAAAGAGTAATTACTTCTTGCGACCTCCGAGTTTCAAAGCATAATGTGTCCAAGAATCTTCATGAATGTAGAGGTATGAGTTGATGAATGGAGTGTGTGTGTGCGTGTCTGAGTCAGTGTGTGATTGAGTATGTGATTGAGTGTCCTTTCATGGCATCTATCCTCATCCTAAATACCATGTTAGACAATAGGATCATAAAAATTATTTGAAGCTCCGCCCAAAAGCTATGACCTCTTTTCCATTGGCTGAAAAAAATCTAATGATTAACTTTTGTGAATTCAGGTAATATCACCTTCAACCACTAAGCATGTCTGAGGGCAGAAAAACGAGTTCTGAACTATCTGTTAAATAATATGTTCTATTTTCATAATGTGTATCTGTTTGTATATTGGTATTGATGAATATATAATATATATATATATATATATATATATATAATAATTCAGGGACTCTGGTAACCGGTACAATATACAATACAATACACTCAGTATAATTTTGATTAATCAATGTCATATAAAATGATTATCTATATGGATAAATGTATAATTCTTGTATATCCTATGAATACTTATTTATCTAGTAAAAACACATGCTATATGTATATTTTTATGCAGATATAGTCACAATTTATATGTCTTTCATAACAATGATTGGTATCTTAAAACAATTCTTAATTCTAATTTGTTCTACATCAAAATATTATATTTTTACCTTATGAGAGAATTATCATTAGGTCAGTAGACACTAAAGTCATAATTATATCTATGACCTGGAGTAAAATATGTCATTTAAATGAATTATAATCATGTGTATTTTAAAATATCACTGGGTAGACAAAATTCTGATGTCTCTCAGAAATGTTTGAAATTAACTATGCGCAGGCTCAATTTGTTTTTAGATAGAGTTCAGCTGTATACACACTCCTGGGGTCCTCACAATAAGTTTCCTTAAATACTTTGTTTGATAATGGCTTGTCTCACCTGGAAAAACAATGGCTTTTGCTGGGTTTCCCCAGTTTATTGTTGCTTCATAGCTTTTCAAATGAATCCTGCTTAGGGATCATAAAATATACTTTTTGATCAGACAACCTATTTACCAGATCTCTAACTGAGTGATAAGAACACAATATGTTCTACTTTAAAAACAAATTCTTATGTGACCGCCCTGGGCTTCACCTCTGTCTTGAGGTCTACCCGACTTAATATCTCCACCTGAAGTTTATGAAATGTATTATTTCTTCATCATAATTACAACAAGTGTTAAACACCTACTCTTGAGAAATATACAACGGGTATGCAATGCAAAGGGAGTAACAATAAGACAAAAAAATAGTAGCCAGTAGAACCTGATAGAACCTATGACCCCAGGTATAAAAGGGAAGAGGATGACCCCTTTTTATGTAAAGATGCTCCCTCTAAATCGTGATGCCGCGGGCAAAATAAACTTGTGACACACTTACAGAACAACAAGTTACAGAAAATGAAATACTTCATCCCTGACAAGAGTTCCCCTAATGCGTGCAAATATTGTGCACAGAGTCCTTTAAGTGGGGGGGGGGGTCTAGGAAAAGAGTGAAGAAGTCCTGGTAGATGTCCAGTGTCTTCAGCTAGCTCAATAAGGGCCCAAGTAAATGTTGTGAAACAGGTCCAATTACTGAGCATGGCAGGTGCAAAGTGTTCCAGGGAATAAAGGTGTCTGCATGCAGTGTCTTTGTAGGGTGTACAGAAGGTGGGCCTCTGCCCGCTTACCAATCCTAATGACACCAAGGCTCAAGGGAATAGGATGTCCCAGAACAGGCTCCTGAAGAATCTGCAACCAGAAAAGGGTGCCTGGCCGCACAAATCATGATGCTGGGATTAAGTGGGATCGGTATCAGTGACAATGAGAGTGACCCCCCGACTGTCAATCAGCAGAAAGCTGACAATGATGGATCTGTTCACATACCCCCCCGGAGACTCTCCTTGCCGCCTATGCCATGTCGCCAAGTCGTATCCCTTCAACTGTCTGGGTTCCTGCTTGCAGCTAAAGCCTGTGGTCCCAAGAGAAAGATTCCTCGCAGACCCGGCTATATGTGTCCTCACCCAGCATTCTGCTCTCTCCCAGCCGGCTGAAACTTGTAATCTGCAGTAGTCTGGCTCCAGTGCAAATCCTGGCTTCTCTTACCACATATCCCAGGATCCCTTGCTCTCAGCTGTGATCTCTGCTCACTCTGTATTCAGGAGATGATGACACAGCGTCCATGCTGAGCACTAGAGGGAAACAGGCCCACTGCAGCTGATTCTAGAGAATGCCCCACGATGACCCAGGCAAAGCTAGCCAGCACCTGGCTACACATGTTTATACTCTCATCTGCACTCATCAGTTGTAAAATATAGACAGAGAAAAGCCCTATGTCTGTGATGTACAAGAGATACCCCACGTCCCCCATACCCATGTTCTGACTATGGTCATTTTTTTTTGCCATGCAGAAGACTTTTATGGCTTTGACTTATTTCTATACATTTCTATGGAGAGTTCTCAAGAAGGAATGACACAACAGCACTGTTAACAACACCATCCACCTAATAACCCTTAAAGAATATGTAAAGAACAATATCTGAAATTGCTACTTGTCAGAAACCATGAAATCAGGCATGTACGTCCGAGGATAAGACCCAGGAGTGTTCCTCTGGACCGTACCCTTTCCAATGCACCAGGTACCATATGCACCCACGGAACCTACGCGAGTCAACAATGGACTGTACTTCATACTCCTCATGGTTCTCAACCTGTACAGAGTGAGGACGTGGCACCGAGGTGGTAAAGCATTCGCAGACCAAAGTTTCTAATAAGGAGACATGAAATACATTAAAAATTAGCATATCAGAAGGAAGGTCTAATGCGTAAGCCACTGGGTTAATCCTGCGAAGAATATGGAAAGGCCCAATAAACCGAGGTGCGAACTTCAGTGAGGGAACACGAAGTCGGAGGTTGCGAGATGACAGCCAGACCCTGTTCCCAACCTGGTAGGAAGGCGCAGGCAGCATGGAGCCTGTACCTATCATTAGCATGTCGCAAAGCCTCCTGGACTATGGAGATGCGCCTCTAACGCATGAATACTCTGCGGAACAAACGAGTCAGCAACATGGAAGGTTGGAAACCATAATTCGCCATAAACGGGGACAACCGGGAAGCAGAATTCAAGGCACTGTTGTGAGCAAACTCTGCTCACAGTAATAGGTCTAAACAGTTGTTATGATGGTCAGAAATATAGCTACGTAGGAATTGCTCCAAGGACTGATTGGCGCGTTCTGCGGCCCCATCATACTGCGGGTGATACACAGGGGAGAAAGCAAGCTGAATTCCCAACTGTGCACAATGGCTCGCCAGAACCGAGACACAAACTGACTACCCCTGTCCGAGACAATCACCTTGGGTAGCCCATGTAATCAAAAGATCTCCCGAGCAAAAATGGAAGCCAGTTCCTTAGAAGTGGGCAACTTCTTAAGTGGAATACAATGACACATCTTTGAGAACCGGTCAACTACCATAAGGATAACTGTGTTGCCCTGGGAGTTGGGTAACTCCACAATGAAATTCATAGACAGGGCCCCTCTCCATTGGGTATGGGTTGTAGGAGACCCACTGGAAGGTGTTGTGGGGTCTTACTCTGAGCACACACAAAACAGGCAGCTATGAAAGCAGTTACAGCAGCACGTAGACTAGGCCATCAGAATTGTTGGGAAATGGCCCAAAAGAGTTGATTCTTCCCAGGGTGGCCAGCAGCCTTGGGAGAATGGTAAGTCTGGAGCACGGCAGTACGGAGACTCTCTGGGACAAAGCAGCCATCACAAGGTTTCTCAGGAGGAGCATGGACCTGAGCAGCAAGAATTTTGTCACCCAAAGGAGAAGTGAGACTGGTGCAAACCGTAAAATACGATCAGGAGGAATCACAGGAACCGGAACTAACTCCAACTTGGAAATGGAGGAAAATTGTCTTGACAAGACATCAGCCCTTACATTCTTAGTACCGGGTAAGAATGAGACCATGTAATTGAGACTTGACAAGAAAAGAGCCCATAACGCCCTTCTGGGAGAGAGACGTTTAGCCTCAGACAAGAATGTGAGGTTCTTATGGTCAATAAGAATGAGAACCGGCACAGTGGTACCTTCGAGAAGATGTCTCCATTCTTTCAGGGCTAAAATGATCGCCAGCAGCTCTCTGTCACCAATCTCGTAATTGAACTCCGCAGGTGACAATTTCTTGGAAAAGTAGCCACAAGGATGCATAGCGCTCTCAGAGGTAGGACGTTGAGACAGAAGGGCGCCAACACCAGTCTCAGAAGCATCAACCTCAAGGATAAATGTTAACGTAGGATCAGAATATGCCAACACAGGAGCAGAAACAAAGGCAGCCTTGAGACTCTCAAAGGCCATAATGGACTCCAGAGACCAACTCTGTGGGTTACCGTCCTTTCTGGTTATTTCAGTCAGGGGCTTGACCAAAGACGAGAACTTACGAATAAACTTCCAATAATAGTTGGCAAAGGTAAGTAACTGTGAAGTAGTGGTATAAGAATAAAGAAAATAAACGAAATATCCCCCACAATAACTAACTACAATTCCCAGAAATGGTGAGAAGCGAGAAGTGGCGATACACATGGCGTGAACAGGTGTTGTTATTTGTTAATCATAAGATTATAGATATATACAGGCATGAGTGGCAGACAGTCATATACCCCAGTCGAAGTACTATTGGACGAAACGCATCAGTTTGTTATGCCTGTCTTGCCACTATTGATCTAAGCGCTTTTTTATATTCACTTATACCTGACTTCCATTTCATGAGCCAGAGTTTGTTTTATTGCATCGTTTTTTAATAAATCTTTTAAAAAGCTGATTCACACTATGGGGAGTTTTCTTTTTGATCCCTATTTTATTTGAGGACCTATACCCACTACATGGAGTTAGACCTCTGGTGAGCAGTTCTACATCCATACTATGGACGTCGGGAGCCAGTGAAACCAGAGAGGTTCGGTTGGTGAGTGCCGCAGTTCTCCACCATCTCCAGTTGCTGTGGATAAAGGGCTGCCTCCCCTGTTCTATCGTAAGCCTGTCTGACTCCCAAGCCGCTGGCTGGGGAGTCCATCATTGCTGGTAAGGGTATTTTTGCCTATCCCTTCTACATATAAGTTGGATACCTTATCCTGTTGATGCCTTTCCTGAATTCAAGGGCCCCATACTATCAATCCCGGTTGTTGTCGATTGTTCCAGCCACATTCCCAGTTGTTTGCCTATATATTCATGTTGGACTTTTAGTTACATCAGTAGTTCAAAAGTTCATGTTGGACTTTTAGTTACACCAGTAGTTCAAGTGTTGATGTATTATACTTTGTAGTTACGCTAATAATACCATCATCATAATTTTAATTCTACCTACCCACTTTCTGGTATCATCACTTATTTTTGTTATAGAACTTTTTGTATGGTGTCTTAGTAATTCGACACTATTATTGGTATATATGTAACTGCTCCTCACCATTTCTGGGAATTGTAGTTAGTTATTGTAGGGGATATTTCATTTATTTTCTTTATTCCTATACCACTACTTCACAGTTACTTACCTCTGTTAGTGTTAGCTAACAGTCCATACACGATTAATTTTGTGTTCCATTAATACACTTTATTGCGCATACTGCCTTTCAGACAGACATTCTGTTTGGCTTTGCCCAATGATGTACATATAGAGTATTTTTCTTTTTAGCGCTACACTTGTCCACACTATATTTTTTTCACAATTTGTCTGATTGTTGTGTTGGCTGCTCTCCCCACTTTCTGGTTGGCGCATTATTATTTTAGATTTACAATAGTTGGCAAAGCCCAGGAAACGCTGCAGAGGATGTAAACCCACGGGTCAGGGCCAGTGTAGAACTGCCGAAAGTTTCTCTGGGTCCATCGAAAAACCAGCAGAAATGACATAACCCAGGAATTTAACCTGTTCACGATGGAACTCGCACTTCTCCAGTTTACAATAGAGATTGTTCTCTCTTAGTTTCTGAAGCACACGACAGACATCTGTGTGGAGGCTCTCCAGGGACTTGGAAATTATGAGGATATCATCGAGATAAACCACCACACATAACTGCAACAAATCTCAGAGGACATCGTTAATAAGTTCCTGGAAAACTGCCGGGGCGTTACAAAGGCCAAAAGGCATTACGAGGTACTAATAATGGCCTGTTCTGGTATTAAACGCAACTTTTCACTCGTCATCCTCCTTAATCCTCACGAGATTGTATGCCCCACTCAAATCAAGCTTCGTGAAAACCGTTGTTCCCTTGAGGCGGTCAAATAATTCCGTTATCAACGGAATCAGATAGGCATTCCTAATCGTGAAACGATTAAGACCCCTATAATCAATACAAGGTCTCAGTTCACCACTCCTCTTCTTCACAAAGAAGAAACCAGCACCAGCAGGAGACGAGGATTTGCGGATGAAACCTTCGGAAAGTGCGTCTGCAACATACTCCTCCATGGGCTTATCCTCCAAGAGCGACAAAGGGTAAACCCAGCCATGAGGGGGTTTGGCACCAGGTTGAAGGTCAATTGCGCAATCATACGGCCGGTGTGGAGGCAAACTACCGGCTTGACCTTTGTCAAAGACATTGCTAAAATTGTGGTACTCCTCTGGCAGGAAGGGGAGTGAAGAGGTGCACAGGACCTTGGCTACCTTCTGGAAGCACGTCTCACTGCATTGTGGTGACCAGGAGAGAACCTCAGCATGGAGCCAATCAAAAGAGGGGTTGTGCCTCTGTAACCAAGGATAACCAATAACCTGCGGAAAGTTAGGTGAGGAAATAACTTGTAATTAGAATATCTCATGGTGAAGAGCCCCTATGGCCATGGACAACGGAACCGTCTCATGAGTCACATGGGCAGGCTGTAGAGGTCTCCCGTCAAGAGCCTCAATGGCAAGTGGAGTGTCACGCAGCTGAATTGAGTGCTTCGATACAAAGGCAGCATCAATAAAATGGCCTGCAGCCCCAGAGTCGATTAAAGCCTGTATCTCGACGGACTACTAAGCCCAAGAAAGGGTAACCGGGACCAGGGGCTTATCCTTCTGGATAACTGGGAACAAAACAACGCCACCTAAGGTCTGCTCGTGACAGGACCTCAAGGTTCAGGTGTTCCCTGGACGGGTAGGACAAGACTTCAAAAAGTGACCTGCCTGGCCACAATAAAGGCACAATCTCTCCCTCCTACTAAAGGTTCTCTCATCCGCAGAGAGACGCGTGAAGCCCAAGTGCATGGGTTCACCTTCAGTGACTGACTCGGTACCAGGAGGCATGGGAGGTGAGGGAGGCATGGGTGGGACTGCAAAGCTCGGAGACAAGGAGTCTTCCGCAAGAGCTCCTTAAAAGACAGTCTCTCTCTGAGTCTGGAGTCAATGAGGATGGCAAACGTGATCAACTTCTCCAGCTCAGTGGGTATATCTCAGGCTGCTATCTCATCCTTGATGGTATCCGAGAGACCATGAGAAAAAGCAGCCATGAGGGCCTCATTTTTCCATGCAACCTCTGCTGCCAGAGTATGGAATTCAGCAACAGTTCTCGTACTCAGTTTGATGGACATGAGGCACTTGGCAGCAGAAGCGGAGTGTGCGGGAACATCAAATACCCTTTTAAACGAAGCCACAAACTCAGGGTAACTCAAGACAACAGGTTTTTGCGTCTCCCATAGATGGTTTGCCCAGGCCAAGTCTCTCTCAGAAAGCAAAGATATCACAAAACCTACTTTGCTTCTGTCCGTTGGAAACGCCTGGGGCAGAATCTCAAAGTATATCTCAACCTGGTTGAGAAACCCTCTGCATTGGACTGGATAGCCCCCAAGCGGAACCAGACATGCCTCTTATAGAGGTAATACTAGAGGCGGGTGCCTGCACAGAGACTGGAGCAGCAGCAGGGTCGGCCTGCAACATAGGTTGTACCGAGGCAGCCACAGTGGGAGATTCCAGGTGAGCCGTGCGACTCAGGAGCGTTTGTAACATCATGACAAACTGATCCATGCAGTGATTCAGTTCATCCATTCTGGAAAAAATATTTCCAACAAGTGGATTGACTGCATCTTCTGAATTTATGGCCTTCGCCTACTGTCAGAAACCATGAAATCAGGCCGAGACAGAAGTATAGTTAAATCACACTTGTTTAATAATAAAAGTAAAAAGAACAAACGTAATCAAAACATAGCCAAAGTTCAGTAACCGGCACAGATAGTCAGCCAAGCCAGAAGTCAGGGATCGATGTATTGGAACAGCAAGCAGGATCTGGAGCCAGAAAGGATGTCAGCAAAGCAAGTCTTGAACAGGATCGCAGGAGAGTGTCTCAGTTTCTGTGATGTTGACCAAGGCGAAGGCAGAGCTCCTCTGGACTGGACGGCTTAAGTAGGCAGGACTGACGAGCAGGATATCATCAACAGCTGAGTAACTGTGGAGAGATAGGAGCTGGCAATTAGCCGATAGCTGAGCAGGCAGCTTAGAGAAGTAAGGGCTGAGCCCAGCCCTGACACTACTAAGCATAAAGCTGAGCAAGGTCAGTCACAGCTGTTGCAAAGTATATAAAGTGGAGAGTTACCTTCCTGTGTAGGGCCTTGGAAGGCCATATGAATCAAAGAGCAAGAACGGCAAATGTCCCAGACTCACTAATACAGAGGGGATGCATCCAAACATAAAAATTAAGTTTAGAAACGAGCAGTATAAAAACTTTTGTTTTTTAGCCTCTTCAGATTACAGGATAGAAAGAGACCTTTATTCAAAGGAGCAACATCTCTTCTTAACGTTTACCTTTAAAAAAAATAATAAATGCACATCTTTTTGCAAGTACAGAAAGTGCATATATTTATTTTTATTTTACTTGGAGCCTGTAAAGCATTGCACCCATGAGCAGCAGATCATGGGTTCCATTCAGGACTCCTGCATATTTGTCAGTGTATTTGTCTGCTCGTACCTAATGCAGGCAAGCAGATACACACTGACAGGAAGAGACAATGAGCTCCCAGAGCGCTCAACAGCATCATTGTATTTCAAAGAGTATTACAAGCTGACAGTCGCAAAGACTGTTGGTACTTGTAGTTTCCCATTCAATAAATATGGGTAGAACATGTAACATGCTGCAAAATGTGAACTTATCCTTTAATGAATACTTGACCAATATGAACTCAAAATATGTAGTATCAATTAAAGGAATACTCATGCATCATAACTTTCATATTGCCCTAAATTTAAAATGTCTGCCTTTCTAAAACATTTAAGAGGGGGCCCACTGATAAGATCTGTTTCTTGGCTCCACTAATATATTAACTCAGCCCCAGGTAGGCAATCACAGGGGCATAGGAATAAATTTCTACACAGATTAGTCTTGAGTTCATGACGGATACTTCGATATTGGCATAGCTTTTTTCAGCACATTCTTTCATCAATATATTTTTTGTTGAAGAAGAACAAAGTTTTGCAAGAAGTTTTATACAACAAGAAAAAAGGCAAGAACAGCAAGTACAGAACACATTCATGCAAGAAAGACTTCAAAAAGTAGTCTTCAATCCGCTCATTACAAATATAGTTTTTAAAATAAACTCCAATCATAGCTGTGAAGTACAGCAATGTGATATGTGCTGTAATGACATAAGATACTATATATACCTTCAATAAAAGAGTGTACAATATTTATAGTTGGAGAAAAAAATGTGGTCTATTAATTCTTTATCCTGCTGAACATGCATAGCGAGTTTAATGAAAAGCTGATGATAGGAGATACAGTTTGGCTATCTATCCTAACAACCAAGATCTTCAAAGAGCCTTTTAATAATTAGCGCAAGGGTAGAATCATTTAGCTATCCATGCCAAACTTTTCAGAGCTACCTCCCTGTATGTAGTCATAAACATTTCTTTACATCTTTATCTAACAAGAAACAGTCAGACACAGCCTTCATATATGCTAATAGGGATGGAGAGTGGATTCCTGGGGCAAGAATTAGTGGAATCACAGGCTAAATATGTCTGCAGATGTAATCGTATGTGAAGCACCTGTGGTTAGGGATAGCTGATCACCCCTGGACACAAACTGTCAGAGTCCATAAACAATCACATGTCCCTTATCCCAGATAATCACACCATGTGATTACATGAGAAAGAAGTGGACAGGAGAGTCTGCTATCAGCCTGTCATTCATTTGTACAGGCTGAAAGTTTGCAGCTTTTTGCATACACCTGTAATCCCAGGTGCAGGAGTTGTTGTTGTGCAACTCTGATTGCACATTGCATTGCTGAATTTTAGCTAAACACACATATGAAACACCTTAGCTGTTTTACCAGTCAAAGAAGTTATATATCTGACTAGTCAATGTGAGATTTACACAGCTCTGCCACACAGTACACATTTTTCTCTGCTGCAATTTAATAAAGCTGGGTAGACATTTTATAAAAACAAAATAACTGTATTTTATAACTGTGTTTTATAATGAGCATATAGAAGATTTTTTTGCATCTTATATGTATGTTTTTATCAATGCATCAGAACAATATGCGGAGGTAAGATGCCCAGCAATTGCATTTTGAGTATGCATATTTTTTTAGTGATTCTTTTAGAATCTTGATTCCGATAGGCCACAGCGCACTGACGTACAACACGTACGACAGCACTATAAAAAGGAAGTTCAATAGCAAGTGCGCCACCCCTTGGGCTTCTTCTGCTAATCTCGTTTACCTCATGTTAGTAGAAGTTTGGTGAGAGACGATTCGTGCTTTTCGGGCTCGTGTTTTTCAGTTTGTTACTGTTTTTCAATTTGTGCTTGTGGGTTCGTATCTGTTCTTCAGTGTGTGTTGTCAGTTCGTATCTGTTTTTCAGTGCGTTCTTGTCCGCTCATTTACGATTTTCAGCTCGTTCTTCTCAGGCCTTTCTGATTTTCAGTGTGTTCCGTTAGTTCGTTCTGACCAGCCGACCGTTTTCTAGCCATGTTGTGGGTACATACTTGACGTAGAGTTTGTGCTGTGCATGGGCTTGGTGTTGGAGTTCTTTCTTTGACCCAAGTCCAGTCCATGAACAGGGCGAGGAGGAGTTCATAGACGAAGAATTGGTTGCTCCAGCATGACCAATTCTCTCATATGCCTTTGTTGCAGGAGTTCAGTGAGAATAATGATTTCAGTTCCTGATGATTTCAGGAATTATCTCCGGGTATCCCCTTATATTATGAAGTAGGACACCTGCATGTGGTAAGCTAACACTCCTGAACAAAGGCTAGTCACCACTAGGGATGAGCTTCGTGTTCGAGTCGAACCCATGTTCTATTTACAGTTAGTGCAGTGCGTCCTGCTCACAGTGTTTAGCTAAAACTACAAGTTAGTGGGGTGTGTCCTGCTCAGTGTTCAGCTAAACCTACAAGTTAGTGGGGTGCGTCCTGCTCACAGTGTTCAGCTAAACCTACAAGTTAGTGGGGTGCGTCCTGCTCACAGTGTTCAGCTAAACCTACAAGTTAGTGGGGTGCGTCCACCTCACAGTGTTCAGCAAAACCTAGAAGTTA
This sequence comes from Lithobates septentrionalis, assembly GCA_037952835.1. NCBI lineage: Eukaryota > Metazoa > Chordata > Amphibia > Anura > Ranidae > Lithobates > Lithobates septentrionalis. The sequence goes on along the minus strand of JBBDGP010001790.1, from coordinate 1,798,444 downwards.
GTGGGGTGCGTCCTGCTCACAGTGTTCAGCTAAACCTACAAGTTAGTGTGGTGCGTTCACCTCACAGTGTTCAGCTAAACCTACAAGTTAGTGGGGTGCGTCCTGCTCACAGTGTTCAGCTAGATCCGTTCCTGTTATCTTCTTACTGACAGGCAGGCTTGTCTTGTTACAGTATATACACCTACCTGAAGAAAATTACTGGTGTTCTTTTGATCCTATTAGTACCACAGTCAGGCAGCTAGACTATTTACAGTTAGTGCAGTGAGTCCTGCTCACAGTGTTCAGCTAAACCTACAAGTTAGTGGGGTGCGTCCTGCTCACAGTGTTCAGCTAAACCTACAAGTAGGGATGAGCTTCGAGTTCGAGTCGAACTCATGTTCGACTCGAACATTGGCTGTTTGCAAGTTCGCCGAACAGCGAACAATTTGGGGTGTTCGCGGCAAATTCGAATGCCGCGGAACACCCTTTAAAAGCCTATGGGAGAAATCAAAAGTGCTAATTTTAAAGGCTAATATGCAAGTTATTGTCATAAAAAGTGTTTGGGGACCTGGGTCCTGCCCCGCATGCTTGGCCAATCAGCGCCGCCTGAACAGAGAGCCGTAATTGGCCAAAGCCAAGGAGGCTTTGGCCAATTATGGCTCAGGGGATTTAGTACACGCCCCACACTATATAAGGCCGCCTGCACGGCGGCCCTGTGTAGTGTGTGTTCCGGCGTTCATTGAGAGAGAGAGACAGACAGTGACATTTGATTTGAGTTAGATAGATTAGGCAGAACAGTCAGTCAGTTAGCTGAACTTACAGTGTATTGTGTATATATATGCATCCCAGGTGTTGCATATATATATATACACTGTATTCAGTTTAGCTAGATCCATTCCTGTTATCTTCCTACTGACAGGCAGGCTTGTCTTGTTACAGTATATACAGCTACCTGAAGAAAATTGCTGGTGTTCTTTTGATCCTATTAGTACCACAGTCAGGCAGCTAGACTATTTACAGCTAGTGCAGTGCGTCCTGCTCACAGTGTTCAGCTAAACCTACAAGTTAGTGGGGTGCGTCCTGCTCACAGTGTTCGGCTAAACCTACAAGTTAGTGGGGTGCGTCCTGCTCACAGTGTTCAGCTAAACCTACAAGTTAGTGGGGTGCGTCCTGCTCACAGTGTTCAGCTAAACCTACAAGTTAGTGGGGTGCGTCCACCTCAGTGTTCAGCTAAACCTACAAGTTAGTGGGGTGCGTCCTGCTCACAGTGTTCAGCTAAACCTACAAGTTAGTGTGGTGCGTCCACCTCACAGTGTTCAGCTAAACCTACAAGTTAGTGGGGTGCGTCCTGCTCACAGTGTTCAGCTAGATCCGTTCCTGTTATCTTCTTACTGACAGGCAGGCTTGTCTTGTTACAGTATATACAGCTACCTGAAGAAAATTACTGGTGTTCTTTTGATCCTATTAGTACCACAGTCAGGCAGCTAGACTATTTACAGTTAGTGCAGTGCGTCCTGCTCACAGTGTTCAGCTAAACCTACAAGTTAGTGGGGTGCGTCCTGCTCACAGTGTTCAGCTAAACCTACAAGTAGGGATGAGCTTCGAGTTTGAGTCGAACTCATGTTCGACTCGAACATTGGCTGTTCGCAAGTTCGCCGAACAGCAAACAATTTGGGGTGTTCGCGGCAAATTCGAATGCCGCGGAACACCCTTTAAAAGCCTATGGGAGAAATCAAAAGTGCTAATTTTAAAGGATAATATGCAAGTTATTATCATAAAAAGTGTTTGGGGACCTGGGTCCTGCCCCAGGGGACATGGATCAATGCAAAAAAAAGTTTTAAAAACGGCCGTTTTTTCAGGAGCAGTGATTTTAATAATGCTTAAAGTCAAACAATAAAAGTGTAATATCCCTTTAAATTTCGTACCTGGGGGGTGTCTATAGGGAGGCTTCCGCTGTGTGACGGCGCTCCTCATCTGATAGTTCTTAAATAATGGGGGCGGGGCCACCCGGTGACCCCGCCCCCGTTATTTAAGAACTGTCAGACGAGGAGACTCCGTCACACAGCGGGAGCCTCCCTCCATGCCAGCATGGGTGCGGAGCGGCCCGGAGAAGAAAATGAAGAAGAGAAGAAGAGAAGAAAAGAAGAAGGGGGAGCGGGAGCCTCCCCCCCATGCCATGGTTGCGGAGCGGCCCGAGGAGAAGAAGATAGAAGACGCCACGGAGGAGATGCTGGACGAGAACGCCGGAGGAAGAACCAGAAGATGAAGGAAGATAGAAGAAAGAAGAAGCATTTAAATAAAAGAATTGTCAAAAACTGTCTCTTGTAATTTTTAACATTTTTGACAGTTTTTTAGTGAAATGGTAGGGGTAAGTACCCCCTTACTATTTCACACAGAGGGGGGCGGGATCTGGGGGTCCCCTTGTTAAAGGGGGCTTCCAGATTCCGATAAGCCCCCCACCCGCAGACCCCCACAACCACCGGCCAGGGTTGTGGGGTTGAGGCGCTTGCCCTCATCAACATGGGGACAAGGTGTTTTGGGGGGCTACCCCAAAGCACCCTCCCAATGTTGAGGGCATGTGGCCTGGTACGATTCAGGAGGGGGGGGCCGCACTCTCGTCCCCACCTCTTTTCCTGCGGCCTGCCAGGTTGCGTGCTCGGATAAGGGTCTGGTATAGATTTTTGCGGGGACCCCATGCCGTTTTTTTTTTTTTGGCGCGGGGTTCCCCTTAAAATCCATACCAGACCTGAAGGGTCTGGTATGGAATTTAGGGGGAACCCCACGTAATTTTATTTTACATTTTGGCCAGGGTTCCCCTTAATATCCATACCAGACCTGAAGGGCCTGGTATGGAATTTAGGGGGACTCCCACGTCATTTTTTTTTTAAATTTTGGTTCGGGGTTCCCCTTTGGGGAATTCCCATGCCGTTTTTATCAATGAACTTCTATGTGTATTGTCGGCAATGCAATAGCCGCGGGTAGTTTTAAATGGGTTTTTTCCTTCAAAATGTCATTTTGCTGTCAGACTGTTCTAAACACAGGAAACATGCACCCCTTTACAGGCATACTATAGATACCCCCCAGGTACGAAATTTAAAGGGATATTACACTTTTATTGTTTGACTTTAAGCTTTATTAAAATCACTGCTCCTGAAAAAATGGCCATTTTTAAAACTTTTTTTTGCATTGATCCATGTCCCCTGTGGCAGGACCCAGATCCCCAAACACTTTTTATGACAATAACTTGCATATTAGCCTTTAAAATTAGCACTTTTGATTATTCATGTTCGTGTCCCATAGACTTTAACGGTGTTCGCGTGTTCGAACGAACTTCTTTCCTGTTCGCATGTTCTGGTGCGAACCGAACAGGGGGGTGTTCGGTTCATCCCTACCTACAAGTTAGTGGGGTGCGTCCTACTCACAGTGTTCAGCTAAACCTTCAAGTTAGTGTGGTGCGTCCACCTCACAGTGTTCAGCTAAACCTACAAGTTAGTGGGGTGCGTCCTGCTCACAGTGTTCAGCTAAACCTACAAGTTAGTGGGGTGCGTCCTGCTCACAGTGTTCAGCTAAACCTACAAGTTAGTGTGGTGCGTCCACCTCACAGTGTTCAGCTAAACCTACAAGTTAGTGGGGTGCGTCCTGCTCACAGTGTTTAGCTAAACCTACAAGTTAGTGTGGTGCGTCCACCTCACAGTGTTCAGCTAAACCTACAAGTTAGTGGGGTGCGTCCTGCTCACAGTGTTCAGCTAGATCAGTTCCTGTTATCTTCTTACTGACAGGCAGGCTTGTCTTGTTACAGTATATACAGCTACCTGAAGAAAATTACTGGTGTTCTTTTGATCCTATTAGTACCACAGTCAGGCAGCTAGACTATTTACAGTTAGTGCAGTGCGTCCTGCTCACAGTGTTCAGCTAAACCTACAAGTTAGTGGGGTGCGTCCTGCTCACAGTGTTCAGCTAAACCTACAAGTTAGTGGGGTGCGTCCACCTCACAGTGTTCAGCTAAACCTACAAGTTAGTGGGGTGCGTCCACCTCACAGTGTTCAGCTAAACCTACCTGTAGAAGGTTGGTGGTGTTCTCATACTACAGGCAGGCAGTTGATTTTGCTAGCTGCAGTATCAGTATATATATATATATATATATATATATATATATATATATATATATATATCCCAGCTTAGTGCAGCTACAGGCCATTAGTATGTCTGGAAGGCCAAGAAGGAAAGGCAGACAGTCACAAGACAATAAGAGAGGGCAAGCAGGCTCTGTGTCTAGTGCTGGTCATGGAGACGGTGCATCCTCATCAGCACGTGGCTGTGGGACACGCTTGGCCTTTTTTTCGGCAGCTGGCCGTGTTGAGCCGCAACATGCGGAAGACTTGGTCGAGTGGATGACCAAGCCGTCCTCATCCTCCTCATCCTCTCTCACCCATGCCCAGGGTACTTTGTCTGGCAAAGCAGCGGCCTCTTCCCTCGGCTCAATGTCATCAGTGACTCCTTCCCTAGCCCCACCATGTCCTCCTGAGGAGTCCCTCGAACTGTTTGACCACAGTGTTGGGTACATGCTCCAGGAGGATGCCCAGCGTTTGGAAGGCTCTGATGATGATACTGAGCTCGATGAAGGCAGTAACATGAGCAGGGACAGAGGGGGTGCCCAAGAAGGGCAGCAATCTGGCAGTCATGCTCCCCCTGCTGCAGCATACTGCCAGGTTTGCTCCAGTGATGAGGAGGGAGAGGATGATGAGGTCACTGACTCAACGTGGGTGCCTGATAGGAGAGAGGAGGAGGCACATCACCAACGAGGCAGGATTCCCTGCAGGGGCCAGCCTAAGGGCAGCACATTGACTGCATCACACCCCAAAGCTCCACATGTGCAGGGCGCTGCAGTCTCTGCGCGTTATTCAAAAAGTTCTTTGGTGTGGACCTTTTTTGAGACGAGTGCATCAGATCACACCGCTGCTATTTGCAGCATATGTCTCAAGCGTCAAAAACATCTCCCGCTTGGGTACCACATGCTTGACCAGACATATTTTGACCTGCCATGCAGTTCGTTGGCAAGCGTATCTAAAAGACCCACACCAAAGAACAAAGAGGACCTCTCCTTGCTCCTCATCAGCTGAGATTTCCAACCCCACTATACCTTCAGTCATCTCTGAAACCTGCACTGAGAGGAATGAAGGTGTAGAATTAGGTGTGTCACAGCCAAGTACTTGTGGGCAATCTGCTTTTGGTACAAAAACGTCAGATTGTACCAGGCAAATTTCCCTGCCCCAGCTGCTGCACCGCCGAAAGAAGTTTGCTCCCAGCCATCCACATGCCCAGCGGTTGAATGCTAGCTTGGCAAAATTGCTAGCACTTCAACTGCTGCCTTTTCAGTTGGTAGACTCTGCCCCCTTCCGTGAGTTTGTGGAATGTGCGGTTCCTCAGTGGCAGGTACCCAAACGCCACTTTTTCTCACGGAAGGCGATTCCGGCTCTCTACCGGCATGTGGAAGGCAATGTCCATGCCTCGCTGGACAGGGCGGTCAGCGGTAAGGTGCATATTACCGCGGACTCATGGTCCAGCAGGCATGGACAGGGACGTTGCCTAAGTTTCACGGTGCATTGGGTGACTCTGCTGGCAGCTGGGAAGGATGCAGGACAAGGTGCAGTAGTGTTGGAGGTTGTTCCGCCACCACGCCTCCAAAATGCTAATGATTGTGACACACCTCTCTCCTCCACCCCCTCCTCTTCTTCTTCCTCCATGGCCTCTTCCTGTGCTTTGTCCTCGGAAACAGCGGTTCTCCGTAGCCGTTGAAGGGGCTATGCAAATACGCAGGCCAAAAGATGCCATGCGGTGCTTGAGCTGGTGTGCTTGGGGGACAGGAGCCACACTGGGGCAGAGGTTCTGTCATCTCTGCAGGGGCAGGTTCAGAGGTGGTTGATGCCACGCCAACTTAAGGCAGGAATGGTGGTTTGCGACAATGGCACCAACCTCCTCTCTGCCCTCTGACAGGGACAAATGACCCATGTGCCCTGTTTGGCTCACGTCCTTAACTTGGTGGTGCAGCGGTTCCTGGGCAGGTACCCGGGCTTACAGGATGTCCTGAGGCAGGCCAGGAAAGTCTGTGTGCATTTCCGCCGGTCATATAATGCCAGTGCTCGGCTGACGGACCTCCAAAAGGAGTTTAACCTGCCCAAGAACTGCCTAATCTGTGACATGCCCACCAGGTGGAACTCAACGTTGGCCATGCTGCAGCGGCTGCACACGCAGCAGAGGGCCATCAATGAGTACCTGTGCGACTATGGCACCAGGACAGGGTCAGGGGAGCTTGTTTTTTTTCCCCCATGCCAGTGGGCCATGATTAGGGATGCATGCACTGTCCTGTCACCATTTGAGGAGGCCACGAGGATGGTGAGCAGTGACAGTGCATGCATCAGTGACACTGTCCCCCTTGTCCACCTGTTGGAGCACACGCTGCATGGAATAATGGACAGGGCACTTGAGGCAGAACAGAGGCAGGAAGAGGAGGACTTCCTTAGATCTCAAGGCCCCCTTTATCCAGACAGTGTTCCTGCGTGCCCGCCGATCACACAGGAAGAGGAGGAGGAGGAGGAGGAGGAAGATTGTGTCAGTATGGAGGTGGAGCCTGGCACTCAGCATCAGCAGCAGTCTTTAAGGGATCAGTCCCAAGAAACACATGGACTTGTATGTGGCTGGGAGGAGGTGGCTGCAGACCATGTCGTCCTTAGTGACCCAGAGGACTCCGGACCGAATGCCTCAGCAAGCCTACGCTGCATGGCCTCCCTAAACCTGCAAAGCCTGCGTAAGGATCCTCGTATTCGTGGTATCAAGGAGAAGGACCAATACTGGCTGGCAACCCTCCTTGATCCACGTTACAAGGGTAAGGTTGCGGACCTTATCTTGCCATCGCAGAGGGAGCAGAGGATGAAACATCTTCGGGAGGCCTTGCAGAAAGGTCTGTGCAACGCGTTCCCAGAGACTGGGAGGTTACAAACTCCTGTTTCTGGACAACGTGTTGCTGAGGCTTCGGTCAGTCAAAGAAGGAGCGGTGGAGAAGGTGGCCGTCTGACCGATGCGTTCAGACAATTTTTTGGTCCGCAGCCCCAAGGTATGATCGGTTCCAGCAACCATCGCCAGCGTCTGTTTTACATGGTGCAGGAATACCTAGGGGCAAGATCAGACTTGGACACCTTTCCCACCGAAAATCCTCTGGGTTACTGGGTCTTGAGGATGGATCACTGGCCAGAGCTTGCACAGTATGCAATTGAGCTACTGGCCTGTCCTGCATCCAGCGTTCTTTCAGAACGCACATTCAGTGCTGCTGGAGGCGTGGTAACCAATCACATGGTGCGTCTGTCCACAGACTCGGTCGATTGACTGACCTTCATAAAAAAGAATCAGTCTTGGATCACCACCAGCTACCAAGCACCTGATGCTGATGTAACCGAATAATTTTTTTTGAAATCTCAGATCCCTTCAAAGACTGCCTATGCTGATGCTGAGTGACTATCCCTGAGTAATTATCCTATTCCTCCTCAATGATCACGCTGATAACTTGTAAGAACATTTTTGGTTCTGGGCGCCACCACCAGTGCCTAAGGCACAATTTTTCAGCCCCTGTTTAACAGGGGCGTGTAATTACAATTTTTGATGCCATACTTTGCAGCAGGGCTCGGTCTTGCATTCCAACTAGAGTGTCTGTGAGGGGTTGCAGTGTTATGGCACAAGCACCAGTGCCTAAGGCCCAATTTTTCAGCCCCTGTTTAACAGGGGCGTTTAATTACAATTTTTGATGCAATACTTTGCAGCAGGGCTCGTTCTTGCGTTCCAACTAGAGTGTCTGTGAGGGGTTGCAGTGTTGTGGCACCAGCACCAGTGCCTAAGGCCTAATTTTTCAGCCCCTGTTCATCAGGGGCATGTAATTACAATTCTTGATCTAATATTTCACAGCAGGGCCCATTTCTGCACCCACCAAGAGCGAGTGAGGACTTACAGTGTTGTGGCACCAGCACCACCACCACCACCACCACCACCACCAAAGGCCCAATTTTTCTGCCCCTGTTCAACAGGGGCATGTAATTACAATTCTTGATCTAATATTTCACAGCAGGGCCCATTTCTGCACCCACCAAGAGCGAGTGAGGACTTACAGTGTTGTGGCACCAGCACCACCACCACCACCACCACCACCAAAGGCCCAATTTTTCTGCCCCTGTTCAACAGGGGCATGTAATTACAATTCTTGATCTAATATTTCACAGCAGGGCCCATTTCTGCACCCACCAAGAGCGAGTGAGGACTTACAGTGTTGTGGCACCAGCACCGCCACCACCAAAGGCCCAGTTTTTCTGCCCCTGTTCAACAGGGGCATGTAATTACAATTCTTGATCTAGTATTTCACAGCAGGGCCCATTTCTGCGCCCACCAAGAGCGAGTGAGGACTTACAGTGTTGTGGCACCAGCACCACCACCACCACCAAAGGCCCAATTTTCAGCCCCTGTTTAACAGGAGCGCGTAATTACAATTTTTGATGCAATACCTTCCAGCAGGGCTCATTTCTGCGTTCCAACTAGAGTATCTGTGAGGGGTTACAGTGTTGTGGCACCAGCACCAGTGCCTAAGGCCCAATTTTTCAGCCCCTGTTTAACAGGGGCGTGTAATTACAATTTTTGATGCAATACTTTGCAGCAGGGCTCGTTTCTGCGTTCCAACTAGAGTATCTGTGATGGGTTGCAGTGTTGTGGCACCAGCACCAGTGCCTAAGGCCCAATTTTTCAGCCCCTGTTGAACAGGGGCGTGTAATTACAATTTTTGATGCAATACTTTGCAGCAGGGCTCGTTCCTGCGTTCCAACGAGAGTGTCTGTGAGGACTTACAGTGTTGTGGCACCAGCATCACCACCACCACCAAAGGCCCAATTTTTCTGCCCTTGTTCAACAGGGGCATGTAATTACAATTCTTGATCTAATATTTCACAGCAGGGCCCATTTCTGCACCCACCAAGAGCGAGTGAGGACTTACAGTGTTGTGGCACCAGCACCACCACCACCACCAAAGGCCCAATTTTTCTGTCCTTGTTCAACAGGGGCATGTAATTACAATTCTTGATCTAATATTTCACAGCAGGGCCCATTTCTGCGCCCACCAAGAGCGAGTGAGGACTTACAGTGTTGTGGCACCAGCACCACCACCACCACCAAAGGCCCAATTTTTCTGTCCTTGTTCAACAGGGGCATGTAATTACAATTCTTGATCTAATATTTCACAGCAGGGCCCTGTGAGGGCTTACAGTGTTGTGGCCACAACAACACCTAAGGCCCAAATTTCTGCTGAGTATATAGGGCAGGCCCCTACTTTCAAACATCTAACTTACAAACGACTCCTACTTGCAAACGGAAGGAGACAACAGGAAGTGAGATTAAATCTACCCCTAGGAAGGGAAATTCTCTCCTGTAAGAGTTAATATGGGAAAAACATTTCTCCTTTCCACTGATGCTTTCCAATCCTTGTTCCACAAAAAAACCCAAATTTTCAAAAAACAATTGTCATTGGGACAAAAAGTGAGGTGAAATCTTCTGAAAAGGAGGAAAGACAGCAAAACAAATGTCACAGGGGTGATAACCCTTCCCTATGTTTTCCAAAAAGCTTAAAAAAGATTTTTTGGCTGGAGCTAAACACGTTAAAAATGTACCCGTTCAAAATTACAAACAGATTCTACTTAACAACAAACCTACAGTCCCTGTCTTGTTTGCACCGCCTGTATACTGCTGTTCAGAGTATATAGGGCCTGGTGGCCCCACACCTTTCCTTATTTTAATTTGGGTGCGGGGTTCCTCTTAATATCCATACAAGACCCAAAGGGCCTGGTAATGGACTGGGGGGTACCCATGCCGTTTGTCTCACTGATTTTCATCCATATTGCCAGGACCCGACATTACATTAAACCCGCAAGCAGTTTTAAATGAGATTTTTTCCTTTAAAAATGACATTTGGTGCAGGGACTGTTCTAAACACGGGAAACACGCGCCACTTTACAGGCATACTATAGACACCCCCCAGGTACGATATTTAAAGGTATATTTCACTTTTTTTTTACTTTAAGCATCATTAAAATCACTGCTCCCGAAAAAACGGCCGTTTTTAAAAGTTTTTTTTGCATTGATACATGTCCCCTGGGGTAGGACCCGGGTCCCCAAACCCTTTTTAGGACAATACCATGCAAATTAGCCTTTAAAATGAGCACTTTTGATTTCGAACGTTCGAGTCCCATAGACGTCAATAGGGTTCTAACAATCGTGCAAATTTTCGGTCCGTTCGCAGGTTCTGGTGCGAACCGAACCGGGGGGTGTTCGGCTCATCCCTAGTCACCAACTTGTGGTACTTGGCGATGGGGAGAATTCTGCAGGACATCAAGTTCTCGACAGGCATCTCCCCCAGGCTCTGGGGAAATAAAGGGTTTACAACCACTTTAATTGGTATCGGAAGAGAACTAAACAGGTATAACAGCCTGGGGAGTAGCGTCATTTTCACAGAGTTAATTCTCCCAAGCCTTGATAGGTTGTTCTTGGACCAGGATATGAGATCTGACTCCAGCTTTCGATACATAGGGGGATAGTTACTGGCATAGAGAGCCTCAGTTTTTGCTGTGCGGTTAATTCCCAAGTATCTAATAGAGGATTCACTCCATTCGAATTTAACATTTTTTTGTAAGAGGGTAACGGTATCAAACTGAAGGGATATGTTTAGCGCTTAGGACTTGGAATAGTTTACCTGGAGGCCTGAAATCTTGGCGAATTCATCTAAGGTGTGGCACAGGTTGGGGAGAGAGGTTAAAGGGGAGGTGAGGAATAGGAGAATGTCATCCACAAAGAGGCCACATTTATGGATCTGAGAGCCACAAGTAACTCCTTGTATATTAGGGTTTTGGCAAATGGAAATGGCAAGTGTCTCAATAGCTAACGCAAAGTCAAGCGGAGATAGTGGACAGCCTAAGCTAGTACCCTTCGCTATGGATATTGGCTTGGACTAATATCCTTGGAGCCTGATGTAAGCTTTAGGATTCGAGTAAAGAGCATGCATCAGGCCCATAAATCTTTCGCCAAAACCCCATAGCTCAAGGATCGCGAAAATGTATGGCCAAGAGACCAAGTCAAAGGCCTTTTGAAGGTCTAGCGAGAGGAGCATGCCTAGTTGTTTAGGGCCCCCCGCCCAGTTCGTTTGGAGAATTGAAATTATGTCAATGGCCCTCCAGATCTGATCAGGGCCTTGCCATCCCAGGATGAACCCCACTTGATCTATATGTATATATGCATTAATGATGGAAGCTAAACGGTTTGCCAGAATTTTAGTGAGGATTTTAAAGTCGCTGTTAATAAGGGAAATGGGTCTGTAGTTGCTAACCTCTTCTGGGTTTTTGTCTGGTTTAGGAATGACTGCAATATAGGCAGTGTTAAGGTGGGGATCAAGTGGGGTTCCCTGTGTCTTTGTGTTAAGGAATTTTGTCAAGTGGGGGATCAGGGTATTGGGAAATGTCTTGTAGTAGGGATTGGAGGCTGAGCCCAATTTAAGGTCTTTGATTAATTCCTCAACCTCTCCTTCAGAGAAGGGAGCTTCCAGTATGTCTCTATGTTCTGCAGAGAGAGATGGGATGGGGAGGCTGTTTAGATACTCAGAGATATAATCGTTATCTTTGGTTTTGTGGGGTCCATATAGGTTGGAGTAAAAGTCGTAGAAAACCTAGAGGATTTTGGAGGGGTTGGCTGTGGAGCCTTGGCCTGGGACTCTAATCTTTGGCATTACGAAAGACTGAAATCGGGGAGATAGTTTAGAGGCCAGCATGGATCCCATTCTATCCCCCTCGGTATAAAATCTGTTTTTGCTCCAGCGGATTTGTTTTTCGGCTTTAACCGTGAGGGCTAGGTTGAGTTCCAGCCTGGCCTTGTCGAGTTGAGCCAGTAAAGAGGGAGAGGGGTGCAGTTTGTGTTGGGATCGTAATGAGGTGTACTCCTCGTCTAATCTCTTTATGTCGGCTGTCCTTTCTCTTTTTATATGAGTGGTCATCCTAATGATTTCCCCTCTGATGTACGACTTGTGGGCTGCCCACAAAGTTTCTGGGGAAGTGCCCTCAGCCTCATTAAGATTGAAGTATTCTTTAAGTGATTTATTCAACATGGTGACTCTCACAGGGTCTGAGAGAAGAGACTCGTTCAATCTCCAACATCCTTAGCCTGGTCTCGAGTGATGCAAAGGTAGCCTCAGGGTAACTAAAGAGTGATCTGACAAGACCGTGTCTTTTATTTGTGAATTAGTGATGAGGGGAATAGTGTGGGTCTGGACTAGGAGGTGATCAATCCTGGCATATAAATTGTGGGGGCTGGAGGAGTGGGAGAAGCAGGGCTGGACTTACTATTGGGCTTGACTGGGCTCAATCCCATGGGCCCCGCCCAATAGGGGGCCCCGCGGCGCCCGTGCTATAGCCGAAAGACGGCTACAGCGCGGACGCCAATTGCCGGGAGGGCGTCCCTGGACATCCTCCTGTTTACTTCCCACTCTGCGTGCCACAGCGGGTGCGCATCGGGGGAGTTCTGTGTTGGCCATGTCCCTTGGAAACAGCCAAACACAGATCGTGCTAAATGGCCAATCACAGCGGCCATTTAGCACTCGATCGGAGTGTCCAATGGGAGGTGATCTCATATGTAAATATATGAGATAATCTCTCATCGCCGGCTCTCCCTCCTCACACAGAGACAGCGTGTGAGGACGGAGAGCTTCCGTGCTGTAGCGGTGAGTGAACACTCACACTAGTTACAGTTACACTACACAACATAGTGCCATCTGTCCCCAGTGCCACCTATCAGTGCCAAATGTCCCTATCGCCATCTGTCCCCAGTGCCATCTGTCCCCAGTGCCACCTATCAGTGCCATCTGCCCCCAGTGCCACCTGTCCCCAGTGCCACCTGTTAGTGTCACCAGTGCCACGTATCAGTGCCATCTGTCATCAGTGACACCTGTCAGTGTCACATGCCATTTGTTATCAGTGTCACCTGTCATTAGTGCCACATATTAGTACCAACTGTCATCAGTGCCATGTATTAGTGCCATCTGTCATCAGTGCCACATATTAGTACATCTGTCATCAGTGCCACGTGTCATCAGGGCCACGTATTAGTGCCATCTGTCATCAGTGCCACATATTAGTGTCATCTGTCATCAGTGTCACGTGTCATCAGTGCCACGTATTAGTGCCATCTGTCATCAGTGCCACGTATTAGTGCCATCTGTCATCAGTGCCACGTATTAGTGCCATCTGTCATCAGTGCCACATGTCATCAGTGCCATATATTAGTGTCATCTGTCATCAGTGTCACGTGTCATCAGTGCCACGAATTAGTGCCATCTGTCATCAGTGCCACGTATTAATGCCATCTGTCATCAGTGCCACGTATTAGTGCCACCTGTCATCATTACCACGTGTCATCAGTGCCACATATTAGTGTCATCTGTCATAGGTGTCATGTATTAGTGCCATCTGTCATCAGTGCCAGGTGTCATCAGTGTCACGTATTAGTGCCATCTGTCATCAGTGCCACGTGTCATCAGTGCCACGTGTCATCAGTGCCACATATTAGTGTCATCTGTCATCATTGTCACATTTTTCAAGCTTCAATCAATGGTCAAATATAAATAGATTATTACGTTTTTTAACATGTAACACTGTCTACGGTAACAGTCAAAATTTTGTTCTATTTAAAGTAATGTATAGAAGGTAGGGCCTGAAAGTAACTCAAGCCCAGGGGCCCCCACCACCCTAAGTCCTGCCCTGGGGAGAAGTCTCATATGTTGGGATTTAATTCTCTCCAGAGTCAGCCATGCCACGGGCATGAATGAGTTTGGTAATCTTGAGGCTCTCTTTGGTCGGGCGGGTCATTTGGGAGGCAGGAGGTCTAGATCTATCCAGACCCTGATCAAAAGCTGCATTAGATTCCCCCCCGGAAGATGACCGTGCCCTCCAGGATGGGGCAGAGGGAGTCAAAGAGGCATTTGAAGAAGACAGCTTGACCCTCTGGGTCTTTTCATCCTTCAACTAGGATGAATCTGCCCTCTGGGTCTTTTGTGTCGGAGATCCAGTTAAAATTATAGGATTTTGCAAATATAATGGCCACCCTTTTAGTTTTTTTTCCTGCGCTGGCAAGAAAAAAATTAGGGAAGTGAGAGTGGAGGAATTTGGGACTGTACCGAGCAGGGAAGAGAGTTTCCTGAAGCATGACAATATCTAGTTTTGTAGATTTATAATGGTTAAACAACTTTCTGCTTTTGAGTGGGGAATTCATGCCCTGGACATTGGGAGTAGCTATCTTTAAAGCATTTTGTGTGTGGTCAGCCATGGAACCATAGATGAGGGGTGCAAAAATGCCCATCGCCACTTACCTCTAGGACTGTGTTCCGGCATGTGGGAGTAAATGGGGGGGTCTGCTCCAATAAGGTCTCTCAGGTTGTGTAGGCCGGGTGAGTACCCAAACTGAAAGGAAGAAGAAGGTTAGTTGAAGCTCCAAAAAAGAAGGGAAAGAGAGAAGGAAAGGGAAGAGGGATAGAAAGGGAGGGAGTTTTCTCCCCCTGGGTATGTAGGAACCCCAGGAGGAGAAAAGGAACATCTCGCACGTAGGAGTGAGAGAGTTTTAAAGTACAAAAATCTCCATGCCAAACAAGGCTTGGAGGTCCTATCCCCCGGAAACCATCAGGAGTCTAAGGGATAGAAGGAGGAGCATGTGAGCCACCCCAAACTAGGGTGCCCTGATATGAAGAAAATACAACTTTTAAAAAAACGTACATGTGATCGAGGCGATTGGAACAATGTTAACAGAGCTGAAAGCAAACACTGGTAACCAATGTGGTCATAAGGGAGGATCAGTTGACCCTAGGATCCCTGTTCGTCAAAACCCCCCCATCCCACTAGGTGACATGAGGGGGGGGAAAGAGCCCCTTGGGCTCCTAAACTGGGCAGAGACGATTCCAGAGGACGAGACACTAAGTATTTCAGGGTGACTTGTTCTTCGCAACCGAAATTGAAAGAGGGTCTCTGGAAGTCTTGTTGCTAATAGGAACGGGAATAATGAAAACTGCAACATAACTGTAATTAAGGCACCGGATGCGGACCAGTATAACAGATCCAGGGATAAGGGAGAAGTCAATCTTGGCAGAAAGAAGATCAGTTAATCTCTTTGGCCTGTCTCCAACTAAGATATGAACTTTGCTTCAGGCTGGGATTCATGGAGGGCCATTATGGGAAGATCTGCGAGCCTTGGGTTTATTCCAAAGGGGATTTAGAGGGCTTACTGGTGGCGGTCGTTTGTTTGAACCCATGGAGGGGGGAAGAGGTTTCCATGCCCATCTCCTAGGAGATTATCTACAGGCTGAGGAGAAGCTTTTCACCCATGGCGAAGTTGGAGAAAGATTGGTTAAGACCTTTATATGTGAATTTCACTGCGAACGGAAAAGCCCATCTGTATTTTATGTCTCTCTGTGTGAGGGCATGTAGAAGTGGTTTCAGGGTTCTTCTGCATTGGATAGTAGAAGGTGCGAGGTCTGCAAAAATCTGCACAGGGTGACCTTGGCATGTCACCTGGGGCATGGCTCATGACTGCTTCATTATGGCATCCTTGACTGCGTAAAAGTAGGGCTTGGTGATGATGTCCCCGGGGGAGCCATCCTTCCTGGGGGGGCCAAGTGCTCTATGAGCTCTATCCAGCTCCAGAAGGTGGGGCGGGATATTCGGGATCAGCATTTTGATTAGGTCTTGTGTCGTCGCTGTGACATCCAGGATAGATTCAGGCAGGCCTCTGATCCTGAAGTTGTACCTCCTGGATCTATTCTCTAAATCAACAATGTGGGATACAGCAGTGTCCAATTGATCTTGGAGGGTTTGAATGAGATCAGAGTTTGATGAGAAACTGCAGCAGTCTGATCCAGCTTGCTTTCAATTGCCTCCATCCTGGAGCCAATATTTTGGAGATCTGCTTTTATGTGATTTTAGTTGCTGTGGAGGCTAAGCCCCTATCCAGGAGCGTAGACAGTTTGAGGTAGAGATCTTCCACATTAAAATGGTGATCCTGGGCAGGGGCATCATGGTGGGGGAAGTCTGTGTAGGTGGCCATTGTAGGCCCTGTGGGGGAGAAAGCCTGATTCCCAAAAGAGTGGCCAAGCAGGGACCCTATGGATGCCGGGGAGGGTATCATGTCCTGCTGGTCCTGTCCCTGAGACCCTGGGGGGTAGTGTAGAAGGGCTGGAGAGCGCACTTGCCTGTGATCCGGTGGGCCTTCTGTAAGGGAGACACGAGGCTTTGTGGCTGCATCTGATTTTAGCTGCTGTGGAGGCTAAGCCCCTATCCAGGAGCGTAGACAGTTTGAGGTAGAGATCTTCCACATTAAAATGGTGATCCTGGGCAGGGGCATCATGGTGGGAGAAGTCTGTGTAGGCGGCCATTGTAGGCCCTGTGGGGGGAGAAAGCCTGATCCCCAAAAGAGTAACGAAAGGGTGACCAACTCGTTTAGGAAAAGGGCCGTGCCACGTCCAATAAAGCATGAATACAGAAAAAGGGGTTCCCCTAGGTGGACTTTACCGGCACTTGCATAAACAAAAAGAAGTTGTAGAAGTAGAAACTGTTGTACATAGTAAAAACATATAAATTTTATTCATATTGAAAAATACAAATATTAAAAACAGAAATAGATATCTAGAGTAACATGGTAGTGCTACACAGTAAACATGATAAACATCAAGTAATAGGCAATAATGAAAGAAACAAAAAAGCAAAAAAAAAAAAACTCTTCTCAAGCCCGACGCGTTTCGGGGTATTTAGTGTTTGTAGGGTCCTTCTTCAGGGGCATAGTTGAGAAAGAAGGGTTCATCTAAACTAATTGAAAAAATGGAAAAAAGGGGTCAAACGTTAGTAGGACTATCAGTAGATATCCAGTAAGAGGTTAAAGTGATCAATAGATCGCCTACCTGAAAAGATTTCATTGATTGCTTGTAGAACGGAAATTTTTGTTAAAAGCAAAGAGAACCACAGAGAAAGGGCAGGACGTGGGAGTAAGCAATAATCGTATAACAAATATAGGTACTATTGTTAGGTAGTAAGGGCTGCAAATAGGTGGGCAGCAGTCTCCATAAAGGAGTATGGGAGTGCTCCAGTCCCGCCCGACCCGGGCGTGCGCAAGCCAGAGCGATATGCTGGGGTCACAGGAAGGCGTCTCTAAAAAATGAAAAAATTGAGGAACCTTTAGAAAAGATCCAGTATAGGTGATTGAAGGAGTAAATAATTAAATAAACTGGTGTAAGCAATAATGTGCAGAGGGAGCACACTAAAGATACTACATATATAGGTAACAAACTTGATGGCTTGGTGCAACCGAAAAGTGTGGCCAGTTCCCTCCTTCCCCCCGCCCCTCCGGTGGCGTGGGTGGTCGGAGCGGTTGCCGGTGGGGCGGGTGCCGGTGGGGCGGGTGTGCGCGACGTCGCTCCAACGTCATCGCGTTCACACATGCGCGGTTGGGGCGGCGCCGCGCACCCTCGCTTCGGGGGGTCTGTACAGGGCGTCTGGTGGAGACCGTCAGCTGAGACGCCCTGTACAGACCCCCCGAAGCGAGGGTGCACGGCGCCGCCCCAACCGCGCATGCGCGAACGCGATGACGTTGGAGCGACGTCGCGCACACCAGCCCCACCGGCACGGAAGTGCCACTCCGGTGAACTGAGCATGCTCGCCGGAGTGGCAACATGGAGGCAGTGGGCGTGAGATGGAAGGACGCCCAAGTGCCTCCCTAAGCGCTGCCCCAGGAGGAAGAGTTCCCGGGGCGGCTTGCCGTGCCGGGCAACCGCTCCGACCACCCACGCCACCGGAGGGGCGGGGGGAAGGAGGGAACTGGCCACACTTTTCGGTTGCACCAAGCCATCAAGTTTGTTACCTATATATGTAGTATCTTTAGTGTGCTCCCTCTGCACATTATTGCTTACACCAGTTTATTTAATTATTTACTCCTTCAATCACCTATACTGGATCTTTTCTAAAGGTTCCTCAATTTTTTCATTTTTTAGAGACGCCTTCCTGTGACCCCAGCATATCGCTCTGGCTTGCGCACGCCCGGGTCGGGCGGGACTGGAGCACTCCCATACTCCTTTATGGAGACTGCTGCCCACTTATTTGCAGCCCTTACTACCTAACAATAGTACCTATATTTGTTATACGATTATTGCTTACTCCCACGTCCTGCCCTTTCTCTGTGGTTCTCTTTGCTTTTAACAAAAATCTCCGTTCTACAAGCAATCAATGAAATCTTTTCAGGTACGCGATCTATTGATCACTTTAACCTCTTACTGGATATCTACTGATAGTCCTACTAACGTTTGACCCCTTTTTTCCATTTTTTCAATTAGTTTAGATGAACCCTTCTTTCTCAACTATGCCCCTGAAGAAGGACCCTACAAACACTAAATACCCCGAAACGCGGGGTATTTCTGTTTTTAATATTTGTATTTTTCAATATGAATAAAATTTATATGTTTTTACTATGTACAACAGTTTCTACTTCTACAACTTCTTTTTGTTTATGCAAGTGCCAGTAAAGTCCACCTAGGGGAACCCCTTTTTCTGGATCCCCAAAAGAGTGGCCAAGCAGGGACCCTATGGATGCCGGGGAGGGTATCATGTCCTGCTGGCCCTGTCCCTGAGACCCTGGGGGGTAGTGTAGAAGGGCTGGAGAGCGCACTTGCCTGTGATCCGGCGGGCCTTCTGTGAGGGAGACACGAGGCTTTGTGGCTGCATCTGCCGCGGTGGCCATCTTGGTACACCCAGGCCGGGTGGAGGCTGAGAATGAAGGCTCCAGGTTACGCCTGGAAGCCAGATTAAACATGCGGGGGTGATCTCCGGTGGTGTGGGGTTCCGAGTGTGTGGCTGGAGAGGGCGCTGCGGACGCTGCTGGTCTGGTGTGGTGCCGAGCTTCGTGCTCAGGCGGCCATCACAGACACACGCGCATGCGCACTGTAATACACATTATTTATGCATTAAGCTCTCAATGAAGTGGAGAGGGTTACCTGTCCAAAACACCCCCCCCCTAAAATTTTTACAATGGGCCATCAGAGGGGGTGAGAAATAGGGATGGGCTGAACGGACCCCCGTTTGGTTCGGACCAGAACTTCCGAACACCGTGAACGTTCGGACCCGAATAACGAACCCCATTAAAGTCAATGGGACCCGAACGTCAAATATCAAAAGTGCCCATTTTGAAGGCTTAAATGCAAGTAATTAGGCATACAATGGCTATAGGGGTCCAGGTTCTGCCCCAGGGGACATGCATCAATAAAAAAAAAAGTTTGTGAAAAACGTCATTTTTAAATGAGCAGTGATTTTTTGATTTTTAAAGTGAAAGTCTAAAATTGAAAAATTCCTTCTAATATAGTGCCAGGGGGATCCACTTAGACTAACTGTAAAGTGGCAGATCTGTACCATGTCTAGAATCTGCTGCAGCAGTAATTGAATTTATAAAGCCGGAAAAAAAATGACATTTTTCCTGCAAACTGCCTTTATTTTGCTCAGCAACAGCTGGGGAGCCAGCGTGTATGATGAAGCCACAATGTAGTGCACTGGGAACAAGATTAGAGATTTTTTGGATACATTCTGGTGTCACTTTGACTTTGAATAGAAGTAACGGGTGCGTTAAAATCGGTCTTTGGGTGTCGGTGGCACCTTCCCACCGCAACCCTATAGAGGTAATCTTGATTAAAGCAAGAATTTGCCTTGCTGTAAAAATTGCAATGATATAGACCTGTCAAACAGGTGCATAAAAATTACTCTTTAACCCATAACCCTATATAGGTGCCCTTGATGGAGGCAAAAAAATTTGCAATGATATGCACCTGTCAAAAAAATTGGTCTTTGGGTGTTAAATGTGCCCATGAAACCTATACAAAAACATTCTTCCAGGTTAAATAATTGAACACCCTCAAAGCTAGGCAGCCTGCTGGCCCCCTTACAGTGCCAAGGGAACGTCTGCCTCTCCTTGTTGTTCTCCCAGACATTATTGGGATGGAGGGGGCGGTGCTTATAAGCAAATGTAAAGGAGAAGTGGAAATCTGTACATAGATGCACTTTAATCAATGTAAAGCTACAAGTTAGTGCAGTGCGTCCTGCGCACAGTGTTCAGCTAAAACTACAATATAGTGTGGTGCGTCCTCCTCACAGTGTTCAGCTAAACCTACAAGTTAGTGTAGTGAGACCTCTGCACAGTGTTCATCTAAAGCTACAAGTTAGTGCAGTGCGTCCTGCTCACAGTGTTCAGCTAAAACTACAAGTTAGTGTTGTGCGTCCTCCTCACAGTGTTCAGCTAAACCTACAAGTTAGTGTAGTGAGACCTTTGCACAGTGTTCATCTAAAGCTACAAGTTAGTGCAGTGCGTCCTGCTCACAGTGTTCAGCTAAAACTACAAGTTAGTGTGGTGCGTCCTCCTCACAGTGTTCAGCTAAAACTACAAGTTAGTGTAGTGCGTCCTGCTCACAGTGTTCAGCTAAAACTACAAGTTAGTGTAGTGAGACCTCTGCACAGTGTTCATCTAAAGCTACAAGTTAGTGCAGTGCGTCCTGCTCACAGTGTTCAGCTAAAACTACAAGTTAGTGTAGTGAGACCTCTTGTCATAAACCAGATGTGACCAGAACTGTGTGACTGCGACGGAGTGAACCAGACATAAATAGGTGAAAGTAAGTTTATTTAAGGAAAATGCATATGTGAACACACCACAAATACAAGTGAACAACCAAACAATCAGTGATATAAAACCAACCAGCATATGTAGCAAGAGGGAGTACCAGAATCGTAGTCAAGCCAGGCCGGGGTCATAAACACGGAATCAGTAGCTGGGAAGGGAGATAAACAGGACAAGAGAGGATGGATGGATGACAGGAGGGACGGGTCAGGTACAAGGTTCAGAGTCCAGAGTCCAGGGTTCAGGGTTCAGGTAACGGACAGGAAACAGGATCAACAGGTTCCAGGAATCAGGCTTCAGGTACAGGATCAGGGTAACAGGATGCAGATCAGGGCTCAAGGACAATACCAGGGCAACATAAGTCTGCGATTGCCGGGTATTTATACTGCAGCTCTGCTAATTAAAGTCAGGTGACACCTGTCTGCAGAGGGGAATACCTGCTCCATACTGCCAGGATCCATCCGCTGGTGGACGCCAGTACTGCGGCCCAAAGATGACATAACATTAACAGGGAAAAGCTCTCCTGACAGTTCCAAACTGCCAGGAGACACCTGCTGGTGGACCTCAGTACTGCATGCCAAATAACAGATATTACCAGCGGATGGAACATTTCCTGACAGTACCCCCCCTCAAAGGAGCGACCTCCGGATGCTCCAACTAGCCGTTGCTGGGGAAAGTCCATGGTGTCCAGCTGGGCAGTGGGCACATCAGGCTGGGCAGCGGACAGGAACATTCCAAGCTGGGCAGCGGACAGGAACACTCCAGGCTGGGCAGCGGACAGGAACACTCCAGGCTGGGCAGTGGACAGGAACACTCCAGGCTGGGCAGCGGACAGGAACACTCCAGGCTGGGCAGCGGACAGGAACACTCCAGGCTGGGCAGCGGACAGGAACACTCCAGGCTGGGCAGCGGACAGGAACACTCCAGGCTGGGCAGCGGACAGGAACACTCCAGGCTGGGCAGCGGACAGGAACAACTTGAGCTGGGCAGCAGACAGGAACAACTTGAGCTGGGCAGCAGACAGGAACAACTTGAGCTGGGCAGCAGACAGGAACAACTTGAGCTGGGCAGCAGACAGGAACAACTTGAGCTGGGCAGCTGGCATGGGCACTTCAAGCTGGGCAGCTGGCATGGGCACTTCAAGCTGGGCAGCTGGCATGGGCACTTCAAGCTGGGCAGCTGGCATGGGCACTTCAAGCTGGGCAGCTGGCACGGGCACTTCAAGCTGGGCAGCTGGCATGGGCACTTCAAGCTGGGCAGCTGGCATGGGCACTTCAAGCTGGGCAGCTGGCATGGGCACTTCAAGCTGGGCAGCTGGCATGGGCACTTCAAGCTGGGCAGCCGGCATGGGCACTTCAAGCTGGGCAGCTGGCACCGAGACATCAGGCTGGAGGGCAGACACCCGGACGTCAGGCTGGAGGGCAGACACCCGGACGTCAGGCTGGAGGGCAGACACCCGGACGTCAGGCTGGAGGGCAGACACCCGGACGTCAGGCTGGAGGGCAGACACCCGGACGTCAGGCTGGAGGGCAGACACCCGGACGTCAGGCTGGAGGGCAGACACCCGGACGTCAGGCTGGAGGGCAGACACCCGGACGTCAGGCTGGAGGGCAGACTCCCGGACGTCAGGCTGGAGGGCAGACTCCCGGACGTCAGGCTGGAGGGCAGACTCCCGGACGTCAGGCTGGAGGGCAGACTCCCGGACATCAGGCTGGAGGGCAGACTCCCGGACATCAGGCTGGAGGGCAGACTCCCGGACATCAGGCTGGAGGGCAGACTCCCGGACATCAGGCTGGAGGGCAGACTCCCGGACATCAGGCTGGAGGGCAGACTCCCGGACATCAGGCTGGAGGGCAGACTCCCGGACATCAGGCTGGAGGGCAGACTCCCGGACATCAGGCTGGAGGGCAGACTCCCGGACATCAGGCTGGAGGGCAGACTCCCGGACATCAGGCTGGAGGGCAGACTCCCGGACATCAGGCTGGAGGGCAGACTCCCCGACATCAGGCTGGAGGGCAGACTCCCGGACATCAGGCTGGAGGGCAGACTCCCGGACATCAGGCTGGAACGGATCAGCTGGCGGGGAGGCAAGACTGGACACTGGCATGATGGTATGGGTTGGATTAGCTAGTGCGGAGGCAGGTTGGGTTACTGGCAGGATCGTTTTGGTTGGAAAAAACTTTCGTTTTTTCTTTGGCTTAGCCACTGTAGATCGGTAGGTGAGGGGTGCAGCAGACTGGAGAGGGGGATTGGGATATGGCAGAGAAGAGGTAACAGTAGCTGGAGGAAGTTCGTGTGGGTTTGCAGGCAGCAGGGAAGAGACAGGTGGATTGAATGCAGGATAGGTACAGGGAGCAGAGACTGGGTATGAGTATTTGGTTGGCAGCAGCGTATACTGAGCTGCAACTGCGGTTGACATGGGTGATGGGGAAACATACATTTGGGTAGGTTGGTGTTTGGTGGCAGAGGTGGTTTGTTTGGCTGGAGCTGCTTGCATCATGTCAGACCATGCTGAAAGTATAGGTTGTACAAACTGTGCTTTTAAACCTCCCTGTCTAACAAAAGACTGAGCAGACACAATGCACTCAGCAATCACCTGTGGGGAACAGGCTGAGTAGTGCTCACAAAAATCATCTGGATCATCTTCAAAAAGCCAAACTAGGGATACAACCTGATTCATATCGAAAGGAGGAGTGAAATCATCATGGCCCTCTGGAATACAGGGCAGGGCCAGCTCAGTACATAGCTTGATTAAAGGCTGCACCTCCCCAAACAATATATAACCCTGATCGACCAGGGAGTAAGCCAAACGTATAGTGGCAAACAACTGGTCACTAGACCATTCTTTCAAAGCCTGGCGGCAATAATCACCACTTTCAGATGCCAGCAGAGAAAAATAAATAACCTCATCGGCATTCATGGTTGCAACCAACCGAATCAAAATGGTTCCCCTGTGCAGCCACTTCTGGTCAGGGATGGCCCTGGTATTCTGTCATAAACCAGATGTGACCAGAACTGTGTGACTGCAACGGAGTGAACCAGACATAAATAGGTGAAAGTAAGTTTATTTAAGGAAAATGCATATGTGAACACACCACAAATACAAGTGAACAACCAAACAATCAGTGATATAAAACCAACCAGCATATGTAGCAAGAGGGAGTACCAGAATCGTAGTCAAGCCAGGCCGGGGTCATAAACACGGAATCAGTAGCTGGGAAGGGAGATAAACAGGACAAGAGAGGATGGATGGATGACAGGAGGGACGGGTCAGGTACAAGGTTCAGAGTCCAGAGTCCAGGGTTCAGGTAACGGACAGGAAACAGGATCAACAGGTTCCAGGAATCAGGCTTCAGGTACAGGATCAGGGTAACAGGATGCAGATCAGGGCTCAAGGACAATACCAGGGCAACATAAGTCTGCGATTGCCGGGTATTTATACTGCAGCTCTGCTAATTAAAGTCAGGTGACACCTGTCTGCAGAGGGGAATACCTGCTCCATACTGCCAGGATCCATCCGCTGGTGGATGCCAGTACTGCGGCCCAAAGATGACATAACATTAACAGGGAAAAGCTCTCCTGACAGTTCCAAACTGCCAGGAGACACCTGCTGGTGGACCTCAGTACTGCATGCCAAATAACAGATATTACCAGCGGATGGAACATTTCCTGACACCTCTGCACAGTGTTCATCTAAAGCTAAAAGGTAATGCGGTGCGTCCTGCTCACAGTGTTCAGCTAAAACTACAAATTAGTGTAGTGAGACCTCTGCACAGTGTTCATCTAAAGCTACAAGTTAGTGCAGTGCGTCCTGCTCACAGTGTTCAGCTAAAACTACATGTTAGTGTGGTGCGTCCTCCTCACGGTGTTCAGCTAAACCTACAAGTTATTTTTTTGCGAGCTCTGTACAGTGTTCATCTAAAGCTACAAGTTAGTGTAGTGCGTCCTGCTCACAGTGTCCAGCTAAAACTACAAGTTAGTGTAGTGAGACCTCTGCACAGTGTTCATCTAAAGCTACAAGTTAGTGCAGTGTGTCCTGGTTACATTGTTCAGCTAAAACTACAAGTTAGTGTGGTGCGTCCTCCTCACAGTGTTCAGCTAAACCTACAAGTTATTTTTTTGCGAGCTCTGCACAGTGTTCATCTAAAGCTACAAATTAGTGTAGTGTGTCCTGCTCACAGTGTTCAGCTAAAACTACAAGTTAGTGTGGTGCGTCCTCCTCACAGTGTTCAGCTAAAACTACAAGTTAGTGTAGTGCGTCCTGCTCACAGTGTTCAGCTAAAACTACAAGTTAGTGTAGTGAGACCTCTGCACAGTGTTCATCTAAAGCTACAAGTTAGTGCAGTGCGTCCTGCTCACAGTGTTCAGCTAAAACTACAAGTTAGTGTGGTGCATCCTCCTCACAGTGTTCAGCTAAACCTACAAGTTAGTGTAGTGAGACCTCTGCACAGTGTTCATCTAAAGCTACAAGTTAGTGTAGTGCATCCTGCTCACAGTGTTCAGCTAAAATTACAAGTTAGTGTAGTGAGACCTCTGCACAGTGTTCAGCTAAAACTACAAGTTAGTGTAGTGCGTCCTGCTCACAGTGTTCAGCTAAAACTACAAGTTAGTGTAGTGAGACCTCTGCACAGTGTTCATCTAAAGCTACAAGTTAGTGCAGTGCGTCCTGCTCACAGTGTTCAGCTAAAACTACAAGTTAGTGTGGTGCGTCCTCCTCACAGTGTTCAGCTAAACCTACAAGTTATTTTTTTGCGAGCTCGGCACAGTGTTCATCTAAAGCTACAAGTTAGTGTAGTGCATCCTGCTCACAGTGTTCAGCTAAAACTACAAGTTAGTGTGGTGCGTCCTCCTCACAGTGTTCAGCTAAACCTATAAGTTATTTTTTTGCGAGCTCTGCACAGTGTTGAGCTAAAGCTACCTGTAGAAGGTTGGTGGTGTTTTCCTGATCCTATCACTACCGCAGGCAGCTAAAAAAGCTACAAGTTAGTTTTTTGCGGGCTCTGCACAGTGTTCAGCTAAAGCTACCTGTAGAAGGTTGGTGGTGTTCTCATACTACAGGCAGGCAGTTGATTTTGCTAGCTGCAGTATCAGTACATATATATATATATATATATATATATATATATATATATATATATATATATATATATATATATATATATATATATATATATATATATCCCAGCTTAGTGCAGCTACAGGCCATTAGTATATCTGGAAGGCCAAGAAGGAGAGGCAGACAGTCACAAGCCAATAAGAGAGGGCAAGCAGGCTCTGTGTCTAGTGCTGGTCGTGGAGACAGTGCATCCTCATCAGCACGTGGCCGTGGGACACGCTTGGCCTTTTTTTCGGCAGCTGGCCGTGTTGAGCCGCAACATGCGGAAGACTTGGTCGAGTGGATGACCAAGCCGTCCTCATCCTCCTCATCCTCTCTCACCCATGCTCAGGGTACTTTGTCTGGCAAAGCAGCGGCCTCTTCCCTCGGCTCAATGTCATCAGTGACTCCTTCCCTAGCCCCACCATGTCCTCCTGAGGAGTCCCTCGAACTGTTTGACCACAATGTTGGGTACATGCTCCAGGAGGATGCCCAGCGTTTGGAAGGCTCTGATGATGATACTGACAGAGGGGGTGCCCAAGAAGGACAGCAATCTGGCAGTCATGCTCCCCCTGCTGCAGCATACTGCCAGGTTTGCTCCAGTGATGAGGAGGGAGGGGATGATGAGGTCACTGACTCAACGTGGGTGCCTGATAGGAGAGAGGAGGAGGCGGCACATCACCAACGAGGCAGGATGCCCTCCAAGGGCCAGCCTAAGGGCAGCACATTGACTGCATCACACCCCAAAGCTCCACATGTGCAGGGTGCTGCAGTCTCTGCGCATTATTCAAAAAGTTCTTTGATGTGGGCCTTTTTTGAGACTGCTATTTGCAACATATGTCTCAAGCGTATCTCGCGTGGCCAAAACATCTCCCGCTTGGGTACCACATGCTTGACCGGACATATGTTGACCTGCCATGCAGTTCATTGGCAACCGTATCTAAAAGACCCACACCAAAGAACAAAGAGGACCTCTCCTTGCTCCTCATCAGCTGAGATCTCCAACCCCACTATACCTTCAGTCCTCTCTGAGACCTGCACTGAGAGGAATGAAGGTGTAGAATTAGGTGTGTCACAGCCAAGTACTTGTGGGCAATCTGCTTTTGGTACACCGACGTCAGATTGTACCAGGCAAATTTCCCTGCCCCAGCTGCTGCACCGCCGAAAGAAGTTTGCTCCCAGCCATCCACATGCCCAGCGGTTGAATGCTAGCTTGGCAAAATTGCTAGCACTTCAACTGCTGCCTTTTCAGTTGGTAGACTCTGCCCCCTTCCGTGAGTTTGTGGAATGTGCGTTTCCTCAGTGGCAGGTACCCAAACGCCACTTTTTGTCACGGAAGGCGATTCCGGCTCTCTACCGGCATGTGGAAGGCAATGTCCATGCCTCGCTGGACAGGGCGGTCAGTGGTAAGGTGCATATTACCGCTGACTCATGGTCCAGCAGGCATGGAAAGGGATGTTACCTAAGTTTCACGGCGCATTGGGTGACTCTGCTGGCAGCTGGGAAGGATGCAGGACAAGGTGCAGTAGTGTTGGAGGTTGTTCCGCCACCACGCCTCCAAAATGCCACTACTAATGATTGTGACACACCTCTCTCCTCCACCCCCTCCTCTTCTTCTTCCTCCATGGCCTCTTCCTGTGCTTTTTCCTCGGAACCAGCAGTGCTCCGTAGCCGTTCAAGGGGCTACGCAAGTACGCAGGCCAAAAGATGCCATGCGGTGCTTGAGCTGGTGTGCTTGGGGGACAGAAGCCACACTGGGGCAGAGGTTCTGTCAGCTCTGCAGGGGCAGGTTCAGAGGGGGTTGACGCCACGCCAACTTAAGACAGGAATGGTGGTTTGCGACAATGGCACCAACCTCCTCTCTGCCCTCCGACAGGGACAAATGACCCATGTGCCCTGTTTGGCTCACGTCCTTAACTTGGTGGTGCAGCAGTTCTTGGGCAAGTACCCGGGCTTACAGGATGTCCTGAGGCAGGCCAGGAAAGTCTGTGTGCATTTCCACCGGTCATATAATGGCAGTGCTCGGCTGGCGGACCTCCAAAAGGAGTTTAACCTGCCCAAGAACCGCCTAATCTGTGACATGCCCACCAGGTGGAACTCAACGTTGGCCATGCTGCAGCGGCTGCACACGCAGCAGAGGGCCATCAATGAGTACCTGTGCAACTATGGCACCAGGACAGGGTCAGGGGAGCTTGTTTTTTTTCCCCACGCCAGTGGGCCATGATCAGGGATGCATGCACTGTCCTGTCACCATTTGAGGAGGCCACGAGGATGGTGAGCAGTGACAGTGCATGCATCAGTGACACTGTCCCCCTTGTCCACCTGTTGGAGCACACGCTGCATGGAATAATGCACAGGGCACTTGAGGCAGAACAGAGGCAGGAAGAGGAGGACTTCCTTAGCTCTCAAGGCCCCCTTTATCCAGACAGTGTTCCTGCGTGCCCGCCGATCACACAGGAAGAGCACGAGGAGGAGGAGGAGGAGGAGGAGGAGGAAGATTGTGTCAGTATGGAGGTGGAGCCTGGCACTCAGCATCAGCAGCAGTCTTTAAGGGATCAGTCCCAAGAAACACATGGACTTGTACGTGGCTGGGAGGAGGTGGCTGCAGACCATGTCGTCCTTAGTGACCCAGAGGACTCCGGACCGAATGTCTCAGCAAACCTACGCTGCATGACCTCCCTGATCCTGCAAAGCCTGCGTAAGGATCCTCGTATTCGTGGTATCAGGGAGAAGGACCAATACTGGCTGGCAACCCTCCTTGATCCACGTTACAAGGGTAAGGTTGTGGACCTTATCTTGCCATCGCAGAGGGAGCAGAGGATGAAACATCTTCGGGAGGCCTTGCAGAAAGGTCTGTGCAACGCGTTCCCAGAGACTGGGAGGTTACAAACTCCTGTTTCTGGACAACGTGTTGCTGAGGCTTCGGTCAGTCAAAGAAGGAGCGGTGGAGAAGGTGGCCGTCTGACCGATGCGTTCAGACAATTTTTTGGTCCGCAGCCCCAAGGTATGATCGGTTCCAGCAACCATCGCCAGCGTCTGTTTTACATGGTGCAGGAATACCTAGGGGCAAGATCTGACTTGGACACCTTTCCCACTGAAAATCCTCTGGGTTACTGGGTCTTGAGGATGGATCACTGGCCAGAGCTTGCACAGTATGCAATTGAGCTACTGGCCTGTCCTGCATCCAGCGTTCTTTCGGAACGCACATTCAGTGCTGCTGGAGGCTTTGTATTCGATCACAGGGTGCGTCTGTCCACCGACTCGGTCGATCGACTGACCTTCATAAAAATGAATCAGTCTTGGATCACCACCAGCTACCAAGCACCTGATGCTGATGTAACCGAATAATTTTTTTTGAAATCTCAGATCCCTTCAAAGACTGCCTATGCTGATGCTGAGTGACTATCCCTGAGTAATTATCCTCTTCCTCCTCAATGTTTACGCTGATAGCTTGTAAGAACATTTTTGGTTCTGGGCGCCACCACCAGTGCCTAAGGCCCAATTTTCAGCCCCTGTTTAACAGGAGCGCGTAATTACAATTTTTGATGCAATACTTTCCAGCAGGGCTCATTTCTGCGTTCCAACTAGAGTATCTGTGAGGGGTTGCAGTGTTGTGGCACCAGCACCAGTGCCTAAGGCCCAATTTTTCAGCCCCTGTTTAACAGGGGCGTGTAATTACAATTTTTGATGCAATACTTTGCAGCAGGGCTCGTTTCTGCGTTCCAACTAGAGTATCTGTGATGGGTTGCAGTGTTGTGGCACCAGCACCAGTGCCTAAGGCCCAATTTTTCAGCCCCTGTTGAACAGGGGCGTGTAATTACAATTTTTGATGCAATACTTTGCAGCAGGGCTCGTTCCTGCGTTCCAACGAGAGTGTCTGTGAGGACTTACAGTGTTGTGGCACCAGCATCACCACCACCACCAAAGGCCCAATTTTTCTGCCCTTGTTCAACAGGGGCATGTAATTACAATTCTTGATCTAATATTTCACAGCAGGGCCCATTTCTGCACCCACCAAGAGCGAGTGAGGACTTACAGTGTTGTGGCACCAGCACCACCACCACCACCAAAGGCCCAATTTTTCTGTCCTTGTTCAACAGGGGCATGTAATTACAATTCTTGATCTAATATTTCACAGCAGGGCCCATTTCTGCGCCCACCAAGAGCGAGTGAGGACTTACAGTGTTGTGGCACCAGCACCACCACCACCACCAAAGGCCCAATTTTTCTGCCCCTGTTCAACAGGGGCATGTAATTACAATTCTTGATCTAATATTTCACAGCAGGGCCCTGTGAGGGCTTACAGTGTTGTGGCCACAACAACACCTAAGGCCCAAATTTCTGCTGAGTATATAGGGCAGGCCCCTACTTTCAAACATCTAACTTACAAACGACTCCTACTTGCAAACGGAAGGAGACAACAGGAAGTGAGATGAAATCTACCCCTAGGAAGGGAAATTCTCTCCTGTAAGAGTTAATATGGGAAAAACATTCCTCCTTTCCACTGTTGCTTTCCAATCCTTGTTCCACAAAAAACCCCAAATTTTCAAAAAACATTTGTCATTGGGACAAAAAGGGAGTTGAAATCTTCTGAAGAGGAGGACAGACATAAAAACAAATGTCACAGGGGTGATAACCCTTCCCTATGTTTTCCAAAAAGCTTAAAAAATATTTTTTGGCTGGAGCTAAACATGTTAAAAATGTACCCGTTCAAAATTACAAGCAGATTCTACTTAACAACAAACCTACAGTCCCTGTCTTGTTTGCACCGCCTGTATACTGCTGTTCAGAGTATATAGGGCGCGGTGGCCCCACACCTTTCCTTATTTTAATTTGGGTGCGGGGTTCCCCTTAATATCCATACAAGACCCAAAGGGCCTGGTAATGGACTGGGGGGTACCCATGCCGTTTGTCTCACTGATTTTCATCCATATTGCCAGGACCCGACATTACATTAAACCCGCAAGCAGTTTTAAATGAGATTTTTTCCTTTAAAAATGACATTTTGTGCAGGGACTGTTCTAAGCACGGGAAACACACGCCACTTTACAGGCATACTATAGACACCCCCCAGATACGATATTTAAAGGAATATTTCACTTTTTTTTTTACTTTAAGCATCATTAAAATCACTGCACCCGAAAAAACGGCCGTTTTTAAAAGTTTTTTTTGCATTGATACATGTCCCCTGGGGCAGGACCCGGGTCCCCAAACCCTTTTCAGGACAATACCATGCAAATTAGCCTTTAAAATGAGCACTTTTGATTTCGAACGTTCGAGTCCCATAGACGTCAATGGGGTTCTAACGTTCGTGCAAATTTTCGGTCCGTTCGCAGGTTCTGGTGCGAACCGAACCGGGGGGTGTTCGGGTCATCCCTAGTCAAGATTACTGACATGGTCTCACTACACTACACTGAAACTATCTGAGCTGTCCTTACTCTAGCTGCACACTATGAAAAGCTGAATGATGGTCCTCCTCGCTACACTCACACTATCCCTAGACTGACTAAACTAATATTCTACACTGACAATTGAAGAAAAATAGCACAGTGTAGCACACTAACTAATAGCACTGAACAGAGCCCTGCTCTATCTCTCTCCACACCAAAATCACACTGAAAATGGCTGCCATTGAAAGAATACTTTTATACTGTGGGGCGGTATTGAGCCATGATTGGATAAAGTCATAATGACAGTGTCCAATCATGACTCTGACAGTGCTCTGTGCCCTGATTGGCTGAAGCTTTTACTGCTTTAGCCAATCAGGGCTTGCAATGCACTGTTCAATGCCAAAATGCATTGTGGTCAGTTCGGGGGGGGCGAACAAACAGTCGAATGACCCGTTTGTTCGGCTGTCCTCCAAACGTCCGAACAATATAAGTTCAGCCCAAACTTATGCTTAGGCCGAACCGTTCGCCCATCCCTAGTGAGGAATCTGATAAGTAGACCTTATACTTTTGTCTTTAAATACTCATTTCAATAAATGTTATACTTATGTTGGCCAAGAATGCTTGTGTCTAATCTGCTTGCAATGTTTATGTGCAAAAGTAATATTTTTTTTTTCTTGTTTGACTCCACAGTTTCCTTCAAACCCACAGAAATGGCAGACTGTGGCATCCCAGTTTGCTCAGCAGTGGGACTTTCCCAACTGCGGAGGGGCAATAGATGGGAAGCACGTCCACATCGTCCCACCCCCCAACTCGAGGTCATACTATTACAACTATAAGGGGTTTAATAGTATTGTGATGTTGGCGGTGGTGTCGGTGACATATAAGTTTTTGTATGTGGATGTGGGGAAGAATGGCCGGTTGTCGGATGGTGGAGTCATCGTCTAGATGGAGTTTTACAGATGGCTCCAGAATGGCAGCTTGGGCTTGCCACCTGCGGAAGACAATGTGGCTGGTCTTCCTTTTGTGTTCATCTCTGAAGCGTTTGGGCTGGGGGACCATCTGTTGAGGCCATTCCCTATGAGAACCCTTACCCCGGAGCAGAGGGTTTTTAACTACCAGCTGGCCAGAGCCAGAAGTGTAGTGGAGAATGCTTTTGGAATAATGGCCAGCCAGTTCTGCCTATTTTTGACACCAATACACATGGAGGAATATAAACTGAACCATATTGTGCTTGCCTGCTGCATTCTGCACAATTATCTCTGAAAAAATGCTACAAACTATGTGGCCTCAGTTGGGCCTGAGGCTGGATTACCAAATACTAATTTGACGGCACTTGAAGCTGGCCATCCTGGCTTGCCCCCCCAAAGCGCCCGCAAAGTTAGACAAAGTTATCTTGAGTACTGTGCGGGTAGGGGGGCCATCAATCTGCCAGCGAATGTGTGAAACATTTTTAAAATAAATTTTTATTATAACCTGAACTAATATTTCATTTGATTTACTGCTTGTGTTTCTTTTAGCTGTCTCCTGGGTTCTCCAATGGGCTTTTCTTTTTGGCCATTTACTTCAATAGTGCAAACGTAATTTATTTGATACATGAGGTGACAATCTCTTCTTCAGCTAACTTTTATGTTGTAGGTCGTCTACACACACACATTATTTTTGTTGTTAAGGCATGTAATGCATTAATGCTAAAAATAATCATCCTTTTCAGCACCATGAATTAATTGTTTTGAGTCCCTAAAATGGCCTGATTGGGGCAAATTTTAGAGCACTGTGGGGGTTATTTACTAAAGGAAAATCCACTTTGCACTACAACTGCACTGCAGGTGCACTTGAAAGTGCGCTGAAACTACACTGAAAGTGCACTTGTAGTGCAAAGTGGATTTGCCTTTAGTAAATAACCCCCATTGCCATTGTAAACACCAACTTACTCCAAAAACTGTTATGCTGCGTACACACGGTCGGACTTTTCGGCTACAAAAGTCAGACGGACGCAGACGGACCAAGTCCGGCGGACAATTCGATCGCGTGTGGGCTTCCCCAGACTTTCAGCGGACTTTTCCAGCCGCAAATCTGACAGACTTTAGATTTGGAACATGTTTCAAATCTTTACGTCGTAACTCCGCCGGACCCAGAAATCCGCTTGTCTGTATGCTAGTCCGACGGACAAAAACCGACGCTAGGGCAGCTATTGGCTACTGGCTATCAACTTCCTTATTTTAGTCCAGTGTGCGTCATCACGTACGAATTCGTCTGACTTTTGTGTAGGCAAGTCGGGTCATTAGAAAGTCTGTTGAAAGTCCCCAAAAAGTCCGTCGAAAGTCTGTCGAAAGTCTGTTGGACGGGCTGTCGGACTTTTGTAGCTGAAAAGTCCGACAGTGTGTACGCGGCATAAGTGAGCATTGAAAGAAGAAGCCACACATTTTACTCCGTGCACATTCACATGTGCGTTAGAAAAGGGTTTTTTAACAAACCAACATCTTTGGTGTATAACATTTTTATGTTTGACATTAGAAATATAATTTTTTGGTTAAACAGGCATGTTTAAAATGATAACATACACAATTCAGGAACTTACAAAGTTCAACTTTGATAAAGTGAAGGCTATATCAGACATTAGTATGTCAAAACTGTGTTGATCTTGCCTTCATCAGATGGGGTGATGTCACCCCTGTAAAAGCCAAATTTTGAAGATGCACACAAATTGGGACTCAAAATGTGGATTTCCCTCATGATCCCATGCCTAATGTCAACAAATGCTAGCTCCCATGGGGGATCAATGGACATGTTTCGGGGGTGCAGCCTCTTCCTCTCACCTACTTAAGTTGCGAAGAAGGGGTTGCACCCACAAAACGCGTACATTGATATCCCGTGATGGCAGATAGCACATGTTGACACACTGTGTGCATCTTCAAAATTTGGCTTTCAAATTACTTTAAAACTTGATTTAAAATAACAAATTCCACGACAAAACGGTACAATTTTTGTGTGTTTTAGATTCTGCCTAAATCATCAATGATGTTCTTCATTTTTTGTTGTACATCATTGATGTTTTCCTTGACCTTCTCTAAATCCCAATTTCACACCATTATCTCCCCGATGAGGATCTGTGCACTTGTACTGGTGAAATGAGTTTCTTCTTCCACAACATCAACATCACCTAAAATTAATAAACACACCATGTATTATAAATATGCAGGCATACATCTAATACCTGAAGCTGTGGTCTCAGACACTTACCTGTTGTGGTCACTATTTCGCCCACTTCCTGAACCTCTGAATCCACATCCTCAGGTTGTGGCGACTTCCCCTTCTTTAAGAGTAGTGGGGTTCCTGGTGTCCTCAGATGTCCCGAGTCTTTTCTCCCCTATGTCAATACAAAAAGGTATACTTAGCACACAGATATTTGAGGCAAGAAATAGGAATATGAAACATTGCTTGGAAGTGTCGTACAGTTGTCTGTTTTGGCAGAGTTCTAAGCTGAAGACATGACATTTTTCCCCTTTCTTCAAGCTTGAATACTTATTTTTTTGGTAAAGTTTCACACATGGAGACACCCCTAGTATCCACTGGAGCACCTGTGTGGGACACCCTAAAAAGGTGTCCCACATTAGTGCTCCTGCGTCCAGATGTGTAAACAGCTGCTGAGTGTCCTCTCCTTGCACTGAATCAAGTTTGCATTTCATTCTAGTTACAAACACATCTAGACAACAATGTAATAAACTTATTTTAATACAAATAGGCCTGAACAGATGTAGTTAACCTGCATCTGCCAAAAACATTGTATTAGTGGGCGAACAACGATGTTTACTACGAACGATTACTGTGCCCACGAACCTGAAACTTACCATTTTAAACTGTACAACAGTAAAGAAAAGCACATGGAGCAGCATGCAACTTTTTAGAAGCAGTTTGCTGATCCTTCTGTACTGATCGTGCTCCCTCAATTTCAGGTCTGACCAGCGTTTCCTCAATTGCTCCTTGGATCGTCGTCCCCCAAAATTCCTGTGCAGACTTCTCACAACTTTAGTCATGATCTTGGCCTTTCTCACATTTGGGTTGGGGTTTCGGTCTATACTTCCCATTATAGTCGGCCCTCTTCAAGATGTCCACCATCTCCACCATCTCTACAAAAGACATATTTGAGGACTTATATCTCCTCCTGGATCGGGACGTTTCTGGCTCCAGCCTTTCGTCGTTGCTGCTCTCTGCATGCACCTGCTCTGTCTCTGACATGTGCTTTTCCACTGCATCGAAAGAGAAGGGGCGGGGAATATACTAGAAAGAAGGTCAGGAGCGGAGTTTCACGCATGTGCAATGTATATAAAGCATAACACCTGTGCGTCGTATGTACGATCTGTGAGCTGAGGAAGGAGTAGTGTAAGCGCCAACGCTGTATACTGGCCTAGACCAACAAGGCCCAGGCCTAGAGCAGCACTTTGCAGGGGGGCAGCACGGAAACGCCGGCTTGTGCTACACTGTTAGTGTAGCAACAGTCTTATGGGGCGGACTGGGCTGAGAGGCAAATTAGTCTAGCACCTCCATAAAACGGCCTCGCTGCTTCCGGTATGCGGGCAACTGGCATTCCTCAACGGAGGGGGGGCGCCGCTTCTAATTTTGACTGTCCTCTCATCATGGACCACAGATCTCACTGTGCTATATGTTTTCTGCTGCACCATGGGCATGGTTATATCTTCTTAGTCCTCTCCATAAAATTATCAGAAATTTGTGCTTAAAGTAGAAATATAGGCAACACTTTTTTTTTTCATTTTGGATAAATGAGTAAGGGAGGGTTATAGCCCCTGTCAGTTTAATTTTTACAATCCCTGTCCCATTGCAGAGATTTCCATTCACTTCCTGCCCCATAGCCAAACAGGAAGTGAGAGGAAATCTATGCAAATTAAGGGAATCCATTGCCCCCCCCAGGCCCTCAGAACTAGTGTCCTCACTCGAAAATTTCAGGGCGGGTCTTAAACAGCAAGGGGTGTGGCCTTGACAGGAAGGGGTGGGTCATATTTAAATTAGGGGGTGCACAAGTTTAGTCAGGCCTAGGGCAGCACAAAACCTAAATACACTACTGGTAAGCGCCAATCGTGCTAACGAAGGTACAATTTTAACTTGGGGCATCAGTGGCCTATACTGCTTATAGCTTGAGGCCTATATTGGGACAAGATTATGAGAGTTTAGCCTGACATTAGGGTTTGTCTTGTGTCTTGCAGAGAATATGGATAAATTCAATGATCATGATTTCCTCCCCAACTTCATTGACAAGTACAGGGAGCTGCTCTGTCTGTGGCAGGTGAAACACCCTTTTTATAATAACAAAATAAAGAGGAAGGCAGCGCTGGATCAACATATTTCTTGTCAAAAAATGAATGATGTTAACTAGATGCTATTATTGATCACTAATTTCTGATTTAACAAAGCGGTTTACATATCAGTAGACAATAGTAGCCAAAGATGATTGGGACAAGAATGAAAAATGCTGGGGTCAGAATGATAGTCTTTTCTATTTGTTAACATTCAATTTGCAACAGTCATGAGCTCAAAATTGTGTGTGATTGATGACCAAAAAAATAAAACTATGTCCCATTTTAATACACAGGAAAGTGGCAGCCAGGAGGTGGCCAGGGAAAGTGGCAGCCAGGAGGTGGCTGTGCCCCGTAGCCTGATCACAGGTTCCTCCCCTCCGCCTTCCAACAAAAAGACTCAGGAAGGGGAGGAACGTGGAGGAGTCAATGCTTGGTTTGATTCGGCAGGCTACTGAGGTCCTCACAAACACCCCTAATGTCCAGGAGGCCTTTGCCTGTATGACGGCCAGTAAGATGCAGGCAATGGAGGTGGGCCAATGCCTCATCTGTAAGGAGGTCATCTTTCAGGCCCTAAATAAGGGGGTGAGGGGCGAACTCACAAACAAAATTCATGTATGTGAGTTGGACCATACTCCTCCTCCACCTCCTGCAACAACTCCAACACCACAGCCACAGCCTGGAAGGAAGCGTGGAAGGAAGTCTTGAGAGTGATGGCCTGGGTTCAGTCTGGTCTGGCAAAAAACGACATAGATGTCATCTGCTGCTGCTCCCAATCTCTCGTAGTCCTGGACCGGATTGTGCTCCCTATTAAATGGACTCCTCAGGCTACCATTTGGCTTTGCCAATTTCAACAGTTTATTGCCTTCCTCTTTATTTTGTTATGAACTCTAATAAATTTCTATTTTTTTTTGTCAAATACTTGGCTATGTGTTTTACTTCAAAAAGGACACTTTGTGAGTAGGCGGGTACATTTCAAAAATACAATGTCAAATTAACAAGGGACACCAACCAACCTCTTTGAGGTTAAAAAATACAAGATAATAATGGTGTTGTGGTAACTTGACACACAAAACGATAAAAAATATTATGGAGATCACTAGAGAAAAAAAAATCTGGAGATCTTGATAAAAAAAAAAGTAGATCACTATAAAAAAATATTATAAACATTATTCTGGAGATCTGGCGAAAAAAAATAAATAAAGATTATTCAGGAGATCACAAGAAATAATAAGAATCAGTTTGTCAGAACTCTGTGAATATCAGCAGCAAAACAACTTTATTATTCTAGCATTATAAAGAAGAAGAGAATGCGCTGCATTAAAAGCTTAAAAAATTTGCATCGTGACGAATGTGCTATCTCCATTACACTAGTTTTACCAGACTGAGCGCTTCCGTCTCGTACTTGATTCAGAGAATGCATGGAATTTTGTGCGTCGGAATTGTGTACACATGCTCGGAATTTGTCGGAAAATTTGAGAACCAGCTATCAAACATTGGTTGTCGGAAATTCCGACAGCAAATGTCCGATGGAGCATGCACATGGTCGGAATTTCCGACAACAAGCTCACATCGAACATTTGTTGTCGGAAATTCCGACTGTGTGTACGTGGCATTAGAGCTCTGCTCTACAGGAGCTGAAATAGGCTCATACAAGATCAAATTTGGAGGTTTACATACAAAAATACATCAAAGATTTGCTAATGAATACAGAGTGTCTTTAATTTGTGTCCCTTATATCTGCCTAGAGTCCATCTTTAATCTATCCCTTGTATTAGCAAACATGTAACTACTGCCATAGAATTAAAATGAAAAATGTGTTATACAGTATACCCCATTGTAATTTCTTAACATGACACACCACATCCCTTCTAGATACTCAAGTACCAAAAACAATAAATACATTATATGAAGGGGATTTTGAAGTGTCACTATGTTATTCTTCAAAATGATCAGACAGATATTGAAAACTATGAATTTTATTTACAACTTCAGTTTAAAAACATCATAATTTAAAAAGAATTATTATTTAAATATTTTACAGAGTGTTCTCATACATACTTATATAGGAAAAAGAGAAGGAAGAAATCCCCTGATGGGACTTTAAAGGCCTACAACATAGTAACAATCCGAAGTAGTAGGAATTAACAAGAAAATATTTAAAAATCTCAAGTATACATTTTATTAACAAAATTGTTATGGCTGGTGTATCATAACACCAACATGCGAATCATGTATGTGTATACAGTTGTACATACAGGTATACCCCACTTTTAAGTACACAATGGGGTTTATTTACTAAAGCTAAAAAGTGCAAAATCAGGCTAACTGCTGCATAGAAACCAATGAGCTTCCAGGTTTTATTACCAAAGCTTACCAAAGCTTAACTGGACAAGCTGGGGTTAGAAGCTCATTGGTTTCTATGCAGAAGTGAGCCTGATTTTGCACTTTCCAGCTTTCCAGCTTTAGTAAAAAACCCCATTGTGTACTTAAAAGTGGGGTATGCCACTATTCCAAAAATACCACAATGAGAACACCGTGGAACAGCATGAACGGAAACACCAAACGCGTTTCAGAAGTTCATTCTTTCCTCAGGGGTGTGTACATTAGTAGAACAGACCACTTATGTTGACAGAAGATAGGACTTTACATATCAGTCAAAAAGGTTTAAAGACAGTCAGTAATATCCATCCCATTGGGAAGTCCAACAGGACCTGCTAGGGTGCACACCAAAGGAGGGGAACAGAGGCGTCAACGATACAGTCTAGTAGACAACCCACTAGTTGCATAAAGTAGGAAGGTCTGGACCGGAGGGATGGATACACTATGTTGGTATTATTATAAACCAGCCATAACCTTTTTTTTAACGATTTTGTTAATAAAATTTGTACTTGACATTTTTAAATATTCATTTGTTAATTCATACTCTACTATGGATTGTTACTATGTTGTAGGCCTTTAAAGTCCCGTCAGGGGGTTGTTTCCTTCACTTTTTCCTACTTATTTGGGATGTTGGCCTAATTAACCTGTCGACTATACCCTAATTTCCAATATAAATAAACATATATGCCCATTACCCAAACTGTCTAGACATTTTATAGTACACGTCAAATCTGTTATTTTATTGCAAGCTATACCAGCAACTCTCACAGACAGATGGCGGTATATAAAATATACGAACAATAGGTAATATCATGTGAAAACTAATACACAGATATTGTTTGAATATGTATAATAGATACATGTACCAGTTATGTATACTGACATGCTTTTTTTCATCTAATCATAGATTATGGATTCCATATCTGTCTGAAGAAGCAGAAATTATCAGTGAAAAGTTTTGCAGTCCTAACCGCCATCTATCTAGAAGAATCATTGGTAAAGCCGGAAATAGCCAATTTGACATGTTTTATAAAGTGTAAAAAGAGATCCGGACAATTTGGGTATAGTGCATATATAGTAAGGGAAAAAGGTATTTGATCGCCTGCTGACTTTGTACATTTGCCCACTGACAAAGAAATGATCAGTCTATGATTTTAATGGTAGGTTTATTTTAACAGTGAGAGACAGAATAACAAAAAAAAATCCAGAAAAATGCATTTAAAAAAATGTATACATTGATTTGCATTTAAATGAGTAAAGTAAGTATTTGATCCCCTATCATTCAGCAAGATTTCTGGCTCCCAGGTGTCTTCTATACAGGTAAGGAGCTGAGATTAGGAGCACTCTCTTAAAGGGAGTGCTCCTAATCTCAGGTCGTTACCTGTATAAAAGACACCTGTCCACAGAAGTAATGAATCAATCAGCTTCCAATGTCTTCACCATGGCCAAGACCAAAGAGCTGTCCAAGGATGTCAGGGACAAGATTATAGACTCATGCAAGACTGGAATGGGCTACAAGACCATTGCCAGGCAGCTTGATGAAAGGGTGACAACAGTTGGTACAATTATTTGCAAGTGGAAGGAACACAAAATAACTGTCAATATCCCTCGGTCTTGGGCTCCATGTAAGATCGCACCTCGTGGAGTTTCAAAGATCATGAGAATGGTGAGGAATCAGCCCAGAACTACACTCGAGAATCTTGTCAATGATCTCAAGGCAGCTGGGATCATAATCACCATGAGAACAATTGGTAGCATACTATGTCATGAAGGGCTGAAATCCTGCAGTGCAGGGGTTCAAATACTTGTTTCCCTCACTGTACAGTATATATATATATATATATATATATATATATATATATATATATATATATATCTCATACATAGCATCCAGATTCAGCAGTGCATAGTTAGATCACCTTTCATAAAGCCCAAAATAGTATAAAAAAGCAGCACACACTGGCATGGACTTCAGTAATGTGGTAAAAATTCCATTTTGTTCTTGAATCCAACATATCCTTTATTTAGTTCACAAGATCACAGTATGTTGACCTTGCCCTGATATTATAGCTCACTAGATTGAAAATCATATAAGATACTATTTCACCAACCAGCGGCAAAATTACTTTGATGGGCAAACTGAGCTGTAAAAAGCTGTACTTTCAGCTTTGTTAAAAAAAAGCTCTATATAGCCACTTACATGTGTACTGAAAATAGCTTAAACTGTGTCATTTGCCATTGTGTGATAGGTGGAAGTTTGCAGACACGAACATGCAGATTCTCCAAATCACAAGTACCAGCTTGTACTTGAAGTTTTAACATCACTTTGTATAATTTTATTATCAGACATGCTGTTTTTTTAGGTCCAGATGTGTGCACTTTTCAGGTTTTTAGATGATCTATCATAAAA
Organism: Lithobates septentrionalis; assembly: GCA_037952835.1. NCBI lineage: Eukaryota > Metazoa > Chordata > Amphibia > Anura > Ranidae > Lithobates > Lithobates septentrionalis. The sequence goes on along the minus strand of JBBDGP010001790.1, from coordinate 1,757,128 downwards.
ATTCACATTTAACACAAACAATAGAGCACATACAAAGCAACAGACCAAACCATGCTATTCTAAGCAAAAACTAGCCCTAGTTTGCCATGAATAAATAAAAAAACACAGTGGAGCTCCTTTGAGTGACCTATAACCTAGAGGTAGGTAATGTGAATATAGGCAGGGCCAGATTTCCCAAGGCCACCACGGCCAGGCCTCGGGGCGGCAGTGGTACATGGGCGGTGCGGCTCCTGCGGCGACTTCTCGGCTTTCCCGGCCGCCTCCCTCGGAGGGTACTGGGAGGGCAGCTTGCCCAAACACTTCCGTCTTCACGGCTTCTTGCCAGCAGTAAAAATGGTGCCCGTGAGGTCACTCAGATGTTTCGTCAGCATAGGCGACCCCCGGTGTGGCCCAGTGTATAGCAATTGAGGCTCATTAAAAACGTATCGTTCTTAGTAATAATAGACGCCTATGGGTGGTGGATTTCCCTCACTGAACGCACTTTCTACATTTGCCTCATATTTTCCAGCTCCAAGTGGAGTTCTTGGAGGGACTGGTGCCAAACGTCATGACGCCCGGTGTGGGCGGGGCGACATTGGATTGTTGGCGGGTATTCTGACTCTGTGTCCAGGTTGTGTTGCTTCTAATCAGAGGGTGAGGGAAAGTGAGGGGAACCCGGGCTTCTGTATATACAGCCTAATGAGCCCCGCATCCTGACAGCACTGATAACGAGGTAAGGAGCCTGGAGAGCCCACGGAGGGGGCGGCCATCCTTCAAAGCTGTGCACCTGGATAGTACCTTCTCACTATACAAGACTACAAATCCCAGCATGCTCTCTTCTCCCTGGAGTCACAGGTGCAGTGTTCACCCCCTGAGCCTGTGTCTCTGTCAGCCCCCCGTGATCAGCGCCTGTGCCCCTGTCAGCCCCCCCCAGTGATCAGCGCTTGCAGCCCTGTCAGCCCCCCAGTGATCAGCGCCTGCGCCCCTGTCAGCCCCCCTAGCGATCAGAGCCTGCGCCCCTGTCAGCCCCCCCAGTGATCAGCGCCTGCGCCCAAGTCAGCCCCCCCAGAGATCAGCGCCTGCGCCCCTGTCAGCCCCCCAGCGATCAGCGCCTGTGCCTATGTCAGCCCCCCAGCGATCTGCGCCCCTGTCAGCCCCCCATTGATCAGCGCCTGCGCCCCTGTCAGTCCCCCCCAGCAATCAGCGCCTGGACCCCTGTCAGCCCCCCCAGCGATCAGCGCCTGCGCCCCTGTCAGCCCCCCTAGCGATCAGCGCCTGCGCCCCTGTCAGCCCCCCTAGCGATCAGCGCCTGCGCCCCTGTCAGCCCCCCCAGCGATCAGCGCCTGCACCCCTGTCAGCCCCCCAGCGATCAGTACTTGCGCCCCTGTCAGTCACCCCCAGTGATCAGCGCCTGTGCCTCTGTCAGCCCCCCCAGCGATCAGTGCCTGCGCCCCTGTCAGCCCCCCCCAGCGATCAGCGCCTGCACCCCTGTCAGCATCCCCCAGCAATCAGCGCCTGTGCCCCTGTCAGCTCCCCCAGCGATCAGCGCCTGCGCCCCTGTCAGCCCCCCCCAGCGATCAGCGCCTGTGCCCCTGTCAGTCCCCCCCCAGCGATCAGCGCCTGCTCCCCTGTCAGCCCCCCCCAGTGATCGGCACCTGGGCCCCTGTCAGCCCCCCCAGTGATCAGCGCCTGCTCCCCTGTCAGCCCCCCCTAGCGATCAGCGCCTGTGCCCCTGTCAGCCCCCCCAGCAATCAACGCCTGTGCCCCTGTCAGCCTTCCCCAGCGATCAGCGCTTGCGCCCCTGTCAGCCCCCCCCCAGCGATCAGCGCCTGAGGCTTGTAGCGGGGAGGCTAGTCTCCTCTGTGAGCCTTTTGTTTATAATAACCCATGCCATGTTCCCAGTGATTTGGATTATTGTGCTTTGCCTCTGTGCAATGTTATTTATTTGGCCAGACTGCTCTTTGGAACCTAACAGTGGGGACCTTGAGTGGAGAGCGAGAACAAGTTTTGCTTTTGACTGCTGGTGATTGCTGGGTTGCATTTTTAGGTTCTTTTTGGGGCTTTTCATTGTAGCTTTTTAACACCCTTTTCTGTGCCTTTTTAAACAGCTTTTTTTTTCTTTGCTTCCTTCAGCCTACTAATTAAGGGGAGTGGTTAATTGGTCACAGGTGCTTGAGGCCTATATAACTTTATGTAGAACTCAGCTTGCTGGAACTTAGACCAAGTGGAACTGGGCTAAGTGGTGAGTTAAAAAAACTGAGTTTAAAACAAAAGGTTATAACAGGGGTCAAGTACCTGTGTAGGGTGAGTGTGTACCTGTGTATTCTAAGTACCTGAGTCCTGCGAGTGCACGTGGGTTGTATTGAGTATTAGTGTCAGGTAGTACCTGTGTATTGTGAGTACCTGAGTGTTGTCTGAGTAGTGTGTGAGGAATGTTAGTACTTGTGTATTGTGTATGTGCACGTTGGCCTGCGAGTGCACGTTGGCCTGCGAGTGCACGTTGGTCTGCAAGTGCACGTGGATCAGCAAGTGCACGTGGGTCAGCGAGTGCATGTGGGTCAGCGAGTGCATGTGGGTCAGCGAGTGCACGTTAGTCAGCGAGTGCACGTTGGTCTGCGAGTGCACGTTGGTCAGCAAGTGCACCTTGGTCTGCGAGTGAAAAATCGGTCTGTGAGTGCATGTTGGTTTGCGAGTACCTGTGTATTGTCTTGTTGAGTATTAGTGTCAAGAAGATAGTTGTTAGGTAATTTGGACAGGGTATAATCCCCAAACCTCATTAAATTAGTAGGTACGATGCCCGGTGGGTGTGGAGATGCGACTCGTGTACATTTATGCGTCCCTTAATCATCTGATCGAGGGCGAATACTGCTGTGCAAAATGTAAGCACATTGTTTCCCTGGAAGCCCAGGTTCTGAATCTGGGGAAGCAACTGTCAGCACTGAGCCTCCATACTAAAGGAGAGCCAGGAATGTACACAGCAGGTGCCGGAAGGGGCCAGCACAGAGGCCGGGAGAGACAAAGAGATGCAGGCACCAGGAAAGAGTAGATGGGTGACAGTCAGGAGGGGTAGAGGGGGAAAGTGCAAGGAAGGCTGATCCAGGGCTGGAGCATCCCAATAAATATGCTTCTTTTATTGACATTGGTGAAACCAGTCAGGGACCAGCACTGCTGGAGCTGAAGGACTCTCCTAGCTGCCGGGGCAAGAACTGAGAGTGGGGGGAAGCGAAGGGAACAGAAAGACAGATTCTGGTGGTAGGGGACTCAATTCTTAAAAGGACAGAGAGGGCAATCTGTAACAAAGACCTGAAGCTCCAAACTCTATGTTGTCTACTGGGTGCTTGGGTTCGACACATCATGGATCTGGTGGACAGATTACTAGATTATTAAGAGGGGCTAGGGAAGACCCGGCTGTCATGGTGCACGTTGGCACCACTGACAAAGTCAGAGGCAGATGGAGTGTCCTAAAGAACGATTTTAGGGACTTGGGAGCTAAATTGGGGAAAAGGACCTCCAAGGTAGTATTCTCAGGAATACTACCGGCACATCGAGCCACACCAGAAAGGCAGAGGGAGATTAGGGAAGTAAACAAGTGGCTGAGGAGCTGGTGTAGTAAGGAGGGGTTTGGGTTCTTGGAGGACTGGGCCAACTTCTCAGTCGATCACCAGTACTATAGAAGGGATGGACTGCACCTAAATGAGGAGGGTGCAGATAGCTAGGAGTAAAGATGGCCAAAAAGTTAGAGGGGTTTTTAAACTAGGCGACGGGGGGAGGGCCCAGAGGTAGAGATAGTCAGTGTGGAACATATTCCAGAGGGTAATATTGGGGGCATTAGTGGTAGGTTGACTAAAGCACATAAACCCAAGGTAAGTATAGTAACAAGTCCTAGTTGCAATCTCGGAATACCCAATAAGAGGATAGTATGCGACCGGTCTAAACTACGTGGCATGTTCACCAATGCCAGGAGCCTGGCGGACAAGATGAAAGAACTAGAGATACTGTTGTACGAGGAGGATTTGGATTTTGTGGGAATTTCAGAGACCTAGTTCAACAGCTCTCATGATTGGCTTTATCGCATGGATAGAGAGGGTAAAAAAGGGGGAGGGGTATGCCTTTATATCAAGAATAATGTACAAGTGAATGTAAGAGATGACATCACTAAGGGAGCTGGGGAGGAGATGGAATCCTTATGGGTAAAGCTCCAATGGGATGAAGCTAAGGGGAAAATAATACTGGGAGTATGCTATAGGCCCCCTAACCTGAGGGAGGAGGAGTAGAGGGATCTCCTATTGCAAGTTGGATTAGCAGCAAGGATGGGAAGTGTTATCACAATGGAGTATTTTAATTATCCAGACGTAGACTGGGCTGAGGGAACCACACATTTGTCTAAGGCTCGCCAGTTTTTAAATGTCTTGCAGGACAATTACATGGTTCAGATGGTAGACACACCAACTAGAAATAAAGTGTTACTGGATCTACTGATTACCAACAATACACACCTGATCACGGATGTGGAAATACAGGGCAATTTAGGAAACAGCGATCACAGGTCAATTGGCTTCAGTATAAATCACACAAATAGGAAACATAAGGGGAATACAAAGACACGAACCTTGATTTAATTGGGATAAAATCTTAGGAACAAAGAACACAGAGGAGAGATGGGTTTGCTTTAAGAGCATATTAAGTAAGGGCAATAGCCAATGCATCCCATTGGGTAATAAATTTAAAAGAGCGAACAAAAGTCCTGGATGGCTTAACTCCAATGTAAAAATGCATATAAAAGCAAAAAATACAAGGTTGAGGGATCATTATCAACATTCAGACTTTATAAAGAATGCAACAAGAAATGTAAGGGTGCAATTAGGGTGGCTAAGATAGAACATGAAAGACACATAGCGGAGGAGAGCAAAAAAAATCCCAAGAAATTCTTTAACTATGTAAACAGTAAAAAAGGGAGGACAGACCATATTGGCCACATAAAGAATGAGGAAGGACATCTGGTTACAAAGGATGGGGAGATGGCGAAGGTATTGAATTTGGTCTTTTCCTCAGTCTTCACGAGGGAATCGGGGGGCTTTAGTAACCAAAACTGCAGTGTTTATCCTTATGACACATCACAGGAAGCACCTCCATGGTTAACAGAGGACAGAATTAAAATTAGGCTTGGGAAAGTTAACATTAATAAATCAGATGGCTTGCATCCGAGGGTACTTAGGGAACTCAGTCAAGTAATTGTCAGACCATTGTTCCTAATTTTTACTGACAGTCTACTGACTGGAATGGTACCAACTGATTGGAGAAAAGCCAATGTAGCACCAATATTTAAAAAGGGCCCAAAATACATCCCTGGGAATTACAGACCAGTTAGCCTAACATCAATAGTATGAAAGTTCTTGGAGGGGATGATATAGGGACTATGTACAAGATTTTGGTAATGAGAATAGTTTCATTAGCAGTAATCAGAAACCGACTATGTGTACGAGGCATTACAGTAAATGGTAAGCATCACACATTTGGGACAACAAACGGCAGGCAGACTTTTTTTTTTTAGGTACAAAACCATGTCTGTACCTAAACCAATCATATGGATTCCAGCAATATGTATGTCAATGTATATGTATGTTACCAAAAGTGTGGCTCATTTTCAGTAAAGAATTGAAAAAGACGAGAAACTCCTCATTATTGTGTCATATAAGCAGGGTACTGGAGAATGTCTTAAAGAGGGAGAGGCCACAGCCTATACCTTGGAGCGTTGTAAAAGCCAGTTTTGGCGGTAGTGAGTTGGTAATGTGTTGTAGTGGGCCAGTCATTGCAGTGGCCAGGCAGATTCTATGGGCACATTCACTAGGATACCCGGGCTACCATTATAATGTCCTTAGTTATGGAGCAAGCCATGTCCAGGGACCAGATCTGGAACCAACAAGATAGCAAGGCCTTGCAACATGTAAAGTAAAGTGTACTCCTGATCAAGCCCCAGGCAAAGCTGCTTCATTGGTTCATTAGACATAGTGTGTGTCTAATGAACCAAGTCAACTCAAAGCAGAGTTCCACCTGCAAAAAGGTCGAATCTGTCATTGAAGGCTTATGGTGTCTGTCGAATGTTCAAAGAACATTCAATGGAGCAGCTAAACTGTACGATGCCGTATAGTTTACCTGCTCCGTCGAATCTTCTTAGAACTTTCAACAGACACCATAAGCCAAAGTACGTGTGTACTTAGTTCTAGCTATTTTACTGCTCCTCCTCTTTGGTTACATTTAGCCAATAACATTCATCATCATCATTATTTTTATTTTACTTCCCCCACCCAATTCCAGCAGCCATCTTTTCTCCCCTACGTCAAATCTTTTATCTCTACGTCAAATCTTTTCTCTCTACGTTGAATCTTTTCTCTCTATGTAGAATAATCTTGGACTTATAGAGTTACGGTTAGGCACATTCGACCACAGGTTTGATGGACACAGATTGTTATTGTCAGCATCATGTCGAATCTCCTATCTATATCGAACTGTTGTAGCTACGAAAACGAAAATAAAGCATTTGTTTATGTCCGATCTTTCGTTTTTCGGATTCTGCACTTTTGTTATCGTTTGTTATAATGAAAATACCTGAAATTCGGACGAAAATGCATTCGGACGAAAACGAATGCACATGTCTAAGGACACTTACCTGTCCAGGGCGCCCACAATGTCCTCACCCAAAGCTGACTCGTCCCTCGGCTCAGGTGCAGGCGCCAGCATCTTCAGTAAGGGAAACAGCAAGTGAAGCCTTGCGGCTTCATAGCCTGTTTTCTACTGCGCATGCGCAAGTAGCGCTGTGTGTTCTGAATGGTCCCTGCTGTCTTCTGGGACCTGTGTGTCTCCCAGAAGACAGGGGTCCGGACATGGCGCAGTCCGATGCAGAAACCGAGGCACTCGTTCTCCGGAAGTTGGAGCAAATACCTGTAGTTGACAGGTATCTGCCCCCCCCCCCAAAGGTGAAAAATGTGTCACTGGAGGGGGGCAGGAACCGGATCGGCGGAAGTTACATTTCTGGGTGGAACTCGGCTTTAAGACATCATTATATTATCCCCTTATATTATCCCCTTCCCGCCGAGCGTATGCAGATGTGCGTACTTGGATTTCGGGGGTTATACCGGGATGATGCCCGCAGCTGCAGGCATCATCCCGGTACCATTTTGTAGAGCGGGCGATTGGCTATCCATGTATAACAACCAATGCGGCTAAAAGCCGCATCGGTTGTTATACATGGACGCGTTTCACACACTAACAGGTGCGCACCTGTTAGTGTTTGAAACGCGTCTACCATTTGAACTGTCTGTAACACTTGGGATGTTCGTTCATTAAATACAATTTTGATGGATCTTGGAGTGCAGCCATTTCTTGAGTATGTGTATCATTGTCCCAACTTCAGCGTGACATCAAATGCATATATTCGGGAAGTCAGTTAGATTTTGTGAAGACTAAACAGACATCTTTAACTATTTAACTATGTTAATTTTGTGAGTAAGTGTGTATTTTCTGCATGATTTCCTTGTCAGTCAATGAATGTCCAATGTCTCACTCTTATTACACAATAAAATATGGGAGTTGTGAGAAAAATTCTCTCAGAAGACACAGATAGAGGAGGGATATGATATGTGGTGATTTAGAGGAATGCACAGCGAAATCTTGAATGTGATTGGGAATCTATCTGGTTGGGGATCTACAGTATAAGATCTATAAAAGTTGTAGTTGGAAGTATTGTAGCCAATGACTTTGCCCTGAGCTACAGGAAGGTTTCAAGTTTGATGATGACTTTGTGCCTTGAGCGTCTAACACTTGAAGAAACAGGGAAGGCTTAGATGCCTCCCAACCCAGCAATTTGGGGGCAAAGTTCCCCTGGGTGGAAAACCTGGGTTCCCCCACACTTGGAGTCATTGGGCCAACAAGAGTGGTAAGACAGGTATCTTTCAGGAGGTGGTCCCATGTTTTAGGCAGCAGAGGTAGGCAGAATGAAGATAATGCTCCGTACAAACGAGCAGAAATTCCGCCAGCAAAAGTCTGATGAGAGCTTTTGGTCGGAAATTGCGACCGTGTGTATGCTCCAAAATTTAAGCCAGCAAAAGATTGAGATCAGGTTCTCTATTTTTCGGTCAGAAAAAGTTCCTATCCAAAAATGCGTTCATCTGTATGCAATTCGGACATGCAAAATATCACGCATGCTCAGAATCAAGTACGAGACAGAAGCGCTCGGTCTGGTAAAACTAGCGTTCGTAATGGAGATAGCACATTCGTCACGCTGTAAATTTTTGGATCTTTTAATGCAGCACATTCTTTTGTTCTTTATAATGCTAGAATAATGAATTTGTTTTTCTGCTGATATTCACACAGAGTTCTTACAAACGTATTTCTTTATTATTTCCCGTGATCTCCTGAATAATCTTTTTTGTTTTTAAAGCCAGATCTCCATAATAATGTTTAGAATTATTTTTTATAGTCATCTTTATTTTCTTTAATCAAGATCTCCTGTTTTTTTGATTATTTTTATATTTTTTTCTAGTGATCTCCATATTTTTTTTTTGTGTGTCAAGTTTTTACAACAACATTATTATCTTGTATTTTTTGAGAACTAACAATTTTTATTAAGAGAATAATAAATGGGCACGGCGCCAAGAATGAAAATAATAAACGTGCACTCTACCAACTTGATGCTGCTCCTAAATTAGCAAATTACTAATAAACAATTGTACAGACAGTATAAGGCGCATCAATAGTGCAATAAAAAACAACAATGAACCTGTCAATAATAGCTGATGTTAAGGTGCTCCAGTGCATAAACAATAATGATTTTTTGTTAACCATAAAGTGAATATGTGCAAACAATAGAATGTCCTCCGAGTTAATATGAATGTGCAAATCACACACAATCTTCTTAATAATCCAATCAGCACATATTAAAGTGCATATATGTTCTTATTCGTGCTTCACTCGAAGTGGTATATCTAAGCGCTCACCAGACAGTAGTGACCACAGAGTGACCCTCAGGCATGGAAAAACTATATATCATCAAAGGTAACTTTCTGGATATCCTGGCAGAAAGATTCCAATCTCCAGTCAGCAGGAATGTGTGGTAAAAGACTTCTCTATCTGAGCCTCGGTGCATCACATGCATGTATCAAATCTGCAAAGGATGGCTCCCCATGAAAGCCACAAAAGCTTGCATAGTGTAAAAACGTCTTTATTCATTTAAAACTAAAACATCCAAACACGTGTGCAGGTACAGGTTGACAACCATGCAGAGCTGCAGCTGAGGAGGAGAAGCAGAGACCGAGCGGTACCTGTATTCTGTGGGTACTTTGATTGGCGCCGCCTTTAAAACCTTCGATGACGAAACGCGTAAGGCGGGGCTACGCACTTATGTCACTTTCGGTACAGAGACAGGGAGCCTGGAACGCAGCTGAACCACATGCTGCGAGACAGCTCTTCCTGTATACCGTTTGAACATACGCTGTAGTGTTTTGGTAGCTTTTATTCCTGAGATAGGGGATTTTTCGTGTTTTTACATTATTTTAAATAAAAGCATTTTTTCTAAAATACTACACTATGGGAGTGTTATCTCTTCCAATGAGGACTTAACCCTGAAGACCTGCAGGATCTCTTTCTGGATATGGTGGCAGGGGCTATGATGTGCGGCTGACCGATCCGGATGTCCTGTTTCGGTGGAAGCACGAGCCATTGACAGAGGGACCACAGGAGACCATCCATGAGGACTACCTATGATGTTGCATATCGCCTGTCACCCCTGTGGGGGTATAAGGCGCTGGTTAGTGGGGAGCCATAGGGGGAGCACAGAAGCCACCATTCAGTTTGAGCACAAGAGTCACTAGACTGTTTGAACTTTTTTGCAACTTTTTTGCCATTTTTTGGAGCTTCACTTATTTTCTATTTTTTATTTTTTGACACTTTTACTATTTTCTATTATATTTGATATTTTTTGTTGGATGATTTCATTTTTTGGATATTTACATGCTGGACTTGATATGATGCACATTCGTTTAATTTTTTCTTTTGTTTATAGATTGGCACAGTTTTGTATATATGTTTAGCACTGTATACGACTGTATACCACTGAGTTTCACACTTTGTCACTAATGGTTTTATGGTATAATTGATCATTAACTATCAGCACTGATTGATTTGATTGGATACAGTTACACTTTATAGGGGGTTATCACATAGTGCAAATCATTTTAGTGGTTTGGTAGCACTGTTAAAGTATAACTAGATAGATTTACCCCCCCAGTTAGGGAGCGCCACCCCCCCCCATTTTTACTCTCTCTATATACATTAGCCCCCTAGGGGGTCTATCAGGGGAGGCTGCATACCTTCCTCTTTTTTGTCCTAAGCGCGGAGTTTCTGTTCTTTTTTATTTGATCTAATCTGGTCCTGTTTGCAACCTCCACAAGGTCAATGACCCTCCTAGTGTTATCCCCAGCCTGGTGAAGGGGAATAAATCCCACTTGAACCCTGTGGATTAGCGATGGCATAAAGTTGTTCAACCTATTTGCTAATAGTTTTGTGAAGATTTTTAAGTCTGTATTGAGGAGTACAATCAGTCTATAGTTGGAGGATAGGGTATGATCTTTTCCCGCTTTGGGAATCAGCGTAAGGAAGGAAGTTTGTATATCCCTCGGGATAGGTGTGTCGGATAGAAATGAGTTAAACAGGGTTGTTATGTGGGGAAGCAGATGTGGTAAGAAGGTTTTGTAGTAGAGGTATGGTAAGCCATCGGGCCCGGGGGCCTTGTTATTCGGCAAAGATTTAATTGTGTCAGTTACTTCCTCTTCTGTGATAGAGGAGTTGAGACTCGTTAGGGCAGAAGAGGAGAGCATAGGAAGATCACAGTCCGCCAGGTACGAATGAATGTCCTGAGATAGGTCGGGAGAAGGAGGGTTGTGTGGAACGCTTGGATCGTTATATAAAGTCGAATAGTAGTTATGAAAAAGTTGGGCAATTTTAGTGGGGTGGAATTGAAGGACGCCATTTGCATCTTTAAGGTGGGTGGGTGAGAAAGTTGCCGCCCGCTCATGAAGTTTTCTTGCTAGAAGTGTATGTGGTTTATTGGCCTTGTCATAGTAGGTCTGTCGTACCCTAAGGAGTGCTTTCTCTATCTTACCCAGGTCTATGTCCTTCAGCCCAGCCCTGATGCTTATAAGTTCCCTGAGAATGGTTAGGGACGGGGAGGAGAGCAATCGTGCTTCCAAGTGTTTGAATTTGTCTAGTAGGACTCGACGGACTGCATTGGTGTTTCGTTTTAGGGCAGTGGAGAGTGATATGCACTGACCACTAAAGATCGCCTTATGACAGCTTCAGGGTTTGTTCAAGTTCCACTCTGGAAGGGTCATGTTTGAGTAAAAAATCATTTAAATGCCAGTGACATGTACACCCCTAACATTTTTGTAAATATTTTATTATATCTTTTCATGTGACAACACTGAAGAAATGACACTTTGTTACAATGTAAAGTAGTGAGTGTACAGCTTGTATAACAGTGTAAATTTGCTGTCCTCTCAAAATAACTCAACACACAGCCATTCATGTCTAAACTGCTGGCAACAAAAGTGCATAAACCCCTAAGTGAAAATATCCAAATTGGGCACAAAGTGTCAATATTTTGTGTGGCCACCATTATTTTCCAGCACTGCCTTAACCCCTCTTAGGCATGGAGTTTACCAGAGCTTCACATGTTGCCACTGGAGTCCTCTTCCACTCCTCCATGACAAAATCACAGAGCTGGTGGATGTTAGAGACCTTACGCTCCTTCACCTTTCATTTGAGGATGCCCTACAGATGCTCAATAGGGTTTAGGTCTGGAGACATGCTTGGCCAGTCCATCACCTTTACCCTCAGCTTCTTTAGCAAGGCAGTGGTCGTCTTGGAGGTGTGTTTGAGGTCGTTATCATGTTGGAATACTGCCCTGCGGCCCAGTCTCTGAAGGGAGGAGATCATGCTCTGCTTCAGTATGTCACAGTACATGTTGGCATTCGTGGTTCCCTCAATGAACTGTAGCTCCCCAGTGCCGGCAGCACTCATGCAGCCCCAGACCATGACACCCCCACCACCATCCGTGACTGTAGGCAAGACACACTTGTCTTTGTACTCCTCACCTGGTTGCCGCCACACACACTTGTTGCCATCTGAACCAAATAAGTTTATCTTGGTCTCATCAGACCACAGGACATGGTTCCAGTAATCCATGTCCTTAGTCTGCTTGTCTTCTGCAAACTGTTTGCTGGCTTTTCTGTGCATCATCTTTAGAAGAGGCTTCCTTCTGGGAGGTTTCCTTCTGTGACAACAGCCATGCAGACCAATTTGATGCAGTGTGTGGCGTATGGTCTGAACACTGACAGGCTGACCCCCCACCCCTTCAACCTCTGCAGCAATGCTGGCAGCACTCCTAAGTCTATTTCCCAAAGACAACCTCTGGATATGACACTGAGCATGTGCACTCAACTTCTTTGGTCGACCAAGGCGAGGCCTGTTCTGAGTGGAACCTGTCCTGTAAAACTGCTGTATGGTCTTGGCCATCGTGCTGCAGCTCAGTTCCATGGTCTTTGGCGATCTTCTTATAGTCTAGACCATCTTTATGTAGAGCAACAATTCTTTTTTTCAGATCCTCAGAGAGTTTTTTGTCATGAGGTGCCATGTTGAACTTCCAGTGACCAGTATGAGAGAGTGAGAGCGATAACACCTAATTTAACACACCTGCTCACCATTCACACCTGAGACCTTGTAACGCTAACGAGTCACATGACACTGGGGAAGGAAAATGGCTAATTGGGTCCAATTTGGACATTTTCACTTAGGGGTGTACTCACTTTTGTTGCCAGTGGTTTAGATATTAATATTTTGAGGGGACAGCAAATTTACACTGTTATATATACTGTACACTCACTATTTTACATTGTAGCAAAGTGTAATTTCTTCAGTGTTGTCACATGAAAAGATATAATAAAATATTTACAAAAATGTGAGGGGTGTACTCACTTTTGTGAGATACTGTATATAAATGAATAATGAGAAAGTCTTGTGAATCCACACCAAAAAAAGACAGGCCTTATTAAAGAGTGCAAAAACAATATGATAACACCAGTTCCTCCACCACAGTGATGAATAGGAGATCATCTCCCGTTAAGAAACAAGCCCACCAGATGATGTTGCCATGCACTCTCGTGTTTGGCAAACAAGCTCAAAGTTTATATTGAACAGCTGCTCTTAACCGCCACACTCCGTTCACATGCCCGGGTTTGATTCCACATGTAGAAAATAGAGGGAGAAATGGAGCCTCCAATAATGTAAAATCATTTAAAATATTGATTTATTTAAAATATATATTGCACTTGCATCAAATACAGTTAAAACCAGCCTTTTTGTAACATAGTACAAAGGACATTTTTTGTCTTTTTTGGACACATTTAAGAGCGCTACTGTGGATTACATTATACATACACTGTTATATATTTATGTTTTTCATCTCTTGTTATGTTTATGTTTTTTAAGTAGCAGCACTACTATTGGGTATTTTGCATTCTAAAGCGCATTGCTTTTGTTCTTATATTATAATCCTTTGTTTTTCAGGAATTGTTATTTTATCTTATACTGCAGTGGCGGCTGGTGTTTTTTGTTTAAGGGGGGCGGCAAACAACAGAATCCCCCACGGCAACTCAAACTCCCCCCGCTGTCTGCTGGACGGTCCACCGGCACTTACCCCATCTAGGCGGAAGGGGCCGGGCCTCCATGCTGTGGCGGCAGGGACCAGGCATCCAGGCATCGGCGCGGACCGGGCGGCTCTTCTCCTCCTTGCTTCCGCTGTGCGTGTCCTCCCCTCCGCCTAGGCATGCTACAGGATCGCCTGTCCTTTCAGCCAATCAGGTGAAGGGTATCAGTCCCGCTTCCCAATTGGCCGGGAGGAGGATCACTGTTACAACACACCTGGGTGAGCTCCGGATGCATCCTTAGCGTCCCGAGCCCACCCTATTTTGAAGCCTATTAGAGCCTATGGCCTTAACCAGGTGCTTAAAAAAAAAACCCTGGCTGCTGTAATTCATGCACCCGCTGAGCCGGAAAGGGCCAGACACATGAATAGGGAGCGACCGCGCCAGCCATAGATAGAGTCATGCTATGTATGACTCTATCCATTACCATATAGGTTGTGGTGAGGAGAGAGGGGGCGGTGGCCCCTAATGGATGGGCCGCCCCTGTTATACTGTAAATCATAGCAACCAGCTGCAAACAAGCAGTCATGTTGATTTACTAAAACTGGAAACTGCAAAATCTGGTGCAGCTCTGCATAGAAACCAATCAGCTTCCAGTTTTTTTTGTCAAAGCTTAATTGAACAAGCTGAAGTTAGAAGCTGACTGGCTACCATGCACAGCTGCACTAGATTTTGCTCTCAAGTTTTAGTAAATCAACTCCACTATATTAACCCCTTCACGCTGATCGTATGCAAATATGCGGCCTCACTGGACTGGGCATTTTTCCGTGGGGCTGCATATTTGCGTATATCCATTTGTGCTGGGAGCACACCACTCGGTGCACTCCCAGCACAAATACCGGGGTTTCACCGAGAGCTTCGGACCCCGTTCTAATGATCGGGACCCGGAACGTCCGATTCTGGGTCACCTGATCGCTGTGATAGCCTCTGATGGATGAGACAGATACAATTGTATCTTTCTCTGTTCTTGCAGAGGTAGAAAAAAAATTTGTATAGAAAAAATAAATAATAATAGTGATAATTAAAAAAAAAATACAAGGTCAAGGTTTGAACTAGGCCAGCCCCAGGGTTAGTGTTTGGGTCAAGGTCAGGGTCAGTATTTTTTGGACAGGATTTTTTATTTTTTTTTACATTAGTATTTATTTTTATTAGTGTCAGTGTGTTTTAGATAGGATAAAAAAAAGTCAAAATGCGCACTATTGTTTCTGGGCTGTACTACGGGTACAAACAACAACTAACATACACATATGTGGTATCGCTGCAATTATCAGAAGCACGAGAATTTATTTGTGGTTGTTCTTTGGTGGTAGGTTATGGTAGTAGCAAGAAATATACAGTTACATTTAAAAAAATTTTGTTTTTTTTTACTATTTTGTGCCAGTTTTCCTTAAATAATAAAACATTACTCTTTATCACCAAATGAAAACCCAAACTGTCCTGAAAAAAACAAGGTATAATCCACCTGGATGCACAAAGTAGTTGTGATGATATGTACAGTTTTACTAACATATGTCAAAGTTACAAAATTGGGCTTAGGCATTAAGATTTGTTTTACCCTTAGGCGTGAAGGGGTTAAGGAGTGTTAACCTGTGCAACAATTTGTGAATTGACTTAATGCTCACACAGAAAATTAATCTCATCCGTGCTATATTGCTTTAAGTTATGTAAACATTTGCAGCAAATGCATTACTTTCATTACTGCGCCTTCTTTGTAATGCATTTGATTGAAAATTGCATTGCGGTGCACTATATTGCCCAAAAAATGTGCAGTTACTTTTTTGTGTTAAGCTCATTAAAGTAAACTAAAGTATTGTTTTTTTTTGTTGTTGTTGTTTAAAAATAACAAACATGTTATACTTACCTGCTCTGTGCAATGGTTTTGCACAGAGCAGCCCAGATCCTTTTCTTCTCAGGTCCCTCACTGCTGCTCCTGGCCTTTCCCTTTTGCCACGTGCCTCCACAGCAAGGAGCTTGCTATGGGGGCACCCGAGGTGAGCTGCTGCTCTGTGTGTCCAAACAGATAATGACCCAGGGCTCAGCCCCGCCCCCTATATCTCCTTATTGGCTCACTGACTTTGATTGACAGCAGGGTGAGCCAATGGCGCCTGCTGCTGTGTCTCAGCCAATCAGCAGGGAGAGTCCCAGACAGTCGAGTCTCTCATGCAACATCGCTGGATCGAGATGGGGCTCAGGTAAATATTAGGGGGCCGAGGGGGGAGCTACACAAAGAAGTTTTTGTTTTATCTTAATGCATAGAATGCATTTGGATAAACCTTCTGCCTTTAGAACCACTTTAAGGTCCCATTCAATCTGAATAGGCTACCCTAATGCAATGCACAAGAAAGCATACTTTAGCCAGTATTGGAAAAAAGAAATGGAGCCTAAAACTTGTCAAATTGAATATACAAAGGCTATAAGTTCACAAACGTTTATTTATTTTTTTTGCATGTAATTCAAGGATTCACTTTAAGTACGCTTGCATTTATTTTGGTTAACAGGGTCTGAGAATAATAAATCAGAAGAGGTCCTGAATTCTAGCTGTATCAGTATCACAGGGGAAGAAACTAATATTTAATATAAATGTTTAATCTAGACATCCAATTACAGCATGCACAAGTAAATATTGGTGTCAAATAAATCATTTTTAAATTATTTAAAGAAAACATGTAATGGGCTGCCGAAAGTGTAAGTTATTGGCCTTTCAAACAAGTCTTCATTTTTCTTTGATAGTGTAATTTGTGAATAGTAAATGAGATGAAGATGATATGGAGAAGCAGCACGAGCACCCAGTCAGCCATGCTGCAGTGCTCCTGTGCTAACAAGGAACATGCTGATTAGAAGAGAAAACGATGAGATGAGCTCATCAGTCAGCTACTTCTCTTTTTGTTTGTGCTGTCACTGGCTGGTGGGAACAAGGCCAGAAATTGTTATTTAAAGCTAAATGAACCTTCAGTTTAAATTGGGTAAATACATTTCAGGCGCATGAAAATCAAGGGTGTTCAATGTCTTAAAGTGTCACTATACCCACATCATAAAAAAACTATAAATTCTGTATTACATGCTGTTCATACTCATTCAGTCACTGAGATTCATTTTCTGTATTCTATATTCTGCAAAAAACCTGGTTGATCTTTCTGCTCTCTATCTACACCTTCCGTTCATGTCCCCAATTCAGCTAGGGATTTTGCAGCTGTGTTGGCAACTTGGCACATGCTCAGTTTTCAGTGAGTTTCTATGCTGAGTATTTCCTCCCTATCACATCTGAGCAACCCATATGACTATAGAGTCACACATATGTGGGTATATATACTGTGGTAAATGACAGCTCACTTCCTCCTTACTCCTCCATGCCCAATAACAAGCTAAACACAATGTAAATTAATGGAGGTTTCATCTCCCTCTTATTCTAAGACACAGGCTGGAGGCGTGTGAACCGGCCTGTGACTGGCAGAAATCATCCCACACCATGTTATTGCCATAAAATAATAAAGAATAATAAAAAAAGTTTATTGTTATTTAAATATTTATTTTACTCTGTACTCCAAAGGCTGTTTTTTATTTTGAAAATGTGACTAGCAGCAGGACTAAAGAGGACTAGAGGACTAAAAGCTTCTGCTGCTTATGTTTCCCTGCAGACATACTGGGAAAGAGCTGGGTCATTTGACAGCTGTATATCGATTAGGAAAAAGGTACTTAGATTTTTTTTATTATTAAAATAATGACAGTACAATCATCCACATACAGAAATAGAAGGGACAATGTCAATTAAACAATGTGTGTGTAGTGTCACTTTAATGTCTCTTTAATGTCTTAATGCATTTAGCCCCCATACATTAGAATCTGCCATTTAAATGTGGGCAGAACAAGTTCTGAGGTATTTAAGCCTTCATTACAAGGTCAAATTTTGACCATTTGGTATGCACCAGCTTATTCAACAACAAAGTTTTAACCACTTTGCACACCAAATCTTTTTTTATCCAGCACATATTGGCAATTTTTAAGACTACTGTAGCACATCCCCCGTAGGAGCCGCTGGTGAATAGGGATCCCCCACCCTGCACAGCCAGGCACACCAAATTTACCACAGGCTCACTGAGACAGGAAACAGTCCATGCAGCTTTTGTTTTTTTTATTCAGGGGTTAATATCTTGGATGGGATAAATAAGGAATTCCAAGCTTCCACCAGCAGAATTCATGATTCTTGAAACGCACACTTGCCCTTCACCACAGGAATGAGTCTCTTACCAGATTATGTTGATCCCCAGTCACAGAGATCAACAAGGAATATTAACATTAGGATGATTACAGGCTTACAACAGCAGACCATCGAAATAAACACCATTCATGGAATTCCTAGGTGCCTCCGGTATTAATTGGCTCAGCCGGATAACCACATTCAGCATGTTATGTAAAGAACAAAGGCCATATATAGTGTAATTCAGTATTACACATTTATTGTCAAAAATATACATATAGGTACTCACAATTTAGTAGATAAAAACAGCACACAGTGATAAAATGCCACACCGACTTGCACTCAGTGAGTGTGATGATGTCATGAGTGAAGCCCCTCCCTACGCGTTATGCATCAATACGCATCATCAGGGGAAACATTCTGGACTTTTTAGTGATGTTTTTGTCTGTATGCGCACTTATTTTTTGTGAATATATTTGATATCATCTGGTATTCTGGTGAATGATAGGCGCTGCTCTGGACACTATTGATTATTAGCACTAATTGCAATTTCTTTCTGTTTTATTAGAATATGATAATGATAGCTGCATATTTATGTCACATTATATTTACTGGTTTTCCAAACCTGATTTACATTTAGTCAAAAGTATACTACAACTAATTTTAGTGCACAAAAGCACAATTACCACATTCACAATTTTTATTGCAAAATTTTAAAAATTAGACTGTGTTAGGTAAATAGATACCAATTATGTCAAGCCTTCAATGACCACACCCACAAAATGGTGAAAAGTTACAATACTTGCAATACAATACTGTATAGGGAATGCTTGAAAAACCTTTACAGCTCAACAGCTTTGATTTTACAATAAATAATGGCCAGAATTTGACAGCCACGAACTCAGAAGTACTTAGACCAGAGCACTTCCAGGTTCACAGAAAATAAAAAGTTAGCTAATCCATCGCCACTCAGCCATCATGAATTCTTGGCATTAATTCTGCGCTCTCCTCTAAAATTCAATGTTAAAATGGTTAGCTTAAGTAACACTCGGGAGTAACATATATACATTGAATTCCTGGTCTGAGTACTCCTAGGGGGGTTAGTGTCAGGGAGGTTAATAGTATTCCAAAAATTTTACTAAATAATTTTCTGAGTACACCAACCTCAAATAGGTGTAGATTTTGATGCATAGGTCAGTGCTGTATGGTAGATGAACAATTGCATATATTTACATTTCTAGATATTAGGCATTTTCCAGGACAATCCTGTAATTCACTGACCAGCCTGGGACAAAGTTCATGTACCACATGGTTATAGACAGAAGATCCGCGCTACAGGATATGCTTGCAACTGCAGCCCCCCTATGTAAGCAGAGGATACCCACTTGTACCCTCAAAGAGTAAATCTAAAATATATATATATATATATATATATATATATATATATATATATATATATATATATATATACAGGGAGTGGCGCTGTGCAAATGATAATCTAGTGGTTGTAGTTTTTGTGTCTATGAATCATACTAAGGAAAAACATAAACTGTGAATAAATTGCATATGTATCCCACATGGGGATCAGTGACTACCAATGGGATAGGTGTAATTTCCAAATAAAAGTGCACTATAACCTTTACCCCGTACCCAATAAATGCTGGTTATCTCAGATAGTGTTGTATAATGTGTATTAATAGGTGCCAAAGTGTCAAGTGCAATCCAATTGAGTGTTCCAGCCTCTGCTGGAATAGACTCAAGTAATTTAAATATAAGAGGGGGTATCCCCACCATCTAAAGTGCAGTGCAAAAAATATTTTATATAAATATACACCCAGTTATATGGAATAAATAAATATACATATGTGCAAGATATAATTCAAATTAATGATGAATGTAAAATATAGGATTGGGTAGTGGATAGTGAATTAATAAATAATAATAGGTATAACACAATTCATTAGCAGCATGAGATCATATGTGAAAACACAGAAATAAAAAGTCCAGTATCATTAAAAATTCATATAATATCTTCCACCCGACGACTTCCAAACTCTCTAGAGATACAGTCCCCCTGTTGTGATTCCACTCACCGGAACGCTATACCCCTGCAGGGGTATAGGCATAAGATGTTTCCACTCAGCCGATCAGATCCGGATGCCGATCGAATCCTGGTAACCTCTTGCTTCTGATTTCCCAGTCCAGATCAGCCTCTCCAACCGGACAGCGAGACGGGGGAACTGGATAATCCCCTAGTGTACTCCTATCTCCAGCCGGACATCCGCTCCAAGAATTTGTATGTAATAAAAGGAATTATATCCACATAGCGTAACTCCTTTTAAAAGTTTATTAAGTAAAAAACGACATACAATCCGATAAAGTGAAAATGCTTTAAGGGATAAATTTAAAAAGGGGGAGAAAGTAATATGTACGGAGCTAACAAGCTCACTGGCTCCCCTTGCTGTCCCGGGACGCAGCGTTGTTCGTAACCACCGCTTGCGTTCCACCGGTCAGCCAGCAGAAACCACAGCGGCAGGAAGTGACGTTGTGCGTGCCAAGATAGTCCCGCCTTACGCGTTTCGTCATACGGACGTCATCGGAGGCGCTGCCATCTTGGTCCTCTCAACGCCTTATATCTGGGTGCAGTACATACCATGGCCAATCACGCACCAAATGCCGTTTGGCGGACAGAGTGCAAAGCCAATTCAGAAACCGCCTCAACTAGATGAGAGCCAAACCCCATTCGTTTTAGACCTCACTAAACGAAGGAAACCAATATGCGGACAGGTGGCATCTCCTTAAACGCCATCTAGTGGAGAATTTGTATATATATAATGGAATGGCGGCCATGGGAAATTGTATTTTGCAATCCAGATATTAGCCGGTAAAACTAATTTACAACATTTTACGTCACATAAATGAAATAAATATATCACAATTCCTCGGGAAAGATATGTTAGAATTAGGTTTGAGAAGGAGATTTTTACATAAATATAATTATATACTATAAATAAAAATTTTTTTTAAAAATAGAAGTAAAAATAAAAATACATGAATTAGTTTAATAGTGTACCAATAGGGTTATGACTAACCCTATTCCATAAAAACGTATTAAATATGTGAAATTAAATCAGTTAAAATGTGCAATTTATAGGATTAAAAGAGGAGTAGGACCTAATTATGTGGTATTTTTTAACCATACTCGTTATGCATCCCCAACGTGATTGTTGTGTGTTCAAAAATAAGTATGAACTGGAGGGGGTATCCCAACTAGTATATAAGAAACAAGACCCCTTACGTGTAGTTAATCCATACATTTAATTTAAAATTATAGGGAAGATTGTTAATATAGGGAACTCAGAAATAAATTGAGAGCGCTTGTACACCCTATTCAAATTAGAAGCCTATTCGCAATGATTCTTAGAAATAGGGTGAAAGAATATTAAGAATTATGCATATGTTAAATTAGTAGTATTGGAAGTGGAATAAACCAGTAGAAAGTGGACATCCATCTAAAAATTAGATAAAAAGCAGTTCATATCAATGTCCACATTCAATCCTCTAGGAACCAGACTCCCTAAACGGTATATCCATTTTGTTTCGTTCTGAGAGACTTTTATTCTTTTGTTGCCTCCTCTCCAATGGTCTTTAATCAAATCTATACCATAGAAAATTAATCCCGTGGGGTTCCTATTGTGGACCTCATCAAAATGCCTAGACAGATTGTGCTTTGGAAAGCCTTTCTTAATATTATTAATATGTTCTCTAATCCTGACGCGGAGGGGCCTAGTGGTTCTTCCCACATACTGTAGCCGACAGGGACATTCAATCACGTACGTAACATGAGTACTTTCGCAAGTGATCAATTCCCTGATTTGGTACTCTTTTCCTCCTCTCGATTTAAAGGATAGCTTTCTCTTCGGTTGTCTTTTACTCACACGGCAAGGTAGACACCTTTGGCACCTATAGAAACCTTTCATTTCAGGGAACAGTTTCACCATTTTAGGTGGGTCAGTCACATTGTGCACTAACTGATTCCTCAGATTAGGGGCCTTTCTGTAAATAAATCTTGTTTTTTTTGGGAGTATCTTTACCAAGATTCTGTCAGATTTTAAAATGGGCCAATATTTTCTAAAAATGTGTTCGACCGAACGATATTGCTTGTTAAAACCAGTGATAAAAGCCATATCCATCTTACTATGGTGGTCAGTTTTCTCCTTTTTTCTTAGTAGGAGGTCACGATCAAGGCCCCCTATTGCCAATTTCTGCTTCATTAGAGATTCTTTCTGGTAGCCTTTGTCGGTAAACTTTTTAATTAGGGTATCAGCTTGTGCGTAGTAGTCATCTATCCTGTGGCAATTTCTTCGCAGCCTCATTAGTTGGCCTTTCGGGATATTCTGTTTCCATTTCGGATGATGGCAACTTGATGTTGGTATGTACCCATTGCGATCTGTAGTTTTAAAAAAAGTTCTCGTATGCAATTCGTTGCCTTCCTTAAAAATCTGTACATCCAAATAGTCTATCTCTTGGGGATCGCATTTCCCACTGAAGGAGATGTCGTATTTATTTTGGTTCATTATTCTTAGGAAATCCTGAAATGAGTCTACCGTACCCCTCCATACTATGATCACGTCGTCAATGTAGCGACGGTAAAATTCAATCTCCGGGCGTAAGTTCTTATATATGTGCTCTTCTTCCCACATGTCCATGAACAAATTCGCCCCGCTCGGGGCGTATCTGGCTCCCATGGCGACGCCCTTCGTTTGAACATAGTAATCCTTCTGGTACCAAAAATAATTGCTTTCCATTGCTAATTTCAAGGCTTCCAAGATAAAGTTAATCT
This sequence comes from Lithobates septentrionalis, assembly GCA_037952835.1. Lineage (NCBI taxonomy): Eukaryota > Metazoa > Chordata > Amphibia > Anura > Ranidae > Lithobates > Lithobates septentrionalis. Next base: position 1,734,357 of record JBBDGP010001790.1, on the reverse strand, counting down.
GTTCCTGTTTGAGGCTGGCATCTTTATGAAATGCCCTCTCTACTCCTTTTAGGCCATGTTTTTGTATAATACTGGTATATAAGGAATTCACGTCTATAGTCGCTAGGAGGCAGTCTTCAACCCCAATTATATTTTTTAACTCATTTATCAGTTGCGTACTGTCCTTTAGATACGACCTCCCTTTAGTTACCATTGGTTTCAAGAAACAATCAATGTATTCCCCCAGCCTGGAGTTTATCCCACTTATAATCGGTCTTCCTGGGGGTTTCTCTAACCGCTTATGCACTTTGGGTAGGTGGTATATAACTGGTGTCTTTGTGGACTCACTGATTAGATATTTGGCTTCTTTCTTATTTAAAATTCCTCTGTCTTTCCCTTTCTTAATGAGAGCTTTCATATTTATATTTATTTCATTTATGTGACGTAAAATGTTGTAAATTAGTTTTACCGGCTAATATCTGGATTGCAAAATACAATTTCCCATGGCCGCCATTCCATTATATATATACAAATTCTCCACTAGATGGCGTTTAAGGAGATGCCACCTGTCCGCATATTGGTTTCCTTCGTTTAGTGAGGTCTAAAACGAATGGGGTTTGGCTCTCATCTAGTTGAGGCGGTTTCTGAATTGGCTTTGCACTCTGTCCGTCAAACGGCATTTGGTGCGTGATTGGCCATGGTATGTACTGCACCCAGATATAAGGCGTTGAGAGGACCAAGATGGCAGCGCCTCCGATGACGTCCGTATGACGAAACGCGTAAGGCGGAACTATCTTGGCACGCACAACGTCACTTCCTGCCGCTGTGGTTTCTGCTGGCTGACCGGTGGAACGCAAGCGGTGGTTACGAACAACGCTGCGTCCCGGGACAGCAAGGGGAGCCAGTGAGCTTGTTAGCTCCGTACATATTACTTTCTCCCCCTTTTTAAATTTATCCCTTAAAGCATTTTCACTTTATCGGATTGTATGTCGTTTTTTACTTAATAAACTTTTAAAAGGAGTTACGCTATGTGGATATAATTCCTTTTATTACATACAAATTCTTGGAGCGGATGTCCGGCTGGAGATAGGAGTACACTAGGGGATTATCCAGTTCCCCCGTCTCGCTGTCCAGTTGGAGAGGCTGATCTGGACTGGGAAATCAGAAGCAAGAGGTTACCAGGATTCGATCGGCATCCGGATCTGATCGGCTGAGTGGAAACATCTTATGCCTATACCCTTGCAGGGGTATAGCGTTCCGGTGAGTGGAATCACAACAGGGGGACTGTATCTCTAGAGAGTTTGGAAGTCGTCGGGTGGAAGATATTATATGAATTTTTAATGATACTGGACTTTTTATTTCTGTGTTTTCACATATGATCTCATGCTGCTAATGAATTGTGTTATACCTATTATTATTTATTAATTCACTATCCACTACCCAATCCTATATTTTACATTCATCATTAATTTGAATTATATCTTGCACATATGTATATTTATTTATTCCATATAACTGGGTGTATATTTATATAAAATATTTTTTGCACTGCACTTTAGATGGTGGGGATACCCCCTCTTATATTTAAATTACTTGAGTCTATTCCAGCAGAGGCTGGAACACTCAATTGGATTGCACTTGACACTTTAGCACCTATTAATACACATTATACAACACTATCTGAGATAACCAGCATTTATTGGGTACGGGGTAAAGGTTATAGTGCACTTTTATTTGGAAATTACACCTATCCCATTGGTAGTCACTGATCCCCATGTGGGATACATATGCAATTTATTCACAGTTTATGTTTTTCCTTAGTATGATTCATAGACACAAAAACTACAACCACTAGATTATCATTTGCACAGCGCCACTCCCTGTATATATATATATATATATATATATATATATATATATATATATATATATATATATTTTTTTTAGATTCATGTACCACATGACCATTGCAAGCTGGTTAAATAAAAAAGATGAGATTATTTTGACTTTAAAAATAAATATTTCTAGGCTAAAAATTATGTAAAACAGCAAAATAGGAAGGCACTAGAAATTGTAAAAAGATGAATAAATTTGAAGTTAAATTATGATGATGTCCCTGAAATTACTCTTCTACCTCTGTGTGGTAAAAATGTGTGTACATACGTACCTAATTAGGTATGAGCTCCCAGTTCAGACCAAACTTTGCTTGTTCGGGCGTTCGTCTGACCAAACGCCAGACCCCACTACATAATAAAAGTTTCAGGTACCCTTTAAAGGGGCATTAAGGGTCCCAGGCTCAAAGAGAATAGCCAAATGTGTCTGGAGATTAGGAGTTATGGGAGGGGAAAGGGGACAGTGCTGTTTGTTAGCCAAGTCAACACACATGAAAGTGATTGGGTAACTGTACAGCCAGATCATGTCTATACTACACTAATGCCCTGTACACACGGTCGGATTTTCCGACGGAAAATCTGTGATAGGACCTTGTTGTCGGAAATTCCGACCGTGTGCAGGCTCCATCACACATTTTCCATCGGATTTTCCAACACACAAAGTTTGAAAGCAGGCTATAAAATTTTGTCGGAATTTACGATCGTGTGTACACAAATCCGACGCACAAAGTGCCACGCATGCTCAGAATAAATTAAGAGATGAAAGCTATTGGCTACTGCCCCGTTTATAGTCCCGACGTACGTGTTTTACGTCACCGTGTTCAGAATGATCGGATTTTCCGACAACTTTGTGTGACTGTGTGTATGCAAGACAAGTTTGAGCCAACATCCATCGGAAAAAATCCTATGATTTTGTTGTCGGAATGTCCAATCAATGCCCGACCGTGTGTACGGGGCATAAGGCTGGGTACACTCATGCCAAATATTTTGGTGCAACTAAAACCGTCCGACATTTGATCAGTGTGTACAGCAGCCTGTCTGACAGAAGCTGGTCTAATGACATGCTCGAAAACCAGGGTCTGATCAGCACTCGCAGCCAATTGCTGTGAGAGCTGATCAAAGTGTTTTGGCAGAGGGCAGTCCCCCTCCCAGAACAGGTGAGATTGCCACACTAACATCACTTGTGTTGGTACGGTGATCTCCCAGTTTTTTGTTCAGCTAGCTGGGATGAAGGGTGTGATGGGAGGGCCCGTGGAACTCAGAATCCCTTGGAAAGTAGGGGATGCCCTTGTTTCAGCTCCCCATACACCTCTTATGTCTAAGTCACCCTGTGCTATCCTGGCACAGGGTGAGTGAGAAAATATATCTTGGACTACTTAAAATGGGACAGTAATATTTTTCCACAATATCTCCCAGGTTGTATGTAGAGACTATTATTGGTTTGTTTGATTCTGAACTCAACCTGTTAATTGAGTGAGCTGATCACATTAGCCTCCAGGACTGGCTAGGAGACGAACAGTCTAGTCTGGCTTACCACAGGTTCTAAGGGTATTCCACACATTGTTGTTTGTTCTAATTAAACCTGTGTTGATGTTTATGGTAATGTGTATTGAATAGTCACCTAGTTTGGGTAAATGATTTAGTAAACTATCTCATGTTAATTAGGTTACAGTTGTATTGTTAGAGGAGGTTCCAACGGCATATAAAGTCTTGTAATTTTGATTCTAAATAAAATAGTCCATGTTAGCATCTAAGCAAGTCTCGCCTTGTTTTGTGCTTGGGAGCGGTTGGAATATCTGATATCTGAGTCCAGACTGGGAGGAAGTGGTATACTGACGGAAGCACTCAAGCGGAGTGAGGGGCATTCCGTGACATTGGTGGCAAGCAGCGGGACGCTTCCTGCAGTCTGGGACATCCAAACTTCCACCTGGATCCAAGGTCTGGATAGCAGGAGAGGAGAGGAGAGGAGAGGTACAGATACCAGCCGCCATGGAGGAGGAATTCAGAAGGAGATTGCGAGAGATGCAGATACAGCACAGAGGACCAGTATCAGAGCAGGTCCTGCTGGGATGGTGTGATTCTATTCGCTGCAAACTCTGGAAAGAAGCGCTAGCCTGTGAGCAGTGTCACCAGGGAAAAGTTCTCCCCTCCATCGAGGAAAGGTACTGGTCATAGTACGGATTGCGGGTGCGGTTTTTGGGAGAAAAACCGCACAAGGAGCAGACAGCTGAATTAAGCAGGCTGGTCTGAGCAGAGATGAAGCTGGATGAGAGCTACAGAGCCCTCCGGTGGCATGTATCCCAAGCATGTCCCTGGATAGCGGATGACAGCCCAACGTAAGGCTTAAGCTACGGCGGCTTGGGACTGTTGTATGTGAAGCTGACAGGGGACCCTAACTTTGGGAGTGATTTGGAGTGGCGGCTGGACGAAATCATGTATTTCAGAGAAAGGCTACTGAACATTTCTGAAGTGCACTGGGCACAGGAAGATTTGGAGTTTCTGGCCGTTCAGGAATGGGAGCTGGAGATTGCCTACAAACGGCTGCTAGACGTTGCTCAGTGCCAGGGCTGGGCTCCCTTTGCCTGGAACTATCAGGAAATACCAATTGACAACCCTGAAATCCTGGCTGAAGAGTCGGCAATGTGGCAGAGTAATAGTGTGCCTTGTCAACCTGCCCCCACAGCTATGGAGTCGGAGGTCTTATGGCGGATGCAGCAAGTGCTGACTGACCTTGATGATCCTGTTTCTGCATGTGAGGATCTTGGATGGAGGAATGTGCCTGTCCAGCAGCATGCCAGAGAATCGGCAGTGGAAAATCTGGAGATTGCCGTCCCCAAACCTGAAGTGCTGACAACAGGGCAGAGCTCTGCTAACCTCTGCCCAGCACTGATAGCATCTTCTGAGCTCCATGGACAGGAGATGGTGAATCTCTATCCCCAGACACCAGTTGCAGAGACAGGGGATTTGATAGACTTTTCTGCTGAGGAAGAACAACCTGATGAGCCTCTAGCAGAAGAGCTGGTATTGGGGCCAAACTTCACTGTGCTCTGTCCAACACCAACAGTAGTATCTGTGGAGTTACAAGGAACTTCCCCAGTTGAAGCACTGGCAACCGGGCAGAGTGCTATCAACCTTTGCCCAGCACCGGCAACAACTACAGAATTCCAGGGAGGTGGGGCAGTCAGCCTCCCTCCCCAACAGTTAGCCGGAGCAGATGGTGTGGGGTTTCCAGCAGAAGGGCTGGCAACAGGGCCGAGTACTGCTGGACTCTGCCCTCAACTAACAGAGGATGGATTTCCTGTGAAGGTGGATGGGACTTCAGTCTCCACCTGTATACCCCAGGGAGGCTGGGCAGCCGGCCCAGATCCCCAACAGCATGACGGAGTGAGCCCAGTCACCCTGTCTTCTCTCCAGCGGCAGAAAGGACTCCAGGGAGAAGGGCCAGTCCAGGCCTCTCCCCAGCGGCATATATGTTCTCTGAGAGAGGCAGAGGTTGGCTGGGTGAGTAATGCTTTGTTTGGAACAATTTATTTGGGGTACTGTGTGGGTACAGGCATTATAGGACTGGAACTACTGACTAACTTCGGAGTCAACCCCTCTGGGGTCTCCTCCTGTGTTAGTCTTCTGCCAAAAGGGGAGAGATGTGACGGGAGGGCCCGTGGAACTCAGAATCCCTTGGAAAGTAGCGGATGCCCTTGTTTCAGCTCCCCATACACCTCTTATGTCTAAGTCATCCTGTGCTATCCTTGCACAGGGTAAGTGAGAAAATATATCTTGGACTACTTAAAATGGGACAGAAATATTTGTCCACAATATCTCCCAGGATGTATGTAGAGACTATTATTGGTTTGTTTGATTCTGAACTCAACCTATTGAGTGAGCTGATCACATTAGCCTCCAGGACTGGCTAGGAGACGAACAGTCTAGTCTGGCTTACCACAGGTTCTAAGGGTATTCCACACATTGTTGTTTGTTCTAATTAACCCTGTGTTGATGTTTATGATAATGTGTATTGAATAGTCACCTAGTCTGTGTAAATGATTTAGTAAACTATCTCATGTTAATTAGGTTACAGTTGTATTGTTAGAGGAGGTTCCAACGGCATATAAAGTCTTGTAAATTTGATTCTAAATAAAATAGTCCATGTTAGCATCTAAGCAAGTCTCGCCTTGTTTTGTGCTTGGGAGCGGTTGGAATATCTGATATCTGAGTCCAGACTGGGAGGAAGTGGTATACTGACGGAAGCACTTAAGCGGAGTGAGGGACGTTCCGTGACAAAGGGAAAAAATCTTATAGTGTTTACCAGGCTTAATAGGCTTCAGGTTGAAGGAAAACAAACCCATGGCTATCTTTATTGGAGCCATGGGCTTGTCCTTGTCCTTGCACAGTCCAGTGAAAGGATCATAAGCCAAACTGAGTGGGAATGTGATGTGGAAACACTGGCACAGCATACTTGCACATTAGAGCACATGTATCCTGGTTACCTTTTGCCAAAAAAACTCTGCGCCAAATGGACCTTTGTACACTTCTTAATTCAATCCACAGATGTGGTCACTGAAAAGCTATAGGGTGCCTTAAATGGAAGTGAAAGTGAAAAATGTGACTGTGCTATGACTATAATCAATTAGTAAATAGTATAATCGATTATTAGTATACAGGATTTATATAGCGCCAACAGTTTGCACAGCGCTTTACAACATGAGGGCAGATGGTACAGTTACAATACAATTTAATACAGGGGAATGTAGAGGGCCCTGCTTGTTATAGCTTACAATCTAGAAGGGAAGGTCAAGTGATATAGGAGTTAATAGCTGTTGGGATGAGTTGAATATAAAAAGTACAGTACAGTGGTTAGGTAGGGGCAGAATAGACTTCTCTGAAGAGAAGGGTTTTTTAGGGATCGTTTAAAAGCAAAAAGAGTAGGAGATAGCAGGACAGATTGAGGTAGGAAGTTCCACAGGATATGAGAGGCTCAGGAAAAGTCCTGAGGGTGAGCATGGGAGGAGGTGAAGGGAAATAGAGAGCAGAAGATCTTGGGAGGAACAAAGAGAACAATTTGGTTGGTATTTTGAGACTATGTTAGTGATGTAGCTGGGGGCAGAGTTGTAGATGGTTTTGTAAGTTGTTGTTAGTATTTTGAATTTAATTGGTTGGGTGAGTGGAAGCCAGTGTAGGAATTGACAGAGGGGAGTAGCAGACACTGAACAGTTAGTAAGATGGATGAGTCTGGCAGCAGCACTCATGATGGAATGAAGTGGGGATAGTCTATGTAAATTAAATTACTGATACATGAGGAGCCCCAAGAACTGAGCTGAGGGGTTGAGAGATAGACTTGGGTGTTGTCAGCATAGAAAAGGTATTGGAAGCCTTGGGAGGCTGACCCACGGAGGAGGTGTAGATGTAGAATAAAAGAGATCCAAGGACAGAACCTTGGGGGACCCTGACAGAGAAAGGGAGAGGAGAGGAGAAAGTAGAATTTAAAGCACTAATGATGCGGTTAGATAAGTAAGATGAGAACTGGCGAAGACTACAGTCATGGAGACCAAAGATGTGGAGTTTATTTGAAGAGCGGGTGGTTCACTGTGTCAAAGGCTGCAGAGAGGTCCAGGAGTAGGCGTACAGAATAGTGTCCATTGGATTTGGCTGTTAGCAGATTGTTTGTGAGTTTTAGGAGAGCAGTTTTCGTAGAGTGTTGAGGGCAGAATCCAGACTGAAGGGGATCAAGGTTATTCTCAGTGAGATGGTTACTCGGTCAGTTGTAGACCAGACATTCAAGGAGTTTGGATAAAAATGGGAGCAAGGAGATGGGTGTAGGTTGTTAAGATTTGTGGGGTCTAGTGAGGGCTTTTTAAGTAGGGGAGCGACTAGTACATGTTTTAGAGAGTTAAGGAAGATGCCAACAGAGAGGGAGAGATTGAAGATCTTGCGTTAGAGAGTGTAGAATAGGGCCAGAGGGTGATTGTAGCATTTGCGAGGGAACAGGGTCCAGGAGGAACGTGGTTAGGTGGACGTTAGTTAAAAGTTTAGCAACCTCGTCTATAGTGGCAGGGTTGAATAATGGAACTAATGATTATACCTGTGGACATGGAGTGTTAAGTGGGGAAGGTATCTGTACAGTGGAGATCTCCTCACATATCAGTTTTATGTTTGACGTGATTGGTGATCTCCTGGGAAGTGAGTGAGTTAGTGGGTGGAGGCAATGGAGGATGAAGTAGAGAGTTAAAGGTAGAGAAAAGTTCACGGGGACGCGATGATAAGTTGTTAATGAGAGTGATAAAATAAGTCTGCTTGGCAGTGAGGAGGCAGGAATTGTATTTTTGGAAGGCAAATTTATATTGGTTGAAACCTTGCATAGACTAAGTCTTACCCCACAGGTGCTCAATAGCGCAGCTATGTTTTTTCAGACATCTGGTGTCATCAATTTGCCAAGGTTGTAGGGGTCAGGATCTGATTCTGTGTGTCCAGGGAGCATGACAGTGAGCTGTTATAGACAGAAGTCGTTAAGTTGGGGCAGGACAGAGATGAGATTTTGTCATAGAGGTGGTCAGTAGCAAAGTAGAGAAGAGAAGGGTGTAGGTGGCAAATGTTTCTACGAGTAATTGCTAGGCTGTTGGAGGGAGACGAGGTGGAACAGAGGGAGAGAGTGAAACTAATAAGGTAGTGGTTAGAGAGAGGGAAATAATTGTTAGAGAGGTTTCACCGAGTGCATAGGTGGGAGAAAACAAGGGTAAGGGTATCACCATCACAGTGAGTAGACACATGTCTCCATTGCTTCAGGTCAAAGGAGGAGGTTAGACTGAGGTGTTTGAAAGTAGCAGGATTGTTAATTTTAACTGGGATGTTGAAGTCACAGAGAATGATTGTGGGGATTTCAAAAGAGAGAAAGTATGGTAGACGGGCAGATAAGGCATAAAGAAGGGCTGATACTGGTCCAGGGGACCAGTAGATCACAGCTATCCTTGGAGAAACTGGAGAGAAAGCACAAATGCAATCTGCCCCAAATGAGGAGAGTGGCAGAGAGGGAGGTGGGTGAAGTACCTAAAAGGTGCTATGTGGGGCTAGAAGGAATTCCACTTCCTCTCCCTTCCATCCACTGGGTCTGGGAGAGTGAGTCTAGAGAGGGTCACCATGGGAAATGACAGCAGCAGTTTGGGAAAAATTGTCTACTACATAGTTACCATTTTTATTCTTACTTTTTTTATGTATCATAAAATTTGATTTATATTTGTGATATATAGATGAACTCTTTTTACTAGCTGATTATAGTCATAGCACAATCACATTTTTCACTTTCAAATTTAGTCCATTTTGTTGCAACCAGGACAACTTTTTACATCCTCCTCCACTCCTTTACTGTCAGTGCCATCTTTGCAGAAGCTTCTTCCATTACTGGCATCTTCCTCCTTCGGTCATAGGGCGGTCATTAATGATGCAACTTCTGCACGTATAACTTCTATCTGAGATGCAACATCATACAGAAATCTATCCTATTTTCCGTTGCTTTTTTAGCCCAGGTACTTGTGACATTGATTTTGGCACATAAGTGTGTTATCAACATATGAATCATTCTTGTACGTTGCAGAACTAATTTGCCCTTCATTCGTGTTTTTCAATTTGCTTTGTTAGCTGCACTTTGCACCAAGTGTTTTGCTGCTGACTCAATGTGGATGAACTTTAGGTGTAGAAATACTAAACTGTTCCACTACTTTGCACTGGCAAATATTTTATCCATTACTTGGACTCTTTATAGGGTATACTATTCTGGTGTTTGTGAATAATATTTTTCAATATTTACCTGTACAGGTTGCTATGCTAAAGACAAATTGATTAAAGGAGTTGTAAAGGCAAGAGTTTTTTTATCTGAATGCAGATAAAAAACCTTTTGTGTGTAGCAGCCTCCCCAGCACCCCCTAATACTTACCCTGAGCCCCTTCTCTATCCAGCGATGTCCACGATTCCCTAGGCCACCCGGGATTCTCCTCCTGATTGGCCGGGGCACAGCCGTTGCACTATTGGCTCCCATGGCTGTCAATCAAAGCCAGTTAGCCAATCAGGGGAGAGCGGGGGTGGAGCTGGGTGGGGGCTCCGTGTCTGAATGGTTACATGGAGTTCTGACTCGGCTCAGGTGCCCCCATACCAAGCTGCTGGTCTATGGGGCACTCGTCAGGAGGGAGGGGCCAGGAGCAGCGAAGAGGGACCCGAGAAGAGGAGGATTCTAGCTACTCTGTGCAAAACCAATTGCACAAAGGAGGTAAGTATAACATGTTTGTTCTGTTTTTTTTTTTAAAGCGAGACTTTGCAATCACTTTAATGAACAATATCTAACTTGGTATCTTTATAGGGTATACTACACTGCTGTTTGTGAATAATATTTCTGTATATGTACCTGTATAGGGTTGCTATGCTAAAGACAAATTGATTCATGAACAGTACCTAAAATACTTTTTGGTTTGTCTTTTTTCATATAATGTTGGGTTATTAGTGGGGCCCTGCATAGTTTATTATTTTAATCTAATAAAAAAAAATTGTACAATAAAATGTGGCTGTATTATTTGACTGTACTATACATTGCTGTACATCAATTTAAAATAATGTTAAGTCCATTACACAGACAAAAATTATTTTCATCCAAATGCTTCAAGCAAATTGAGGGATATACTTCAATTTTGATATTTTGAAGGGTTTACTGGTTCTACCTAACTTATTGTGACCAATTTGTGAACATATGTGATAGAGTTGCACCATGTCTGCACTAGACTCATGTAAAAGACTAATTCTTAATAAAAAAGACTAACTCTTAATATTATTTTTTTTTTTTTTGAAAAGTTGGAAAATATAGGCTTTTGTAGTTTTTCTTCAGCTTAAATAGTTGACATCATAGAACTACAGGCCATTCCAAAAATCTAACTATAGCCATTTTGGAGTGCAATGAAACACATCCTATTGGCATTTCCTGGTAAACAAGAAATTCATAGTCGTCATCCTGGGAGCTTGTGTCCCGCAGGGTGAGGCCATGTAACAGATAAGACCAGCCCTGGCTCTTATTCGCATGGGAAACTAATGGAAAAGTATCGTAAGATTTAAGTATGTACTTATTTATAGTAATATTTTGTTGCTTAATACAACCCAAAGCTTAATAAAATGCATAACTGAAGCAGAAAAGTTTGTATGATAACAAATATATACACATGTTTTATTTTCATTTTCCCTTTAAAATACTGAATGTATAGCCTGGCAATGATAGCTTCAAATTAATGTTTGTAATGTATTTGGCAGGCACTAGAATTTAATCTTCCTAACTTAATCCCAAATAATATCATGCCAGTGATATAATTTCACAGGACAGAGTTACCTTCCCTTTGATTATAACACCTAACTCAGAGTTTCATTTTACAGAAATGCAAATCAACCTCTTCTGATCTTTCTGCAGTGACATTCCACCTCCAGCACACATATTTCTCTTTCCCCTGTAAGATCCCTTCCCCAGAAAACACAGATTGGCCTTTCTTCTGTAAGATCCCACCCCTAAAACGTACAGATTGTTCTTTTCCCTGTAAGATCCCACCCCCAGAAAACACAGATTGGTCTTTACCCTGTAATATCCCACCACTACCATGTACCATTCCCTTTTCTCTCTATAAGATTTTCCACAATTATCAGCACTGAGAGTGAAGCTTATTTCAGTAGCAGTCTTTCCACCAGTGGCGGCTGTTACATAAAAATATGAAGGGGGGCGGCACAAACTAACATCACCCCCCTCCCCTGAGAGACAAACGGCAGGGATCACTCTCCCCCCCACACCCCCGGGGGAGACAAGTGGCGGCGGGAGTCCTACCAATAGGGGCTTCCTGATTGGCCAGGAGGAGGATCAGTGTGTCAATAGCGAATATTCATTCGCTATTGCCACACAAGTGGGTGTGCTCAGGCCTCTGGTTTTAATCACGTGCTTCAAAAAGACACACCCCCCATTGAAATCCATGGTCTGGTGCCCTGTATGTAGATCAGGGGGCCGGACGCATGGATGGAGGGCAGTGTTCCTGCGCCCCTTATGGAGTGGCCGCCACTGCTTTCCACCCCCCACCCCCGTGAGCAGAAGTAGGGTTCCTATACTTTAACAACTGTATAGTTTTTGTGGTCTACAATTGTGCTTGTGTGTGTAGGACACATTTGCCTTTCCCCTGTGTCCTGCACCCAGCGCACACACATTACTCAGCAGTGAGATGCCCCTCCGGTTCAAAGAGCCCTCTAGCCAGTTTTACACTAGCAGAGTATATGCATTAACCCCTCAGTGACAAGTGTGCAATGTATATGCATGTTGCTTTAAAATATATATGGAGGGACCTGTATACGCAATGCCAACATTCCTTGAGAAGCATACAATAGTTAAAGTTGACAAGTGGGACATTTTAGGCATGCCAACTCAAATACACCATTTTTGTTAAAAATCAATGTCATTTTTATTGTTCGCTTTTAGGTCTCATGTTCACTGGACGTTTTTAGAGCTGCTGTTTTTGGCTTCAGGTGTTTTTTTTCAGCCAGTAAACTCCCCAGTATGCTATCCTATGTGTCCATGCACACATAGGCTTTTAGCAGTGTTTTTTGGCAGGGGCATTTTCTGGCTGGAAAAAAAATCCCAGAACTAGTGGGTTTGAAGAGGAGTTTTTCAGCTGTAAATAAACGCAACGTTTTTGAACCATAAGTTTTTGTGGGGGTATAGCTTCGCTAAAAAATGCAAACACTAAATAATGCTGCAAACCGTTAATGCAAAAACCCTGCACAATGTGGCAAAACTCACGTATTTAATGCAGCATACTACAGCTAAAGCTACTGGCGTTTTTATAATGTCCAGTATGCATTAGGCCTAAAACATAATGTATAAAAGCACAGGTTAAAATTTCTTTATGTCATAACAACATTTACTACTATAACCTCATATTCCCATAACATGAAGTATTATCACAAGATCACAGCAAAAGCTTTCTGCATGCTTGTGTGGGAATGGTCCAACGCATTTCAAAATGTATTCTTCCTTATGGGTTATAGGTGAGTTAAAATGTATAACATCTACTGTAGTACCTATCAGCCAAAGAAAATTGTTAAAACCACATTCCCAGTGGTGTTGCCACCACCTCAACACCAAAAGTGTTAAGATTCATCACGTGGGAAGATGTTCTCAGACCCCCCTCTTTATATGCAATAACCTCTCAGGGATCTACTTCAAGAGCATATTTCTCAACCTCTTATAGGGCGTACACACGGTCGGACTTTGTTCAGACATTCCGACAACAAAATCCTAGGATTTTTTCCGACGGATGTTGGCTCAAACTTGTTTTGTCTACACACGGTCGCACAAAGTTGTCGGAAAATCCGATCGTTCTAAACGCGGTGACGTAAAACACGTACGTCGGGACTATAAACAGGGCAGTGGCCAATAGCTTTCATCTCTTTATTTATTCTGAGCATGCGTGGCACTTTGTCCGTCAGATTTGTGTACACACGATCGGAATTTCCGACAACGGATTTTGTTGTCGGAAAATTTTATCTCCTGCTCTCCAACTTTGTGTGTCGGAAAATCCGATGGAAAATGTCCGATGGAGCCCACACATGGTCGGAATTTCCGACAACACGCTCCGATCGGACATTTTCCATCGGAAAATCCGACCGTGTGTACGGGGCATTAGTGTTGAGTATTCAGTGTGTGTTCATTAACCCCTCAATATCCAGTCGCCAGCATATCAGCATTAACTTTGCAATGCCCATTCCCCAATTCAGATGTGTGTTACTCTCACTATATGTGATAACTCCCTAACGTGGGTGTTATCTACTCAGCGACATGTATGTTAACCCTACTTTCTAGGGTTAGAAAAGTCTAGAAACCTTTTTATTGCTGTCTGTGTCCCTGTAGGAGATGTTCCCTTACTTCCTGTCCTGGTGACAATGCTGTGACCAGGACATAAGGAGGGAAATCCTCAACCAGGCTTCAGACAGAAATTAAATCTATATAGATGTTCACCTTTCCCTACTCTATGCAAAACTTAGAAAATATGTTTTGTTTGGAGTTACACTTTGAAGCCTAACCCAGGGCAATTAAAAAAAAAAAGGGAAGGGCACATAATAAGATAACTGCAATGCTCACCTTATATCTGTAGCTATCAGTCGCAGTACTTTTTTTCACCATACGATGTCCTTAGTCTTTGGGTTGATTGATGCCAAGCAGCAGGTTGAGCCTGTGGTAGGGCTTGATGTACAGCAAACTAGACATTGAAACTACAAAAAAACAGTAATCTTCATCATAATTGCATTTGTTTTAAACAATTTATACAGCATATGTCAGTGATGGCGAACCTTTTTAAGCCAGAGTGCCCAAACAGCGACATAAAACCAACTTTTTTCCAAAGTGCAAACACAAAATGAAACCTACCAGTGGCTCTGTACAGAGGATGGGACTGATCATCCCTCTGTATGAGCCCTAAGGGACCAAAAACGTACGATTCTGCCAGATTCGCTCAGAATACAAGGTTCAGGAATATGTTTTGCTCAGAATACAGGGTTTAGGAATGCATTTTTCTCAGAATACAAGGTTTAGGTATGCGTTTTGCTCAGAATACAGGGTTCAGGAATAGTTTTGCTCAGAATACAGGGTTCAGGAACGTGTTTTGCTCAGAATACAGGGTTCAGGAATGCATTGTGCTCAGACTACAGGGTTCAGGAATTGTCAGGAACCATGAATGAGACAGAAGTACAGTTAAATCACACTTGTTTAATAATAAAAGTAAATAGAATAAACATAGTCAAAACATAGCCAAAGTTCGGTAACCGGAATGGATAGTCAGACAAGCCAGAAAGTCAAGAAGCCAGGGAACAGTGTAGTGGAACAGTAAGCAGGATCTGGAGCCAGAAGGAATGTCAGCCAAGCAAGTCTTTAACAGGAACGCAGGAGTCTCTGTGATGTTGACCAAGGTGAAGGCAGAGATCATCTGGGCTGGATGGCTTAAGTAGGCAGGACTGACAAGCAGGATATCATCAACAGGTGAGTCACTGTGGAGAGATAGGAACTGGCAATTAGCCGTCAGCTCAGCGGCCAGCTCAGAGAAGGAAGTGCTGAGCCCAGCCCTGACAGGAATGTGTTTTGCTCAGAATGCACTGTGCAACATACACTGACCTACCTGACACACATACTGACCAACCCGACACATACTGACCAACCAGACACATACTTCCTGCAATACTCACCCCCCATCCCTCCACACAAAGTGCAATGTAGATCGGAGGATCTATCCTCCTCCTTACCTATCCACGGCTTCATCATCCATCACATCAGGGCTCTCCCCAGCACCAGGCAGGCAGTATTACAGCAGTCCCCGCCATTCAGCCGCTCATCGGTGTCCCAGCCGCCAGGAGGTCAGCTAGCAGCCGCTGCACCTCTCCCATGGCTATGATCTGCTCCTAGCACCGCCCCTCCCCATCTGCTGTTTCACAGGTCACAGTGCATTTGCCAGAGGGACGGGCTGTGCCAAAGTAGTCCTGGAACAGGGGGAGCTGGAATAGGGTGACACAGAGAGGAATGCCCAAATGTCTCTCCGGAGGTGTAGGGGTCTGGGGGAGGCAATAAGCTGCAGCACAGACTATTGGCATGGTGGAGGAATAACTTTACACCCCCCTAAATGCCGCACAAGTGACTGCCTGGCATGCCATAGGTTTGCCATCACTGGTATATGTGATGAAATAAAATGTTTGGTTTTTTTTACATAGTTTAGGAGTTCACTTGATCCTCAGGGTCCATTATGATCGCTTATAGGGTTCCATGGACTGTTCCAGTGTACATGCTAAATAGCTGTTGTTGAGGATGAATTTACCCCTCATAACGCTATGGGTAAATTAAATTAAAAATGTCATATTTTTCTCACTAGAAACCTGAAGTCATTTTTGAAAGTAGATGGAACTCAATAAGGTGAAGGTCACATAAAGCCTCAGTCCTGTTTACATGATACTTCCTCCGTTACCCAAACAATGCAGCCAAAATTCTCTATCTGCTGAGAATATCTGTACTGAGAACCTGCCAACGGATATATCTGCTTTACATCTGCACTGTATGTCAGGGCTGAAAGGAGGAAACCAGTTTGTAATGACACCTTCAATACTTTCCCATCAGTATGCTCAAGTCACAAGGCGATTCTTAGGACAGACACTACTCAAGTCAATGTAAGTGGCCTTGCAATGTATGGAAAATATTTTTATGGGGCTATGACTAAAGACTATTTCATCTCACAAGTTAATGTTACTGCTTAATATAACAGCATTAAAGCAGATCATATCCAATACTGGGTTCACACTGTTGTGCGTTTTTCATGTTGCTCTGCACTGTGTGTTAAGGTAAGATGCATTACATAAAATTAGAGTGTAAGCTCTTCTGAGCAAGGCCCTCTTAATCCTCTTGTATTTTATTGTATTGTAACTGTATTGTCCCCCTTTTATATTGTAAAGTGCTGCATAAACTGTTGGCACTATATAAATCCTGTATAATAATAAAAATAATAATAAAATAGTACATGCACTTTTTTTGTTACAGTAGAGCCCTTTCACACTGTTGTATTTCAGTGTGGCCTTTAGCCAGCCCATTCAAATAAATGGTCTGCCTTTACACAACACACATAAACATGCAAAATAATGCGCATTAACATGCATAGGTTAATGCATCGTGACAGTGTGAATCCAGCCAAAAGGTAAAAGATGCACCTCCACAAAAGTGCAATAATTTGTGCAAAAATCTTACATTCTGAGGATGAAAGAACTTGGTGCTCTACACTACCTGGCCACAAGCTGCCTAAGCTTTCTACATGCATCTAAGAGGATGACATTAAGCAGATTTTCCCCCATTTAACCTGTCCAGTTCTCGATGGGCTGTACAGAATAAAAAGGAAGCCTGATGACATTAATTTCTCAAGTTTCACCTACATCGGAGGTGCCCAACCATTTGAAGAGCGTGAGCCACTTAAGCAACTTGGTAACCAGTCGCGGGCCACAATGAGCGAAGCGAGTGGATGTCTGTGTCCACTCTGCATATGTAGAGCGGACACGTACACAGTCCGCTTTACTCTATGGGCCCTCCTATCCGATCCCCCCAGATGGAAGGGACAGATCCCTTTCTGTTTGCATTGTTTTTTTTAGCATATCGCATTGGAGGTAGGTGGGTGTAAATGGACACAAGTCCATTTACATCTACCGCTCCATTGAGGTAAATGGAGGGTCCAATTGGGTCCGCCTGAAAAACGGACAGGCGGATCTGATCGGTCTGATCGTGTGAAAGGGGCCTAAGGCTGCTTTTATACTTGAAAAACAACAGACTTACTGGCTGAGAAAATATATATTTTTATTGTATTGGGACTTTATATAAGACAAAGGCTTAAAAGGCCAAATGCCTCCATCCCTATTAAATGACAAAAAAAGGGGGGGAGGGACAAAGGTTGGAACTTTAAATAAAGCTTGTGGCTGCGAAAGCGTACAATGATTGTAAAAAAAAATATATTAAAAAAATTAATATTTATTAGTTGATAAACTTAGTAACATGGGTAAAACAGTGGGTAAGTATAACAAAATAGGGAATGGCGCTGTGCATAAAGGGTGTATTGGTATATGATGTTTATCTAATGGTGGTGGTAGGTGTACCAATGTGACATGCTATAGGGGACACCAATAGGTAGTACCCTCAAAATGCAGCACTATTAAGCGCCTCCGATGACGTCCGTGTGACGAAACGTGTAAGGCGGGACTATCTTGGCACGCACAACGTCACTTCCTGCTACTGTGGTTTTCGATAGCTGACCGGTGGAACGCAAGCGGCAGCTGTGCATTACGCTGCGTCCCGGAACGGCTAGGGGAGATAGAGAGTTTGTATGCTCCCTCCTCTCTTTTTAAATTTGTTCGTTTCCTTGGATTCAATATGCTCCTTTTGGATTGTTTAAACATCTACAAATAAAAGTTACTTTATGGAGTTACGCTATGTGGAGCAATTCTTTTATTACATATAATACTCTGGAGCGGATGTCCGGCCGGAAATAGGATTACAACAGGGGATTGTCATCTTCCCCCATCTCCTTCATGAGTGGTTGATCCGGGTTGAGGGGATACCAACATATAAAGATCTGATTGGCACCTGGATTTGATCGGCATCTGGCGTACAAACATCCTATGCTTATACCCCTGCAGGGGTACAGCGTTCCGGTGAGTGGGATCACATCGGGGGGAGTTTGTTTTAAATATTTGGAGGAAATTCGGTGGAAGACATCATATGAACTTTTTTGCCACTTTCACATGAGACTCTATATTGTTATCAATTGGTTTACCATCAGGCTAT
The DNA here is from genome assembly GCA_037952835.1 of Lithobates septentrionalis. Taxonomy (NCBI): domain Eukaryota; kingdom Metazoa; phylum Chordata; class Amphibia; order Anura; family Ranidae; genus Lithobates; species Lithobates septentrionalis. Next base: position 1,716,132 of record JBBDGP010001790.1, on the reverse strand, counting down.
TAGAGACATACCTTTATATATACATATTAATTATTTACCAGTTTGGGTCTTAATATCTGCACATTTTTAATATATCTATATCTCATTTTTTCCACGTATCTACTTTTTGCATTCCTAGCACTTTATTATAGAGGACTGTGGATACCCTCTACCTTACACACTTTTTTATATATATATTTGTGTATAGACCTCACATTTGTGTATGTGTGTATATGTATATATATATTTTTTACACATATTGCTTTGCATTTTCTGTTTTTCACTATAGATGACTGTGGATACCCTCTATTCTAATTTAATATTTGCAGTTCATTTCTACCATCCAGAAGGGGCTGGAATATTGTATTGCACCTGACACTTTTGCACTTATTACCTTTTTACACTATATTATTAGTGGTCACCTATATCAATATTAATAATTTTGTATATGAGATCACAGCTGTAATTTTTCATATTTATTGTTACCCACTAATTTAATTAGCACTTTTCTATTACTATTTATTATTTATTTTTTTCCCATTTATATGTGGGATTAATAGTGCTGCATTTTGAGGGTACTACCTATTGGTGTCCCCTATAGCATGTCACATTGGTACACCTACCACCACCATTAGATAAACATCATATACCAATACACCCTTTATGCACAGCGCCATTCCCTATTTTGTTATACTTATCCGTTTTAGGGTACACGTTAGTGTCCCTTGCTTACATAGGGGGGCTGCAGTTGCAAATACACCCTGTAGCGCGGATCCACTGACAAAACTATGGGTAAAACAGTAATGCATCGTGATAGTAACTGGCACGGTGAAATTGGATAACTACAGTTGATATTAAGAGATACAGAATTATATAAAACCAAAAATAGTAAACAATAATACACAACTAAATTAATTGACATTCCCTGACTTTTCGGCCGATCTGCAGACGAAGAGGAAAACCTTTAATGATGTCCGCAGACGACTCAGAGACAAGAACATTAAATATGGCATGCTTTACCCAAGCCGCTTACGAGTCCAACATGACGTAGCGACCCGCTTCTTTGACAACCCAGCAGATGCTGACGACTGCCTGACCAACTTGCGTTAAAAGTTTCTTCTCATTAAGTCATCTAATGCACGGATCTTTCACATCCTGGTTCTGATCTATCCTACTAAACTATCTGTAAACACCGGAGTTACCTCAAGTGTACCTTTACACGTGACCCCCCTCCCCCTCCAGTTTTTGTTTTTTTGTTTGTTTTGTTCTTATCTATCAGAGCGGAGGTCCGGGTTTTATCTACCTTCTTCTGGAGAACTCCACTACCCGGTGGAACTATACAACTGCTCAGATCACCTGGTCCTCCGGGCTGTGTCGGGATACATATCCCCTAACCCTCATCTACTGTTAGAGGTTGAACACTAGCTGGGGTGATCCCAGGAACTTTGAGCCTCCAGTAAGAGACATTCAGCTCAGTGCTAATGAAGACTGCACTGTGACCTGATTATCAAGTTCACAGGCATTGTGTTTTGTTTTTTTTTTGCTTTTTGGGTATAGGCCGCTTCCTGACCTCCCCCATGTTGTTTTGGGGGACGATGGGAAATGGTAGGATAAGCACCTGGTGCTTGGGAAGTTTTAATTTGGTTGCTATGTTTTCTATGTTATGTGTGGTTGGCTTTGGCTCTAAATACACTCATCAGGTGGGTTTCAGTTGGGACGCATTCACCCTGAAGTTAGCAATTCTCCCCTGGTATCATGGTATCACGTGATCAGGGAACAATGTCGGTGATATCCTGGAATGTTAGAGGCCTCAACTCCAAATTTAAAAGGGCACTGATGTTCCAGTATGTCAAGACGCACAACCCGCAGGTACTGATCCTACAGGAGACCCACTTGACGGGGGGGCAAACTGATGGCCTTGAAAAAGCCCTGGGTTCAGAAAACTTTTCATGCCACGTATTCCTCATATGCCAGGGGGGTCTCAATACTGATAAATAAATCCTACCCGTGTAATGTTGAGGCGGTGCATACAGACCCCCATGGCAAATTTGTAATTTTGGTATTGACGGCCTGGCAACAAAGGTATATCATAGTAGGAGTTTATATCCCACCACCTTTCAAACCGGAAGTGCTATACACTATTTTGGAGAGGATTACCCGGTACTGTCCAGCTAAATTGTTAATCCTAGGAGACTTCAATAATACCCTCTCCCCTGATCTTGATAGGCCCACGCCTTCGCAGTCCTATACTGGGGACCTGCTGGGGTGGACACTTTCAGCAGGGGTTACTGAGGTGTGGAGGTGGTTACACCCCCAGACTAAAGCTTATTCATGTTTTTCTTCCTCATATAAAACCTCTTCTAGAATTGATTATGCGTTTGCAAATCAACTTATGCTAAATGACATAGTGGAGGCAACATACCTACCTAGTGGGCTTTCTGATCATTCCCCCCTCAAGATCACTATGCGGACCAGGAACAAAGGCAGTGGCTCCATGTGGCGCTTGGGGGCCCACTGGATCTCCCATGACGAGATTTCAGGGCAGACTCCACAAACATTGCGCGAATTTTGGGAACATAACGCCGGGTCATCCTCTACCACCCATAGTTTGGGACGCCTTCAAGGCGTTCACTAGAGGACACTATATGTCAGCAATTAAGGCAGTGAAAGTAAATCAACAAGCCAACACAAGTCGGTTGGAGGGGGAGATTGAGGCGGCATCAGCCACTTACGGGTCTGACCCCTCGGTTTCCAATTTTGGACTGCTGCAGTCCACCAAGAGAGATCTCCACCTCCATTTCACTGAGGTTACACGCTTAGAGTTATTCCACATCAAACAAAGATTCTTTGAGCAGGGGGATAGAAATGGCAGACTACTGGCAATGATGTCCCATCATGACACCCCCATAACTTTGATCCCCAAACTGATCTCTCCCACAGGTGAATCTATTACGTCCCAAGAAGATATCCTAAAGGAGTTTCAGTCCTTTTATCAGACACTCTACAGTACCACGCTCCCTCGGGATGTGACCCCTGGCAAGATGGCGCCTCTCCTGGACCCCCTGGCTCTGGGGTGGCTCTCGGATGAGGAGAGGTCCCATCTGGTTAGGCCTATCACCGCGGAGGAGGTACATGCTATCATTAACACACTGGCAGTTGGGAAGGCACCGGGTCCTGATGATCTACCTGTCGAATTTTATCGGTCACATGCGGATCTACTGGCCCCCCTGTTGGTGGACCTGTATACCCGATGTCTAGAGGAGGGAGAGCTCCCACCTTCTATGGCAGATGCGCACATTATTCTAATCCTGAAGCCCAATAAAGATCCCAAACAGTGCGCCTCATACAGGCCCATTGCACTTCCTAATGTTGATTTCAAAATGTTATCTAAACTAATTACTGTTAGACTCAACCCACTTCTGCCCTCTATTGTAGACACAGATCAGACTGGGTTCATGACACATAGGTCAACGGACATTAAACTCTGCAGATTATTCACCAACTTATATGCCATACATGACAATGTGGGCACTAGAACGGTTGCCTCCTTCGATATCGAAAAGGCATTCGATTCAATCGAATGGCCATTTCTCTGGGAAACTCTGCGGAGGATGGGATTTCCGTTGGTTTTTATTGCCTGGCTGCAAACCTTGTACAGATCCCCGAAGGCAGCAATTAGATTGGGAGGTAATGTTTCTCCCCCCTTCCCGCTGTCCAGGGGTACCAGGCAGGGCTGCCCCCTCTCTCCGGCATTGTTCGCAATAGCTATGAAACCAGTGGCAGAGACACTGCGGGTCTCGCCCCATATAAAAGGATTAAAAATAGCGTGGCTGGAGGAGAGGGTAGCTCTGTATGCGGATGACCTCCTGCTCTTTCTGAATGATGCGGACTCCTCTCTTAGAGGAGCGCTGCAAGTATTGACTGAATTCTCAAAGGTAACAGGATTAAGGGTGAACTGGACAAAATCTCAGTTGCTGGCTATTGACTCTGATTCAAAAAGACTGGCCCCGCAGGATCTGCAGATGCAATGGGTGGACGAAATGGTGTACTTGGGGGTACGCGTCTCGAGGGACGCATCCAGCTTTATCCCCCTTAACCTAGACCCGGTGGTCCAAGTAGTCAAGGCCAAACTCAAAGCCTGGGAGAACCTTCCTCTATCCCTATTAGGCCTCATTAACTTAATTAAAATGAAAATCATACCTAAATTTACATACCTATTTCGTAACTCGTAAAATGGATACCCTGCTCATTTTTTAAGAAATTGAACCAAATTTTCTCCTCCTTCCTCTGGGGTCCAAACCCCCCTAGATTTAAACTCTCCACACTAATGCGTCCGGTGTCGCAGGGGGGACTGCCATTTCCATTTTCTGGCAGCCCAGCTGGTCACAGCAGTTTGGTGGCTAGTACCGGATGCGTCCAACCCCGCTGCGGTTCTGGAGGCTGCGGTGGTTCGCTCTGTGGAAGCCCTTACACATTTACCCCTTCGAGGTCCCAAGGCTCCATACGATTTGACCACCTCCATGCGCACAACTCTAAGGGCCTGGAGGGCAGGACTGGAACTTGAGAAGTTCCCACGAAATGCAGTCTCCCCGCACACCCCCCTATGGAACAACCCTACCGTACCCCATCTCTACTCATTACCAGACCCTAAAATATGGGCCAAATGCGGTATTAAACTGATATCTGACCTCGCCACCGGCACCGCTATACACCCCTTCAATCACCTGGTATCCCAATACAATGTGCCTCCCTCGCATCTATTTCGCTATATGCAAATGTCTCATGCGTTTAAAGCCCAAATAATACCCAATGATACACAAATAGTGCAATCTGATCTGGAGAGGGTCACAAGACATGAATGCACCAGGAAACCGACCTTGGTCCTTTATGCACATCTCCTCAGAGTTTCCTCTCCAGATCTGTCAATGCTCCGGCAGCGATGGACACAGGATATCCCGACACTAGACTCCGAGGATTGGGAGGACATGTGGGATTTCCCCTTCAAAATCCTGGTCTCACTTCGAGACCGTCTCATACAATACAAAATACTACATCGGCCATATCTCACCCCATATAGATTGCATAAGATGAGGACCTCCCTGTATTCGGAGTGTTGGAGATGTACTGGGGATCCAGGTGATTTTATATACATTTTCTGGTCCTGTCCAGCGGTTAAAAACTACTGGTCAGAAGTACTATCTGTAATACAAGAAGTGGTGAGAACAGATATAGCTCCAACCCCGTAGATCTACCTTCTAGGTTTAGTGGAAGAATTAGCCCCCAGGATAGCAGAGAGAACCCTCATAGGGCTCCTGCTCTTTTATGCAAGGAAAATGATCACTCTCTGCTGGAAAAAATGTGCCCCGCCATGGAAAACACATGTCAACAAAGTACTACCACTCTATAAGGAAACCTATCAAAATAGGGTATGCCCCAAAAAATATGATAGAGTGTGGGCCAAATGGCTAGCTGAGGCCTCCACGGCAACCGCAGACTGATTGAACAGGTACAAAATACCACTCTATGGGAGAAAGTAATACTGATACATTGGTTGATTTTTTGGTAATGTAATCTATGAAATGGGTTTATTTGTTATCTAATATTGTCCCTTGGGTCTCAACTGATAAATCTGATCCTGAAATACCTTAAACCTAGTGTGGTATTGGCAAGGCCAATACCACACTAGGTTTGTTTGTTGTAGTTCTTTTCTTTCGGACATGCTACAGCTGTATGATATTAATGCTGGATGCAACCCAATGGCCGGCTGGCACTGACTCCTGCGTGGGTCTAGTCCCAATGCTGTGGCAGATTTAATGTTGTTATTTGATTGTATGTCTTATACTCAATAAAAAGATTTTCAAAAAAAAAAAATTAATTGACATTGCAAAATTCATATATATATACACACATGCACATGTAGGGATGATACAATTACATAAAAGATAATTAATGACAGATAGTCTCCAGGTTAACTCCACCACAGAACCTGCAGGGGGGGCAAAACCACATATTGAGTTGTAGATGGAACCTAAAGCCATAGGATGTCTGATCAATATGGCTGATTGAATATGGATGTATTAGTAAAAATAGAGCGCGGCTACTAGTGGCTCCACGCGTTTTGTGGCTGGATGGTTGCCACTCATCAGGCACGCGATCTGAAATATAGTAATATAGAATTGCCATAAGGACCATAAACCAACAAGGGGGGTATTTATCAGAATGCACCATGACAGTTACAATCACAATGCATTACTGTTTTACCCATGTCACTAAGTTTATCAACTAATAAATATTAATATATTTTTATATGTTTTTATATTTTTTTACAATCATTGTACTCTTTTGCAGCCACAAGCTTCATTTAAAGTCCCAACCTTTGTCCCTCCCCCCTCTTTTTTGAGACTTACTGTCTGGATGACCAGGTGAACATGAAAGAAAGAAAGCCTAAAAAAGAAAACCAATGCAGACATCACATTTAAAAATTGGTAAACTGCAATAAAATAATTATTTGCTTTTCAGTTTAATACAACTTTAATTAAACTTTTTTTTTTTTTTTTTAATGTTGTGTATTTTTCAAAGCATAACATTAAAGACAAACAAATGAAAACGTTATCATGTGCATGCTATCAAAGTTAAATAATAAAAAAATGGCAAAAAAAGAAGAAGGGGTAAGAAGACATTAAAAAGAGCAAATGAGGGTTAAAGTGTAACTCAAGGCAAAATCTTTTTGTTATATATATAATAGAAGGTTTGGAGCTTCTGACAAGTTTTATTGTTTTCTCTGTATTGGAAAGATTCCCCCCCTTTCGGGGAGATTCACCCCTAAATTTGTACTGGTTTCACTGCCATTAAAAAAGAATATGGAGCAACATCCAAAGTATAATGCCGCGTACACACGGTCGTACTTTTCGTCTACAAAAGTCGGACAGCCTGTCGGACAGACTTCCGGCAGACTTTCGGTGGACTTGCCGCGGACTTGCGGCCTACTTTCTAACGACCGGACTTGCCTACACACGACCACACAAAAGTCGGTCGGATTCGTACGTGATGACGTACACCGGACTAAAATAAGGAAGTTCATAGCCAGTAGCCAATAGGTGCCCTAGCGTGGCTTTTTGTCCGTCGGACTAGCACACAGACGAGCGGATTTCGGGGTCCGTCGTAGGTACGAAGTAAAAGTTTTGAAGCATGTTTCAAATCTAAAGTACGTCGTATTTGAGGCTAAAAAAGTCGGTTGAAAGTCCGGAGAAGCCCACACACGATCGGATTACCAGCCAGCTTTAGTCCATCAGCGTCTGTTGGACTTTTGTAGACGAAAAGTACGACCGTGTGTACGCGGCATTAGAGTTGACCCCAGAACAAGAGATGGCGAAAAATCTTCCAGCGGGGACACCTGTTCCATTGATAGTTTTCTGTTTTCACTCACTTTGGCAGATTCCCTTTAACGTGCTGTTGCAACGCTGGGACAAAAAGTGAATGGAAATTTCCCAACAAATATAACTGAGAGGGATTTTAATGCTGAAGGGACAAATCTGTTCGGATTCAATTTTCTGAGAGTACTGTGAATTCTGCTTGAAATTTGCCAGACCTAAACTTAGCAGTGATTGCCACTGAAGTCTGTGGAAGGTCTTAGTAGGTTCTGCCCATTTTTAGGTTTAATAGTTACATTATTTAAAAAAGGGACAGGAAACTGGCCACTGCTATAGGGAGTATATTCCAATGCAAATAAATACAGTCCATGCAGCTTCAAGGATAACATTGAAAATACATAAATCCATTAAGTAACATACTTATTCCTTAAAGCCATAGTGCCACAGAACAGTATGATTTTCACAGACAGTCATGGGCAACAGCATACACTGGCAGCACACTTTGGCTTTAAAATGTATATTTTTTAATGGCAAATATCTTTATTTTACTGTATATATGCCAGCAGTTAAATCAAGCTTTTTTGGTAGTTTTAGCAGCTACATGCAATTTTATGTCAAATGTTAATAGAAATTAGGCAGTAGTTCTCTGGGACTGTCCCTGTTCTTGCCGATGCAAAACTGTCCAGCCATTGGCCAATTTCTATCAAGCTTTTATTGAGAATCAAGAGACTTTAGATGGCACAGCAGTGTTAAATTAGTCAGCTGCAGGTACTTTTTTAACCACTTGCCTACACTTTTATTCCCTTACTGCCCAAGCCAATTCTCAGCTTTCAGTGCTGTTGAATGACAATTGCGTGGTCAGGTAGCACTGAAAACATATGGAAAATGTATAATTTTTTTTCCACACAATTTGAGCTTTCTTTTGGTGGTATTTAATCACAACTGGATTTTTTTATTTTTTATAAACAAATGAAAAAAAGACGAACAATTTTGATTAAAAAAATGTTTTTTTCTTCGTTTCTGTTACAAACATTTTGCAAACAGGTAATTTTTCTCCTTCACTGATGTACATTGATGAGGCTGCACTGATGGGCACTGATGGGCTGCACTGATGGGCACTGATATGATGCACTGATGGGCACTGATAGGCAGCACTGATGTGCACTGGTAGGCTGCACTGATGGGCACTGATGAGGCGACACTGATAGGCAGCATTGATGAGGTGGAACTGATGAGGCTGGCACTGGTGGGCACTGATGAGGAGGCACTGATGACGCTGCACTGATAGGCGGCACTGATAGGCGGCACTGATAGGTGGCATTGATGAGCACTGATAGGCAGCACTGAAGGGCACTAATAGGCGTCACGGATGGGCACTAATTGGCGGCACTGATTGACACTGATAGGCAGCCCTGATGGGCACTGTTAGGGCAGCATGATCAGTGCCCTGATTATCAGTGTAGATGTCCACTTTCACACTTTCCGGTTACCGGCTCTCCTCTCCTGACAGCGTGAGGAAAGGAATGCTGATAACCGTAAAGTGTGTTTACATTGTGATTAGCTGTGATTGGATACAGCTGATTACGTGATTGCCGATCACAGAGCGCGCCGGGTGCGCCGCAAGGGGAGGTGCTGTTTGGCTATAGCGTGGTTGGAAAGTGGTTAATGAGGTTGAAATAGCCAAAATGCACTACAGAAAAAAAAGTAGAGGCAGGTGTTTTACTACAAGAATTAAGTGACCACAGAGTTAAGTTGAGAATTAAAAGAAAAGAATTAAGTGGACACAGCAGAGTAAAATTGCCCACCACCAGGGCAAATTGAAAGAGCTAGCTTAGGCCCAAATTCACTAGTGACAAAGCAAAAATGTAGATACTGCAGAGGATATCATAATATCCTCTGGCCAATTAATCTGGGATACTAGGTCTAAGCAGGGGGGGGGGGCTATGAGTGTGACTGATATAATGTGGGGTGGTCAAGGTGCACACTGTTCTTGCTCATAGCTCCAGAACAGTGAATGCTGCACTTTGAGCACCCTGAACTTAAAGTGGAGTTCCAACCCCCCAAAAAAATAGTAATGTGCTTAAAAAAAAAAACATTTGGAGAAATTTTTTTTTTTTACTCACCTCTAAATGCCTGTTGCTAGGGGATCCCTCGTAGTCTGCCTCCTTCGATGCCTGGGCTCCTGACGTCACTTCCCTCGGCACAGAAAGGGAGATCGCCTCTCCACCCTCCCTCTTGTCAATCATCTGGGACACGTGACCAGTCCCAGATGATTGTGGGGCCAGTGACGGTGCGCGGTTCGCGCATGCGCAGTGGGTGCCTGGCTGTGAAGCTACAGCCGGGCGCCCACAGTTAAAATGCTGGTGCTCCCGAGCGGAGGGGGGGACGAGCGGGGCTTCGATCCTCCGCATCGCTGGACCCTGGGACAGGTAAGTGTCCGATTAAAAGTCAGCAGCTGCAGTATTTGTAGCTGCTGACTTTTATTTATTTATTTTTTTTTAAATGGGAACCCCGCTTTAAAAAAGATCCTGTCAACATAAAAAGACAAAAAAATAAAAGGTACCACTGATTCAGGTGAGAAAAAAGAGTTCAGAAAGGGTATAAAGAAAAAGTGTTTAGTAGGAGGAAGGGAAAGGTTTGTAGTTTAGCCCTAGAGATGGGCCATCAGCTGAGTTTATTGTAGAGAGGTATGGAGTGGAGAAGGCACAAACATAGAGGGATCACTGGAAATGGGTGGTGGAGACCGGTCACAATGAAAAAAGTAAGTCATGGGTGCTGTAGGGGAGGACTTCGAAAATGGGGTGACAGCAAAGGGCTTCTATGCATAAACATATTTTGGGTCCAAATTTAACTGATGGCAGTTCTGTCAGCATCCCCCGACCCTCTCCTGGTAGCTGAGCATAGGAATACAGCTGTGTTCAGGAGTAGCCACTGATATGTTGGCTGTATAAATGTCACCTTTACATAGCACCCATGTGGCCCACTGTCAACGCTATCCATAGTTGCACGGCAAGGTCCGATGGGAAAGCCTCAAGCTGCTGATCAGTATGATATAACTTTTCTTAGAAGGGTTGGTTAATGTTAAAATGTGTAGGTGATGTGTGGAGGGAGGAGGTGTGAAGCGGTTAAGGCTTTTAGCATGAATTAGGTCAATTTAACCACATTGATAAGCTTATTTACATGAAGCAGATAACATTTATAGCTATATCTAAAAACTATAAATAGACTATACAGCAGATTCCCTTAAATTGCATCATTCTTTTCCTGCAGGCTGAAGTTTTTTTTGGGGATAAAACAAGCTTTATTTTCTCTTTAGAGAATTCAAATCAGTATACAAATCAAATCATTTTTTACAAAACTTTATTAGATAGGTACACAGATCCACTATATTGACAACTTTATTTCCTGGGGCTGTGAGCCCCCAGTATGCTGTGAATCATATTCCCTTGCTTACAGACTGGATAACCCTGCCAAACATGAAAAAAAAAAAAAAAAAAACTCCCTAAAGTCTTTTGATACATTTATCTCTATACAACTGTACGTGGCTTTCATCTCAATTCTGTTTGACGTTAACATCTCACCAATACTTCCTGGTAAAGTGAAGTTTATATCTCACGCTCAGATGTGACTTCTGATTACATTGCAGCAAATATTAGGATTAATGGCAAATAAAGGTCACTTTCATTTGCTGAATAGAGTATGCTGCTGTGAAGTTATAACTTCTGTAACGCACAGGAAAACGTATTTTTGGCAGTAAAATACATTGAATTGTACATTCTTGTCAGAAAAGAAAAGAAATTCATACAGAAGTTACATTATACCACATCTTCTCTTATATTCGTTGTGCAGAATCCCACTGTTTAACCACCTCAATACAGGCACTTTCCCCCCTTCCTGCCCAAGCCAATTTTCAGCTTTCAGGGCTGTCGCTGTTTGACAATTGCGTGGTAATGCTACACTGTATCCAAACAAATTTTTTATCATTTTGTTCCCACAAATAGAGCCTTCTTTTGGTGGTATTTGATCACCTCTGCGTTTTATATTTTTTGCTAAACAAATAAAAAAAAAAGAAAGAAAATTTTGAAAAAATAAGTTTTTCTTTGTTTCTGTTATAAAATTGTGTAAATAAGTACATTTTCTCCTTCACTGATGGGCACTGATAAGGTGGCACTAATATGTAGCACTAATGGGCACTCATAGGCGGCACAGATGGGCACTGAAAGGCTGCACTGATGGGTACTTATGGGTGGCGCTGATGCGCACTGATAGGCGGCACTGATGGGCACTGATAGGTGGGCACTGATGGGCACTTATTGATGGCACTGATTGGCATCACTGGCAGGTATTGCTGGTGGGCGCTGATTGGCATCATGTGTGGGCACACATTGCCACCCGTGGCCACCATGGATGCCATCCCTGGTCGTCATCAGTGATGGCCAACCCTGGTGGTCCTGTTGGCATCCCTGGTGGTCCTGGGTGGGAATCCGTGGGGGGGCTGTGCTGATAAACAATCAGCACAGACCCCCCCCCCCCTGTCAGGAGAGTAGCTCTCCTCTTCTCGGGTCTGTCAGACATGAGTGAGGGAACGCCAAATAACGGCTCTTCCTGATTACATCGTGATCAGCCGTGATTGGACATGGCTGATCACGTGGTAAAGAGTCCCTGTCAGAGACTCTTTACCTAGATTGGATTTGCGGTGTGTCAGAGTGACACTCCTCAACAACAATCACCGCAATGCGCGCCCCCGGGTGTGCGCAGCGGCTTGTTATCTTGATCACGTCATATGACGTCCGGTCAGGATAACACAACCACTTTGCCTCTTTCATTTTGCTATATGGCGGGTGGCAAGTGGTTAAAGCAAATCTAAACTAAAAAAAAACACAAATGTATTGTACTGCAGTTAATGTGGTGGCTGCATTAGTTTTCTTGTTTTAGGCTATTTCCCTATTTATTTATACCTGGTGAACCTGCCAGTAACAGACTTCCTTGCTTAGGGTGACAACACCTACTCACTCTACTTTATCTATGGAGGAGCAGTATTGTCTCTTTAGACTGCTTGCTCCTGACTTGGACTACAACTCCTTCCCTCCTCCTCAGCTTCATAACATAGAGTAGAGGTGTTCTATAGTTCACAAAGATAACCCTGGCAGGGCTGAAAAAACTTCTTTGGATAACAGTTAAAAAGGTCTCTCTCCAATGAAGTCTCTGGAATCTCAGTTTATTCAGCCATACATGGCAAAAGACAAAACCTTAACTGCAGGCCACTCTACAGTAATGCATATCACCCAGATGGGCTTAAAGCAGGGGTGTTGCTAGGTCTGCAAAAGATCTGGGGCTAGAGCCCATAGCAGCGGTCACCAACCTTACCTTTTTTGCAGGCCCGGGGGGGGGGGGGGGGACACACACACTGGTGGTAAGCAAGTGGCTCAACTCACCATAATGCAGAATCAGTGGGAGCCCTGGGCGTGTCACTTGCCACATCTCCTGCCACCAGATGCAGTGTGTCACTTGCCACATCTCCTGCCACAAGATGCAGCGTGTCACTTGCCACCGTCGCCTGTCACCAGATGCAGTGTGTCACTTGCCACCGTCGCCTGTCGCCAGATGCAGCTTGTTACTTGTCACCGTCACCTGCCACTAGATGTGGATTGTCACTTGCCATGTCGCCTGCCACCAGATATAGATTGTCACTTGCCACTGTCACCTGCCACCATTTGCAGATTGCCACTTGCCATATCACCTGCCACCATTTGCAGATTATCACTTGTCATATCACCTGCCACCATTTGCAGATTGTCACTTGCCACGTCACCTGCCACCATTTGCAGATTGGCACATCACCTGCCACCATTTGCAGATTGTCACTTGCCATGTCACCTGCCACTAGATGTGGGTTGTCACTTGCCACGTCACCTGGCACCAGATGTGGATTGTCACTTGCCAACTGATGTGGATTGTAACTTGCCATGCAAGCCAGTGCCACTAAATGCATTGTTGCTGCATTGGTGGCAGGCTGGCAGCACTGGTCCATTTAGTGGGGGCAGGAAAGCAGTGAGAGATTATGTCATTTCACTGCTCCCCGCCGCACCTCCGACATTGAAGCAAGGGGGTCTGGCTGCAGAGTGGAGCTCCACCTTTGACAGGAAGCAGGTGACCTCCACTCCACCGTGCTGTGATGGCGGAAGAGGACTGATGTGTGGCGGGCAGTGAAAGATGATGTCATCTCTTTGCACCTCACTCCCACATTGAAGAGGCCCGGCTGTGAAGAGCGCTGATGTGGAGCAGTCGGAGAGAGATGATGTCATCTCTGCTCGTCTGCCCGCTCTCTTCTCTCCTCTCCTCCGCCTCTCTCATGCAGCCAGCCTGCCCACTGCAGCCGCGGCCGCAGCCCGCTGGTAAGACAGAGACCCTGCGGCAAGAGACTCGGGTTTATGGGCCCCAGATTAGACGCTATAGCCTCAATAGCCACCCCCTAGTGACGCCTCTGGCTTAAAGTGGTTCTTTTTTACATTAATGCATTCAATACTTATACTTACCTGAGCCCAATCTCGATCAAGCGCTGTGCACGAGAGCAATGGCTCTCCCGGCTTTGTCCCTCCACACTGGGCAGATTGATAGTAGCAGGAGCCATTGGCTCCCGCACTGTCAAGGATCGCAGAAACATTTTTTTTCCAATGACACCAATGACATCAAAAACATAGGGACATTTTTCCTTCCAATGACACAGCAGGTCGAGGGGCATCTTTTCTTTTTAGTGATACCACTGATACAGGGACATGTCACGCTGATGCTGGGGCAATTTTTTCTACATCATTATTAGCCAGCCCCATATTTTACTGTAGGATAAAATGTGTACTGCCAATAAAACTCGTATGTTACATATGTAGCGGTGCAGTGTGCTGCATGTTTCTCTATTACCCAACCATACCCCCTATTCTACCACCCAGTGGAGATGCAGTTTGGCCTCTGTGCCCTGGTTACTGGATTACCTTGTCCCGCCACTGCTGAGTGGTACTAACATTTAGGGCAGTCAGTGCCCAGGGAGGGGTGACGCCATCCTGAGGGTGATGAAAGCCTGCTCCCTTTGGCAGTTTTTTTTTCTTCAGCTGGGACACACCTCCAGTGCCGCAGCCGTGACTGCCATGTGTTCTTATCCTCCTCCTCTGTCTCTCACTCCTGTCCAAGGCTGTCTCGATCTGCTCTCCACCTGGGTGGCTGCACACTGTGTTCTCCTTTCCAGCGGCCACCAGGGTGTTCTGTGTACCTGAGCCGCCCAAGCTGGTGCGGTAACGAGCGGGGGGTGTTGGCTTGAGATGGGGGGAGATGTAGTCCGCCGCCCAAGGTGAGGTGTTGTGAGGTGGGGGGGCTTTCTGATAAGGTTGGTTTATGCTGATGGTCACAGCTATACAATATGGGGGGTGGTTTGTAATGGGGGTCTGTACTAAGGGAGGGGGGTTGTACTAATGGAGAGGGGGTGGTTTGTTCTGGGGGGGTCTGTACTAATGGAGGGGGGTGGTTTGTTCTGGGGGGGTCTGTACTAATAGAGAGAGGGTTTGTTCTGGGGGGTCTGTACTAATTGAGGGGGGTGGTTTGTTCTGTACTAATGGAGGGGGGTGGTTTATTCTGGGGGGGTCTGTACTAATGGAGGGGGGTGGTTTGTTCTGGGGGGTCTGTACTAATGGAGGGGGGTGATTTGTTCTGGGGGGCTGTACTAATGGAAGGGGTGGTTCATTCTGGGGGGGTCTGTACTAATGGAGGGGGGTGGTTTGTTCTGGGGGATCTGTACTAATGAAGGGGGGGTGGTTTGTTCTGTGGGGGTCTGTGCTAATGGAGGGGGGTAGTTTCTTCTGGGGGGGTCTGTACTAATAAAGGGTAGTGATTTATTCTGGGGGGGTCTGTACTAGTGGAGGGGGGTGGTTTGTTCTGGGGGGGTCTTTACTAATGGAGGGATGGAGGGGGGTGGTTTGTTCTGGGGGTGTCTGTACTAATGGAGGGGGTGGTTTGTTCTGGGGGGGTTTGTACTAATGGGGGGGTGGTTTGTTCTGGGGGGGACTGTACTAATGGAGGGGGGGGGTGGTTTGTTCTGGGGGTCTGTACTAAGGGGGGTGGTTTGTTCTGGGGGGTGGCTTATTCTGGGGGGTCTCTACTAATGGAGATGGGGTGGTTTGTTCTGGGGGTGTCTGTACTAATGGAGGAGGTGGTTTGTTCTGGGGGGTCTGTACTAATGGAGGGGGGTGGTTTGTTCTGGGGGGGTCTGTACCAATGGAGGGGGGTCTATACTGAGGGATCGGGAGGTCTGTACTGAGGGAGGGGAGTTCTATACTGAGGGAGGGGGGTCTATACTGAGGGAGGGGGTCTGTACCGAGGGGGGTGGTCTATACTGATGGAGGGGGTTTATACTTCGTAGAGGGTCTGCACTGACAGAGGATGGTCAATACTTAGTGGAGGGTGGTCTATACTTAGTGGAAGGGGGTCTATACTTAGTGGAGGGGGATCTGTACTGGGGGGAACTATAGTTGGTGGAAGGGGGGTGACACCATGTTTTATTGCACCATGTGACACCAACCCTAGTGATGCCACTGACTGGACACATATGGCTCTAAATGTTTGTATTACTCAGTACACTGTCCAGCTGCAACAACTTTCTGTCTCTCACAGAGTTTTACAGGCAGTCAGCAGTGGGGTTGGACTGAGCACCTGTGCCTTCCGCCTGTACAAATCTCATGTCCCATGGTTGTCTATTATAGTTAATTTCCCTAAGGAAATGTTTGTGTTTCTTCATGTAATACTTGAACCATAATGCTCTCTTATGCTAATAGATTTCAGCTTCTCCCATTTTACTTTTGATCAAGAATAATGATTTCAATTTTGACATGTCTTCCAAGAAATGTATAAAGTGCTGTAAATGTGACGTCTGTTAATGCCCTGGTAGCACAGTCCTGGGGACTTTGTAAAATCATTCTGCAAAGATGTTTTATGTTGAACTCCAGGAATTATTTGTATTGCATACTTACAGCAATGGCCAAACGTTTAGAGAATGGCACAAATATTAATTTTCCCAAAGTCTGTTGCCTCAGTTTTTATGATGGCAATTTGCATATACTCCAGAATATTATGAAGAGCGATCAGATGAATTTCAATTAACTGCAAAGTCCCTCTTTGCTACGCAAATTAACTTAATCCAATAAAAAAAATTTCCACTGCATTTGTAAAGAAGGCGGCAAAGAAAGTCCAGCAAGCACCAGGACCGTCTTCTACAGTTGATTGAGCTGTGGGAACGGGGCATCAGCAGTGCAGAGCTTGCTCCGGAATGGCAGCAAACAGGTGTGAGTGCAGCTGCATGCACAGTGAGGCAAAGAATTCTGGAGGATGGCCTGGTGTCAAGAAGGGCAACAAAGAGGCCACTTCTCTCCAGGAAAACCATCAGGGACAAACTGATATTCTGCAAAAGGTACAGGGATTGGACTGCTAAGGACCTGGATAAAGTAATTTTCTCTGATGAATCCACTTTCTGATTTTTTGGGGCACCCAGAAAAAAACTTGATCGGAGAAGAAAAGGTGAGGACTGCTATTAGTCCTGTGTCATGCCAACAGTAAAGCATTGTGAGATCATTCATGTGAGGGGTTGCTTCTCAGTCAAGGGAGTGGGCTTACTCACAATTTTGCCTAAGAACACAGCCAGGAATAAAGAATGGTAAAAAAACATCCTCCGAGAGCAACTTCTCCCAACCATCCAAGAACAATTTGGTGACGAACAATGCCTTTTCCAGCATGATGGAGCACCTTGCCATGCTAAGTGGCTTGGGGAACAACACATCTAAATTTTGGGTTCATGGCCAGGAAACTCCCGAGACCTTAATCCTATTGGATGGATGAACAAAAACCCCCCCCCACAAATTCTGACAAACTCCAAGCATTGATTATGCAAGGATGGGTTGCCATCAGTCAGGATGTGACCCAGAAATTAATTGAACGCATGCCAAGGTAAATTGCAGAGGTCTTGAAAAAAGAAGGGTCAACACTGCAAATATTGACTCTTTGCACACACTTAATGTAATTGTCAATAAAAGACTTTGACACTTATGAAATGCTTGTAATTATACTTCAGTATACCATAGTAACATCTGAAAAAAAAGATCTTAACACAAGAAGCAGCAGACTTTGTGAAAATTAATATTTGTGTCATTCTCAAAACTTTTGGCCACGGCTGTACAATGGTCCAGCCTGGCTCAATGTGAATATTCATACCTGATAGGCCACTGGGGAAGCTGCTTGGTGCTATTACAGTCATCTACAATCTTGCAAGTATTATTCAGGTTCTATGTGAGCGGTTCCCCCACTGCACACTGACCACAGTAGGTCGCTTACTCACTTGGGACGGGCACCATTCAAAGAATGAAAAGAAAGAAGGGCGCAAACACCTTGTACATTACCTTCAACACTATACCAATTTAATAAAGCGCCAAAAAAATACTCACAAACAAGAGAAGAAATATAAGCCCATCAAATCACAACTCTAGTATGGTGGATACCTAGTATCTGTAGTTGGAAACTGATGCGTTTCGGGAGACAACCCCCTTCCTCAGAGCTGCGCCCTTCTTTTTTTTCATTGTTGAATTCTGGAGTTTCTCTGCTTAAGGAGAGCAGCATCGCCTGAAATATTGCCACGCTATCGGATGTGAGACTGAGTGAGCGCTGAGGTGTGACTGTGATATAAGGGAACCATACAAGAATGCCTTGTATTTTTTTAATTGAATGCAAGGCATTGTTTGATTGGATGAGGTGCAGATTATGACTTCACTGCCCCTACCTGTGCACCTCATTCAGCCAGAGATCTCCCTGTATTTATTGAAAGGTATTTTGTGAATGGCAGAGTTGCCAAGTGAGTGACCCCATGTGGCCAGGGTGCAGGAGGGAAGTTGCTTGCACAGAACATGAGCAAGACCTGTAAGATTTGGCCCATTACTGCAGGTAGTAGCTCTGGCTACTACACTGATTTCCAGCTTACTCATCTGCCCTCCAGGTACAGGATATGCATACTTACATTATGTCAAGCTGGGCCAATATAAGTATGCAATGCAAACCATTCCTGGAGTTCAGCTTTAATACATTTTTACAGAGAGCAAAATACTGCTTACTGTCAATATTTTGGTCTAGCTAAATCTTTTATTAATGAAGAAAGAGCATGTAGAGGTTATATAAGGCTCCAGGAACAGAGAATGGAATATGATATACCCATTATAGAGTTCATAAAATAGGAATTCCATTCTAGAACAAGATTTTACATCACAGGAATAATGTAAAGATTGGCATATAAAGATAAAAGATATGTTTTACAGAAGAAAGAATTATTAAAAATGTAAGATGTTCCCCATTCTTAGTGAGTCAATGTCACCTTTCCCATTCAATATACAAAAATAAATGAGAATTGTACAAAAGTTGAAACTTCCAATAAATATGATTAAAATAATGATACAATAGATCATATTTTTATCCAGGTATCAGTGGACACAAATTAGACAATGTCCTAACCATGATCTTATTGGACAACAGCTATATGTTTCTCTAATCTCTACAAGACGACGTGAAATTCAATTAAAGGGTATATATGAAATAATCATATTACTGGGCCTATGTAGGTAACATATAACAGCACTCCCCAGGGACTGATAAGGGCTAACATTATTGCTAGAGATATGCGTTTTTTTTTTCATTAGTTCGAGTGTGATTACTCTTTACACAATTGTTCACACCTGTCAGTCATTGGGTATACATCCTTTTATCCTTGTCATTACAATGTCATATTAGGCTTGATTTACTAAAGGCAAATAGACTGTGCACCATGCAAGGGCATTTTCTCCAGAGATTAGTAAGTGAGGGGAAGCTCTGCTGACTTCCATTATCCAATCATGTGCAAACACAAATGCTGTTTTGTTTTTTTGTTTTTCATTTTCCTTGCATGTGAGTGGAGCTTCACATCATTTACTAAGCTCAGGAGTAAATGCAATTGCACACCGCACAGTCTATTTGCCTTGAGTAAATCCACCCCATTGCAACACAATCCCAGAAAAGAGAAGAAGGGCTGAAAAAAAGGCATTGCGGTATTGTGCAGGTATCGCAAACTGCAGAAAAATTGCATAGAATTTGTTTATTCTGAGAGAATTTTAAATTTCAGTACACTTCAGCAAGCTGCAGCTTATGCTGTGTAAAAAAGCAAATAACAAACAATAAATCTCTTTTTCTTAGGTCACGTGTACACTTTCTATTTGTTCCTGGGAATTTACTCACACGTGCTATCTGTCAGAACTGTTATATATATTTCATCATTTAAAATGTTGGTCTATAGGAGATTTCTAACCAAGATAGAGACATGGCCCTATCAACGTTTAACAGATTTCAAACAGGTCAAGAGACAGTGTCAGCTTAATTTTAAATATACCAATGGGCAGAAACTGAACCAATTCAGTCTATAAACAAGCTTGCTTACAGAACACATTCTCTGGACAATAGAGTTTCCGTTAGCTATACACACCTGAAATTCAGAAGGATCTTTTTGATTTCCATTGGGCTGGGTTCACATTTTTCGAATTGGATGCAAGTTTCCCTGCATCCAATTCGCATGACAGAAGACTGTGACCGGCTCTCAATGGAGCCGGCTCACACATCTCCAGGGCGGCTGCGGAGCGGATTGCACAGGGGTCCTGTGTGTCTTTGGCTCTGTTTCAGGTCCGAATTCAGTCAAAAATTCGGGCCTGGAACAGAGAACAGGGCCCCCCTGCTGTGAGCCGCATCCATATTAAGTGTGAACCCAGGCTTAGACTGGGTTATCTTGACAAACCAACAAACCTTTTTTGACCAGATGGACAAGAAAAAGAAGTCCTTGTCTAGGGAGAAGTCTACTGCATTGTGTAACTTGTGGACCAAACAATTAACATCCTGGTTATCCAGTGACTCACCATTGTCTCAGCTTTGAGAAAGACAAACACAGCTGCTCTGTTACAAGTGTATTCTTATTTAGGTGCTATTGCTTATATTCACTTGATATGCAATTGAAAAGCTTCTGTGAACTTTGTGAATATGTGTAAAATCATTCCATCTAAATAAAGTGACAAGTGCTAATGCTACTCGAAAATCCTTACAAAATTAACATATATAAATCATGTATCATCCATAAAAAATAATGTATGAATAAAGTGGCAGGTGTGATAATTAATCAACAGTCTTCAGAGTATGAACCTTATATCAAAAATATTTTTTTTAATTAAATCCAAGGTGCAGTAAAGTGACAAATTGTGAAAATAAGTCCTATTATCGTGTTCAAGTCCTAAAGTTGATAAACGGTGGGTCTGGAAAAAAGTGACTTGTGCCTTTTTTCTCCATGCTTTCTATAAATATATTAGTGTAAGTCAGTGCAAGTGCTTCACTCCGTGCTCTCCTATGTTAATGCACTCACCAGAGGGCTCTCCCCTCTAGGGGGTATTGCGCCTTCACAGCCACACTGCTGTATAATGGAACACATACCTCCGCTGGTAATGTTCTTCATTGGCCTCTTTACCTCCATAGTACACTGTATATGCAAAGAGAAATGACACTACGTAGTGCAATACCGTTTGTGCTCGATTTATTTTGTAATAAACGTATAGATACAGGTGAAAGCCAGTAAATTAGAATATTTTGAAAAACTTGATTTATTTCAGTAATTGCATTCAAAAGGTGTAACTTGTACATTATATTTATTCATTGCACACAGACTGATGCATTCAAATGTTTATTTAATTTAATTTTGATGATTTGAAGTGGCAACAAATGAAAATCCAAAATTCCGTGTGTCACAAAATTAGAATATTGTGTAAGGGTTAAATTTTGAAGACACCTGGTGCCACAAACTAATCAGCTGATTAACTCAAAACACCTGCAAAGGGCTTTAAATGGTCTCTCAGTCCAGTTCTGAAGCCTACACAAACATGGGGAAGACTTCAGATTTGACAGCTGTCCAAAAGGCGACCATCGACACATTGCACAAGGAGGGAAAGACACAAAAGGTTATTGCTGAAGAGGCTGGCTGTTCTCAGAGCTCTGTGTCCAAACACATTAATAGAGAGGCAAAGGGAAGGAAAAACTGTGGTCAGAAAAAGTGTACAAGCGATAGGGATCACCGCGCCCTAGTCAAGATTGTGAAAAAAAACCCCTTCAAAAATGTGGGGGAGATTCACAAGGAGTGGACAGCTGCTGGAGTCAGTGCTTCAAGATCCACCACCAAGAGACGCTTGAAAGACATGGGTTTCAACTGCCGCATACCTCGTGTCAAGCCACTGTTGACCAAGAAACAGCGCGAAAAGCGTCTCACCTGGGCTAAGGAAAAAAAGAGCTGGACTGCTGCTGAGTGGTCCAAAGTCATGTTTTCTGACGAAAGCAAATTTTGCATTTCCTTTGGAAATCGAGGTCCCAGAGTCTGGAGGAAGACAGGAGAGGCACAGGATCCACGTTGCCTGAAGTCTAGTGTAAAGTTTCCACCATCAGTGATGGTTTGGGGTGTCATGTCATCTGCTGGTGTCGGTCCACTCTGTTTCCTGAGATCCAGGGTCAACGCAGCCGTCTACCAGCAAGTTTTAGAGCACTTCATGCTTCCTGCTGCTGACCTGCTCTATGGAGATGGAGATTTCAGGTTCCAACAGGACTTGGCGCCTGCACACAGCGCAAAATCTACCCGTGCCTGGTTTACGGACCATGGTATTTCTGTTCTAAATTGGCCAGCCAACTCCCCTGACCTTAGCCCCATAGAAAATCTGTGGGGTATTGTGAAAAGGAAGATGCAGAATGCCAGACCCAACAACGCAGAAGAGTTGAAGGCCACTATCAGAGCAACCTGGGCTCTCATAACACCTGAGCAGTGCCAGAAACTCATCGACTCCATGCCACGCCGCATTAATGCAGTAATTGAGGCAAAAGGAGCTCCAACCAAGTATTGAGTATTGTACATGCTCATATTTTTCATTTTCATACTTTTCAGTTGGCCAACATTTCTAAAAAATCCATTTTTTGTATTAGCCTTAAGTAATATTCTAATTTTGTGACACACGGAATTTGGGATTTTCATTTGTTGCCACTTCAAATCATCAAAATTAAATGAAATAAACATTTGAATGCATCAGTCTGTGTGCAATGAATAAATATAATGTACAAGTTACACCTTTTGAATGCAATTACTGAAATAAATCAAGTTTTTCAAAATATTCTAATTTACTGGCTTTTACCTGTATACACTTGCATTTACTTTAAAATTAGTTGGCAGTAAGAAACGGAAGTCTGTGATTCCCATGCATTCCACAGATTGAACAGGAAGTGATGAAATGATGCTATGGCTCCTCCCTACGCGTTTCATCATCAAGATGTCCTTGGGAGCAGTGCCATCTTCCTACACTTCCAGAAATATATACTCTGTGGTAGCCTAGTAACCCAATACAGTTTCATTAGCAGCCATTTTGTTGTAGACAATGTCCTTGCTTAATGCTACTATGCGGGCAAAAAAGAGTGGCAATATACTCCGTCAATGGCCATGTTTGGTCAGGCCACTTAGGTTATTGTTATAGCTATTGCTATAGCTATTGTTTTAATTGTTATTTTCACTCCATATATGGCTGCCTCTGCCAGCTGGACAAAAACAATGTTATTTTGGCAGCATCAAGAAGCAGGATAGCATAAAATTGGGGGGAAAGAAGATGATAAACTTAACGGCTGTGTCAGGGCACATAGAATTCTATGCAAAAGAACACATAGAGGACACCAGAAGTTATATATACTAATAACATAAAATATATCACAGAAAATCATAAAATACATAAAAATACATACAATTTCATAGTTCATAAAAATTGGTTAGAAATTGTATATGTACATGTGTATGTATATATATATATATATATATATATATATATATATATATATATATATATATATATATATACACATACACACAATGCTGTGAAAAAGTATTTTCCCCATCTGATTTATTTATTTTTTTTGCATATTTGTCACACTTAAATGACTAAGATCATAAAAACGAATTTTATTATTACACAAAGATAACCCGAGTAAGTACAAAATGCAATTTTTAAATGATGGTTTCATTTATTAAAGTGGAGTTCCACCCCCCCCCCAAAAAAAAAAAAACGAGTAATGTTCTTAAAAAAAGTTAAAAAAAAAACATTTGGAGAAAAATTTTTTTTTACTCACTTCTAAATGCCTGTTGCTAGGGGGTCCCTCGTAGTCTGCCTCCTTCGGTGCCTGGGCTCCTGACGTCACTTTCCACGGCACAGTAAGGGAGATTGCCTCTCCACCCTCCCTCTTGTCAATCATCTGGGACACGCGACCGGTCCCAGATGATTGCAGGGCCAGTGACGGCGCACGGCTGTTCTGTTTCAGATCATTGTCCTGCTGCATAACCCAAGTGCACTTGAGCTTGAGGTCACAAACTGATGGCCGGACATTCACCTTCAGGATTTTCTGGTAGAGCTCAGAATTCATGGTTCCATCAATTATGGTAAGTCGTCCAGGTCCTGAAGCTGCAAAGCAGCCCCAGACCATCACGCTACCATCACCATGTCTTACTGTTGGTATGATGTTCTTGTTTTGAAATGCTGTATTAGTTTTATGCCAGATGTAATGGGACGCACACCTTCCAAAAAGTAAAATTTTTGTCTCATCAGTCCACAGAATATTTGCCTAAAAGTCTTGGGGACAATAAAGTAGGGATGGGCGAACGGTTCGGCCCGAGCATAAGTTCGGGCCGAACTTTGGTTGTTCAGATGTTCTAGCAAACACCAACAATATGCGGTGTTCGGGGCAAATTCGAAAGCAGCCTGAACACCGTTAAAGTCTATGGGAAATTAACATGAAAAATCAAAAGTGTTCATTTTAAAGGCTTATATGCAAGTTATTGTCATAAAAAGTGTTTGGGGACCTGGGTCCTGCCCCAGGGGACATGTATCAATTAAAATTTTTTTACCCGGTTATAGTTTTATGCCAAATGTAATGGGACGTACACCTTCCAAAAAGTTAAATTTTTGTCTCATCAGTCCACAGAATATTTGTCTAAAAGTCTTGGGGATAATAAAGTAGGGATGGGCGAACAGTTCGGCCCGAGCATAAGTTCTTCAAGTTATTGTCATAAAAAGTGTTTCGGGACCTGGGTCCTGCCCCAGGGGACATGTAATAATGAAACATTTTTTACCCGGTTAGGTAAACGGGTGGCCCGCCCCCCTCTGACGCCACGGGGAAGCCATTGGGAAGTCCCCGTGTGTCAGAGGGGGTGGGGTCACCTGGGTACGTCACTGTGTGGCCCCACCCTCTTTTACAAAAGAACTGTCATACGCCCGGTGCCTCCCATGGAGGCGGATTGGTGGCGGTCTGCGGGTTTATTTTTTTAAATTTTTCGGTCCTTCGGCGGAGCGAGAGAAGAAGATGAATGGACTTTGTGGGAAATTTTTATTTTTTATTTTTTTAAAAAGGACTTGTCCCAAAGTGTGTCTTGTGGTTTTTTTAAAAAATTTGACAATTTTTTTGTGAAATGGTACGGGTACAATGTACCCGTTACCATTTCAAACAGGGGGGGGCAGGATCTGGGGGTCCCCTTGTTAAAGGGGTCTTCCAGATTCCGATAAGCCCCCCACCCACAGACCTTAACAACCACTGGGCAAGAGTTGTGGGGATGAGGCCCTTGTCCCCATCAACATGGGGAAAAGGTGCTATACCCCAAAGCACCCTCCCCATGTTAAGGACATATGGCCTGGTGCGGTTCAGGAGGGGGGGCGCTCTCTCCCCCCTCATTTCCTGCAGCCTGCCAGGTTGCGTGCTCGGATAAGGGTCTGGTATGGATTTTTGGGGGGACCCCCACGCAATTTTTTTAAAATTATGGTTCAGGGTTCCCCTTAAAATCCATACCAGACCTGAAGGGTCTGGTATGGATTTTGAGGGGAACCCCTAGGCCATTTTTAAAAAAAAATTGGCACAGGGTTCCCCTTAATATCCATACCAGACCTGAAGGGCCTGGTATGGAATTTGGGGGGACCCCCACGCAATTTTGTTTTTTACATTTTGGTTTGGAGTTCCTCTTAATATTTATACCAGACCCAAAGGGCCTGGTAATGGACTGGGGGGATCTCATGCCATTTTTTTCAATGACTTTTATCTGTATTGCTGAGACCCAACAATTCACTATAGCCGCTATTACTTTTAAATGATTTTGTTCCTTTAGAAATGTAATTTTGTGCAGGGACTGTTCTAACACGGGAAAAATGCGCCACTTTACAGGAATACTATAGACACCCCACGGGTACGAAATTTAAAGGAATATTTCACTTTTATTGTTTCACTTTAAGCATTATTAAAATCACTGCTCCCGAAAAAAACGTTAGTTTTTAAAAAAAAAATTTCATTGAAACATGTCCCCTGGGGCAGGCCCGGGTCCCCAAACACTTTTTTATGGCAATAACTTGCATATTAACCCTTAAAATTAGCACTTTTGATTTCTCCCATAGACAATTCACTATAGCCACTATTACTTTTAAAAAAACTTTTTTCCTTTAGAAATGTCATTTTGTGCAGGGACTGTTCAAACACGGGAAAAATGCGCCACATTACAGGCATACTATAGACACCCTCCAGGTACAAAATTTAAAGGAATATTTCACTTTTATTGTTTCACTTTAAGGATTATTAAAATCACTAATCCCGAAAAAAATAGCCATTTTTAAAACTTTTTTTTGCATTGATACATGTCCCCTGGGGCAGGACCCGGGTCCTCAAACACTTTTTATGACAATAACTTGCATATTAACCCATAAAATTAGCACTTTTGATTTTTCACGTTCATGTCCCATAGACTTTAACAGTGTTCGCGTGTTCAAACAAATTTTTTGCCTGTTCGCATGTTCTGCTGCAAACCGAACAGGGAGGTGTTTGGCCCATCCCTATAATAAAGATGCTTTTTGGTAAATGTGAGATGGGCCTTTGTTTTTTTTTTGGTCAGGAGTAGCTTTGGCCTTGGAACCCTCTCATGAATGCCATTTTTGCCCAGTCTCTTTTTTATTGTTTAATCATGCACCCTGATCTTACCTTTGGCAAGTGAGGCCTGCAGTTCTTTAGATGTTGTTCTGGGTTCTTTTGTGACCTCGCAGATGAGTCATCCTCATGCTCTTGGAGTAATTTTTGTAGGCCGGCCACTCCTGGGAAGGTTCACCACTGTCCCAAGTTATCTCTATTTGTGGATAATGGCTCTCCCCGTGGTTCACTGGAGTTCCAAAGCCTTAGTAATGGCTTTGAAACCCTTCCTAGAGCGATACATGTTTCTAATCTGTTCTTGAATTTTTTTAGATTGTTGCATGATGTGTGGCTTTTTGTGATCCGTTAGGCCTGGGTCTGGCAAGTCAACTTTAACTCATCTTTCCAAAAAATTATGGTTAATCACAGTTCATTCATGATTCAGCATGGGAGGGGGCAATTACTTTTTCACATAGGGCCAGGTAGGTGTGAACAGCTTTTTTCCCTTAACCACTTCAGCCCCGGAAGGATTTACCGCCTTCCTAACCAGTGCGTTTTTTGCGATTCGGCACTGCGTCGCTTTAACTGACAAGTGAGCGGTCGTGCGACGTGGCTCCCAAACAAAATTGACATCCTTTTTTCCCACAAATAGAGCTTGATTTTGGTGGTATTTGTTCACCTCTGCAATTTTTATTTTTTGCGCTATAAACAAAATAAGAGCGACAATTTTGAAAAAAGCGCATTATTTTTTACATTTTGCTATAATAAATATCCCCCCAAAATATATAAAAAACATTTTTTTCCTCAGTTTAGGCCGATATGTATTCTTCTACATATTTTTGGTAAAAAAAAATTGCAATAAGCGTTTATTGATTGGTTTGCGCAAAAGTTATAGCGTTTACAAAATAGGGGATAGTTTTATGGCACTTTTATTAATATTTTTTTTTTTTACTAGTAATGGCGCGACCAGCGATTTTTATTGTGACTGCGACATTATGGCGGACATGTCAGACATTTTTGACACATTTTTGGGACCATTGTCATTTATACAGCAATCAGTGCTATAAAAATGCTCTGATTCCTGTATAAATGACACTGGCAGTGAAGGGGTTAACCACTAGGGGGCGGGGAGGGATTAAGTCAGTACTAGGGATGTGTTCTAACTGTAGGGGGGATGGGCTGTGTGTGACACATCACTGATCTCTGCTCCCGATGACAGGGAGCAGAGATCAGTGACACTGTCAACAGGTAGAACGGGGAGATGCTGTTTACATCAGCATCTCCCCGTTCGTCCTCTCCGTGAGGCAACCGCGGAACCCGCGACCAGACTCACGAAGTTCGCAGCAGGCGTGCGCGCATGGCGGCAAATTCAAAGTAACATACGGGTACTTTACTTTGCGCAGCCGTGCCATTCTGCCGACGTATATCTACAGGAGGTGGTCGGCAAGTGGTTAATAAATGAAATAATAGATTAAAAACTGCATCTTGGATTTACTCGGGTTATCTTTGTGTAATATTAAAACTTGTCTGATGACCTGAATCAGGAAGGGGGCAAATACTTTTTCACAGCACTGTATATATATATATATATATATATATATATATATATATATATATATATATATATATATATATATATATATATATATATATAGATAGATATATATACAGATATATCTATAGATATATATATCTATAGATATATATATCTATAGATATATAGATATAGATATAGATATTTAAAGTGACATTGATGAAAAAATGTTTTTAGTTAGAATAAGAGGTAATATAGTGTTTTGGTGTTAAAACCTGGTTTGGATAAATGCTGGTGGCTTACGAGATATTTCAGAGGGTTCTTTTGAAAATTTGTGATAAAACTATTTAAGTATATATCTATATTCATGCCTTCTGGTTGGAGGGTGTTTAACAGAAATATCCATCTTGTTTCATTCTGTGAAATTATTTTTTCTTTTTGTTGTCACCTCTCCAGTGCCCTGTGATTTTATCTATACAATAGAAGGTCATGCCCGATGGGTCTTTTTGGTGGTGTTTTCTAAAATGTCTTGACACACTATGTTTCATAAATCCATTTTTGATGTTGCAAATGTGTTCCCGATTTCTGACTTATAATGACTTAGTTGTTCTCCCAACATACTGTAGCCGACATGGATATTCCAGGACATATGTCACATGTGTACTATTGCATGTAATTAATTTTTTATTTTTATATTATTTTCCCATGGATATAGATCTAAAGGATTCTTTCTTCTTACTTGTTCATTGGCTCACCCTACATGGTAGACATTTATTGCATTTGAATAAGCCTTTCAAGTTGGGAAATACCCTGATTTGTTTTGGAACGTCTAGTGCATTATAAACAAGTTTATTTCTTAGGGTGGGTGCTCTTCTATAGATAAAGGTGGGTTGTGATGGGAGAAGTGTTTTTAGTGTATTATCTGATTTTAAAATTGGCCAGTGCTTTTTCACAACTTTCTTTAGTTTTTTACATTGTCTGTTGAAACCTGTGAGGAAGGCTGTTTCCATGTTTTTACTATTTTTCTATTTCCTCTTACTGTTTAGCATAGTTTCTCTGTCCATCTTTTTTACTTGATTACTAATTGTTTCCAATTTTAGTCTTTTATAACCTTTTTCAACAAATCTTTGCATTAATATTTTGGCTTGATTTTCATAGTCCTTTTGGTCACTGCGATTTCTATATATCCTCATGAATTGCCACTTGGGTATATTTCCTATCCATTTTGAGTGGTTGCAACCTCTTGTGGGTATGTACCCGTTTTGATCTGTTTGTTTGACGTATGTTCTGGTATGCAGTTTTCCATTTTCTTTTTAAATTTGTAGATCCAGGTAGTCTATGCTGTATTTACTCCAGTTACCAAAGAAAGTGATCCCGTATATATTCTGGTTGATTTAGTCAAAAAATTCTTGTATTGATTTCTAGTACCTTTCCATATTATTAAAATAGCATCAATATATCTACGGTTTAATTTTAAGTTTGGCCTTTCTACACTGTAGACTTGTTCTTCTTCCCATCTGTTCATAAATATATTTGTCACATTGGGTGCATATTTGGCTCCCATGCTACTCCTTTTGTTTGTACTTATGTGGCTTCCTTTGTACCAAAAATAATTACTACTCATAGCCATCTACAGACCTTCCAATATATAATTTATTTGTTCTTGTTTCATGTCAGTATGTTTTTATGCTGTCTTTTAAATATGATCTCCCTTCTGGTACCAGTGGTTGCAGGTACTGGTCCAGATATTCTCATAACCTGGAGAATAGTGAGTCTACACTGCTAATAATAGGTCTCCCGGGGGTTTCTCTTGATTCCTATGAATTTTGGGGACGTAATAGATTACAGGCGTTTTTTCTGCCTCTGGTGCTAGGTATCTTGCTTCTTTTTTTATTTAGGATTCCTCTATCCTTTCCTTTCCCTAAAGATATTTTCAGTTTTTTCTCATACTCCTTTTTTGGATTTATCTTGAGTTTTTTGTATGTGCCTTCCACCTTTAGAAGATTTTCCATTTCTGCTTCGTAAACCTTCTGGTTAAGGATTACCAGACCCCCTCTTTTGTCTGCTGGGGTTATAATCACCCCTTTTTTCTTTACCATTTTCCTAATTGTCGTCCAGGTATTACCTTCTCTGGTCCTCCCCACTTCTCGATTCTTAATATCTTCCTCCACCATTTTCTTGAAAACTTCTAGAATATCAGTGTGTGGGGTTTTGGGTTAAATATTGATCTGTTTCTTAACGTGATATGTTTGAACTCTGTTTTTTCAGTTTTTGCTTGTTCCCCCTTTTACAATGTGAAGAATTTTTTAATATTCAATTTTCTGATACATTTTTGAAAGTCTATATATGTCTCAAATTTGTCCAATTCTTTGCTGGGTGTATATTTAAGTCTAAGGTCCAAAATATAAATTTCCTCCTGTGCGTTCAGAAAGCACACTGGATGCAGGACAGGTCAGTAGCTCACTTGCATATTGAGCAAGTTCTGGCCAGTGGTCCATCCTCAAGACCCAGTAACCCAGTGGATGCTCTCTTGGAAAGGTCTCCAAGTCTGCTCTTCCCCCTAGATATTCCTGCACCATGTAATGCAGACGCTGGAAATGGTTGCTTGAACCGATCAGACCTTGGTGCTGAGGACTGAAAATTTGTTTAAAGGCATTGGTCAGCCAGCCACCTTCTCCACCGCTCTTCCTCTGACTGAACGAAGCCTCAGCAACACGTTGTACAGCACCAAGAAATTGTAACCTCCCAGGCCCTGGAAATGCGTTGCACAAACCTTTCTTCAAGGTCTCCTGAAGATGTTTCATCCTCTGCGAAGGCAGGATGAGTTCTGCAACCTTACCCTTGTAATGTGGATCAAGAAGGGTTGCCAGCCAGTAATGATCCCTCTCCTTGATTCCACGAATCCTAGGGTCCTTTTGCAGGCTTCCCAGAATCAGGGAGGCCATGCAGCGTAAGTTTGCAGAGGCATTCGATTCCGAGTCCTCTGGGTCACTAAGGATCACATGTTCCGTAACTACCTCCTCCCAGTCACGTACAACTCCTTGGGTTTCTGGGAACTGAAAAACATCCCTTGAAGACTGCTGCTCAGTGTTATCCTCTACATCCATGCTGATACAATCCTCCTCCTCTTCCTCCTCTTCTTCCTGTGTGTTTGGCGGGCCTTCAGGAATGCTATCTGGATAAAGGGGGCCTTGAGAGGTAAGGAAGTCCTCCTCTTCCTCCCGTTGTTCTGCCTTAAGTGCCCTGTCCATGATTCCACAAAGCGTGTGCTCCAACAGGAAGACTAGAGGGACAGTGTCACTGATGCATGCATTGTCGCTGCTTACCATCCTTGTGGCCTCCTCAAATGGTAACAGGACAGTGCATGCATCCTTGATCAGTAGCCATTGGCGTGGCGAAAATAAGCCAAGCTCCCCTGACCCTATCCTGGTTCCATACTCACACAGGTACTCATTGATGGCCCTCTGCTGTGTGTGCAGCCACTGCAGCATTGCCAACATTGAGTTACACCTGGTGGGCATGTCACAAATGAGGGGGTTGGTGGGCATGTTGCATTCCCTTTGAATGTCAGCCAGCCAAGCACTGGCATTGTATGACCACAGACTTTTCTGGCCTGCCTCAGGAGATTCTGTAAGCCTGGGTACCTGCTCAAGAACCTCTGCACCACCAAATTCAGGACGTGTGCCAAACATGGAACATAGGTCAAGTGTCCCTGTCAGAGGGCGGAGAGAAGGTTGGTGCCATTGTCGCATACAACCATTCCTAGCTGAAGCTGGCATGGCGTCAACCACCTCTGAGCCTGCCCCTGCAGAGCTGACAGAATCTTTGCCCCAGTGTGGCTCCTGTCCCCTAGGCAGAACAACTCAAGCACCACATGGTCTTTTTGCCTGACTGCTTGCATAGCCCCTTGAATGCTTACGGAGCACCGCTGGTTCAGAGGACAAATCTGCAGAAGAGGCCATAGAGGAAGAAGAAGAGGTGGGGGTGGAGAAGAGAGCCGTGGCACAATCATCACTAGCATTTTGGAGGCATGGTGGCGGAATGAGCTCCAACAACACTGAACCCTGTCCTGCATCCTTCCCAGCTGCCAGCAGAGTTACCCAGTGCAAAATGAAGGAAAGGTAACGTCCCTGCCCATGTCTGCTTGACCATGAGTCAGTGGTAATATGAACCTTACTGCAGACCGCCCTGTTCAATGAAGGCCAAAACATTGCCTTCCACATGCCAGTAGAGAGCCGGAATGGCCTTCCGTGAAAAGAAATGGGGTTTTGGAACCTGCCACTGAGGTACAGTACATTCCACAAATTCATGAAAGAGGGCAGAGTCTATCAGCTGAAAAAGCAGCAGTTGCAGTGCTAGCAATTTGTCCAAGCTAGCATTTAGATCCTGAGCATGTGGATGGCTGGGACCAAATTTCTTTTTACTGTTCAGCAACTGGGGTAGGGAAATTTGCCTGCTAAAATCAGATGGAGGTGTACTGCTAGCAGATTGGCTGCAAGAACTTGGGACACCTATTGCTATACCTTTATTCCTCTCAGTGCAGGTTTTTGAGAGGCCTGGAGGTATAGTAGGGTTGGAGATCCCATATGAGGAGCAAGGAGATATGTCTGGTCAAGCATGTGGTGCCCAAGCGGCTGCTGTTCTGGCCATGCTTGATCCACTTTAGACATGGGTTGAAAACAGCAACGGTGCGATCTGCTGCACATGTGTCGAAAAAGGCCCACACCAAGGAACTTTTAAAAGTTAGCGGAGCGGAGAGTCAGCAGCGCCCTGCACCTGCGGAGCTCTGCGGTGTGATGCAATAGAATGGCTGCTCTTAAGCTGCCTCCTAGAGGACATCCTGCCTCTTTGGAGTTGTGCCTCCTCCTCCGCCTCCTCTCTTCTCTCAGGCATCCAAGTACAATCAGTGACCTCATCATCCCCTCCCTGCTCGTTACTGGAGCAAATTTGACGGTATGCTGCAGCTGGGGGAACATGACTGCCAGTTTCTTGTCCTTTTTAGGCACTCCCTCTCTCTAGGCTCACATCACTCCCTTCCTCAACCTGGGAACCAACATTTGAGCCTTCAAATCGCTGCGCATCCTCCAGCAGCATGTACCCGACACTGTGGTCGAATAATTCTGGGGACTCCTCCATGCATGATGGTGGGGCTACGAAAGGAGTGACAAGGAGCCAGTGGAATAGGCCACTTTGGCAGCTGCTTTGGAAGGCAAACTACTCTGAGCCTGGGTGACAGAGGATGAGAAGTAGGCATGTGCAATTCGTTTCGTTCCGAATTCGTTTTTTAAGGAATTTCGACAAATTCGTTAATTCGGGAATATCCGAATTAACGAAAACTTGTTTAACTAATTTTTTCCGAATATTCGTAAATTCGATAAAATTGGACATTCGTAAATTCGTGCATTCGTACATTCGTACATTCGCAATTTACGAATGTACATTCGTACATTAGTAAATTAGTGAATTTGTAAATTTGAAAATTCGGAAATCTGAAATAATAGTTAACTAATAATAACTTAACTATTAGTAATTACTAGTAACTTTTAAATTATAGGTATTGTAATTTCCTTTAAAATTTGGCTGTTAGTGAACGTAACACATACAAATTTATCCGAAGTTATGAATGATCCAAAAAAATGGAATGGAACGTAATGAATTAATAATAATAAATAACAATAATAATAATAATAACAACGTTTTATTATTATTATTTATTATTAATTTGTTCCGTTCCATTTGTTTAGATGCAGCATTCGTTTTGGATAATTCGTAACTTTGGATAAATTTGTATTTGTTACGTTCACTGACAGTCAAATTTGAAAGGAAATTACAATACCTATAATTTAATAGTTAGTTACTATTTAAGATTTTTGAATTTTTGGGTTTTTGGATTTTCAAACATCGAATTTACAAGTTTCCGAATTTTCTAATTTACAAATGTACGATTTTACGAGTTTACGAATGGACGAATTTACAAATGAACAAATGAACAAATGTACGAATGTACGAATGAACGAATGTACGAATGAACGAATGTTTGAACTTACGAATGTACGAACGAACGCATTTACGAATGAACGAATTTACGAATCGCGATCATAACGAATGACCCGAAAAACGAAAGAAAAATTAAACTAATGAAACAAAAACGAAAATGAACGAATTTTTTGGCTGTGCACATGTCTAATGAGAAGGATGAGGACGGCTTTATTATCCACTCCACCAATTCTTCTTCATGTTCTGGTTCAATAACACAGCCAGCAGCAGAAAAAAAGGACAAGCGTGCCCCATGACCACCTGCAGAGGATGCACCATGTCCACGACCAGCACTGACACAGAGGCTGCTTACTCTCTTTTAGTGGCCTTTGAGCGTCTGCCTCTCCTTGGTGGCCTTGCAGACATGATGTATTTTTTGTTTTGCAACACCACACTACACTGTATTAGATACTGTGTACAGCGCCTGAAGTGTATTAGAAACTGTACACCCTGTATTAGATACTGTGTACACCGCCTGCACTGTATTAGCAACTGTACTATGGCTGCACTGTATTGTGTACTGTGTACACCACCAGCAGTGTAGTATAAACTGTATACACTGTGTTATATACTGTGTACACCGCCTGCACTGTATTAGAAACTGTACTACGGCTGCACTGTACTGTGTACACCACCAGAAGTGTAGTAGAAACTGTACACACTGTATTCGATACTGTATACACCTCCTGCACTGTATTAGAAACTGTACTATGGCTGCACTGTATTGTGTACTGTGTACACCACCAGAACTGTAGTAGAAACTGTACAGACTGCATTAGATACTGTGTACACCGCCTGCACTGTATTAGATACTGTACTATGGCTGCACTGTATTGTGTACTGTGTACACCACCACCAGAAGTGTAGTAGAAACTGTACACACTGTATTAGATACTGTGCACACCACCAGAAAAGTTGTAGCAACTGTGCACACTGTATTACAGTTGTGCTGTGTATGATTTCTTGGCCCTTTTTCTGAGAATATGAATGATAGCACAAAAACTTTTCTTTCACTCATGGTTAGTGTTTGGCTGAGGCCATTTTTTATCAATCAACTGTTTTTACTCTTTTTAAGTCATAATCACAACAGAAACTACCCAAATGACCCTGATCAAAAGGTTACATACCCCAGTTCCTAATACCGTGTATTTGCCCCCTTTAAAATCAATGACAGCTTGAAGTCTTTTGTGGTATTTGTGGATGAGGCTCTTTATCTTCTCAGATGGTAAAGCTGCCCATTCCACTTGGCTAAAAGCCTCCAGTTCCTGTAAATTCTTAGGCTATCTTGCATGAACTGCACGTTTGAGATCTCCCCAGAGTGGCTCAATGATATTGAGGTCAGGAGACTGAGATGGCCACTCCAGAACTTCACTTTATTCTGCTGTAGCCAATGACAGGTCAACTTGGCCTTGTGTTTTGGATCATTGTCATGTTGGAATGTCCAAGTACATCCTATGCGCAGCTTCCTGGCTGATGAATGCAAATGTTCTTCCAGTATTTTTTGATAACATACTGCATTCATCTTGCCATCAATTTTGTCCAAATTCCCTGTGCCTTTGTAGCTCACACATCCCCAAAAAATCAGTAATCCACCTCCGTGTTTCACTGTAGGAATGGTGTACATTTCATCATAGGCCTTGTTGACTCAAAAAGTTCAATTTTGGTCTCACTCCAAATGACTTTGTGCCAGAAGGTTTGAGGTTTGACTCTGTGCTGTTTGGTGTATTGGAAGTGGGATACTTTGTGGCATTTACGTAGCAATGGCTTTCTTCTGGTGACTCTACCATGCAGCCCATCTTATTTCAAGTGCCTCCTTATTGTGCATCTTGAAACCACACTACATGTTTTCAGAGAGTCCTGTATTTTACCTGAAGTTATTTGTAGGTTTTTCTTTGCATCCCAAACAATTTTCTGCCAATTGTGGCTGAAATTTTAGTTGGTCTACCTGACTGTGGTTTGGTTTCAACAGGATCCCCTCATTTTCTACTACTTGATAAGAGTTTGAACACTGCTGATTGGACTTCTCTATTCCTTGGATATCTTTTTATATCCCTTTCCTGTTTTATACAGTTCAACTACCTTTTCCCGCAGATCCTTTAACAATTCTTTTGCTTTCCCCATGACTCAGAATCCAGAAACGTCAGTGCAGCACTGAATGAAAGATGCAAGGGTCTGTCAGGAGTCCAGAAACTCATTGACCCTTTATACACACACACTAATTACAAGCAAACAGATCACAGGTGAGGATGGTTAAGTTTAATAGACATTCAAACCCCTTTGTGTCAACTTGTGTGCATGTTATCAGGTTATTCACCGGGGTATGTAAACGTTTGAGCAGGGTCATTTGGGTAGTTTCTGTTGTGATTATGATTTAAAAAGGGTAAACACAGTTTATTGATAATAAATGGCTTCAGCCAAACACTAACCATGAGTGAAAGAAAAGTTTTTGTGTTATCATTCATATGCTCTGAAAAATGGACAAGAAATCATAAATTCTGCCAAGGTATGTAAACTTATGAGCACAACTGTAGATACTGTGTACACCGCCCGCACTGTATTAGAAACTGTACAACGACTGCACTGTATTTTATACTGTGTACACCACCAGAAGTGTAGTAGAAACTGTACACACTGTATTAGATACCGTGTACACCACCTGAAGTGTATTAGAAACATTATACCACAGAATGCACTGTAGATATAGGCTACACTGGATGCAAAGTATATATCTATATAGGTTATTTATATATATATATATATATATATATATATATATATATATATATATATATATATATATATCTATATATCTATATATCTATATAGATATATCTATAGCTATATCTATATCTATATATATCTATATATCTATATATCTATATACTGTATATATACGGTATATATAGATATATATATATAGATATATATCTATATAGATATATACTGTATATAGATATATATCTATATATATATATCTATATATATAAGCGAGACTGTATATATATATGTATATATATATTAATACACCACCTGAAGTGTATTAGAAACAGTACACCACGGAATGCACTGTAGAACTGTAGATACAGGCTACACTGGATGCAGGGTATATATATATATATATATATATATATATATATATATATATATATATATATATATATATATATATATATATATATTAATACACTGCCTGCACTGACTGAATATCGAGTAAATAATATATAGGCTACACGGAATGCAATGTATACAGTATCTCACAAAATTGAGTACACCCCTCAAATTTTTGT
The DNA here is from genome assembly GCA_037952835.1 of Lithobates septentrionalis. NCBI lineage: Eukaryota > Metazoa > Chordata > Amphibia > Anura > Ranidae > Lithobates > Lithobates septentrionalis. Next base: position 1,678,888 of record JBBDGP010001790.1, on the reverse strand, counting down.
AAATGTTTTATTATATCTTTTCATGTGACAATACTGAAGAAATGACACTTTGCTACAATGAAAAGTAGTGAGTGTACAGCTTGTATAACAGTGTAAATTTGCTGTCCCCTCAAAACAACTCACCACACAGCCATTAATGTCTAAACTGCCGGCAACAAAAGTAAGCACACCCCTAAGTGAAAATGTCCACATTGGGCCCAATTAATCATTTTCCCTCCCCGGTGTCATGTAACTCGTTAGTGTAACAAGGTCTCAGGTGTGAATGGGGAGCAGGTGTGTTAAATTTGGTGTTATCTCTCTCACTCTCTCACTCTCTCATACTGGTCACTAGAAGTTCAACATGGCACCTCATGGTAAAGAACTCTTTGAGGATCTGAATAAAATAATTGTTGCTCTACATAGAGATGGCCTAGGCTATAAGAAGATTGCCAAGACCCTGAAACTGAGCTGCAGCACGGTGGCCAAGACCATACAGCAGTTTAACAGGACAGGTTCCACTCAGAACAGGCCTCGCCATGGTCGAACAAAGAAGTTGAGTGTCATGGTTATGCAATAGAGGTTGTTTGTCAGCTCACCTGTTTCCATGTGTTCATCTCCTAAGACCAGCTGTCTCTCACCTGACTGCTTTTATTAACTCTCCTCTAGCATGGCTCCACCCCAGCTCCTATCAGAGAACTCTATATTAACCTCTGCACTGCAGGTCAGCCCTGCTGATCAACCTTTGTGTGTTTGGCTTCCTGTTCCTGCCTGCCGTGTGCTCTACATTTATTTCTGTTACCGACCTTGGCGTGTTCTATACTATTCCTGTCTGCTCGTGACCCTGACCTTTTGGCGTGTCCCCGACTATCCCTGTTTGCCTGTGACCCTGAACCTTGGCGTGTACTCTGTTGTCCTTGTCTGCTTGTGGCCCTGACCTTGGCTTATTCCTTTACTATCCTTATCCTTCTGTTGCCTACTGTGGGTGTGAGCTGGGGGACCCTGGGGGTCGCGACCTGGAGCCAGTTGCAGCCCAGTCCATCCTCACCATCAGAGGCTCTGGTGAAAACCTGCTGGCTCCGCACCCCAGGGAATCCTACGCTCTAACCCCGGTGGGATCCGTGTTGGTGTTCCAGCGACCCTGCCTTCCTTATACCCGGACTCCCATCCGCAGCAGTCAGCCGTAGGGTCCACTGCCTTGCGGTGCACTCCTGATCCCACCGGTGTGCACCTGTCACCTAGCCTTAAGGTGACCTGACAGTTTGATCAGCCATGGACCCGGCTGACATGTCGCTTCCTGCAGCTGATCCATTGCAGGGCATAGTTCGCAGACTTGAGGCCCAGGAATCTAATCCGACTCAGGTGATGCGATTCCTTAAGGATCTGGCTTCCCACTTCGAGCAGCTCCAGGCCTCCTTGGGAAACCCGAACCTGCAGCCTCAAGTACCATTAGCAGCTGCACCTATCGCACCAGTCGCAGCCACACATTCATATTCGCTGCCAGCTCCGTCCCGTTTTTCTGGGGACTCCAAGGCCTGCAGGGGCTTCCTCAGCCAATGCACCATTCATTTTGAGCTCCAGCCTCAAAACTTTCTGTTTGATCGGGCTAAGGTAGCCTATATCATTTCCCTCCTCTCTGGTGAAGCTTTAGCTTGGGCTGCCCCCCTTTGCGAGAAGAATGACCCGGTGGTTTCCAGCCTGTCCGACTTCTTGAAGCTGTTTCGTAATATCTTCGAGGAGCCAGCTCGGGTTTCTTCCATGTAGGCTCTTCTCCCCAATCGGTCCTAGCATATCTGGACTCCAGGGCTGCCATCAATTTTATGGACTGGAGAACTGCTTCTTCTATGAAGCTTACCCTTTCTCCCCTCACTACACCACTGGTAGTTTCGGCAATTGATGGCACTGTGCTCCCAGGGGGTCCTATACGTTTCCAGACGCTACCTATTAGGATGTCGGTAGGGATACTTCACCAGGAGTGGATTTCCTTCCTCATTCTACCCAAGGCCTCTACCCCCATTGTATTGGGCCTTCCTTAGCTACAGCTCCACTCTCCACATGTGGACTGGGTCTCTGGGCAGATCCTGGCTTGGGGTCCTTCGTGTTTCTCGTCCTGTCTTCTCAAGGTGGTCCCCAAGGAGAGACTTTCCATTGCTACCACATCCGTATCTTCTGATCTTCCCATGGCATACAGCGATTACCGGGATGTGTTCTGTAAGAAGTCTGCTGAGGTGCTTCCTCCCCACAGATCTTTCAATTGTGCCATTGACCTTGTCCCTGGAGCAACTCTGCCCAGGGGTCGTACCTACCCTCTGTCCATTCCAGAGACCCAGGCCATGTCTGAGTATGTTGCCGAGAATCTGGAGAGAGGTTTCATCCGGAAATCCTTGTCGCCTGCAGGAGCAGGGTTCTTTTTCGTTGCAAAAAAGGATGGTACCCTCAGACCCTGCATCGACTATCGAGGGTTAAACGCAGTGACCATCAAAAACTGATACCCCTTACCTCTAATATCTGAGCTATTCGACAGGTTGAAGAGGGCTTCCATTTTCACCAAGTTGGATCTCAGAGGTGCATACAATCTCATTAGAATACGGGAAGGTGACGAATGGAAGACTGTGTTTAACACTAGGGACGGGCATTACGAATACCTGGTTATGCCTTTTGGCTTGTGTAATGCTCCAGCTGTGTTCCAGAACTTTGTCAATGAAATCTTCAGGGATCTACTGTACCAGTTTGTTGTCATCTATCTGGATGACATTCTCATCTTTTCCGAAAATCTGCTTGCTCACAGAAACCATGTCCGCACCGTTCTACAGCGCCTTTGAGAGAATAATCTCTATGCCAAGCTGGAGAAATGTTCCTTTGAATGTCCTGAGGTCCTGTTTCTGGGATGATTTGTTTCTAGTTTGGGTCTTCGCATGGATCCCGGAAAGGTCTCTGCCATTACCAACTGGCCCCTTCCTGCTAGCCTCAAGGCCACACAGTGCTTTCTTGGCTTCACAAATTATTATAGGCAGTTCATAAGGAATTACTCTTCCATTGCCGCGCCTACTATCGCTTTAACCAAGAAGGGTGCGAATGCCAAAGACTGGCCTCCTGAGGCTGTCTCTGCGTTTCACGATCTGAAACAGGCCTTTGTTTCTGGACCTCTCTCTTGAGGAGACCAAATCCTGGGGATCCATTTTTTATTGAAGTAGACGCTTCTTCGATGGGGGTGGGAGCTGTGCTTCTTCAGTTCTTTGAGAAGAGACGTCAACCATGTGCGTTCTTCTCCAAAAAAATTTCTCAGGCAGAGAGGAATTATGCCATTGGTGATCGGGAACTTCTCGCAATTAAATTGGCGTTGTAAGAGTGGCATCATCTCTTGGATGGTTCCCCTCACTCCATTACGATCTTTACTGATCACAAGAATCTACAATACCTACAGAATGCTAAACGTCTGAACCCCAGACAGGCCAGGTGTAGCCTCTTCTTTTCCTGTTTTAAATTCACGATTACGTACAAACCTGGTTCCTGCAACGGTCGGGCTGATGCGCTCCCTAGGTCATTTGACACTTTGGACGAGGAGTCCACCCCTGATCCTGAGCCGATCATTCCAACCTCATGCATTGTTGCCCATTCCACCACCCTGGAATCAAAAATTCCTCCTGGCAAGACCTTTGTTCCCACGGAGCTAAGAGCTAAGATTCTTCGTTGGGGACTTGATTACAAGGTGGCAGTTCATGCTGGGTTCCTCCGATCCTTCCTGTTCATCAGTCGTCTCTACTGGTGGCCTAACCTCCGCTCGGATGTTAAAGAGTACGTTAAGGCTTGTCATGTTTGTGCTCAGTCTAAATCTTCCACACTAGCCCCTGCTGGTCTTCTCATGCCCTTGCCCATTCCTAAGGAGCCCTGGTCTCACATCGCCATGGATTTTATCACCGATCTTCCACTGTCGGAGAATAATACAGCCATTTGGGTGGTAATCGATCGGTTCTCCAAGATGGCTCATTTTGTTCCTCTTCCTGGTCTCCCTTCTGCCTCTGCCTTGGTTCCCATTTTCGTACGAGAGATTTTCCGCCTTCATGGTGTTCCTTCCCATGTCGTTTCGGACAGGGGTGTTCAGTTTACGTCCCGTTTTTGGAGAGCCTTTTGCAAATTCCTCAACATTACTTTAGGTTTTACCTCTTCTTATCATCCCCAATCCAATGGCCAGACTGAGAGGGTTAATCAGGAGTTGGAGGTCTTTCTCCGTACCTTGGTCTCCGCCTATCACGATGATTGGGCATCACTACTTCCGTGGGTGGAGTTCTCCCACAACAATCATGTCAACGTCAGTTCTCAGAAAACACCCTTTATCACTGTTTATGGAAGACATCCTCAACTCACTCTTCCTATGACCTGTTCTTCCGACATTCCACCCTTGGCTACTGTTCAGGAATCATTCAATTCCATGTGGGCTGACGTTCATGATTCCCTCCAGAAAGCTGCCAACAAATTCAAGAGTTTTGCTGACCGTCGCAGACGTAAGCCGCCTTCTCTTCAGCCAGGAGACAAAGTCTGGCTCTCCACCAGGAACATCAAACTCCGGGTTCCTTCTCTCAAATTTCCCCAAGATTCATTGGTCCGTACACCATAACTTCTAAACTGAATCCAGTTTGTTTCAAGCTCCAGATTCCCAAAAGCCTCAAAATCTCTAACTCCTTCCATGTTGCCCTTCTGAAGCCTTTAGTCCTCAATAAGTTCTCTCGTCCTCTCTCTACCGCAGCGCCGGTCTCTGAGGATAATCAGGAGTACGAGGTTAGCCAAATTTTGGATTCCCGACTCTGTAGAGGCATTCTCCAGTACCTCGTGCATTGGAAGGGGTTTGGTCCTGAGGAGAGGTCGTGGATCAAGGCTTCTGAGGTCTTTGCACCTCGTCTGTTGAGGAAGTTTCATTTGAAGTTTCCCTCTAAACCTGGTCCCAGGCTGGGAAGGGGGAGGCCTCGTAAGGGGGGGGGTACTGTCATGGTTATGCAATAGAGGTTGTTTGTCAGCTCACCTGTTTCCATGTGTTCATCTCCTAAGACCAGCTATCTCTCACCTGACTGCTTTTATTAACTCTCCTCTAGCATGGCTCCACCCCAGCTCCTATCAGAGAACTCTATATTAACCTCTGCACTGCAGGTCAGCCCTGCTGATCAACCTTTGTGTGTTTGGCTTCCTGTTCCTGCCTGCCGTGTGCTCTACATTTATTTCTGTTACCGACCTTGGCGTGTTCTATACTATTCCTGTCTGCTCGTGACCCTGACCTTTTGGCGTGTCCCCGACTATCCCTGTTTGCCTGTGACCCTGAACCTTTGCGTGTACTCTGTTGTCCTTGTCTGCTTGTGGCCCTGACCTTGGCTTATTCCTTTACTATCATTATCCTTCTGTTGCCTACTGTGGGTGTGAGCTGGGGGACCCTGGGGGTCGCGACCTGGAGCCAGTTGCAGCCCAGTCCATCCTCACCATCAGAGGCTCTGGTGAAAACCTGCTGGCTCTTAGACTCCGCGCCCCAGGGAATCCTACGCTCTAACCCCGGTGGGATCCATGTTGGTGTTCCAGCGACCGTGCCTTCCTAATACCCGGACTCCCATCCGCAGCAGTCAGCCGTAGGGTCCACTGCCTTGCGGTGCACTCCTGATCCCAACGGTGTGCATCTGTCACCTAGCCTCAAGGTGACCTGACATTGAGTGCACGTGCTCAGCATCATATCCAGAGGTTGTCTTTGGGAAATAGATGTATGAGTGCTGCCAGCATTGCTGCAGAGGTTAAAGGGGTGGGGGGTCAGCCTGTCAGTGCTCAGACAATACACAGCACACTGCATCAAATTGGCCTACATGGCTGTCGTCCCAGAAGGAAGCCTCTTCTAAAGATGATGCACAGGAAATCCCAGAGTTTGCTGAAGACAAGCAGACTAAGGACATGGGTTACTGGAACCATGTCCTGTGGTCTGATGAGACCAAGATAAACTTATTTGGTTCAGATGGTGCCAACCTATTGTGGCTGCAGCCAGGCGAGGAGTACAAAAACAAGTGTGTCTTGCCTACAGTCAAGCATTGTGGTGGAAGTGTCATGGTCTGGGGCTGCATGAGTGCTGCCAGCACTGGGGAGTAGGGATGAGCTTCGTGTTCGAGTCGAACCCATGTTCGACTCGAACATCGGCTGTTCGACCGTCCGTCGAATTGCGAACGTTATGGGCCGTTCGCACCAAATTCGTGTGGCGCGTCACGGCCCATAATTCACTGCGGCATCGCAGTGCATTGCTGGCTGATGATTGGCCAAGCATGCACTATGACCCGCATGCTTGGCCAATCACAGCGCCGTCAGTAGAGAGAGCTGTAATTGGCCAAAGCCACGGCGGCCCTGTGTAGTGTGTTCCGGTGTGCTGATAGAGAGAGAGACAGACAGTGTCATTTGATTTGAGTTAGATAGATTAGGCTAGATCTGTTCCTGCTATTTACATTTAGTGCAGTGCGTCCTGCTCACAGTGTTCAGCTAGATCCGTTCCTGCTATTTACATTTAGTGCAGTCAGTGCGTCCTGCTCACAGTGTTCAGCTAGATCCGTTCCTGCTATTTACATTTAGTGCAGTGCGTCCTGCTCACAGTGTTCAGCTAGATCTGTTCCTGCTATTTACATTTAGTGCAGTGCGTCCTGCTCACAGTGTTCAGCTAGATCCGTTCCTGCTATTTACATTTAGTGCAGTGCGTCCTGCTCACAGTGTTCAGCTAGATCTGTTCCTGCTATTTACATTTAGTGCAGTGCGTCCTGCTCACAGTGTTCAGCTAGATCTGTTCCTGCTATTTACATTTAGTGCAGTGCGTCCTGCTCACAGTGTTCAGCTAGATCCGTTCCTGCTATTTACATTTAGTGCAGTCAGTGCGTCCTGCTCACAGTGTTCAGCTAGATCCGTTCCTGCTATTTACATTTAGTGCAGTGCGTCCTGCTCACAGTGTTCAGCTAGATCTGTTCCTGCTATTTACATTTAGTGCAGTGCGTCCTGCTCACAGTGTTCAGCTAGATCTGTTCCTGCTATTTACATTTAGTGCAGTGCGTCCTGCTCACAGTGTTCAGCTAGATCCGTTCCTGCTATTTACATTTAGTGCAGTGCGTCCTGCTCACAGTGTTCAGCTAGATCTGTTCCTGCTATTTACATTTAGTGCAGTGCGTCCTGCTCACAGTGTTCAGCTAGATCCGTTCCTGCTATTTACATTTAGTGCAGTCAGTGCGTCCTGCTCACAGTGTTCAGCTAGATCCGTTCCTGCTATTTACAATTAGTGCAGTGCGTCCTGCTCACAGTGTTCAGCTAGATCTGTTCCTGCTATTTACATTTAGTGCAGTGCGTCCTGCTCACAGTGTTCAGCTAGTTCTGTTCCTGCTATTTACATTTAGTGCAGTGCGTCCTGCTCACAGTGTTCAGCTAGATCCGTTCCTGCTATTTACATTTAGTGCAGTGCGTCCTGCTCACAGTGTTCAGCTAGATCTGTTCCTGCTATTTACATTTAGTGCAGTGCGTCCTGCTCACAGTGTTCAGTTAGATCTGTTCCTGCTATTTACATTTAGTGCAGTGCGTCCTGCTCACAGTGTTCAGCTAGATCCGTTCCTGCTATTTACATTTAGTGCAGTGCGTCCTGCTCACAGTGTTCAGCTAGATCTGTTCCTGCTATTTACATTTAGTGCAGTGCGTCCTGCTCACAGTGTTCAGCTAGATCCGTTCCTGCTATTTACATTTAGTGCAGTCAGTGCGTCCTGCTCACAGTGTTCAGCTAGATCCGTTCCTGCTATTTACATTTAGTGCAGTCAGTGCGTCCTGCTCACAGTGTTCAGCTAGATCTGTTCCTGCTATTTACATTTAGTGCAGTCAGTGCGTCCTGCTCACAGTGTTCAGCTAGATCCGTTCCTGCTATTTACATTTAGTGCAGTGCGTCCTGCTCACAGTGTTCAGCTAGATCTGTTCCTGCTATTTACATTTAGTGCAGTGCGTCCTGCTCACAGTGTTCAGCTAGATCCGTTCCTGCTATTTACATTTAGTGCAGTGCGTCCTGCTCACAGTGTTCAGCTAGATCTGTTCCTGCTATTTACATTTAGTGCAGTGCGTCCTGCTCACAGTGTTCAGCTAGATCCGTTCCTGCTATTTACATTTAGTGCAGTCAGTGCGTCCTGCTCACAGTGTTCAGCTAGATCCGTTCCTGCTATTTACATTTAGTGCAGTCAGTGCGTCCTGCTCACAGTGTTCAGCTAGATCTGTTCCTGCTATTTACATTTAGTGCAGTCAGTGCGTCCTGCTCACAGTGTTCAGCTAGATCCGTTCCTGCTATTTACATTTAGTGCAGTCAGTGCGTCCTGCTCACAGTGTTCAGCTAGATCTGTTCCTGCTATTTACATTTAGTGCAGTCAGTGCGTCCTGCTCACAGTGTTCAGCTAGATCCGTTCCTGCTATTTACATTTAGTGCAGTGCGTCCTGCTCACAGTGTTCAGCTAGATCCGTTCCTGCTATTTACATTTAGTGCAGTCAGTGCGTCCTGCTCACAGTGTTCAGCTAGATCCGTTCCTGCTATTTACATTTAGTGCAGTCAGTGCGTCCTGCTCACAGTGTTCAGCTAGATCCGTTCCTGCTATTTACATTTAGTGCAGTGCGTCCTGCTCACAGTGTTCAGCTAGATCCGTTCCTGTTATCTTCCTACTGACAGGCAGGCTTGTCTGGTTACAGTATATAAAGCTACCTGAAGAAAATTACAGGTGTTCTATCCCAGCTTAGTGCAGCTACAGGCCATTAGTATGTCTGGAAGGCCAAGAAGGAGAGGCAGACAGTCACAAGCCAATAAGAGAGGGCAAGCAGGCTCTGTGTCTAGTGCTGGTCGTGGAGACAGTGCATCCTCATCAGCACGTGGCCATGGGACACACTTGGCCTTTTTTTCGGCAGCTGGCCGTGTTGAGCCGCAACATGCGGAAGACTTGGTCGAGTGGATGACCAAGCCGTCCTCATCCTCCTCATCCTCTCTCACCCATGCCCAGGGTGCTTTGTCTGGCAAAGCAGCAGCCTCTTCCCTCAGCTCAATGTCATCAGTGACTCCTTCCCTAGCTCCACCATGTCCTCCTGAGGATTCCCTCGAACTGTTTGACCACAGTGTTGGGTACATGCTCCAGGAGGATGCCCAGCGTTTGGAAGGCTCTGATGATGATACTGAGCTCGATGAAGGCAGTAACATGAGCACGGACAGAGGGGGTGCCCAAGAAGGACAGCAATCTGGCAGTCATGCTCCCCCTGCTGCAGCATACTGCCAGGTTTGCTCCAGTGATGAGGAGGGAGGGGATGATGAGGTCACTGACTCAACGTGGGTGCCTGATAGGAGAGAGGAGGAGGAGGAGGAGGCGGCACATCACCAACGAGGCAGGATGCCCTCCAGGGGCCAGCCTAAGGGCAGCACATTGACTGCATCACACCCCAAAGCTCCACATGTGCAGGGCGCTGCAGTCTCTGCGCGTTATTCAAAAAGTTCTTTGGTGTGGGCCTTTTTTGAGACGAGTGCATCAGATCGCACCGCTGCTATTTGCAACATATGTCTCAAGCGTATCTCGCGTGGCCAAAACATCTCCCGCTTGGGTACCACATGCTTGACCAGACATATGTTGACCTGCCATGCAGTTCGTTGGCAAGCATATCTAAAAGACCCACACCAAAGAACAAAGAGGATCTCTCCTTGCTCCTCATCAGCTGAGATTTCCAACCCCACTAGACCTTCAGTCCTCTCTGAGACCTGCAGTGAGAGGAATGAAGGTGTAGAATTAGGTGTGTCACAGCCAAGTACTTGTGGGCAATCTGCTTTTGGTACACCGACGTCAGATTGTACCAGGCAAATTTCCCTGCCCCAGCTGCTGCACCGCCGAAAGAAGTTTGCTCCCAGCCATCCACATGCCCAGCGGTTGAATGCTAGCTTGGCAAAATTGCTAGCACTTCAACTGCTGCCTTTTCAGTTGGTAGACTCTGCCCCCTTCCGTGAGTTTGTGGAATGTGCGGTTCCTCAGTGGCAGGTACCCAAACGCCACTTTTTCTCACGGAAGGCGATTCCGGCTCTCTACCGGCATGTGGAAGGCAATGTCCATGCCTTGCTGGACAGGGCGGTCAGCGGTAAGGTGCATATTACCGCTGACTCATGGTCCAGCAGGCATGGACAGGGACGTTACTTAAGTTTCACGGCGCATTGGATGACTCTGCTGGCAGCTGGGAAGGATGCAGGACAAGGTGCAGTAGTGTTGGAGGTTGTTCCGCCACCACGCCTCCAAAATGCTGATTGTGACACACCTCTCTCCTCCACCCCTCCTCTTCTTCTTCCTCCATGGCCTCTTCCTCGGAACCAGCGGTGCTCCGTAGGCGTTCAAGGGGCTACGCAAGTACGCAGGCCAAAAGATGCCATGCGGTGCTTGAGCTGGTGTGCTTGGGGGACAGGAGCCACACTGGGGCAGAGGTTCTGTCAGCTCTGCAGGGGCAGGTTCAGAGGTGGTTGACGCCATGCCAACTTAAGGCAGGAATGGTGGTTTGCGACAATGGCACCAACCTCCTCTCTGCCCTCCGACAGGGACAACTGACCCATGTGCCCTGTTTGGCTCACGTCCTTAACTTGGTGGTGCAGCGGTTCTTGGGCAGGTACCCGGGCTTACAGGATGTCCTGAGGCAGGCCAGGAAAGTCTGTGTGCATTTCCGCCGGTCATATAATGCCAGTGCTCGGCTGACGGACCTCCAAAAGGAGTTTAACCTGCCCAAGAACCGCCTAATCTGTGACATGCCCACCAGGTGGAACTCAACGTTGGCCATGCTGCAGCGGCTGCACACGCAGCAGAGGGCCATCAATGAGTACCTGTGCGACTATGGCACCAGGACAGGGTCAGGGGACCTTGGTTTTTTTTCCCCACGCCAGTGGGCCATGATCAGGGATGCATGCACTGTCCTGTCACCATTCGAGGAGGCCACGAGGATGGTGAGCACTGACAGTGCATGCATCAGTGACACTGTCCCCCTTGTCCACCTGTTGGAGCACACGCTGCGTGGAATAATGGACAGGGCACTTGAGGCAGAACAGAGGCAGGAAGAGGAGGACTTCCTTAGCTCTCAAGGCCCCCTTTATCCAGACAGTGTTCCTGCGTGCCCGCCGATCACACAGGAAGAGGACGAGGAGGAGGAGGAGGAGGAGGAAGATTGTGTCAGTATGGAGGTGGAGCCTGGCACTCAGCATCAGCAGTCTTTAAGGGATCAGTCCCAAGGAACACATGGACTTGTACGTGGCTGGGAGGAGGTGGCTGCGGACGTTGTTGTCCTTAGTGACCCAGAGGACTCCGGACCGAATGCCTCAGCAAACCTACGCTGCATGGCCTCCCTGATCCTGCAAAGCCTGCGTAAGGATCCTCGTATTCGTGGTATCAAGGAGAAGGACCAATACTGGCTGGCAACCCTCCTTGATCCACGTTACAAGGGTAAGGTTGCGGACCTTATCTTGCCATCGCAGAGGGAGCAGAGGATGAAACATCTTCGGGAGGCCTTGCAGAAAGGTCTGTGCAACGCGTTCCCAGAGACTGGAAGGTTACAAACTCCTGTTTCTGGACAACGTGTTGCTGAGGCTTCGGTCAGTCAAAGAAGGAGCGGTGGAGAAGGTGGCCGTCTGACCGATGCGTTCAGACAATTTTTTGGTCCGCAGCCCCAAGGTATGATCGGTTCCAGCAACCATCGCCAGCGTCTGTTTTACATGGTGCAGGAATACCTAGGGGCAAGATCAGACTTGGACACCTTTCCCACCGAAAATCCTCTGGGTTACTGGGTCTTGAGGATGGATCACTGGCCAGAGCTTGCACAGTATGCAATTGAGCTACTGGCCTGTCCTGCATCCAGCGTTCTTTCGGAACGCACATTCAGTGCTGCTGGAGGCGTGGTAACCGATCACAGGGTGCGTCTGTCCACTGACTCGGTCGATCGGCTGACCTTCATAAAAATGAATCAGTCTTGGATCACCACCAGCTACCAAGCACCTGATGCTGATGTAACTGAATAATTTTTTTCAGATCCCTTCAAAGACTGCCTATGCTGATGCTGAGTGACTATCCCTGAGTAATTATCCTCTTCCTCCTCAATCATCACGCTGATAGCTTGTAAGAACATTTTTGGTTCTGGGCGCCACCACCAGTGCCTAAGGCACAATTTTTCAGCCCCTGTTTAACAGGGGCGTGTAATTACAATTTTTGATGTAATACTTTGCAGCAGGGCTCGTTCCTGCATTCCAACTAGAGTGTCTGTGAGGGGTTGCAGTGTTGTGGCACCAGCACCAGTGCCTAAGGCCCAATTTTTCTGCCCCTGTCTAACAGGGGCGTGTAATTACAATTTTTGATGCAATACTTTGCAGCAGGGCTCGTTCCTGCATTCCAACTAGAGTGTCTGTGAGGGGTTGCAGTGTTGTGGCACCAGCACCAGTGCCTAAGGCCCAATTTTTCTGCCCCTGTCTAACAGGGGCGTGTAATTACAATTTTTGATGCAATACTTTGCAGCAGGGCTCGTTCCTGCGTTCCAACTAGAGTGTCTGTGAGGGGTTGCAGTGTTGTGGCACCAGCACCAGTGCCTAAGGACCAATTTTTCTGCCCCTGTCTAACAGGGGCGTGTAATTACAATTTTTGATGCAATACTTTGCAGCAGGGCTCGTTCCTGCGTTCCAACTAGAGTGTCTGTGAGGGGTTGCAGTGTTGTGGCACCAGCACCAGTGCCTAAGGCCTAATTTTTCAGCTCCTGTTCAACAGGGGCATGTAATTACAATTCTTGATCTAATATTTCACAGCAGGGCCCGGTGAGGGCTTACAGTGTTGTGGCCACAGCAACACCTAAGGCCCAAATTTCTGCTGAGTATATAGGGCAGGACCCTACTTTCAAACATCTAACTTACAAACGACTCCTACTTGCAAACGGAAGGAGACAACAGGAAGTGAGATGAAATCTACCCCTAGGAAGGGAAATTCTCTCCTGTAAGAGTTAATATGGGAAAACAATTTCTCCTTTCCACTGATGCTTTCCAATCCTTGTTCCACAAAAAAACCCAAATTTTCAAAAAACATTTTTCATTGGGACAAAAAAGTGAGGTGAAATCTTCTGAAGAGGAGGAAAGACAGCAAAACAAATGTCACAGGGGTGATAACCCTTCCCTATGTTTTCCAAAAAGCTTAAAAAAGATTTTTTGGCTGGAGCTAAACACGTTAAAAATGTACCCGTTCAAAATTACAAAGAGATTCTACTTAACAACAAACCTACAGTCCCTGTCTTGTTTGCACCGCCTGTATACTGCTGTTCAGAGAATATAGGGCCTTTCCTTATTTTAATTTGGGTGCGGGGTTCCCCTTAATATCCATACAGGACCCAAAGGGCCTGATAATGGACTGGGGGGGTACCCATGCCGTTTGTCTCACTGATTTTCATCCATATTGCCATGACCCGACATGACATTAAAACCGCAAGCAGTTTTAAATGAGATTTTTTCCTTTAAAAATGACATTTGGTGCAGGGACTGTTCTAAACATTGGAAACACGCGTCACTTTACAGGCATACTATAGACACCCCCCAGGTACGATATTTAAAGGAATATTTCACTTTTTTTTTTTTACTTTAAGCATCATTAAAATCACTGCTCCCGAAAAAACGGCCGTTTTTAAAAGTTTTTTTTGCATTGATACATGTCCCCTGGGGTAGGACCCGGGTCCCCAAACCCTTTTTCGGACAATACCATGCAAATTAGCCTTTAAAATGAGCACTTTTGATTTCGAACGTTCGAGTCCCATAGACGTCAATGGGGTTCTAACGTTCGTGCGAACTTTCGGTCCGTTCGCGGGTTCTGGTGCGAACCGAACCGGGGGGTGTTCGGCTCATCCCTACTGGGGAGCTACAGATCATTGAGGGAACCATGAATGCCAACATGTACTGTGACATACTGAAGCAGAGCATGATCCCCTCCCTTCGACATGATAACGACAAACACACAAACACACCTCCAAGACAACCACTGCCTTGCTAAAGAAGCTGAGGCTAAAGGTGATGGACTGGCCAAGCATGTCTCCAGACCTAAAACCTATTAAGCATCTGTGGGGCATCCTCAAACGGAAGGTGGGGGAGCACAAGGTCTCTAACATCCACCAGCTCTGTGATGTCGTCATGGAAGAGTGGAAGACGACTCCAGTGGCAACCTGTGAAGTTCTGGTGAACTCCATGCCCAAGAGGGTTAAGGCAGTGCTGGAAAATTATGGTGGCCACACAAAATATTGACACTTTGGGCCCAATTTGTACATTCTTTTATTCTCATTCCACTTTTGTTTCCAGCGGTTTAGACAATAATGACTGTGTTGAGTTATTTTGAGGGGACAGCAAATTTACACTGGTATACAAGCTGTACACTCACTACTCTACATTGTAGCAAAGTGTCATTTCTTCAGTGTTGTCACATGAAAAGATATAATAAAATATTTACAAAAATGTGAGGGGTGTATATACTGTATATACAGTCAGGTCCATAAATATTGGGACATCGACACAATTCTAATCTTTTTGGCTCTATACATCACCACAATGGATTTGAAATAAAATGAACAAGATGTGCTTTAACTGCAGACGTTCTGCTTTATTTGAGGGTATTTACATCCAAATCAGGTGAACGGTGTAGGAATTACAACAGTTTGTATATGTGCCTCCCACTTTTTAAGGGATCAAAAGCAATGGGACAATTGGCTGCTAAGCTGTTCCGTGGCCAGGTGTGTGTTATTCCCTCATTATCCCATTTACAAGGAGCAGATAAAAGATCCAGAGTTCATTTCAAGTGTGCTATTTGCATTTGGAATCTGTTGCTGTCAACTCTCAATATGAGATCCAAAGAGCTGTCACTATCAGTGAAGCAAGCCATCATTAGGCTGAAAATATAAAGCAAACCCATCAGAGAGATAGCAAAAACCTTAGGTGTGGCCAAATCAACTGTTTGGAACATTCTTAAAGCAGGAGTCCGGCGACCAATCTTTTTTTTTTTTTTTTTTTTTAGGTCATTGAGACACTTTGCAAAAAGGGAATTTGTCCCCCAAGAACGACAAGGGTTTTTAAGCAGCACAAGACTTGTATCAAGGTATAAAATATTAAATTTATTGTTGAATATTCAACAATAAATTTAATATTTTATACCTTGATACAAGTCTTGTGCTGCTTAAAAACCCTTGTCGTTCTTGGGGGACAAATTCCCTTTTTGCTATTGTAATTTGGGGTGTGCAGCCTATTCCTCTCCCTAGTGTCTCTCCTTTTATTATTGAGACACTTTGCTAACACCAAAATAATACTCACAGTTTGGGTGTAATATTTCCGCCTCTGTCTGTTTTCGTACTGAAGAATAACTTAAAAAATGTGATACTGGCTGTTTCCATCTTGCTTGTGGCCATGTGAAGCCCACAAGCATTGATTTCCTGGATGCGGTGAATGCTGTTCATTCACAGCTTGTTCACGCGCATGATCATTGTTTGCCGCACTGAATCTTGAGAAGCCTAACACTAAGCTCCCAGGAGACAGTGCGGCGCCGGGGAAAGGCAATAAACACGCCTACTCCCATGGGAGGAGAGACAGGAAGTGCCACAATAAAGTACAATATAAAGGTAATTACAGCGATAAAAAATTTTTTCGTGCGGCATTTGAACATCTATGCAATTAACTGAAGGGGGTAAGATTAAGTTAAAAATTTGAGTGGAACCCCGCTTTAAAGTAGAACTAAATTAAAAACCTTTTTTATTGTTTGCATAGAGCAAGTCTGGCCAGAGAAGGATCTTTTTTTTTTACTGTTAAGCCAAGGCTAAAAGAAAAAAAAAAAAGATTCCTCCATCCGCATAATTAAGATAGAGGAATATTCACTACTGAGACAGTGGGGTTGATTTACTAAAACTGAAAAGTGCAAATCAAAAAACAGTCAGCTTTCAGGTTTGTTGTCAAAGCTATAAATAGGCAATAAACACGCCTACTCCCATGGGAGGAGAGACAGGAAGTGCCACAATAAAGTACAATATAAAGGTAATTACAGCGATAAAAAAAAGTTTCGTGCGGCATTTGAACATCTATGCAATTAACTGAAGGGGGTAAGAATAAGTTCAAAATTTGAGTGGAACCCCGCTTTAAAAAGAAAGAATGCACCGGTGAGCCCAGCAACACCAAAAGATTCGGAAGACCATGGAAAACAACTGTTGTGGATGACTGGAGAATTCTTTCCCTGGTGAAGAAAACACCCTTCACAACAGTTGGCCAGATCAAGAACACTCTCCAGGAGGTAGGTGTGTGTGTGTCAAAGTCAACAATCAAGAGAAGACTTCACCAGAGTGAATACAGAGGGTTCACCACAAGATGTAAACCATTGGTGAGCCTCAAAAACAGGAAGGCCAGATTAGAGTTTGCCAAACGACATCTAATAAAGCCTTCACAGTTCTGGAACAACATCCTATGGAAAGATGAGACCAAGATCAACTTGTACCAGAGTGATGGGATGGGAAGAGAAGAGTATGGAGAAGGAAAGGAACTGCTCATGATCCAAAGCATACCACCTCATCAGTGAAGCATGGTGGTAGTAGTGTCATGGCGTGGGCATGTATGGCTGCCAATGGAACTGGTTCTCTTGTATTTATTGATGATGTGACTGCTGACAAAAGCAGCAGGATGAATTCTGAAGTGTTTCGGGCAATATTATCTGCTCATATTCTGCAAAATGCTTCAGAACTCATTGGACGGCGCTTCACAGTGCAGATGGACAATGACCCGAAGCATACTGCGAAAGCAACCAAAGAGTTTTTTAAGGTAAAGAAGTGGAATGTTATGCAATAGCCAAGTCAATCACCTGACCTGAATCCGATTGAGCATGCATTTCACTTGCTAAGTATTAAAAAGTGAAAGTTTGATGGATGATAGTTAATCTATCCCATTACTTTTGGTCCTTTAAAAAGTGGGAGGCACATATACAAACTGTTGTAATTCCTACACCGTTCACCTGATTTGGATGTAAAGACCCTCAAATTAAAGCTGAAAGTCTGCAGTTAAAGCACATCTTTTTCATTTCATTTCAAATCTATTGTGGTGGTGTATAGAGCCAAAAAGATTAGAATTGTGTCGATGTCCCAATATTTATGGACCTGACTGTATATGAAATACACTGCCACTAACTGAATAACCCGCATGCTTAATGTAAATCAAGATATCTCTCGGTCTACGCCAACAACACTACACGCAGCAGCCGTTTAAGCAGCCTTATATAGTGTGGGGCATGGACTTAGTCCCCCTGAGGCATGATTGGCCAAAGGCACCCTTGTTATCCTCAATAAATCTGACTATTTAGCAGAACTCAACAGACTGGTCCAAGATGCTGAAAGGGATGAAAAATTGGGGGGTAATCCAACCAATAAGTTCAAAGCTAAGCTGAGATGTCTGGTCAAAAGTGCCCAGGATGAAGGTATTGTCACTAAAAAAGAGGCTAGATACCTGGTGCCCGATGCCCCGCAGGTGCCAGTTATTTAATATTTACCAATTACCCAAAATTCACAAGAATCCGGCCAAACCACGGGGTAGACCCATTGTGAGTAGGGTAGACTCTCTCTTTGCCAGAATTGGTGAATATCTGGACCATTTCCTCCAGCCGCTGGCACAGAGCTGTCTAGCCTACCTCAAGGACAGTAAGAATCTTATGGAACTATTACAGCATGTAGAGGTGGATGCAGCCATTTGCTAAAATCATTTAAAGCGGGGTTCCACTATCTCCGATTATTTTTTTTTTTGGCAAAATGACATTGATTATGATATATCAATAGAGAACTCACTTGTTCCGTTTTTAAGTGACAGTGCTGTCTGTTTTCGCCTAATAAAGAAACTTATAAAATCACATCTAGACGGTTGTCATCTTGCCTGTGGGCATGTGAAGCCCACAGGCATCCTCTTCCGGAAACGGTGCTGCTGATCGACCAGCTGCACCGCCCGTTCTTTTCCTGATCTCGCGCATGCACATTAGACTGAAATCGGAGCGCTGTCAACAGCTCCGGTTGCCATCACAACGAGCAGCGTTGTAGGAAGTCGCGCCCCGTTGTGATGGCAACGGAGATACTCTCGAGATGACTCTTGTAACAGGCCGCCGCACTGACTCCTGGGAACAATGACACAAGCTCCCAGGAGCCAGTGTGGCTAAGAGAAAGTAACAAATTAGCCGCAGAAAACACACCCCTAACCGCAGCCTGTCATTCCTGGAAGACACAAAGAGACTATCAACAAGAAAGGTACAGTCTGGAAAAAAAAAGAAAGTGCCGTTTTGTCATTAGGACATTGCGGTAATCCGCTGCAGCTAGTGTAGAAAAATCGGGTGGAGATCCGCTTTAAGTTCATTTTTTTTCCTCATTAATGTACACACAGCACCCCATATTGACATTTTTGCAGATTTATTAAAAAAAGAAAAACTGAAATATCACATGGTCCTAAGTATTCAGACCCTTTCCTCAGTATTTAGTAGAAGCACCCTTTTGATCTAATACAGCCATGAGTCTTTTTGGGAAAGATGCAACAAGTTTTTCACACCTGGATTTGGGGATCCTCTGCCATTCCTTCTTGCAGATCCTCTCCAGTTCTGTCCAGTTCTGTCAGGTTGGATGGTAAACGTTGGTGGACAGCCATTTTTAGGTCTCTCCAGAGATGCTCAATTGGGTTTAAGTCAGGGCTCTGGCTTGGCCATTCAAGAACAGTCACGGAGTTGTTGTGAAGCCACTCCTTCGTTATTTTAGCTGTGTGCTTAGGGTCATTGTCTTGTTGGCTGGTAAACCATCGGCCCAGTCTGAGGTCCTGAACACTCTGCAGAAGGTTTTCATCCAGGATATCCCTGTACTTCACCGCATTTATCTTTTCCTCGATTGCAACCTGTTGTCCTGTCCCTGCAGCTGAAAAAGACCCCCACAGCATGATGCTGCCACCACCATGCTTCACTGTTGGGACTGTATTGGACAGGTGATAAACAGTGCCTGTTTTTCTCCAAACATACAGCTTAGAATTAAGGCCAAAAAGTTCTATCATGGTCTCATCAGACCAAAGAATCTTATTTCTCACCATCTTGGAGTCCTTCAGGTGTTTTTTTTAGCAAACTCCATGCAGGCTTTCATGTGTCTTGCACTGAGGAGAGGCTTCCGTCGGGCCACTCTGCCATAAATCCCCGACTGGTGGAGGGCTGCAGTGATGGTCGACTTTCTACAACTTTCTCCAATCTCCTGACTGCATCTCTGGAGCTCAGCCACAGTGATCTTTGTGTTCTTCTTTACCTCTCTCACCAAGGCCCTTCTCCCCCAATAGCTCAGTTTTGCCGGATGGCCAGCTCTAGGAAGGGTTCTGGTCGTCCCAAACATCTTCCATTTAAGGATTATGGAGGACACTGTGCTCTTAGGAACCTTAAGTGCAGCAGAAATTTTTTTGCAAACTTGGCCAGATCTGTGCCTTGCCACAATTCTGTCTCTGAGCTCTTCAGGCAGTTCCTTTGACCTCATGATTCTCATTTGCTCTGACATGCACTGTAAGCTGTAAGGTCTTATATAGACAGGTGTGTGGCTTTCCTAATCAAGTCAAATCAGTATAATCAAACACAGCTGGACTCAAATGAAGGTGTAGAACCATCTCAAGGATGATCTGAAGAAATGAACAGCACCTGAGTTAAATATATGAGCAGGGCCAGTGGGGGAAGGATGGAGCCAGGTGGACAGGAGATAGAGTGCAGCCAGGTGGACAGGAGAGGGGGCGCAGCCAGGTGGACAGAAGAGGGGGTGCAGCCAGGTGGAGGGAGGATATAGCCAGGTGGACAGGAGAGGGGGTGCAGCCAGGTGGAGGGAGGATATAGCCAGGGGGACAGGAGAGGGGGTGCAGCCAGGTGGAGGGAGGATATAGTCAGGTGGACAGGAGAGGGGGTGCAGTCAGGTGGAGGGATGGAGTCAGGTGGACAGGAGAGGGGGTGCGACCAGGTGGGGGAAGGATGGAGCCAGGTGGACAGGAGATAGGGTGCAGCCAGGTGGACAGGAGAGGGGGTGCAGCCAGGTGGACAGAAGAGGGGGTGCAGCCAGGTGGAGGGAGGATATAGCCAGGTGGACAGGAGAGGGGGTGCAGCCAGGTGGAGGGAGGATATAGCCAGGGGGACAGGAGAGGGGGTGCAGCCAGGTGGAGGGAGGATATAGCCAGGTGGACAGGAGAGGGGGGTGCAGCCAGGTGGAGGGAGGCTATAGCCAGTTGGACAGGGGAGTGCAGCCAGGTGGAGTCAGGTGGACACGAGAGGGGAGGTGCAGCCAAGTGGAGGGAGGATATTGCAAAGTGGACAGGAGAGGGGGTAGCCAGGTGGATGGAGCAAGGTGAAGGGATGGAGCAAGGTGAAGGGATGGAGCTAGGTGGAGGGATGGAGCAAGGTGGAGGGATGGAGCAAGGTGGAGGGATGGAGCAAGGTGGAGGGATGGAGCAAGGTGGAGGGGTGGAGCAAGGTGGAGGGATGGTGGAGGGATGGAGCCAGGTGGAGGGATGGAGCAAGGTGGAGGGATAGAGCAGGGTGAAGATATGGAGCAAGGTGAAGGATGGAGCCAGGTGGAGGGATGGAGCCAGATGGAGGGATGGAGCAAGATGGAGGGATGGAGCAAGGTGGGGGATGGAGCCAGGTGGAGGGATGGAGCCAGGTGGAGGGATGGAGCCAGGTGGAGTGATGGAGCAAGGTGGAGGGATGGAGCAAGGTGGAGGGAGGGATGGAGCCAGGTGGAGGGATGGAGCCAGGTGGAGGGATGGAGCAAGGTGGAGGGATGAGGCAAGGTTGAGGGATGGAGCAAGGTGAAGGGATGGAGCAAGGTGAATGGTTGTTGCAAGGTGAAGGGATGGAGCAAGGTGAAGGGATAGAGCAAGGTGGAGGGATGGAGCAAGGTGAAGGGATGGAGCCAGGTGGAGGGATGGAGCCAGGTGGAGGGATGGAGCAAGGTGAAGGGATGGAGCAAGGTGGAGGGATGGAGCAAGGTGGAGGGATGGAGCCAGGTGGAGGGATGGAGCAAGGTGGAGGGATATAGCAAGGTGAAGGGATGGAGCAAGGTGGAGGGAGGGAGGGATGGAGCCAGGTGATGGAATGGAGCAAGGTGGAGGGATGAGGCAAGGTGGAGGGATGGAGCCAGGTGGAAAGGAGGACGGGTGCAGCCAAGTGGAGGGGGTCACACACCAATGAAAAGGTCTGACTGGAAGCCTTCACCCCCAGTGCTTCCCCCACCACCTGACAAGTTGTTACCTTGGGGCACTTCTTTCCAGCTCCCTCCACATGTCAGGCAGCGGGCGGCAGTCTGTGTCACCAGTCATACACGGGAGACCCCCTCCAGTTCCACCCCCGTTCAGCTGATCATTCGGTTCCCCCCGTAACCAAGGAAGACCTAATATGATAGGAGATGAAGGCTTAGGTAAGACAAGGAAGGGTATCCACTCCTGGTGTAGTGTCCCTACCGACATCTTAACAGGGAGGGTCTGGAAGCGGATAGGGCCCCCTGGGAGAACAGTGCCATCAATCGCCAAGACCACCAATGACAAGGAAGCGGCGACATGAAGGAATACAGAAAGGAGAAGACGAGAAGGTGAAGGTGATATCTCAGGGTCTAATACTCCACCTTCCAGATGTATTAGCCCAGAGCGTTTTTCCAGACAAAGAGAACAAGTGTCACGAAAATTACCTTTAACCCCACAGTAGAGGCACAGGCCCAGAGTTCTGCGCCTAGCGCGTTCTTCGGAAGATAACTTGGTCTGGCCCAGCTGCATAGGTTCCTCAGCAGGTAGGGGGTGCTCCTCAGATCGAAGAGAAGGGATAGGGAGCTCAGGCTGCCTAAAGAACGGGGAGTGCTGGCATCTTTTTTCCAGGGCCCTCTCCTGAAAGCGAATATCGATCTGGTTACACAAGGTGATGACACCATTCAGATCAGCAGGGAGGGATCTTCCTGCTAATTCATCCTTCACTCTATCAGAGAGACCGTGTAAAAAGGTTGCAACTAGGTCCTCATTATTCCAGCTCAATTCAGCTGTGAGGATACAGAACTGAAGGGCATACTGTCCCACAGAAGCAGACTCTTGACGGAGATGTAAAAGAGTGCTGGCTTCTGAGGAGACATGACCCGGTTCCTCGAAGATATTCCGAAAAAGTTTCAAGAAATCAGACGCTAGAAACCACTGGATCATTCAGTTCCCAAAGAGGAGCAGCCCAGGCTAACACCTCGCCAGACAGGAGGGATATAATATAGGCTACCTTCGCCTGATCGGACAGGAAGTTTTGGGGCTGGAGTTCAAAATGAATTGTGCACTGGCTAAGGAACCCCCTGCAGGCCTTGGAGTCCCCAGAGAAGTGGCCTGGAGCTGGCAGTTGTAATGAATGTGTGGCTGCGACTGGTGCGATAGGTGCAGCAGCAGATAGTGATAATAGTAATAATCCTGAAAAAAACGCGCTTAGGACAGGTCTATATGGCAAAAGAAGAAACACACACAGGTTGCTGCCTCCCTTAAACAAAGACACTCACTAGGGGTGTCCTGCCAAGTATATGTATTATAGAAATATTTAGGGATAGAACGGCGCTACCTGGAAAACCTGTTGGCTAAGCCTATACAGGAAACATTAATAAAACGTTTTTTTTTTATCATATATATATATATATATATATATATATATATATATATATATATATATAATCCTCAAAACTATATGAAGAAAAATTCAGTGTTGTCAGAAAAAATGGGTGGAATACATATGTGTGGGTCAAAACATAATTGCATGCATCCTACATAAAGAATGGTGTATGAAGCATGTCAGAAAAAGCTTATGTACACCCTATATGTTCCTGATAGATCAATATTCACTCTCCAAATCAGGAACTATATTCACCACTATTTGCAAAACAACGGGAAACATAATATGTGTGGCAAAAAGCATATGTTAATAGAGTTGTGCTAATTCCTGTAAGGAAAGGTTGCATACACCATAAGCATATATATATATATATATATATATATATATATATATATCTCAATGTTTACACAGTTCATATGTTGTAGCGATTGGAGCAATGTATAATAGTCCCATATACTTCATACGACAGCCAGGCAAGATATTCCCCAGAGTGACTTTCATGTGTACAGGGTTGACTGGTGACTTCTGTGCTCCCCCCTCAAATTGCTCACTCACCAAATGTCGGAACCCCTGCAGAGGTATCAAGCCTGTAGTGCTATAAAAGGGCTTTGCTGCTCACTGCTGTTGGTCCTCAGATGTCTCCAATGGTAACCAGGTGGATCATACTGCGGTCAAACCCTCATGCATCAGAGAAATATAAAGAAGGGCTTCCATAGTGTGATAAAGTCCAAATAAAATGTTTGTAAAAAGTTGTATCTTTTTGCCACACATATTATGTTTCCTGTTGTTTTGCAAATAGTGGTGAATAGAGTTCCTGATTTGGAGAGTGAATATTGATCTATCAGGAACATATAGGGTGTACATAAGCTTTTTCTGACATGCTTCATACACCATTCTTTATGTACGATGCATGCAATTATGTTTTGACCCACATATATGTATTCCACCCATTTTTTCTGACAACACTGAATTTTTCTTCTTATATAGTTTTGAGGATTTTATATATATATGATAAAAAAACGTTTTATTAATGTTTCCTGTATAGGCTTAGCCAAAAGGTTTTCCAGGTAGCGCCGTTCTATCCCTAAATATTTCTATAATACATATACAGCAACAGATAGTGGTTGAGGTTGTTGAACCGGGGATGCTAATGAGGCCTGAACCTGTTCAAAACGGGAGGCCAAATCCTGAAGGAATCACATCACCTGGGTCTGATGTGATTCCTGGGTCTGAAGTCTGCGGACTAAGCCCTGTAATGGATCATCTGCAGGAAGCGGCATGTCAGCCAGGTGCATGGCTGATCAAACTGTCAGATCACCTGAGACCAGGTGACAGATGCACTCCGTAGGAGTCGGAAGTGCACCGCTAAGATAGTGGACCCTAGGACTGACTGCTGCGGATAGTACCCAGGGAGGTTCAGGAAGCAGGTCTACTGGATCACTAACACAGATCCCAGTGGGAGCTAGAGCATAGATTCCGCAGGGCACGGAGTCTAAGAGCCAGCAGGTGTTCACCAGAGCCTCTAGTGGTGAGGATGGACTGTGCTGCAGTCTGGCTCCAGGTCGCGGCCCCTAGGGTCTCACAGCTCACGCTCACGGTAGACTACAGGAGAATTAAGCAGCAGGCTAGAACAACAAGGATAGTAAAGGGATAAGGCCAGGGCAACTAGCAGACAGGAACAACAGAGTACACGCCAAAGGTTCAGGGTCACAGGCAAACAGGGATATTCAGGGACACGCCAAAAGGTCAGGGTCACGAGCAGACAGAAATAGTCTGGAACACGCCAAGGTCGGTAACAGAGACAAATGAAGAGCACACGGCAAGCAGGAAACAGGAAGCCTAACACACAATGAATACACAATGGTTGATCAGCACCGATGGCTTGCAGTGCACAGGTTAATATAGGGTTCACTGATAGGGCCTGGGGTGGAGCCATGCTTAGAGGAGAGGTTATAAAAACCAGCCAGGTGAGAGTGGCTGGCCTCTTAGTCTGAACACATGAGCAGAGGTAAGCAGACAGGGAAAGATTACTGCATAACCATGACACAATAAAAAGGAGGATTAAACCTGGTGGGTGGGATTTTTTAATGTATTGTTTGCAACTGAATAGATGACAAGGTAGATAGATAGGAAGGGACACATCATCTAAAAAAACTCATCATCTGCACACTCACATCATCTACAGATCACATCATCAGGACAGACACCCATCATCTAGAGATCACAGCATTACATCATAGGGCACACAACTCCAGCATAGCTAGATACCATTTTGGGAAAGACAAACACCACCCATTAATCGGCAGCTATCTTTGGGTCTGGTCATTAGGCACCTTAAAGCCTACCTGATACTTGGAGGATAATTACAATATATTATCATTTCTGGTGATTTTGCTTGCTTAAATTAATAGGCCAATTACAATAATCCTTGTTGTAACTTGGTCTTTCTCCCACGATAATATAACCACTAAAGTCAGGTAATTTTTTTTTAATTTTGTTATTATTTTTTTCTTTTCTTGGGCCATATTGGTGCCCAATTTTACATATCTCAACACTTATGCTTTCTGCAGGAGAATAACAGCCAAATTCGATAAACCGAAATTGTCTACTAGGTAATTATCTTTGGTTATGTTGTCTATGAGGAGGAATCAATTATTGAATTTAATTTGCTATCTATGCTCTGCTGTTATAGACAATTTTTAGAACTTTTATGCAAATATCTTAGTGTCTATGCATATCCCAAGCTGAATATTTATTGTGTGTGTGTCAGGGCTGGACTCAGCCCTTCCTTCTCTGAGCTGGCCGCTCAGCTGTCGGCTAATTGCCAGCTCCCATCTCTCTCCACAGTTACCCAGCTGTTGTTTATTCTGCTCGTCAGTCCTGCCTACTTAAAGTCGTCCAGCTCACTTGATCTCTGCCTTTGCCTTTGTCAACATCACAGAGACTTTCTCCTGCGTTCCTGTTGAAGACTTGCTCGGCTGACGTTCCTTCTGGCTCCTGATCCTGCTTGCTGTACTACTACGTTTATCTCTGGCTCTCTGACATTTGTTTGGCTGACTACCCGATCCGGTTACTGAACTCTGGCTTGTTTTAACTACCCTTACTTTGTTTACATTTATTATTATTATTATTATTATTATTAAACAAGTGTGATTTAACTTTACTTCTATCTCGGTCTGATTCATGGTTCCCGATAGTGTGTAAGTGACTTATTGTAATAAATATTCATTTATTTTGATAACTTCAGTCTATACCAGGGATATGCAATTAGCACACCTCCAGCTGTTGCAGAACTACAAGTCCCATGAGGCATAGCAAGACTCTGACAACCATTAATTTGACACCCAGAGGCAATGGCATGATGGGACTTGTAGTTTTGCAACAGCTGGAGGTCCACTAATTGCATATCCCTGGTCTATACTTACAGTGATCTTGTCATGTTTTCTTTAAAGAACTCTGCTTGGCAAAATTAAATCAAAATAATTAACTCAGTTAAATTATTTTGATAAATTATTTTGTATTGGAGGCACTGTGATTCGATCTATTTAGCTGACTAAATTAATAATTCAGGCATTTCCTGACATATCAGATAAGATGTAAATAACATGTTTCCTGCCTGAAACTTTGAGGGTACATATAGGTAATATACCAGATTATTTGTGACAGCTAAGCAAATGCTTGAGATACTCACACTTTTTTTCTTTTTTTTTAATAGACCTCAAAGTGTATGTCAGGGCAAAATGAAAGAAAAACAATATTTAGAAAATTTCTGCAACACATGCAGATATACAATTGAGATGAGCTTGGGCATCTCCCAAACTTATCTCTAACCGGAACTCTGAACTCCAACTTTTTTGTATTCTGATTAGCTACGGGATTGGTTGTTCCCTGTCCCGCCACAGCTCATGTGCGCTGCCGGATGGAGAATGACCTGCCCGCAGCTCAATGGAGTACAAAAAATGGGAGCCCAGAGTTCAGGTTAGAGATGAGTTCAGGGGATGCCTAAGCTCAGCTCTAATGAACACATTTAGGATTCATGCACTGGTTTATTGTTAATGCTGTTTCTCCTGACAGGAGGAAATCAGCGTTAAAAACTCACCTTAGCTGAATTTTATCAAATCGGTTTAAGTGATTTTGGCAGCGTTTGGCAGCATTTGGTGTTTGGGAGTTTATTTATTTCATTGGCCATTTAGATTTACATACTCTGAAGTGCTAAACGCGCTTAGATTTTTTATATGCCCAAAAGCTCCCCTACTGAATGTGATTCTTCAGCGTTCAAGAGAGGAGCTTTGACTGCCTCTAAACTCTGCTGCTCCTAAACCGTGGTAAAAGGCATGGATTAAAGCCTTTCATTGTGTAGAATGGTCACGTGATCTGCTGTGATTGGCCACAGCAATCACATGGTACTGGCAGCGGGCCGGTACAGTGATCTGTCATTGACTGTGTCCAGTGGGACACACGCAAGGTGCAATCCTGGGAGGACATCATATGACATCCTTCCAGGATAACAGGGCTCCCGCTCAGCCATAATATTACAATAGGCCAGGAGGGAGTGGGTAAAAAAAAAATTGATCATATCCCTGACATGCTCATGTGTAAAAATTTAAACAAACTGGTTCATGCCCTGAAACTAGTAGGCCTATTGAAAATACCAGTTAAAAGGTATAGTTGGAGGTTCTGGTGTAGCATGGATGTGTAAATCACCAAAGTGTCCAAACAGAATCATACATATTTTGACAGGTAAAATGGTTAATGCATATACTGTATGTTCAAATTGTGTGTTTAGCCAGACCTCAACTTTCATAACATAATTCAAACAATAGTGTTCTCAGTAGTTTTTACCATGTAAATGTGCTATTTAAATAAACTTGTTGTGCATATGGTTTTACTAACTCTAGCGCCCTTGCTCTGTCTTTTGCATACTGTGCTCTCAGCAGGTCCACTTCAATTAATATTGGGCCCAGTGTATTTCTCATGTACTACTTCATTATAGAATGTACAGTGCATGCTAGGTTCATTGCACTGTATTTCGTCAGCCTCTGGCATCTGTGCAAAACATAATTCCAGACTCTGGTGTTAATGAGAACTCCAAACACCGACTTCTTCCAAGGGAGAAAGAATATTCACACTTATTTAGCAGGTAGCCTTCCCCATTATGAGATTTACACCACCCCCAGTTCACATCCCAGTTCACATGCTGCATGGAATGTCATACTGCTCTCCATGGAGGAGAAAGCACAAAGGGGCCACTCTAAGTGCAGTATAGCAAAGAGTTTTAATGAGCAGAAAGTGCATACATACTTACAAGAGTAGATTGACAATAGGCATGTCAAATATGGGTAGATAAAAAAATCTGGGAAGAAAGTCCATCCGTGGCTGTTGTCTGGAGAAGCGGAGCGGGTTGCTCCGGTGGTCACCGACGGTTCCTGGACCTCGACTTCACAGGGAGCCAGGGGATGTTGATACTTCCGGGTTGAGCAGCGGACCAATAGCGACGCATTTGCGGAGCATGTGCTCCTTCTTTAGGCCTTACGGGGGACCATGTTGGATTAGGTCTTATAAGCTCTAGTGCCAAGGCTTCTGGGTCCTAGTGTCCTATGGCTGTTTTGCTTGCCACATATAAATGTAATAGGGCCAATATTGAGAAGGAACAGGGGAACAGAGCGGATTCTACACATAAATGGATCAATGAAGGGAACAATAGAAATAGTCATCAATGGACATTAAAATTTGGAGGCCGCATAAAAATTAATTAATAAATGAACATTTAAAATTAGGACAAAAAACAGAAAACAAAAACACAGGCATAGATGAACATTTCTAAGAACAACACTAGAGCAAAATGATATGATTCAAAGGATTGTACTTGTATGTGTATATACATACACAAGCATGTGCGTGAGTATGAAGAGCGAGGGGGATATATATTAGGATAAGCGTGTATCCATAAAAAAGGATTAATATTAATATTAAAGATAAAGAAAATGAAAAAAATGAAAAGATTAAAAAGATTAAAATGAAAATAGAAATAAAAGTAAAAATAAGAATATGATTAGAAATAAAAAAATAATAATAAAAATGAAAAAAATAAAAATAAAAATGAAAATAAAAGTAAAAATAAAAATAAAAATGAACATAAAAATAAAAATGAATGTAGATAAATAAAAAACAATGATGGATGGGGAACAGTAATGATTCCTGTTTGTACACTTATTTCGGATAGATCACAACAGACCTGGTGACATTTTGATGATGGTAAGGTGTGACTATAGACTAATTGTATCTATGTGTACTTAATTTTGTGGTTGAAGACTTTAAGAGTCCCGGGTAAGATATATGATCTGGGAGGTAGGGATAGAAAGGGATCCTGAATGGAGAAATTGTTTAGACATGGTTAATATCTTTATGGGTATGTATCTCATCATGAATATACATACCTGTACATATGTATACAACTTTATAGTATCACTTAAACAATTATGCCAATATGAGTGTTCATATACACGCTGAAACGTGTGTATCTACACACGTACACACCCATGCATGTTATGTTAGGGGGGGTTGTAGGGGGAAGAAAATGTGGGGCGGGGAGAGTTATTGGTTAGGTTAGAACAGTGTTTCTCAACTCCAGTCCTCAAGGCGCCCAAACAGGTCATGTTTTCAGGATTTCCATTATTTTGCACAGGTGATTCGATCAGCTTCACTGCCTTAGTAATTACCACAGCCATTTCGTCTAAGGGAAATCCTGAAAACCTGACCTGTTGGGGCGCCTTGAGGACTGGAGTTGAGAAACACTGGGTTAGAAGGTGGGAAGGGGAAGCAGAATTGGGAGGCAAAAAAGGAGAAGAACCGAGGAAACTGATCAAATCAGATGGTTGACCTCTATTTCCTCATTGAGGCCTCCGGGCGTGAGAGAGTCCAAGGTATATATCCAATAAGTTTCCCTCTGGCAGAGGCATTTGAAACGCTCTGCCAGTGCCAGTACCAGGGACAGACTCTAGGACCCAAACCCTGAGGCTTACAGAGGATTTCCCATGATGTTTAGAGAAGTGCCGGGGCACCCAATTTTAATGTCCATCGATGACTATGACTATTTCTATTGTTCCCTTCATTGATCCGTTTATGTGTAGAATCCGCTCTGTTCCCCCCATATTTAGCGAATTCCCCTGTTCCTCCTCAATATTGACCCTATTATGTTTATATGTGGCAAACAAAACAGCCATAGGACACTAGGACCCAGGAGCCTTGGCACTAGAGCTTATAAGCCCTAATCCAACATGGCCCCCGTAAGGCCTGAAAAAGGAGCGCATGCTCCGCAAACACATCGCCTATTGGTCCACTGCTCAACCCGGAAGTATCGTCATCCCCTGGCTCCCTGCGTGCTCGAGGTCCAGGAAGCATCAGTGACCACCGGCGCAACCCGCTCCACTTCTCCAGACAACAGCCACGGATGGACTTCCTTCCCCAATGTTTTTACCTATTCATATTTGACATGCCTGTTATCAATCTACTCTTGTGAGTATGTATGCACTTTCTGCTCATTAAAACTCTTTGCTATACTGCACTTAGAGTGGCGTCTTTGAGCTTTCTCCTCCAGCTATTCCAAGAGTTGCTTCTCATCTTCATTGGGCTGCCTTCAAGGTGCTACTATGGACTATATGGACTTATCATAGTCACTCATTTTTAATTACATTTTAAATCATTCTGTTTAAAGTTCCCCCTATGTTTCAGGCATTTATCAGTTCAGTGGTTCCACACTGAGGCTGATGCAAGCGCCAACTTTTCTCTTTGCATTTTGCTCTACATCCAGCTGGTGACTTATCTCTGCTCTACAACTACAGCTACCATTTTTAATCCTTTAACTAACAAACTCCAGCAACATATGTCTTTTCTGGGGCTTGGTTACCTTTGAGACCTGAACAACACCTTGTTAAAACATCCCTGATTCTCAGCATTGCATGGTAACTTCCATCCATAATACCTTCCCATTAATCCACTATTATCTTCTGATATCTTGTTTCTGATTGACCACAAGTTTATGCAAACCTTACACTTTACACTGTTATTGTCTGGATATTTCCTACTAGAAATAGAAAAAAACCCCAACATATTTAGAATAAATCTAGACTGGGGAGAAAGGGTACTGAACAAAAAATTGTAGGGCTGTTAATGATTAAAATTTTCGTGTTCGATAAATTGATTTTTTTAATCGATTAATCGACTAATTTCGATTAATTATAACGCACATACAGATCCAACTACTTTTAGCTGATTTAGCACCGTTGTTTTGGCAACGGCCGAAGCCGGACATAGCAGGGCATGGCTAGGACTTCACTCGTCATAAACTCAGCCTCACCGTGCCCATAATCTCAGCCTTACCGTGCCCGTAATCGCAGCCTCACCGCGCCCATAATCGCAGCCTTACCGTACTCATAATGCAGTCTCACCATGCCCATAATTTCAGACTTACCATGCCCATAATCGCAGCCCCACCGTTACCATAATGCAGTCTCACCATGCCCATAATCGCAGCCTCACCATGCCCATAATCGCAGCCTCACTGTGCCCATAATCGCAGCCTCACTGTGCCCATAATGCTGTCTCACCGTGCCCTTAATTGCAGCCTCGCCGTGTCTATAATCGCAGCATCACCATGCCCGTAATGCAGTCTCACCGTGCCCATAATTTCAGACTTACAATGCCCATAATCGCAGCCTCACCGTTCCCATAATGCAGTCTCACCATGCCCATAATCGCAGCCTCACCGTGCCCATAATCGCAGCCTCACTGTGCCCATAATGCTGTCTCACCATGCCCATAATGCAGTCTCACTGTAGTCAGTGCCTCTGCCTGGATTACACAGTCTGCGGGCATCTCCTGCTATGTGTCTCGGAGCTGACTGTGAAAACTTTGACCGCGCTGTGGGAAAAGTCCTGCCCTCCTCCTAGATCAGCTCGTGTGATAGACAGAACACTGCGTTTATCACACGAGCTGATGTAGGAGGAGGGCGGGACTTTTATCACAGCGCAGCCAAAGTTTTCACACTCAGCTCGGAGACACACAGCAGGAGATGCCCGCAGACTGTGTATGACATATAGTGGAGGAGGAGGAGGAGGGAGCGGAGCGGAGCGCTGCGCTGCAGCCACAGCTTGGCCCAAAGCGGCCCCAGGGCAGGCAGCCTACTGATCAAAAAAATTTTGATCGATCAAAAAAATTAACGATTAATCGAGGAATTAATCTTTAATTTCCACAGCCCTAAAAAATTGTAATTTTTTTTTTTTTAAAGTAGAAAGCTATGGAATTTGTCACACACAGCAGTTGCTAATCCACCATGCATACTCTGGATTTACTTGTCACAAAAGTTTTATTAAAGGAATTATGAATGTAATGTATGATATTATCAGGATGACTATCAGATTAGCTGAATTGTATGAGACTGAACAGGACCTAGTAAAATATATTCACAGACAATTATACCATTAGTGTCTGGGTCACAAAATTATACCATTTCATGCGGCAAACACGAGGCCAGGCACCTTTTTGGAGTCTGAAATCATAAA
This sequence comes from Lithobates septentrionalis, assembly GCA_037952835.1. Lineage (NCBI taxonomy): Eukaryota > Metazoa > Chordata > Amphibia > Anura > Ranidae > Lithobates > Lithobates septentrionalis. The sequence continues at coordinate 1,646,682 of JBBDGP010001790.1, read as the reverse complement.
ATTAACAATTAAACATATATAAAATGTATAATTGAATATTGTTTCTGGAAAAATTGGGTGGGGAGCTTGTGACATAAAAGAAACTGAGAGGCACAATCCCCAAGAAGTCAATAGTGAAATGATAGAGCGTCCTTGAGTCTCTAGGGGAGGTACAGGTATTTAAGGGATTTAGCGTGCCTAACAGAAGTAATATGCAAGAAAAAAATGTTTTTTTTTCAACATATTAAAAACTAGAAATTTTATTATACATGATTTAACATCTGGAAGTACAATCTTAATCTAATCTAAAAACATAGAAACTAATTGTATACATGTGCCAGGTATGTCATAAAACCAACATAGTACAAAGTAAAAGTTGGATCGACAGGTTTCGCCCACATCAGGCTTCCTCAGGATGCACTTGGTATTCAGAATGTATCAGCTGATGAAAAATACATTATTTTACATGATATACATTATACAGAAACATTAATACATTTCATACAATAACCAGAAAAATAAGAATACATGATAGCAGCAAAATGTATTACATTTGTAAGAGGGGAAAAAAAAGGGAGGGACCAAAGTGTGAGTCAATCTGAAAGTAGTAATCAGCAAACTGGGGGAGCAGAGGCAAGAAAAGCAAAGCTCACAGATCAAATGGCCTTTAATAAGGATATAATCCAATAACAGCCTAATGCCTCAAGATGATATGGAGGAGAAAGATAGGAAGCACACTCTTAAGCCACATTTGCTAAGCACAAGAAGAAAAACCACTGACTGTATAAAGGGAAAATAAAATAGACCAACCAGTGGATGAATAATGGCAATCTCACAAGAGTATAAAATGCATTTAGTGCATGACAGCACTTACCCCTGCATGTAGTCAAATCGGCAGACAGTCCTGTTAGAACGGCTTGCATTCTAAATAAATGGCACTAATGAATAGCACACCAGGTATGGGGCTATATGAGGCACATAGAGTGGCTCAGCTATGCCTCCTGCCCCCCACAATTGTCGCATACATAAGCGGTGACAAGCCGCAGCTTAAATGGCGTTGGGCGTTCCCCCTTGCTAATGACGCACTTCCGGTCAAAGGCTGGAAGTGACATTCATGCATACAAACAAGTCCATCCTGGAACCGAGCAGGGCGGAAGTAAGTAAAGAGGGTGTGTGCATGCTCCCAGCGCACAGCATCATAATGGCCCCCAGCCCAAAAAAGACAATAAAAAGAAAGCCAGGGACACCACACACCCAGACCCCAATGAAAAAATACAAAAACAACAACCCTAAGGAACCAAATGACATGGGAGACAGTTGACCGAGCCAGCACTAGAGTCAACATTGTGCCAAAATAAAAAAAAAATATATAAATAAAATACAAAAGGTGCATACAAATGGATGTTACAATATCTGAACAAAAGATAATAGTTCAAAAATCAATAACCAACCTACATGTCTACAGGTGCACAAAATGAAAGCAAATAAAGTAAAATCTGCACTGATAGAAAAAGATCATAAAAAGAAAAAAAGGAGAGGGGAGGGAAAGGGGGGGAGCGGGCAGAAAAGGAGAGAAAAGGTAAAAGGAAAAAGGGGTGAGATGAGAAAGGACAAAAGTCCAGGGGGGGGGGGGGCTGTACTGTAATTAAGAATGAACCAAAAGACATCTCTCTGTAAATCTCACCATAAATTAAGTGTTACGTACCATCTGGGAGAGCTTGATGAGTAGAGGGAGACCTCTCGTACAGCCCCGGCTTAAGGACCACTGGAGTTGCAACAGCGGCCAAGAGAGCATGGTGAGGTAAGAGCGCCTGCAAAGTCCTCCGTTGGTAGCGGTAATGGCAGCTGATGAGTAGCAAGACCAGACTGGATTGCTGAGCAGCAGAAGGTAGCAGGAACAGTGGATGCAGGTATGCTGTGGATACAGGACGGATGCAGGCAAGTAGGGATGAGCCGAACACCCTCCTGTTCGGTTTGCAGCAGAACACGTGAACAGGCAAAACAGGCAGAACACACTAACACCGTTAAAGTCTATGGGACATGAACATGAATAATCGAAATTGCTAATTTTTAAGGCTTATATGCAAGTTATTGCCATAAAAAGTGTTTGGGAACCTGGGTCCTGCCCCAGGGGACATGTATCAATGCAAATTCTTTTTGAAAAAATGTCAGTTTTTCAGGAGCAGTGATTTTTTTATTGCTTAAAGTGAAACAATAAAAATGGGATATTCCTTTAAATATCGTGCCAGGGGGTGTCTATAGTCAGGGCCGATCCTAGGGTCACCGGCGCCTGGGTGCAGAAATATTTTTGGCGCCCCCACATGGGCGTGGTCATCTTACCAACTCCTCCCCTTTACAAATGTTTCTATGGCAACAACTCAAACACAGAGATGCTCCCCTAAGAAGTCTTTGTTACCCTGGGATCCTCCTATGATCTTTTAATAAAGAAAATACAGGAGAAGCGTACACTAATGAGACCTGGAGGGGGGTCTCTCTGACGTTAGAAAGAGCCCCCAGACATATTACAGGAGATGGTCAGAGACTGCAGACATAATACAGGAGATGATCAGAGACTGCAGACATAATACAGGAGATGGTCAGAGACTGCAGACATAATACAGGACATGGTCAGAGACTGCAGACATAATACAGGAGATGATCAGAGACTGCGGACATAATACAGGAGATGATCAGAGACTGCAGACATAGTACAGGAGATGATCAGAGACTGCAGACATAATACAGGAGATGATCAGAGACTGCAGACATAATACAGTAGATGATCAGAGACTGCAGACATAATACAGTAGATGATCAGAGACTGCAGACATAGTACAGGAGATGATCAGAGACTGTAGACATAATACAGGAGATGGTCAGAGACTGCAGACATAATACAGGAGATGGTCAGAGACTGCAGACATAATACAGGAGATGGTCAGAGACTGCAGACATAATACAGAAGATGATCAGAGACTGCGGACATAATACAGGAGATGATCAGAGACTGCAGACATAGTACAGGAGATGATCAGAGACTGCAGACATAATACAGGAGATGATCAGAGACTGCAGACATAGTACAGGAGATGATCAGGGACTGCAGACATAGTACAGGAGATGATCAGAGACTGCAGACATAGTACATGAGATGATCAGAGACTGCAGACATAATACAGGAGATGATCAGAGACTGCAGACATAGTACAGGAGATGATCAGAGACTGCAGACATAGTATAGGAGATGATCAGAGACTGCAGACATAGTACAGGAGATGATCAGAGACTGCAGACATAGTACAGGAGATGATCAGAGACTGCAGACATAATACAGGACATGGTCAGAGACTGCAGACATAATACAGGAGATGATCAGAGACTGCGGACATAATACAGGAGATGATCAGAGACTGCAGACATAGTACAGGAGATGATCAGAGACTGCAGACATAATACAGGAGATGATCAGAGACTGCAGACATAATACAGTAGATGATCAGAGACTGCAGACATAATACAGTAGATGATCAGAGACTGCAGACATAGTACAGGAGATGATCAGAGACTGCAGACATAATACAGGAGATGATCAGAGACTGTAGACATAATACAGGAGATGGTCAGAGACTGCAGACATAATACAGGAGATGGTCAGAGACTGCAGACATAATACAGGAGATGGTCAGAGACTGCAGACATAATACAGGACATGGTCAGAGACTGCAGACATAATACAGGAGATGATCAGAGACTGCGGACATAATACAGGAGATGATCAGAGACTGCAGACATAGTACAGGAGATGATCAGAGACTGCAGACATAATACAGGAGATGATCAGAGACTGCAGACATAATACAGTAGATGATCAGAGACTGCAGACATAATACAGTAGATGATCAGAGACTGCAGACATAGTACAGGAGATGATCAGAGACTGTAGACATAATACAGGAGATGGTCAGAGACTGCAGACATAATACAGGAGATGGTCAGAGACTGCAGACATAATACAGGAGATGGTCAGAGACTGCAGACATAATACAGAAGATGATCAGAGACTGCGGACATAATACAGGAGATGATCAGAGACTGCAGACATAGTACAGGAGATGATCAGAGACTGCAGACATAATACAGGAGATGATCAGAGACTGCAGACATAGTACAGGAGATGATCAGGGACTGCAGACATAGTACAGGAGATGATCAGAGACTGCAGACATAGTACATGAGATGATCAGAGACTGCAGACATAATACAGGAGATGATCAGAGACTGCAGACATAGTACAGGAGATGATCAGAGACTGCAGACATAGTATAGGAGATGATCAGAGACTGCAGACATAGTACAGGAGATGATCAGAGACTGCAGACATAGTACAGGAGATGATCAGAGACTGCAGACATAGTACATGAGATGATCAGAGACTGCAGACATAGTACAGGAGATGATCAGAGACTGCAGACATAGTACAGGAGATGATCAGAGACTGCAGACATAATACAGGCGATGATCAGAGACTGCAGACATAGTACAGGAGATGGTCAGAGACTGCAGACATAGTATAGGAGATGATCAGAGACTGCAGACATAATACAGGAGATGGTCAGAGACTCCAGACATAATACAGGAGATGATCAGAGACTGCAGACAGTACAGGAGATGATCAGAGACTGCAGACATAGTACAGGAGATGATCAGAGACTGCAGACAGGATATAAGAGATGATCAGAGACTGCAGACATAATACAGGAGATGATCAGAGACTGCAGACATAGTACAGGAGATGATCAGAGACTGCAGACATAATACAGGAGATGATCAGAGACTGCAAACATAGTACAGGAGATGATCAGAGACTGCAGACATAGTACAGGAGATGTTTAGAGACTGCAGACATAGTACAAGAGATGATCAGAGATTGCAGACATAGTACAGGAGATGATCAGAGACTGCAGACAGGATATAAGAGATGATCAGAGACTGCAGACATAGTACAGGAGATGGTCAGAGACTGCAGACATACTACAGGAGATGGTCAGAGACTGCAGACATAGTACAGGAGATGATCAGGGACTGCAGACATAGTACAGGAGATGATCAGAGACTGCAGACATAGTACAGGAGATGATCAGAGACTGCAGACATAGTACAGGAGATGATCAGAGACTGCAGACATAGTACAGGAGATGATCAGAGACTGCAGACATAGTACAGGAGATGGTCAGAGACTGCAGACATAGTACAGGTGATGATCAGGGACTGCAGACATAGTACAGGAGATGATCAGAGACTGCAGACATAGTACAGGAGATGATCAGAGACTGCAGACATAGTACAGGAGATGATCAGAGACTGCAGACATAGTACAGGAGATGATCAGAGACTGCAGACATAGTACAGGAGATGATCAGAGACTGCAGACATAGTACAGGAGATGATCAGAGACTGCAGACATAGTACAGGAGATGGTCAGAGACTGCAGACATATTACAGGAGATGATCAGAGACTGCAGACATAGTACAGGAGATGATCAGAGACTGCAGACAGGATATAAGAGATGATCAGGGACTGCAGACATAGTACAGGAGATGATCAGAGACTGCAGACATAGTACATGAGATGATCAGAGACTGCAGACATAATACAGGAGATGATCAGAGACTGCAGACATAGTACAGGAGATGATCAGAGACTGCAGACATAGTATAGGAGATGATCAGAGACTGCAGACATAGTATAGGAGATGATCAGAGATTGCAGACATAGTACAGGAGATGATCAGAGACTGCAGACATAGTACAGGAGATGATCAGAGACTGCAGACATAGTACAGGAGATGATCAGAGACTGCAGACAGGATATAAGAGATGATCAGAGACTGCAGACATAGTACAGGAGATGATCAGAGACTGCAGACAGGATATAAGAGATGATCAGAGACTGCAGACATAATACAGGAGATGATCAGAGACTGCAAACATAGTACAGGAGATGATCAGAGACTGCAGACATAGTACAGGAGATGGTCAGAGACTGCAGACATACTACAGGAGATGATCAGAGACTGCAGACATATTACAGGAGATGATCAGAGACTGCAGACATAGTACAGGAGATGGTCAGAGACTGCAGACATAGTACAGGAGATGATCAGAGACTGCAGACATAATACAGGAGATGATCAGAGACTGCAGACATAGTACAGGAGATGATCGGAGACTGCAGACATAATAGAGGAGATGATCAGAGACTGCAGACATAATACAGGAGATGATCAGAGACTGCAAACATAGTACAGGAGATGATCAGGGACTGCAGACATATTACAGGAGATGGTCAGAGACTGCAGACATATTACAGGAGATGGTCAGAGACTGCAGACATATTACAGGAGATGATCAGAGACTGCAAACATAGTACAGGAGATGATCAGAGACTGCAGACATATTACAGGAGATGGTCAGAGACTGCAGACATATTACAGGAGATGATCAGAGACTGCAGACATAGTACAGGAGATGATCAGAGACTGCAGACATAGTACAGGAGATGATCAGAGACTGCAGACATAATACAGGAGATGATCAGAGACTGCAGACATAATACAGGAGATGATCAGAGACTGCAGACAGGACATAAGAGATGATCAGAGACTGCAGACATACTACAGGAGATGATCAGAGACTGCAGACATACTACAGGAGATGATCAGAGACTGCAGACAGGATATAAGAGATGATCAGAGACTGCAGACATAGTACAGGAGATGGTCAGAGACTGCAGACATAGTACAGGAGATGATCAGAGACTGCAGACATAATACAGGAGATGGTCAGAGACTGCAGACATATTACAGGAGATGATCAGAGACTGCAGACATAGTACAGGAGATGGTCAGAGACTGCAAACATAGTACAGGAGATGATCAGAGACTGCAGACATAGTACAGGAGATGATCAGAGACAGCAGACATAATACAGGAGATGATCAGAGACTGCAGACAGGATATAAGAGATGATCAGAGACTGCAGACATACTACAGGAGATGATCAGAGACTGCAGACATACTACAGGAGATGATCAGAGACTGCAGACAGGATATAAGAGATGATCAGAGACTGCAGACATAGTACAGGAGATGGTCAGAGACTTCAGACATAGTACAGGAGATGATCAGAGACTGCAGACATAATACAGGAGATGATCAGAGACTGCAGACATAGTACAGGAGATGATCAGAGACTGCAGACATAATACAGGAGATGATCAGAGACTGCAGACATAATACAGGAGATGATCAGAGACTGCAGACAGGACATAAGAGATGATCAGAGACTGCAGACATACTACAGGAGATGATCAGAGACTGCAGACATACTACAGGAGATGATCAGAGACTGCAGACATAGTACAGGAGATGGTCAGAGACTGCAGACATAGTACAGGAGATGATCAGAGACTGCAGACATAGTACAGGAGATGGTCAGAGACTGCAGACATATTACAGGAGATGATCAGAGACTGCAGACATAGTACAGGAGATGGTCAGAGACTGCAGACATAATACAGGAGATGGTCAGAGACTGCAGACATAGTACAGGAGATGATCAGAGACTGCAGACAGGATATAAGAGATGATCAGAGACTGCAGACATAGTACATGAGATGATCAGAGACTGCAGACATAGTACAGGAGATGATCAGAGACTGCAGATATAATACAGGAGATGATCAGAGACTGCAGACATAATACAGGAGATGATCAGAGACTGCAGACATAATACAGGAGATGATCAGAGACTGCAGACATAATACAGGAGATGGTCAGAGACTGCAGACATAATACAGGAGGTGGTCAGAGACTGCAGACATAGTACAGGAGATGATCAGAGACTGCAGACAGGATATAAGAGATGATCAGAGACTGCAGACATAATACAGGAGATGATCAGAGACTGCAAACATAGCACAGGAGATGGTCAGAGACTGCAGACATAGTACAGGAGATGATCAGAGACTGCAGACATAGTACAGGAGATGATCAGAGACTGCAGACATAATACAGGAGATGATCAGAGACTGCAGACATAATACAGGAGATGATCAGAGACTGCAGACATAATACAGGAGATGATCAGAGACTGCAGACATATTACAGGAGATGGTCAGAGACTGCAGACATATTACAGGAGATGATCGGAGACTGCAGACATAGTACAGGAGATGGTCAGAGACTGCAGACATATTACAGGAGATGGTCAGAGACTGCAGACATAGTACAGGAGATGGTCAGAGACTGCAGACATAGTATAGGAGATGATCAGAGACTGCAGACATAGTACAGGAGATGGTCAGAGACTGCAGACATATTACAGGAGATGGTCAGAGACTGCAGACATAGTACAGGAGATGGTCAGAGACTGCAGACATAGTACAGGAGATGATCAGAGACTGCAGACATAGTACAGGAGATGGTCAGAGACTGCAGACATAATACAGGAGATGGTCAGAGACTGCAGACATAGTACAGGAGATGATCAGAGACTGCAGACATAGTACAGGAGATGGTCAGAGACTGCAGACATAGTACAGGAGATGATCAGAGACTGCAGACATAGTAGAGGAGATGATCAGAGACTGCAGACATAATACAGGAGATGATCAGAGTCTGCAGACATAGTACAGGAGATGGTCAGAGACTGCAGACATAGTACAGGAGATGGTCAGAGACTGCAGACATAATACAGGAGATGATCAGAGACTGCAGACATAGTACAGGAGATGATCAGAGACTGCAGACACAGTACAGGAGATGATCAGAGACTGCAGACATAGTACAGGAGATGATCAGAGACTGCAGACAGGATATAAGAGATGATCAGAGACTGCAGACATAATACAGGAGATGATCAGAGGCTGCAGACATAATACAGGAGATGATCAGAGACTGCAGACATAGTAGAGGAGATGATCAGAGACTGCAGACATAGTACAGGAGATGATCAGAGACTGCAGACATAGTAGAGGAGATGATCAGAGACTGCAGACATAGTACAGGAAATGATCAGAGACTGCAGACATAGTACAGGAGATGATTAGAGACTGCAGACATATTACAGGAGATGGTCAGAGACTGCAGACAGTACAGGAGATGATCAGAGACTGCAGACATAGTACAGGAGATGGTCAGAGACTGCAGACATAATACAGGAGATGATCAGAGACTGCAGACATAGTACAGGAGATGATCAGAGACTGCAGACATAGTACAGGAGATGATCAGAGACTGCAGACATAATACAGGAGATGATCAGAGACTGCAGACATAGTACAGGAGATGATCAGAGACTGCAGACATAATACAGGAGATGATCAGAGACTGCAGACATAGTACAGGAGATGGTCAGAGACTGCAGACATATTACAGGAGATGATCAGAGACTGCAGACATAGTACAGGAGATGGTCAGAGACTGCAGACATAATACAGGAGATGATCAGAGACTGCAGACATAGTACAGGAGATGGTCAGAGACTGCAGACATAGTACAGGAGATGATCAGAGACTGCAGACATAGTACAGGAGATGATTAGAGACTGTAGACATATTACAGGAGATGGTCAGAGACTGCAGACATATTACAGGAGATGATCAGAGACTGCAGACAGGATATAAGAGATGATCAGAGACTGCAGACATAATACAGGAGATGATCAGAGGCTGCAGACATAATACAGGAGATGATCAGAGACTGCAGACATAGTAGAGGAGATGATCAGAGACTGCAGACATAGTACAGGAGATGATCAGAGACTGCAGACATAGTAGAGGAGATGATCAGAGACTGCAGACATAGTACAGGAAATGATCAGAGACTGCAGACATAGTACAGGAGATGATTAGAGACTGCAGACATATTACAGGAGATGGTCAGAGACTGCAGACAGTACAGGAGATGATCAGAGACTGCAGACATAGTACAGGAGATGGTCAGAGACTGCAGACATAATACAGGAGATGATCAGAGACTGCAGACATAGTACAGGAGATGATCAGAGACTGCAGACATAATACAGGAGATGATCAGAGACTGCAGACATAGTACAGGAGATGATCAGAGACTGCAGACATAATACAGGAGATGATCAGAGACTGCAGACATATTACAGGAGATGATCAGAGACTGCAGACATAGTACAGGAGATGATCAGAGACTGCAGACATAGTACAGGAGATGATCAGAGACTGCAGACATAATACAGGAGATGATCAGAGACTGCAGACATAGTACAGGAGATGATCAGAGACTGCAGACATAATACAGGAGATGATCAGAGACTGCAGACATATTACAGGAGATGATCAGAGACTGCAGACATAGTACAGGAGATGGTCAGAGACTGCAGACATAGTACAGGAGATGGTCAGAGACTGCAGACATAGTACAGGAGATGATCAGAGACTGCAGACATAATACAGGAGATGATCAGAGACTGCAGACATAGTACAGGAGATGATCAGAGACTGCAGACATAATACAGGAGATGATCAGAGACTGCAGACATATTACAGGAGATGATCAGAGACTGCAGACATAGTACAGGAGATGATCAGAGACTGCAGACATAGTACAGGAGATGATCAGAGACTGCAGACATAATACAGGAGATGATCAGAGACTGCAGACATAGTACAGGAGATGATCAGAGACTGCAGACATAATACAGGAGATGATCAGAGACTGCAGACATATTACAGGAGATGATCAGAGACTGCAGACATAGTACAGGAGATGGTCAGAGACTGCAGACATAGTACAGGAGATGGTCAGAGACTGCAGACATAGTACAGGAGATGATCAGAGACTGCAGACATAGTACAGGAGATGATTATAGACTGCAGACATATTACAGGAGATGGTCAGAGACTGCAGACAGTACAGGAGATGATCAGAGACTGCAGACATAGTACAGGAGATGGTCAGAGACTGCAGACATATTACAGGAGATGATCAGAGACTGCAGACATAGTACAGGAGATGGTCAGAGACTGCAGACATAATACAGGAGATGATCAGAGACTGCAGACATAGTACAGGAGATGGTCAGAGACTGCAGACATAGTACAGGAGATGATCAGAGACTGCAGACATAGTACAGGAGATGATTATAGACTGCAGACATATTACAGGAGATGGTCAGAGACTGCAGACATATTACAGGAGATGATCAGAGACTGCAGACATAGTACAGGAGATGGTCAGAGACTGCAGACATAATACAGGAGATGGTCAGAGACTGCAGACATAGTACAGGAGATGGTCAGAGACTGCAGACATAGTACAGGAGATGATCAGAGACTGCAGACATAGTACAGGAGATGATCAGAGACTGCAGACATAGTACAGGAGATGATCAGAGACTGCAGACATAGTACAGGAGATGGTCAGAGACTGCAGACATAGTACAAGAGATGGTCAGAGACTGCAGACATAATACAGGAGATGGTCAGAGACTGCAGACATAGTACAGGAGATGGTCAGAGACTGCAGACATATTACAGGAGATGGTCAGAGACTGCAGACATAGTACAAGAGATGGTCAGAGACTGCATTTCCTATGAACGTTAGTAGATAATGGCCGATCGGCCCTCTCACCTGACCCAGCGATACAGCAACGGTTCCTCTGATCAGGAGTCAGCTCACTCTGAATTGCCCGTGGTGACTCCGGTGGATAGCACCCAGATCTGTATTCTGACAATGACTCCATTCCTTTCTCCACCAGGGGTGGTGCTAGGCTGTGTGGCTTTCCCTCTGGTGGCGCGGGGCAGCGGGGTTCTCTCTCTGATGGTGTTCCCTCAGCACTGCCCTCTCCCTCTGGAGTCCTGGTTGTACTTCCCTGAAAGCTTTCCCGAGCTCCTGGCTCTCTCTCTCTCTCCCATTCAGCTGAGCATGCTGTGTGAGCTCCAGTTTCCGTGTTATAGTGGGGCTGCCAGTCCTCGGGACTACATGTCCCACAATCCTCTTCTCTGCTCCTTTTACTATTCTGTTTCTTCCCTGGGCATATGAAGGCGTGGGAAGATACATAGTGGGCAGCTGTGCTGGCAAGCGCTGCTCACTAGTACAGCAGCGTGCGCGAGAGGGAGAGGGAGGGGGGAGAGGGGGGAAAGAAGAGCCCGCAGCTGCATTGGCATCACTAGGGTTGGGGTCACTCCCCCTTCCACCAACTATAGTCGCCCCTCAGTACAGACCCACTAAGTATAGACCCCCTCCATCAGTGAAGAACCCGCAGTATAAACCCCTCCCTCAGTACAGACCTTCCTCAGTACAGACCCCCCCAGGAAAACCCCCCTCCATTAGTACAGACCCCCCCAGGACAGACCCCCCTGCATTAGTACAGACCCCCCCAGGACAGACCCCCCTCCATTAGTACAGACCGCCCGGGACAGGCCCCCCTCCATTAGTACAGACCCCCCTCCATTAGTACAGACCCCGCAGGACAGACCCCCCCTATTAGTACAGACCCCCCATTAGTACAGACCCCCCAGGACAGACCCCCCCTCAATTAGTACAGACTCCCCAGGACAAACCCCCCTCCATTAGTATAGACCCCCCAGGACAGGACCCCCCTCCATTAGTATAGACCCCCCAGGACAGACCCCCCCCTCCATTAGTACAGACCCCCCAAGACAGACCCCCCTCAATTAGTATAGACCCCCAGGACAGACCCCGCCTCCATTACTACAGACCCCCCAGGACAGACCCCCCTCCATTAGTATAGACCCCCCAGGACAGACTCCCCTCCATTAGTACAGACCCCCCGGGACAGACCCCCCTCCATTAGTATAGACCCCCCCAGGACAGACCCCCCTCCATTAGTACAGACCCCCAGGACAGACCCCCCTCCATTAGTACAGACCCCCAGGACAGACCCCCTCCATTAGTACAGACCCCCCCTCCATTAGTACAGACCCCCCAGGACAGACCCCCCCTCCATTACTACAGACCCCCAGGACAGACCCCCTCTCCATTACTACAGACCCCCAGGACAGACCCCCCTCCATTACTACAGACCCCCCTCCATTACTACAGACCCCCCAGGACAGACCCCCCTCCATTATTAGAGACCCCCCAGGACAGACCCCCCCTCCATTACTACAGACCCCCCCTCCATTAGTACAGACCCCCCTCTATTACTACAGACCCCCCAGGACAGACCCCCCTCCATTACTACAGACCCCCCAGGACAGACCCTCCCTCCATTACTACAAACCCCCCAGGACAGACCCCCCCTCCATTACTACAGACCCCCCAGGACAGACCCCCCCTCCATTACTACAGACCCCCCAGGACAGACCCCCCTCCATTACTACAGACCCCCCAGGACAGACCCTCCCTCCATTACTACAGACCCCCCAGGACAGACCCCCCCCATTACTACAGACCCCCCAGGACAGACCCCCCTCCATTACTACAGACCCCCCAGGACAGACCCCCCCTCCATTACTACAGACCCCCCCTCCATTACTACAGACCCCCCAGGACAGACCCCCCTCCATTACTACAGACCCCCCAGGACAGACCCTCCCTCCATTACTACAGACCCCCCCTCCATTACTACAGACCCCCCAGGACAGACCCCCCCTCCATTACTACAGACCCCCCAGGACAGACCCCCCTCCATTTCTACAGACCCCCCAGGACAGACCCCCCCTCCATTACTACAGACCCCCCCTCCATTAGTACAGACCCCCCCTCCATTACTACAGACCCCCCAGGACAGACCCCCCCTCCATTACTACAGACCCCCCCTCCATTAGTACAGATCCCCCTCCATTACTACAGACCCCCCAGGACAGACCCCCCCTCCATTACTACAGACCCCCCAGGACAGACCCCCCCCTCCATTACTACAGACCCCCCTCCATTACTACAGACCCCCCTTCCATTACTACAGACCCCCCCTCCATTACTACAGACCCCCCCTCCATTAGTACAGACCCCCCCTCCATTACTACAGACCCCCCAGGACAGACCCCCCTCCATTACTACAGACCCCCCAGGACAGACCCCCCCCTCCATTACTACAGACCCCCCCTCCATTACTACAGACCCCCCTCCATTACTACAGACCCCCCCTCCATTAGTACAGACCCCCCCTCAATTACTACAGACCCCCCTCCATTACTACAGACCCCCCAGGACAGACCCTCCCTCCATTACTACAGACCCCCCAGGACAGACCCCCCCCATTACTACAGACCCCCCAGGACAGACCCCCCTCCATTACTACAGACCCCCCAGGACAGACCCCCCCTCCATTACTACAGACCCCCCCTCCATTACTACAGACCCCCCAGGACAGACCCCCCTCCATTACTACAGACCCCCCAGGACAGACCCTCCCTCCATTACTACAGACCCCCCTCCATTACTACAGACCCCCCAGGACAGACCCTCCCTCCATTACTACAGACCCCCCTCCATTACTACAGACCCCCCAGGACAAACCCCCCCTCCATTACTACAGACCCCCCAGGACAGACCCCCCTCCATTACTACAGACCCCCCAGGACAGACCCCCCCTCCATTACTACAGACCCCCCCTCCATTAGTACAGACCCCCCCTCCATTACTACAGACCCCCCAGGACAGACCCCCCCTCCATTACTACAGACCCCCCCTCCATTAGTACAGACCCCCCCTCCATTACTACAGACCCCCCAGGACAGACCCCCCCTCCATTACTACAGACCCTCCAGGACAGACCCCCCCTCCATTACTACAGACCCCCCCTCCAGTACTACAGACCCCCCTTCCATTACTACAGACCCCCCAGGACAGACCCCCCCCTCCAGTACTACAGACCCCCCCCTCCATTACTACAGACCCCCCCTCCATTACTACAGACCCCCCAGGACAGACCCCCCCTCCATTACTACAGACCCCCCAGGACAGACCCCCCCTCCATTACTACAGACCCCCCCTTCATTACTATAGACCCCCCTCCATTAGTACAGACCCCCCCTCCATTAGTAATGACCCCCCAGGACAGACCCCCCCTCCAGTACTACAGACCCCCCTCCATTACTACAGACCCCCCAGGACAGACCCCCCCTCCATTACTACAGACCCCCCAGGACAGACCCCCCCTCCATTACTACAGACCCCCCCTTCATTACTATAGACCCCCCTCCATTAGTACAGACCCCCCCTCCATTAGTAATGACCCCCCAGGACAGACCCCCCCTCCATTACTACAGACCCCCCCTTCATTACTATAGACCCCCCTCCATTAGTACAGACCCCCCCTCCATTAGTAATGACCCCCCAGGGCAGACCCCCCTTCTCCATTAGTACAGACCCCCCCCCCTCCAGTACAGTACATAAAAACACCCGGGCGGCAGCTGGAGAGGAGAGGAGAGTGTGCAGCCGCGCCGCCCGGGTGGAGAACAGAACACTACACAAGCAGGCAGCAGGAGTGAGAGACAGAGAGGAAGAGAGGAAGAGAATGTGTCAGCACGGACCGCTCCCCCCCCCCCCCGTGCGCGACATCACTCACTGCACGGCTGGTCTCTCTCCACACAGAGACCAGCCGCTCTGCCTCCCTTCTCATCTCCGGCTTGAGCGGTTAATACAGCGGCGCCTTTCTTCTTAGAACACCGGCAGAGAGGCGCCGCTGGACACAAACAAGAGGAGGAGGAGGAGGGAGGGGAGCACTCTGGCGCTTCAGCGCCCCCACCTCTCTGGCGCTCGGGTGCACTGCACCCCGTGCACCCCGTCTAGGACCGGCCCTGTCTATAGTATGCCTGTAAAGTGGCACATTTTTCCCGTGTTTAGAACAGTACCACAGCAAATTGACATTTCTAAAGGAAAAACTGACTGTCCTCTCAGGTGACAGTTCCTTTATAACTGAGGGCGGGGCCACATGGTGATGTAACCGGGTGACCCCCCTGACGCTACGGGGAAGCCATAGGGATGTCCCCGTGTGTCAGAGGGGGGCAGGGTCACCTGGCAACGTCACCATGTGGCCCCGCCCCCCTCTGACACTACGGAGAAGCCATAGGGATGTCCCCGTGCGTCAGAGGGGGTGGATCACCTGGCGACATCACCGTGTGGCCCCCCCCCCCGGTTCGGTTCGCAGCAGAATTGTCCTACTTGGGACAAGTCCTTTATTAACCACTTCAGCCCCGGAAGGATTTACCCCCTTCCTGACCAGAGCACTTTTTACAATCTGGCACTGCGTTGCTTTAACTGCTAATTGCGCGGTCATGCAATGCTGTACCCAAACGAAATTTGCGTCCTTTTCTTCCCAGAAATAGAGCTTTCTTTTGATGGTATTTGATCACCTTTGCGGTTTTTATTTTTTGCGCTAGAAACGGAAAAAGACCGAAAATTTTGAAAAAAAATTATATTTTCTACTTTTTGTTATAAAAAAAATCCAATAAACTCAATTTTAGTCATACATTTAGGCCAAAATGTATTTGGCCACATGTCTTTGGTAAAAAAAAATGTCAATAAGCGTATACATTTTTTGGTTTGCGCAAAAGTTATAGCGTCTACAAACTAGGGTACATTTTCTGGAATTTACACAGCTTTTCGTTTATGACTGCCTATGTCATTTCTTGATGTGCTAAAATGGCAGGGCAGTACAAACCCCCCCAAAATGACCCCATTTTGGAAAGTAGACACCCCAAGGAAATTGCTGAGAGGCCTGTTGAGCCCATTAAATATTATTTTTTTTTTGCCTCAAGTGATTGAATAATGACAAAAAAAAAAAGAAATTACAAAAAGTTGTCACTAAATGATATATTGCTCACACAGGCCATGGGCATATGTGGAATTGCACCCCAAAATACATTCAGCTGCTTCTCCTGAGTACAGGGATACCACATGTGTGGGACTTTTTGGGAGCTTAGCCGCGTACGGGGCCCCGAAAACCAATCACCGCCTTCAGGATTTCTAAGGGCGTAAAGTTTTGATTTCACTCCTCACTACCTATCACAGTTTTGAAGGCCATAAAATGCCCAGATTTCACAACCCCCCCCCCCCAAATGACCCCATTTTGTAAAGTAGACACCCCAAGCTATTTGCTGAGAGGCATGTTGAGTCCATGGAATATTTTATATTTTGACACAAGTTGTGGGAAAGTGACACATTTTTTTTTTTTGCACAAAGTTGTCACTAAATGATATATTGCTCACACAGGCCATGGGCATATGTGGAATTGCACCCCAAAATACATTTAGCTGCTTCTCCTGAGTATGGGGATACCACATGTGTGGGACTTTTTGGGAGCCTAGCCGCGTACGGGACCCCCAAAACCAATCTCTGCCTTCAGGATTTCTAAGCGAGTAAATTTTTGATTTCACTCTTCACTGCCTATCACAGTTTCGGAGGCCGTGGAATGCCCAGGTGGCAAACCCCCCCCCCCCAAATGACCCCATTTTGGAAAGTAGACACATTTTGGAAAGTAGACACCCCAAGCTATTTGCTGAGAGGCATGGGGAGTATTTTGCAGCTCTCATTTGTTTTTGAATTTTTTTTTCTTTTTTCAATTTTCAAAACTTTGTGACAAAAAGTGAGGTCTGCAAAGTACTCACTATGGGGTGTCTACTTTCCAAAATAAGGTCGTTTGGGGGGGGGGGGTTGTCCACCTGGGCATTCCATGAAACTGTGATAGGCAATGAAGAGTGAAATCAAAAATTTACGCTCTTAGAAAGGCTGAAGGCGGTGCTTGGTTTTCAGGGTCCCGTACGCGGCTTGGCTCCCAGAAAGTCTCACACATGTGGTATCCCCATACTCAGGAGAAGCAACCGAATGTATTTTGGGGTGTAATTTCACATATTCGCATGGCATTTTTGAGCAATATATCATTTAGTGACAACTTTGTGCAAAAAACGAAAAATTGTCTTTTTCCCGCAACTTGTGTCACAATATAAAATATTCCATGGACTCGACATGCCTCTCAGCAAATAGCTTGGGGTGTCTACTTTCCAAAATGGGGTCATTTGGGGGGGGGGGGTTGAACTGTCCTGGCATTTTATGCACAACATTTAGAAGCTTATGTCACACATCACCGACTCTTCTAACCACTTGAAGACAAAGCCCTTTCTGACACTTTTTGTTTACATGAAAAATGTTTTTTTTTTTGCAAGAAAATTACTTTGAACCCCCAAACATTATATATATATATATTTTTAAAGCAAATGCCCCACAGATTAAAATGGTGGGTGTTTCATATTTTTTTTTTACACAGTATTTGCGCAGAGATTTTTCAAACTCATTTTTTTGGGAAAAAACACACTTTTTTAAATTGTAATGCACTAAAACACACTATATTGCCCAAATGTTTGATGCAATAAAAAAGATGATCTTAGGCTGAGTACATGAATACCAAACATGACATGCTTTAAAATTGCGCACAAACGTGCAGTGGCGACAAACTAAATACATTTTTAAAAGCCTTTAAAAGCCTTTACACGTTACCACTTTAGATTTACAGAGGAGGTCTGCTGCTAAAATTACTGCCCTCGATCTGACCTTCGTGGTGATACCTCACATGCATGGTGCAATTGCTGTTTACATTTGACGACAGACCGACGCTCGCGTTCGCCTTTGCATGAGAGCAGGGGGGGGACAGGGGTGCTTTTTTTTTTCTTTATTTTTTTTTTGCTTTTTTATCTTATTTTTAAACTGTTCCATTCATTTTTTTTTTTATCATTTTTATTGTTATCTCAGGGAATGTAAATTTCCCCTATGATAGCAATAGGTAGTGACAGGTACTCTTTTTTGAAAAAATTGGGGTCTATTAGACCCTAGATCTCTCCTCTGCCCTCAAAGCATCTGACCACACCAAGATTGGTGTGATAAAATGCCTTTCCAATTTCCCAATGGCGCTGTTTACATCCGGTGAAATCTAAGTCATCAAATGCTGGTAGCTTCCGGTTTCTTAGGCCATAGAGATATTTGGAGCCACTCTGGTCTCTGATCAGCTCTATGGTCAGCTGGCTGAATCACCGGCTGCATTCTCAGGTTCCCTGTTGGGACAGGAGAGCCAGAGAAAAACATGGAAGACGGTGGGGGGGGGCATTCCCTCCCACTGCTTGTAAAGCAGTCTAGAGGCTAATTAGCCGCTAGGATTGCTTTTACATGAAAGCCGACCGTTGGCTGAAAAGAATGATACCAAGATGATACCTAAACCTGCAGGCATCATTCTGGTATAACCACTCAAAGTCCAGCAACATACCAGTACGTTGCTGGTCCTTGTTGGGCATATATTGTAATCTTTTTTTTTCATGCAGCCTGTGGGCTGAACGAAAAAAGGGATTGATCAGTGGGTATGCCCACCATTAGAATAACTCCCTTCATCCACCCACTTCTAATGATGGGTATACATGCACCATTTATATATGCCGAAGCATGGGGGCATCCTCCCGCAAAAGGTAGGAGCAAATCGCGCCTCCGCCCCTGCTGCCCCCATGCTTCGGCATATATCAACTCCGCTGGAGTCACGGCTTTATATATCGTGGGAGCAAACGCTGTTGCTGTCAAGATAAATAAATCCGCGCTGCCCCAGACGCATATAAATATTACCAAGCAGCCCATTTGGGCAGGATGATCGATTGGAGCAGACATAGGGCATTCAAACTGTGGATAGACATAGAACAACATTCTAGCCCAATACCTTTGAGTAGAGCACCTTGGTGCTATGCAGCAGTACCCGTCCCTCTTAAAACACATCCTACTATAGGCCCTACACTGAGAATGGGATCTGGGCTCTGTCGGAACCCTAAATTTTCCACGACACAATCACCCTTGTTCCCAATACTGGGAAACCCTAGTTTCCCCCCAGGTTTGGAATTAGGGGCGTTTAAGAATTTAATAGAGAGGGGCTGTTTTCAGGCATCGCACTTTCTGGATCACGAGAATTGGCCCACGGTGGCCACATTGACGCACCCGGGGGGGCGGTACGAAATAAATCTTTGGCAGGCATTGCAGCTGCGTCATTTCCTCAGGTCTCTGGGACCACCGATAAATTATCAGCGTCAATTAACTTTATTTGAGTCATACTGTGATGGAAATGAACCCCTCCCTCGGACGATTTCAAAGATATATGCCTTGCTTAGCATGCCCTCAGAAGATTTTGTGATGCCAGGCTTTGGTAAATGGGAGAGAGATCTGGATAGGACCTTTAGCCCAGCTCAACGACAGAATATTATCTATCTTTCGTTGAACTCATCAATATGCACACGGATTCAGGAATCTAATTATAAATTACTGACACGATGGTACTACACCCCGGCAAGGTTAAGTAAACTCTCTCCAGAGGCCTCAGACCTTTGTTGGAGATGTAGAGAGGATCGGGGGACACTATTTCACATATTCTGGTCCTGCCCTAAGATTAGACAATACTGGTTAGAGGTCCAGAGGATATCTCAAAAGTTTACAGTTTTCCCAATATCAGACGATCCCGCATTTTTTCTGCTTCATTGTTCACAAATCCCCCGGCAGGCATATAAAAAATCTGTGTTATGTCACATGGTCAACGCAGCTAAAGCCTGTATTACTCTTAGCTGGAGGGACCCCAAACCTCCTTCTATTGCTCAGTGGCTAAATAGGGTAAGGAATATCGGGATTATGGAGGATCTTGTAATGTCAGCACAAGACAGAAAAAAGCAATACACTAGAACATGGGCAGACTGGGACCAATTTGTATACTCAGAAGAGGGAAGGAGACTAATGGGGAGTATGCCTGGGGAATGATGGGCTCTATTTTGGTGTGTTCTCGCTTTGTACGCCCGTCTCCTCTGGGAGCGGAGGACGACCCCTTCCCCCCCCCCCCCCCATTTTTTTTTTTAGCTTTATTTTTTTATTTTTTTATTTTTTATTTTTTTTTCCCCCCTTCTTCAGTTTTTGATTTGTTTCTTGGGTTCGTGGGGTTACTGATTTATTTACTTTGGTGGGTTTTTGGTAAAATATAAAAAGAAAGGGAGGAATTCTTTTTTCTTTTGAGTGGATATACACTTATAAGTATAAGTAAATGAAGACGTATATATACATGCCTATATAATTATGGATTATTAAGTTGGTACTAAATGTATGGCAGTTAAAAGCAATTGTGTATATGGAAAGTGATATGTTATTGTATTACCTGCCTCCTTTCGAATAAATAAAGAATATTAAAAAAAAAAAAAAATCCGCGCTGCAGATGAATAGCGTACCTGAAGACAAAAAAATGGTTAACAATAAAACACAGTAAACAGTAAAGTATAAAAAATTGCATACCTGAAAAGCAAACATGATAAAACATAACAACAATAAAACATTGCAGAATAGAATACAGTAAAAAAGAGCAGAACAATAGAGAGAGAATAGAGGAAGAGAGAACAATAAAACGACAACTAGTTTTTTGTTTTTTTTATATATATATATATATATATATATTTTTTTTTTTACACTTTTTTTTGTAACTGTAACTTTTGTAACTGTAACCGGTTCCAGGTTCGGGTCTCTCAAAATGCGATGGCATCTTAGGAGACTCTGTGAAAGTGTGCCTAGTCTGTGCAATGCTGTACCCTATGCTAATACTCAACTAGTGTATGGTAGCGTTCAAAACATTCACCAATGCAAAGACCAGGATTGTCAGGACAGGAGGGACAATAATAGCGGGTGTCACGCCTATATCCACGCTTGCTGCAGACACATCTTTTTTTGGGGGGGGGGTTAGTTGGATAGGGGTACTCGGCAGGACATAAAGAAAATGCCTCTCATGCAGCCGACTGCATTTGGTTGGTGATGTGAATGGGGGAAGTACGGGCGCTGCAGAAGTGGTGTTTTCCCAATTAGGATTGGCAAATGCAGCAGGAAGGGCATTATGGGCACAACGGGCCTGTGTTTGTCTTCTTGGTGGCAGCGGGACACTCCTTGTGCTTGCCACCTCACCAGCTTGAACTGCACTTATGGGACTCGCCACGTCACCAAGTGTTACTGCAGTGCTGGTTTGACTACGACCGGGGCGTACTAGGCCGCTAGTGCTTGCCAGTTCACCAAAACGCTACCAAAAAAACTGTTAGTGATCACAGGGATCAGGCCTGACTCTACGAACGCTGCAGTTATGCGTTTAGTGTTTTGTAAGTGACAGTGATCGATCGATACTGCACTTGGGTGGGCTGGGCCGGGCGGAGGGGCAAAATGCAGGTGCTAGCAGGTATCTGGGCTGATCCCGCTAACACTGCGTTTTTGGGAACCCTAAACTGCTGGGGACGCTAGTATAGATCTGATCGGATCAGATATTTATCCGTTCAGATACTATAACACTAAGGGAAGTGTATGCTGCGTGCGTGGGTGTTAGCGGTACTGGCGCTAACCTGACGCTGCCTAGGGCGAGGCAGACCCTATCTGACCCTAAAACCTAACTGATATCACCGCCGGGCGATCAGAGGGCTAAACCTTTATTAGGTAATAAACAGCGGGTGCCCTGACACTATAAAAAATAAACTAACTAACCAGCGTCACCCGTAACAGTTATACGGTGATCACTGGTGAAAGGGTTAACTAGGGGGCAATCAAGGGGTTAAAACCTTTATTAGGTAGAATATAGGGGTCCCCGACGCTATAAAACGCTGATGGCGAACCTATATATTCACCCCCCTAACTAGCATCACCAGTGACACTAATACAGCGATCAGAAAAATGATCGCTTAGTGACACTGGCGACGGCGGGTGATCAAGGGGTTAAAACTTTTTTTAGGGGGGTACCCTAGACCTAAAGGGGGCTACCACTAACTGCCCTACCACACTAACTGTCACAAACTGACACCAGTGCAGTAATCAGAAAAAAAAAAAACTGCTTGGTGTCACTGTGACGGGGGGGGGGGGGGGGGTAGGGGGTGATCAGGGGGTGAACAGGGTGTGATGGGGGGTGAAAAGTATGCCTGGCATGTTCTACTGTGTGTGTGTTGTGCACTCACATCAATGTCTTCTCTCCTCGGCGCCGGAACGAAAAGACCGGCTCGAGGAGAGATGACATCACTTCCTCCGTTTCTGTTTATATTACAGAAGCCGAGGAAGCATCGATGGCGAGGGGGGCCACGAATGAGTGGCCTCCCCCTCACCTTTTATCATCCCTGACGAGAATCCGACCGCCGCAGGCACCGGGGGGTCCGATCGGACCCCCTGCCCGCGGGTAGGCAAGGACTTATATATAAGTCCTTATGCCTTGCTGTGCCATTGTGCCAACGTACATTGTCGTGCGGCGGTCGGCAAGTGGTTAAAAAATAAAAAAATAAAATAGTGCCACGAAGTAAGTTCATGCCGCCCGACGGACCGAAAAAGAAAAGAAAAAGCCGCAACCGATCCGCCTCCATGGGAGGCTCCCACCGACTGACGCGTCTTCTCTGTGACAGCTCTTATATAACTAAGGGCGGGGCCACCCAATGACGTAACTTGGTGACCCGCCCCCTCTGATGCCATTGGGACTTCCCTATGGCTTTCCCGTGGTGTCAGAGGGGGCGGGGTCACCCGTTTATGTCACCGGGTGGCACCGCCCCCTCTGACGCCACAGGGAAGCCATGGGTAAGCCCCTGTGGCTTCAGAGGGGGCGGGGTCACCTGGTTACGTCACCGGGTTGCCCCGCCCTCAGTTATATAAGAGCTGTCACAGCGAAGACGCATCACTCGGCTGGAGCCTCCCATGGAGGTGGATTGGTTGCGGCTTTTTTTTCTTTTTTGGTCCATCGGGCGGCGTGAACATACTTCGTTGGACATTTTTATTCTTTAATAATGGACTTTTCCCAAGCTGTCTCTTTTTTACCCTTTTGACTCTTTTTTTGTGGAATGTTAGGGGTACATGTACCCCGTTACCAATTCACACAGGGGGAGGCTGGGATCTGGGGGTTCCCTTTGTTAAAGGGGGCTTCCAGATTCCGATAAGCCCCGCCCGCAGACCCCCAAAAGCACCGGGCAAGGGTTGTGGGGATGAGGCCCTTGTCCCCATCAACATGGGGACAAGGTGCTTTTGGGGGCTACCCCAAAGCACCATCCCCAGGTTGAGGGCATGTGACCTGGTGCGGTTCAGGAGGGGGGCCCTCTCTCGTCCCCCCTCTTTTCCAGCAGCCTGCCTGGTTGCATGCTCAGATAAGGGTCTGATACGCCATTTCTTTAAAATTTTGGTGCAGGGTTCCCCTTAATTTCCATATCAGACCCGAAGGGCCTGGTATGGATTTTAGAGGGACCCTACGCAATTTTTTAAAAATTTTGGTTCGGGGTTCCCCGTTATATACATACCAGACCCAAAGGGCCAGGTAATGGACTGGGGGGATCCCATGCTCTTTTTGTTCAATGATTTTTACCTGACAATTCATTATGGGGCGTACACACGGTCGGACTTTTCAGCTACAAAAGTCAGACAGCCTGTCCGACAGACTTCCGGCAGACTTTCGGCGGACTTGCGGCAGACTTTCTAACGAACGGACTTGCCTACACACGACCACACAAAAGTTCGACAGCCTAGTACGCGGTGACGTACACCAAGTCCGGCGAGACTATAAAACGGAAGTTCAATAGCCCGTACGACACCCTTTGGGCTCCTTCTGCTAATCTCGTGTTTATCTCGTGTTAGTAGAAGTTTGGTGAGAGACAATTCGCGCTTGTGAGACTCGTATTTTTCAGTTCGTTTTAACTGTTGTTCAGTCTGTGCTTGTGAGGTTTGTATCTGCTTTTCAGTGCATTTGGTCAGTTGGCATTGAGAAATCTTTGTTTTATTGTCCGCTCGTTCCTGATTTTCAGGTCGCTCTTCACAGGCCTTGCTGTTCTTCAGTGCGTTCTGTTTAGTGCGCTCTGACCAGCCGACCGTTTTGAAACCATGTTACCTGTACGTACTCGTCGTCGAGCTTGTGCATTGTATGTGTTTGGTGCTGTAGTTTATTCTTCAGACCAAGACCAGTCCATGAACAGGGCGAGGAGGAGTTCATGGACCAAGAATTGGTTGCTCCAGCGTGACCAGTTCTGTCACATGCCATTGCTCCGTGAGATCCGTGAGAATAATCCTGAGGATTTCAGGAACTTTCTCCGGATGACGGACCCCGTTTTTGACTGTTTGTTGGCTTTGCTGACCCCCTATATCAGCAGGCAGGATACCTGCATGAGGCAAGCCATCACTCCGGAGCAGAGGCTAGTTGCCACGTTGCGGTACTTGGCGACAGGGAGAAGCCTGCAGGACCTCAAGTTCTCGACAGGCATCTCCCCCCAGGCTCTGGGGATCATTATCCCAGAGACCTGTTCTGCCATCATCCAGGTCCTGCAGAAGGACTATATTAAGGTAAGATATTTTTCTTTTATTAGCATCACATGTTCTTTTATGTAATCTTTGATAATGTAATGTATTTTTTGCCTCAAACACTACTTACCATCATTGCAATATAGTGTGAATGTCCCCTTTTTATCCTCACACATGCTGGATTTTTTTCCTGTTCTTTTTTGTCATGCATGTATATTTTCCTTCAATAACCTCCCCAGCATGCAATGATGGGCACATATCCACCTAGTCTACTCATTTTGAATGTATTTTGTTTGAGTGTATTTAGTGTGCTTATAATTAGCAATTAGCTTGATTTCCCAACCCCCTCCCCCCCACCTAAACTCAATCCAAATAGTGTGCTTATAATTAGCAATTAGCTTGATTTCCCAACCCCCTCCCCCCCACCTAAACTCAATCCAAATAGTGTGCTTATAATTAGCAATTAGCTTGATTTCCCAACCCCCCCCCCCCCCCACCTAAACTCAATCCAAATAGTGTGCTTATAATTAGCAATTAGCTTGATTTCCCAACCCCCTCCCCCCCACCTAAACTCAATCCAAATAGTGTGCTTATAATTAGCAATTAGCTTGATTTCCCAACCCCCTCCCCCCCACCTAAACTCAATCCAAATAGTGTGCTTATAATTAGCAATTAGCTTGATTTCCCAACCCCCTCCCCCCCCACCCCCGTAAAAATTTGCTAGAATGTTCTGTGGTGTTGATTTGTATAAAGCAAATATATGTTGCACTTTGCCAAATGCATGTGCACTCTACAAGTGCATTTGTTCCAGTGCTTTAGTAAATGAGCAGAAGCTCTGCTGATTTCCATCATCAAATCATATGCAAGCCACAAAGTGTTTTCATTAATTGCCCTTGCATGTGATTGTGTACTCCTTGCAACATGACTGCCTTTTTACCTTACCTCATTTACTGTAAGCTGGGTAGCAACTGCACTTGCAGAGTGCGACAACTGCAGTCTTGTAGCCTTTTTAGTCCCTAAATCCCTGCGTGTCCTAAAAGTAATCTTTTTTAGGGATTTCACAACCCCCTAAAATGTAATCAATGTTCCATCAGAGGGGGTGAGCAATCTGATAAGTGTGCCTTTCCATATTATTTCTTCCCGAAGATTTAAATTATTTAATGTTATACTGATGCTGGGGAATAATGTTTTTAATTGTATAATTTTCTTGCAATGTTATCTTCCAAATTACTGATTTTTGTTTTCTTGTTTGATTCCCCAGTTTCCTTCAACGCCACAGGAATGGCAGACTGTGGCATCCCATTTTGCCACCCGTTGGGACTTTCCCAATTGTGGAGGGGCTATAGATGGGAAACATGTCCACATCGTGCCACCACCCCATTCGGGGTCATACTATTTTAATTATAAGGGGTTCCACAGTATTGTTTTAATGGCGGTGGTGTCGGCACACTATGAATTTTTATATGTGGACGTGGGGAAGAATGGCCGGATGTCGGATGGAGGAGTATTTGCCCAGACGGAGTTCCGCCAGCGTCTCCAGAGTGGTGGCCTGGGATTGCCACCTGATGCGGATAACGTGGAAGGACTCCCCTTTGTCTTCATTGCCGATGAAGCCTTCGCTCTGAGCAAGCACCTCATGAGGCCATTCCCCCAAAGTACCCTCACCCCGGAGAGGAGGGTTTTTAATTTCCGGCTGGCCAGAGCTAGAAGAGTGGTTGAGAATGCGTTTGGGATTCTGGCCAGCCGGTTCCGCCTGTTTCAAACCTCCATTAATTTGGCGGAATACAAACTTAATTTTATCATTTTATCGTGCTGCATCCTGCACAACTTT
The DNA here is from genome assembly GCA_037952835.1 of Lithobates septentrionalis. Taxonomy (NCBI): domain Eukaryota; kingdom Metazoa; phylum Chordata; class Amphibia; order Anura; family Ranidae; genus Lithobates; species Lithobates septentrionalis. The sequence continues at coordinate 1,619,586 of JBBDGP010001790.1, read as the reverse complement.
TTACACCAACATTCTCCAAATTATATGGTAACAGTTGGGCCTGAGGCCGGACTTATCGATGACAACCTTACGGGCCTGGATACTGTCCGTACTGGCTTGGCCCCCCAAAGTGCCCGTCAAGTTAGACAGCAATATGTTAATTATTTTATGGGTAGGGGGGCCATTGCAATGGGCCAGGATATCTAAATATTTTAAATAAAAAAAATCTTGATGAAATCTTGAATTATATTTATTGCTTGCCTTTCTTTTGGGCTTTCTCCTAGGTTATGGTCGAGCAGTTGTAGTGCCAACTGTATTTTCCTTTTAAATTTCTAAATAAGCTCCATTGCCACTGTAAACAACTTTTTTAAAATTATAACCAAACTGATACTGAGCATTGAAATAACAAACCACACATTTATTTAATTCCTAAGCAGATGTTTTTTATTAATCGTTGTTATGCATTCAGTTATGCATTTAGTATAAAATGTTCCTAGCCAAAAATATAATGATATCTTAATAATTTTGAAAAATATAATTATAGTTAAATATTTTTACATAATCAAAAATACAATTTTTTGGGCATTTTGATTTTAGCAAACAGGCTTTTTTTTATTTTTTTTTGTTTTTTAAAATCCTTTTTTTTTTTTTTTTTGGTTTTTTAAAATCCTTTTTTTTTTTTTGTCGATTTTTAAGGTATTTTCTCTAAACAGCCCTCCTTTTTTAAATGATGTTAAACAGCCATATAATTTCACCAAAAATAATAAAGAGAAGGCCCAGAATGGGGTCAGCAAACCAGGAAATGAAGGACATGATCGATGTTTTGGGGTTTCAAAAAGGGCATTTAGATTCGACCCAAAACATCAATCATGTCCTTCATTTCCTGCTGCATACGATCCAGCCGATTACGCATTTCATCGATCTCCCCATTCCAGGCCATTATTTGAGCAATTAGCCGTTAGGCACTGTCTGTGGTGAAATAGTTACTTGTTGGACCTAAAGTGGAATGAAACAAAAAAATGTGTTTAGAAATATGCACACATACATAGTTTACCTTACCATAAAGCTGGTGTCTCAGACACTGACCTGGTGGGGTGCCCATGTCGCCTAATTCCTGAACATCCTCGGGGGTGGCGCTGTTGCTTGACTCAAGCACAACCAGATCACCTAAAATAGAGTAGAAAAATTACATAAAAGAAAAGGCAGCCATGCATAGATTACCGTAAGCTGGTGTGTCAGACACTCACCTGGTGGGGTGCCCATGTCGACCACCTCTCCTTCCTCCACATCCTCAGTGGGGCTTGGGCTGATTTCCCAAGTATGTTCTTTTGCTTGGGGGGACTGTGTTCTTCTTGTTGGCTGAGTGATTTTTCCCCTATGTGAACCAAAAAATTAATATACTTAGCACACAGATATTTTAGTACATAGTAATTTTCAAACATTTGTAGTGAAGTGGTGTACAAATGTTCTGTTTGTGTAGAGTTCCTATTTTACCTAAATATTTAAATTTCTAAAGACATATCGGATAGATAGATATCTAGATATCAATATCTATAAATATAGTTACTAATCTTTTGATCTCTCTCTCTCTATATCTCTAACTAAATATAAATATCAAACAAAATGTAAAGAAAAAAAAAATATATAACTTAAAATATTCCAAAATATTTTTGAACATCTCTATATCTATCTATATCTATATATCTACATATCTACATCTACCTATATCTATCTATCTATCTATCTATCTATCTATCTATCTATCTATCTATCTATCTATCTATCTATCTATCTATCTATCTATCTATATATATATATATATATATACATATATACATATATATACATACACATATATACACATATATATATATATATATATATATATATATATATATATATATATATATATATACATATATATACATATATATATATATATAAATATATAAATATATATATATATATATATATATATTAATACATACATATATATATAGGTATATAGATATATCTATATAGAGATATATCTATATATATGTAACGAGGTTTATTAAAAGATCGTTTGAAACGATGAGCAAAAAAATCGTATAGGAATGAAAAGCACATGGAGCAGTATACAAGGTAATAAACACAAGAGAAAAACACGACAAGTACTAACTTTTTTCAGCACTTTACGGATCCGTCTGTACTGATCCGGCTCCCTGATTTTGAGGTCGGACCATCTTTTTCTAATTTGATCCTTGGAGCGCTGTACCCCAAAAGAAGCCTGCAAAGTCTTCACCACCTTCGACATTATTTTGGCTTTGCGCAAATTTGGCCGGGCGTACGGCCCATACTTCCCATCATAATCCTTTTTTTTAAGAATGGCCACCATTTCCACCATCTCTTTAAAGGACATATTGGAGGCCTTAAATCTAGGCCTCACAGATCTTGACGTTCCGGCCTCCGGGCTTTCTTCGCTACCTGAGGTAGTACGCACCTGATGTGTCTCCGCCATTATTCACCCCACTACGCGCCGTAAATAAAAATGGGCGGAGAACATGAGTTAAAATCGAACGTCAGGGGCGGGCGACGCAGGCGGAGTTTCACACATGCGTAGTGTATAAAGAGGGGCCTTGTGCACGTGTCGTACGTACGTTCTGTGCGTATAATTAGGGGGCAGAGAACATGAGTTAAAATCGAACGTCAGGGGCGGGCGACGCAGGCGGAGTTTCACACATGCGTAGTGTATAAAGAGGGGCCTTGTGCACGTGTCGTACGTACGTTCTGTGCGTAGAATTAGGGGGCAGAGAACATGAGTTAAAATCGAACGTCAGGGGCGGGCGACGCAGGCGGAGTTTCACACATGCGTAGTGTATAAAGAGGGGCCTTGTGCACGTGTCGTACGTACGTTCTGTGCGTAGAATTAGGGGGCGGAGAACATGAGTTAAAATCGAACGTCAGGGGCGGGCGACGCAGGCGGAGTTTCACACATGCGTAGTGTATAAAGAGGGGCCTTGTGCACGTGTCGTACGTACGTTCTGTGCGTAGGTGAAAGTGGACCGGGACGCTACTAAACGAAGGTAATTTTAACTTTATATTTTTTTTTATGGTCATGACTTTGTAGCAAGCGGCCTATATGGCTTGACAGATTGATGAGGCCTACATAGGGAGAAGATGATGAGGGTTTAGCAGAAACCTAATAAGTGTTTTTTGTCTTGTGACTTTATCTTTTCCAGATATTATGAATCCCCTCTTTAAGGATCCCGAGTTCCTTACAGCTTTTATTTTGAAATATCGAGAGATGAGGAATTTGTGGGAGGTGAAACACCCTCAGTATTATGCAAAGCATGTGAGGAAGTCAACGCTGGAGAGACTTCTGTCCTTTGTCCAGGCGACCATCCCGGAAGCAACAATGGAGACATTGCTCCAGAAAATTGGGGTCTTGAGGAATATGTATAAGAGGGAGCATAAGAAGATCCAGGAATCAATGAGATCAGGAGCATCAGCAGATGATGTTTATGTACCCAGGCTGTGGTACTACAATCAACTCCGTTTTCTTGATGACCGGACTGAAGCCAGGGCATCACTTTCAACCCTTCCCTCCACCCTTCCCTCCACCCTTCCCTCCACCCTTCCCTCCACCCCAGCAGAGGCTGATGAGGAGCAAGCTGGGTCTTCCATCCTGGATGAACCGGATATGACCATCTGGAGTCAGGTAAATTAGTTTAAACAATATTTACTGTACTAATATTAATGAGGTTAACTGGATGTTATAATTGTCTCAAAGATTTTTGCCATCAAAATTGTGTATACATATCAATTGACAGGAGTGGCTAAATATGTTTGGCACCTGCTAGAAAAAATTAGGGTGTCTGATTAGACTCTTTTATTAAAGAGATGTATTCACATTGAATTTGCTAGTCATGAGAAGCAAATTGTGTGTCATTGATGAACCCCAAAAAAACCCCTAAAACTATGTCCTTTTTTTATACACAGGATGAGTCCATCCAGGAGGAATGTGTGGAAAGTGGCAGGCAGGAGGAGACCGGGCCCATGGACAGCCTGGAGGAGGCCGGATTCACCATCATCCTGGAGGAGGCTGGGCCCAGTGTCAGGCAGGAGGTGGCTGGTCCCAGTGAGGTGGCTGGGCCAAGTGAGGTGGCTGGTCCCAGTGAGGTGGCTGGGCCCAGTAGGAGCATGACCCAATCCCAAGTGCCTCCCCTCCGCCTTCCCAAAAAAAGGGCCAGGAAGGGGACGGTCACACAGGAGGCATCCCTGTGCCTCATGCAAGAGGCCACCCGTTTTTTGAGGAGCCCCCCCGAAGCGGAAGAGCCCTATGGCTGCTACTTAGCCAGCAGGCTTCTTCAAATGGATTGGGAGCAGCGCCTCATTTGCGAGCGCCTATTTGGGGAAACAATCCAGAAGGGGCTGCAGGGCACGCTAACCCGAAACACCCAACTACATGAGGCAGCCCCCCCTCCTCCTCCTCCTCCTCCTCCTCCTCCTGCCACAACTGAAACACCACAGCCACAGCCTCCAAAGAAGGCTACAGGGAAGGCTGCAGGGAAGGCTGCAGGGCAGCGTGGAGGAAAGGCTGCAGGGAAGAGAAGAAAGTGATGACCTGGGTTCAGTCTGGTCTGACAGAAGACGCAGGCTGTTGTAGTACCACAGTCTGGGGACATCTATATCATCTGCTGGTGCTGTTGATCTCTGGGATTCTTGGACCAGATTGTGCTCCCTCTTATATGGACTCCTCAAGATCCCAATTTTCTTGTACAATGACTTTTTCCAGCGTTGACTTCCTCTTTATTTTATTTTGACCATGAATAAATGGATCTTTTTTGAGTTTAGGAAAAGACTTTATGTGTTTTCTTTTAAATCATTGATTTTACACACAATGTTAAATTAACAAGGGACAACAATCTCATTGAGTTTGCAAAAACACACCAAAAATACATAAATAATGTTAATAATGTTCGAGTGGTAAGTCTTGAAAAAAAAAAAAGATACATAACCAAAAATGGTGCTTTGGGTTAACTTTATCTAAAAAAAAAAAAAAAAAACTAGAAAAACAAAACTATAATAATGGGTTCTTTGTGGTAACTTTACAAACCTAAAAAAAAAATAAATAAAAAAAAAATAATACAAATGGTTTCTTTGTGGTAACTTTACAAACACAAAAAAAATAAAAAAACAAATATAGAGATAAACATATAAAAAAGTTCAACAACAATCATAAAATAAATATCTTGAAAAAAATTACACGAAAATATGACTCCACACAAAAAAATAAAAAAAAAAGGGTAAAAAGTATTATTAGTATGGAAACATTGTTTTTAAAAAGCATACTATATCATTCATGAGATCAAAGAGAAAAAGAATCCAGAAATCAGTTTGGGAGAACTCTGTTTGAATATGAACAGCAAAACACCTTCGTTCTTTATAGCTTTTGCTTATGAGCATGCGTTGTTTTTTTGTCCGTCGGACTAGCATACAGACGAGCGGACTTCGGGGTTCGTCGTAGTTACGACGTAAAGATTTGAAGCATGTTTCAAATCTAAAGTCCGTCGGATTTGAGGCTAAAAAAGTCAGTTGAAAGTCCGGAGAAGCCCACACACGATCGGATTACCAGCCAGCTTTAGTCCGTCAGCGTCCGTTGGACTTTTGTAGACGAAAAGTCCGACCGTGTGTACGCGGCATTACAGCTGCGATCAGTTTTACACGACAATTTTTCCTTTAGTAATGTCATTTTGCTGTGTTACTGTTCTAAACACGGGAAAAATGTGCCGCTGTACAGGCATACTATAGACACCCCCCAGGCACAATATTTAAAGGAATATTTAATTTTTATTGTTTCACTTTAGGAATTAAAAAAATCTTTTTTTTTTTTTAAAAATTGCATTGATACATGTCCTCTGGGGCAGGACCCAGGTCCCCATACACTTTTTATGACAATAACTTACATATAAGCCTTTAAAATTAGCACTTTTGATTTTTCATGTTAATGTCCCATAGACTTTAACGGTTTTCCAGCCGCTTTCGAACTTGCCGCGAACATTGCATATTGTTTGCTGTTCGGCAAACAGGCAAAAAACTTACGTTCAACTCGAACATCGGGCTCATCCTTACAGGTAAGCTGTAGATGCAGGACTGCAGTACTGGAGCTACACAGGCTGGAAGCAGAAAGACTGGAGCAGAGTCAGACAAGCCGGGTCATACACGGAGGATCAGTCAATCATAAACAGCAGACAGAGAATGCTCAGAGTTCAAGCTGGGTTTGGCAGCAGGAAATTAGGCAGACAGGCAGCAATAATCAGGGTCAAGGTAAGCCAAAGGTCAGGATTGGAGACAACAGTGTGGTCAGAAATTCAGGTCAAATACTGGATCAGATACAGGCACAGGATCGGAACACAGGGTAAAACAGACAAATGGCCTGTCTTTATATAGGCCATTTGGCGGCAGCATTAATGGCTAACGTGTGCGTGTGTTTTTGTGCACATGCGCATAGGCTTTAGCCTATGCCCGGCAGGACGGTTACCTGCTAATGCACGTCTGCGCATGCAAGAAAGGTGTAAAACTAAGTTTATCATTCAGACCGTTTTTTTAATACTCTTTAAGGCATATATCCATCTACATTCATGTTGTAGGATAATTTGATCAAATTAACATCCTCATGGATGAGAATGGATGTGCTCGAGCGCAAAGAATTTCAAACCGTCAAAATTGTAGTCATGCTGTAGAGCGAAGTGGTGAGCCACCATTTGTATCACTGACGTGGTCACGTATTCGTTCCCATAGTCAGCGTTTGGTCTTTCCAGCTTGTAGAATGCATGTGATAAGCAGAATCATAAAATAAACCGCGCCAATTGTCTGGCAAGAAACAAAATGTTGAGCTGAAAATCTTCTGCTGTTGGATAAGATTTGAGAGGGCTTGTCTGCTATGTACTTTCAATTTTCACGGTCACCACAGAGGTAAGTCCCTAGAGGGAGTTTAGTGCATGGATCTCTCCTACCGCCTGCCATATAGGGTTTAGAGCAGTGATGGCACCCCAGATGTTTTGGAACTACATTTCTCATGATGCTCAACTACACTGCAGAGTGCATGAGCATCATGGGAAATATAGTTCCAAAACATTTGGGGCGCCAAGGTTCGCCATCACTGGTCTAGAGGTAACCATATCCTTGATAGATTGGTTCCGTTTGTAGGTAATACTCTGTCTTGTGTCAACAAATTCACGCAATACATCGTCCTCACTGAGGATATGCCAGTGTCTACCAAAAATGTAGCGTGGGCTACCCTTAGCTTTATGGTAAGCCCATTTTAATGTTTTCTGGCTATAACCTCTTTTAAGAAAAGTTAAAGTAGGTTCCCTGCTTCTCTATCAAACACATAAGGTTGCATGCAATTTCTACGGATCCTTTAGTATTGTCCCATAGGGATCCCTTGTATTATGTGTTTTGGGTGATTGCTATGTGCATGCAGGAAGGCATTTGTCGCTGTGAGTTTGCGATACAGAGCTATTGCTAGGGAGTTATTTGGTCCCTTGGTACATTAGCAAGTCGAGAAAATAGACTTGCTGAGAACCAAAGGAGAAAGTAAATTGCAGATTAGAGGTGTTAATATTAAGCCTATCGATAAATTCCTGCAAGAGGGCAGTAGACTCCGACCATAGGACAAAAATATCGTCAATATACCTCCGCAATATTTCAACATGGCGGAGGTATCGTGACATATCATCAGAGGAAAAAATCCAATGTTCCTATCCCCCCAGGTACAGTTTGGCATACTATGGGGCACATAGAGTCCTCCTCGCAACCCCCTGCACCTGGAGGTAGTGGGAGCCATTGAAAACAAAAATATTGTGATTAAGAATAAATTATAACAGGTCTACAATGAAATGATTATAACCACATTGTTGAATGCCCCTTTCATTAGTGAAGCTCCCTATGATCTTTATATCGGTATGGTGTGGGATATTAGAATAGAGGGCCTCCACATCAATCGATGCTAGGATACAACTTGGTGGGATCTCAACTCCATCAAGGGTCAGAAGTATATGCATTGTGTCCCTTAGGTAAGAGGGTAGGGACTCAACATGAGGTCTTAGATAGTCGTCAACCAAAGTACTAGCATTTTGGATAATGCTGTTAATGCCTGACACAATAGGTCATCCAGGTGGGTCATTTAAACACTTGTGCACTTTTAAAAGTGCATAAAAAGTGAGGGTGAGGGGTTCCCCAATCCTAAGGAAGTCTTGTAAGTCTTTGGTGATGTTGCCTAGTTTAACATGTTCATCAATCAGATGACAAAAATTCCCTTTTAAATCTCTCAAGAGATAATTTAATTTCATGTGTCTTTTGTTGGTACCAGTAAAGTCCCCTTCATAGTGCCCCTATTGGGAAACCTTCTACAATTTAGCCATTTTTGGGATGTGACACTGCCTGTCAAGCTTGCCCAATAAAGACAATGGGACTGTTCTGCAACCACAAGCTTGCTTGGCTCATGGTTGCTGCATATGGTTATGTATATGCATATGGTTACTGTTATATGCAAACTGTTTGGCAAAAACAATAACTAAATGCATGAAAAAATAGACATTTAGAAGGTGGCAGGATTGCCTCCTTAATGTCTGAAAGCTGCTGCTCTACTGTACTCACTCCCATATTGGGAAAAATAATTCAAGGGATGCAAATGAACTGTATTAGGAGGGTACAGTATAGGGGAGTGGACAGTACAGGAAGGAAAGAGAAAAAGAGAGAAAGAAAGAGAGAAAGAAAGATGGAAGGAAAGAAAGAAAGAGAAAGAAAGATGGTTGGAAAGAAAGAAAGAAAGAAAGAGAAAGAAAGATGGATGAAAGGAAAGAAAGAAAGAAAGAAAGAGAAAGAAAGATGGATGAAAGGAAAGAAAGAAAGAGAAAGAAAGATGGATGAAAGAAAGAGAAAGAAAGAAAGAAAGAAAGAAAGAAAGAAAGAAAGAAAGAAAGAAAGAAAGAAAGAAAAAGAAAGAAAGAAAGAAAGAAAGAAAGAAAGAAAGAAAGAAAGAAAGAAAGAAAGAGAAAGAGAAAGAAAGATGGATGGAAGGAAAGAAAGAAAAAAGAAAGAAAGAAAGAAAGAAAGAAAGAAAGAAAGAAAGAAAGAAAGAAAGAAAGAAAGAAAGAAAGAAAGAAAGAAAGATGAAAGGAAAGAAAGAAAGAGAAAGAAAGATGGATGGAAGGAAAGAAAGAAAGAGAAAGAAAGAAAGAAAGAAAGAAAGAAAGAAAGAAAGAAAGAAAGAAAGAAAGAAAGAAAGAAAGAAAGAAAGAAAGAAAGAGAAAGAAAAAAAAAAGAAAGAAAGAAAGAAAGAAAGAAAGAAAGAAAGAAAGAAAGAAAGAAAGAAAGAAAGAAAGAAAAAGAGAGTGGGATGGAAGGAAAGAAAGAAAGAAAGAAAGAAAGAAAGAAAGAAAGAAAGAAAAAAAGAAAAAGAAAGAAAGAAAAAGAAAGAAAGAAAGAAAGAAAGAGAAAGAAAGATGGATGGAAAGAAAGAAAGAAAGAAAGAAAGAAAGAAAGAGAAGGGGGTGGAGACGGAAGGGAAGGAAGAGCATCCCCTACATCAGTTTACTCACTGGGAGGCAGGAGGGAATGGATGGATGGATGGATCAGACTCCACTTTTCCTTTTCTGTTTGCTGGGCTTCAGCTTGAATCTTCCCGCCCACACATCCCCTTCTCTGAGGCAGAACAGAGAACACTGCCGAGTAGAGTGGGCGGGGCAGACACAGGAGGAGGGGGCGGGAGGAGGAGGAGCAGAAGCTCTCTCTCCTCTTCTGTCTGGCTGTGCGGGCAGCAGGGGGAGGGGGGAGATCTGTCAGAACAGGCTCTACTGAGCGGCTCTCCCTATCTGTGATCCGGAGATGTAGGTGAGCTCAGATCACATGTCTCACTCGCAGAATGTATCTCTCCCTGTAGCAGAGTGAGGAGACTCAGGACTGTGTGATGGCGGAGATCTCTGCTGCTGGAAGAGGCGGCTCTCTAATTAGGTAAACTAGCCAGCTGTGCGAGGCCCCTATGACTGCGAGGCCTGAGGCCACCGCCTATTTCGCCTAATTAGAGAGCCGCCTCTGCCTAGCTTTAAGTGTTACTAAACCCAGGACCCTTAATTTACTATATCTGGTCTCCCACAGTACACAGAACATAGAAATGCAATAATTTATTAAATATAAACTGCTAAATACCTTTTCTCAGTAGCAGTTAGAGCAGTCTTGTGACTTTTATAGTGTCTGGTTAAAGCATGTAGCAGGAGTTTTCATTCTCTCCTGATTGTCCTATGAGGCTGCAGGACCCCTAACCCTCTATCTGGACAGTGCTGATTGGCCCTGTGCTGATCACATGCACCCTGCTATAAAAAAAAAATCTCTTTAGCAATACACACCAAACTGAGCATGCGCAGCTTGCCCCAAGGCTCTGTACTATTAGAATATGGATTGGGGACAGTAAAAGAAGGGGGTCAGAGAAGACAGCATTAAACAGCATTTGGTCATAATATTTTACACCAATTTGGAACCAGTAAACCAAGAAAATGTTCCGTGTAGAAGGGATGATCCCAGCACATGGGTACAGACTTGTTGGCAAACTTTGGGTGCTTACAGGCTCTAGGAAAACAAACACAACATGGACAATGCCAATTTTGCCATCCTTATGCCTGCTTAACTATATAGACATGGTGCTGGAACAGGTAGGCAACCTGTCAAGTGTCTGGTAGAGGTAATATTGAGTAAAATTGATCCAGTAAAAGGGATAGAGATGAACCACGGGGGCGACCAAGTATTAGTGAGTATAGATTTCGGGTGGATCCTTTGAACAACCAAGTATTAGTGAGTATAGATTTATTTTCTGGCTGCAGAAAGATATAACCTGTCTGGTTTTTCGTGTGTATAATGCAGGCAATGAAGGCACAGCCACAGGCAGCAGGAACAGGCAATGGGGATTTGCAAGGAATACTTATAAGCTACTGATGGCTTTTAACTCACATCAATTTGCGTGTAACATCTGCTAAGTTTCCAACTTTGTTCTGAATTATCAACACTGAAAAAAATTCCACATCCTAGAATGACAAACAGAAGCTGAGCAAGAAGCTGTAGTCTGGTTTTAAGCCTTCTGTGGTATTCCCGCTGAGAAGGAAAAAAAGTGATAATGGAACCAAGTGTGTGTTATGTTACGGGAAAAGTTATTGTGCTTTGAAGATTGCAGTTGTTGAGAAAAGCAAGGATTTGTGAGACACCGTCCTTTTTATTCTGTAAAATCAACATAGAAAGTGCAAGTTCCCAAAGAAGTGTTCATTTTCATTTAACTGACCCAACAACTAGTAGCAAGCCACAATCTAATTGGCTCCTGTGAATAATTGCAATCTGTATGTTGTGATTCATATTTCAAACTGTCAGTCTTGCACATATGCTAAACATCAGAAACATACCCTTGCCCTTCTATGTGCTCCTTGCTGCAAAGGCTAGTTAAAGGGTTGGGGTGGTTGCCATTTGTTTGTTTACATAGGCTAAATATGCCAATGCCTTTTGCCAATTATTAGTACCAGTGTTAGAATGCTAAATGAATTGAAGGTACGATAAACTTAAAATATAAAGTTACTAGATTATTTAAACTAAGATATTATAAATCTATATAAAAATAAAATAAAATTTTAAAATAAAATAAAATTAAAATAAATGTGAACTGAAGCCCTTGTTGCAGAGAATAAGATCAAATCTGAATATCAGAGGGGTCCCTGTAGGCCCCACAGAATATAAGTTTTCAGCTTATGCGGACAATGTCCTTTTCCACATTGTGAACCCCACTCTCTCACTGCCTAACTTCGTGGAGGAACTATCAGCCTATAACCAAGTCTCCAGTTTCCGGATTAATCACACCAAATCGGAAATTCTGCCCTTCACTGTGCCTTCAGAGATGGCCTCCGCCCTAAAGGGGTCATTCCTCTTTACCTGAGCATCTTCCTCCATGCGATACCTTGGCATACACCTCACAGACAACCTAGATACCCTATCCACATTAAATTATATCCCTCTACTTAAAAAAATATAATGGGATAAGGAGACTTTTACATGGGTGGGCCGCACAAACATCATTAAAATTACAATATTTCCCCGTGTACTGTTTCTCCTGCAGATGGTGCCGGTCCCTCTACCTTTTAAAGGAGCTTCATAGCTTTTAAAGGAGCTTCATAGCCTTTTCATTCGGTTTGTATGGAGAGGTAAGAGACAACGACTAGCCGTGGCGATACTGCAGCGGTACTGGGGGTCTGGGCCTTCCTAACATTTCCCAATACTATCAGGCAAATGTACTACAGTGTATTCTAAACTGGAGGTTTCACACAAGCTCTAAACTGTGGGTGCAGATGGAAAAGGTCATTGCGGGTCAAAACCTGGCGTACGCTCCCTGGGTTCCAAAGGAGGCCAGGGGCCTTTTGAAGTGGGTATCCATTAACTGCCCACACCCTGAAGGCTTGGGATAGAATGAACAAGGCCTTTGCCCTGGCCCCCCCAACCTCACCATTGGCCCCGGAGGGTGGCTTCCCCTGGTCCCCCCCCCCCCCCCGGTGAGCAGCTGTCCTCTCTTGGTACTTGGGTGAAGGACGGCATATGCAGCTTAACGTGCATTGTGCAGGGACACACTTTGGTTCCACTTACCACCGTTATGGAATGCTATGGCAGTTTTCCCTTTGATTTCTGGAGACACCACCAGCTTGCTAACTTTGTTAGTTGCAGCATCATGAATCGCAGATTATAACTACCCTTACAGATTTTGAAAGCCTATGGGCGAACAAGAACCTCTGCTACACATGATTTCTGCGCTTTACAAATTACTAGAAGTGGCCAAGCCTAGCCCTAAACCAATTTACATTAGAGAATGGAAAAGAGATCTCCCGTGTGAGTTTACTAATGAACAATTGAACCACCTATATTGTCTAACACACTCAAGCTCAGTGGAGTCAAAGACTCAGGAGAATAATTATAAAATACTTTCATGGTGGTATCGGGTGCCTGTGACCCTGGCCAGGATCTATCCTTCGGCCTCAGATTTGTGCTGCAGGGGCTGTGGACAGAGAGGAATGCTTCGCCACATATGGTGGGAATGTCCTATACTGAAACCCTTTTAGTCTATGGTCAGTAAGCATACTTCTGATGGTCTCGGTGTGGATTTTCCTGACTTACCGAGGCACTTCCTTCTTCACATTCCCCCATGCCTCTATCACATTATAAACGTAGTGCTCTCCCCCGCCTTCTCAATGTGGCTAGGTGCCTAATCCCAATTTATAGGAAAAGTTTGCGCATAACGAGTGAGTCGGAATGGGTAGGGAAGGTGGGGGAGATCATGGATGTGGAGTGGCTGGCCACCTGTAGGGGTAAATAGAAAAGAAAAATTACCGGGCTAACACAAAAAATTTATATATAGCAGCAGTTCTAAAATTGTGGGATATACACAATCAAATAGGATAGTGGGTAAATAGGAACCACGCTGCAAACAAGTATATTATAAATAGATCTCTGAGGGATCAACATAAATATTAAAAGAAAAAACACTAAACACAACCCATGTGAAAATAAAACAATATGAAATATCACATCAGTGAAATAATCCAGATGACGTCTTTCTAAGATGAAACGTACGCCGGAAGGTTGATGCGCTGACGTCATCGCTGTGTGTCTCGTCTTGAACGGGTGTTCGCTGGCCGTCCGGCTGCTGCATTTTTAACCTTTGCTTTTATACTCTGCTCTTTACGTAAGTGCAATAATCTATTTAATAAATTGTTTATACTCACTGATTTGCGCTATGGAGAGCCGTGTTTTCAATCTTTTTGGGTCCTCCCTGCTGCCTGTATACTGATCCTGTGGATGGAGCAACCCTGATCTGCCTGGTTTGCCTGGCTATCCTGGTCCTCCTCCCCCCATATTGACGATCATATTAGGACATAAATACAATTGTGTGCCTGTTTTTTTTACAAGGTGTTTCACAGCTTGCCGTTGGTAAGCATTCAGTTTACCTGGTGGTGGATTTTTTCACATGGTGTCACTGGAAGGATTTATTAGCTTCATTGCACTCTATTGGACATCTTTTGAATTTATATTTGGACTTTATTATTTCACTGATGTGATATTTCATATTGTTTTATTTTCACATGGGTTGTGTTCAGTGTTTTTTCTTTTAATATTTATGTTGATCCCTCAGAGATCTATTTATAATATACTTGTTTGCAGTGCGGTTCCTATTTACCCACCTGTAGGGGTACCCAGTAAAGATTTGACTTCACTTGGGCACCTTGAAAAGAGCACATTTCTGGAATGTTCTCAGTCTCATCCAGCTTGGACATGGCCTTGCTAGAATTGGCTGACACCAAATTTAAACAATTAGCCCTGGCGAGCTGGAACCCAACGGGTGATGGTCCTTTGGTTACAGAGTCTAATCGGCCATGGAACCAGGGGTGAGCATAGTGAACAAAGTGTTCACACTGAGTGAACAATAAGCTGGTTCCTTATTATTTCTGGTTATTGGCATTACAAGTTTAACGAATATGTAATGAGTTCTGTGTCGATTAGGATACTGTTTGATATTAACAGCGCCCTCCTGCCACTTTCCTTTTGGGGATTGTCCAGGTCAAAGGTGGCCCCTATTGGTTTATTAGTTTAAAATAGAGTCAATATTGCTCACTGGTTAACAATATTGTCTTTCAAGGATGCGGAAGATGATGATTATTTTAGTTATTTCTCTATGTTTTATTTCTTCTTCTTTGTTTATTTCTGATCTTTTTTGTATAACACTTTAAAATAATTATATATCAAAAAAACAAAAAAAAACAAAAAAACAAACAAATGTGAAAATAAACTTAAAGTACATACATATTAACCCAATAGCCAAAATCGTATGTAAGCATTAAAGGAGTTCTATGACACAGCATATATTCTGACTCCAACTGTTGTATTGCTGACTTATCCCTTGCTGAGACCTTTATGTCTGGCCTGTCTTTATCAGATAGCTGAACTCACCAAATATCTTTTCATATCCACAAAGATCTTTATTAAATGCAGTGGGTAGAGCAGACAACAGGATGTGGCAGATAATTGAAAATATGGTATTTGGAGGTCAAAACATGGTAATGGTTTCCCGAATGCAAGCAAATTACAATGAGGCCTAAAGACAAGTGACCATCTTTATCCCAACAAGACATTGTGAAAAAGAAACACATCACAAAAATGGGAGGGAACACAAAAAAAGATGGTGCAATAACGAAAATAACCACAAGATGTCAGTATATTAATAAACTATACAGAGGCCAAATAAACAATGGCTTAAGGAAATTAACCATATAATTTCTCAATTCACAGTAATATGAACATTAACCATGACTATGCATTATATAATATCTTCACACAACAAGTGTAACAGTACAGCATACACTTACATTTTATAACATAATCTCTATAATAACAATATAAGCAATTTCTCTTTTTCACAATCCAATATAGGCTTATTTTATAAATCTCTATCATGTTGCGAGTGCTGCCTGCCTGCTGGCTATCTCTTTCCACAACTTCCTGGATTCCCTGCATGCTTTGTAGCTTATTCTGTGCTGTTTCTTTTTTCATTTCTAAGGACTACATATCTCATGGGACATTGCTGCCTGCAAGCAGTAATTCCAGTACTGACTCCACCTCCTGAAACTCCTCCTTTCAGCAGCTTTGTAGTTCTGAAGGCAGGTTCTGTGAAATATTTGATACAGCAGTGCCTACGAACAGGGCATAGTGAAAAAGTGCCATAGAGTTCAAGGAAGTAAATGTGTGGGGATCTTCACAAAGTAAGTTTACAAATTTCAAGATCATTCAGATTAATAAGAGAAGGCTAGAAATAATTAAAATACAATGTAGAAATAAATATATGATTTTAAACTTTCACCATAGATAAACTTTAAAGTGGATTGCTAGCAGATGGATATTTAAGTAGAAGAATCTCTGTATATCTCTTTAGCCATAAAATCTTTCTCTGCCTGTTGACAGTAATATATGCACAGCTTAGTCTACAATTTTACAGATGCTAGGAGTAAATACGAGATGCTAGGATGAATGAGTCCTTGAGTACAAATGCAGGATTTATGTCAGCCTGGCCAATCAAGGCAGCTGAAGACTGCTGCAGAAAAAAGATGGGGAGAATATAAAAGTATTGGAGCAAGAAGAGAGATCACAGCGGGGGGGGGGGGGGGGGGACCTTAAAAGATAAGAGAGGCAAGAAAGACCATCCTCTTTATCTTGACCTCCACCAAGTAAATGATAGCTATATTTGTTTATTTAAACGTGTCATAATATAAATACGTTGGCTACCATTCTTTACCCTTTTCTAAAAAAATTCTAGTTACCTGGCTATTGTGTTTAAAATGCTTTGATCCCCAACCTAGGTCAGGTATGCATATAAGAGAAGTCAGAAGTTATTTTTAGGGATGGACAGATACCAGTATTTTAATTGGTTCCCGTCTGTCCTATAACAAGATGATACCTCTCATCGATCCGGTTGGACATCATATAATGTCCTTCCGGATCACGTCCCAGGGGGGGCCACGCAGCACCATGACCTGTCCCCTGGCTGTGTACGATGACTGATCACTGTACTGGCCCGCTGCCAGTACCATGTGACCGCTGTAACCAATCACAGCAGGTCACATGATGGTTGTAAACAATGGATGGCTTTTATCCTTTTTATCCTTCCATTATATATAATTGTGTTGTTAGCTGTGATTGGTCAGTGTCATCACATGGAACAGTTTGGGCCAATCACAGCCAATCTGTACCTTGTGATTAGCTCTGGCCAATCACAGCTAATCACAACAAAACAACCTGAATGGATCAATTTTATTCAGGAAAAAGCTTGCATATAGCAATTAAATTCATTGCATTATGCAAGCATAATGTGTAAAAAAACAAATACTGATCACTTCCCCAGAGTAGTACAAAGTTACTATGGTAACAATACAGTATACTGTATTGCTCTGGTCAAAGTATGATAAAAAAAATTGTAAATAAAAATATACACATTTTTTGTACTGTCACCAGTCACTGCCACACCCATTATATGACAATACTGTACTGCGCTGATGACAGTATGTAAAAAAAAAAAGCAATTTCCTAATTTTCCAAAAGCTTATGACAAAAAATGTCAATTTAAAAAAAACTTAGCATGCCTCTTACTAAATGCCTTGGACTGCCTACTTTCCAAAAAGGTGTCATTTGTACTGTCCTGACATTTTTGGGCCTCAAGAAATGAGACCATCAGTATATCAGGATTGATCAATTTTCAGATATATACCATAGTTTGTGGACTGTATAACTTTCCTACAAACCAAATAATATACACTGATTTTAAGTTATTTTCACCAAAGAAGATGTAGCAGAATACATTTTGGCCTTAAATGTATGAAGAAAGATTATTTGCAAAATTTTATAACAGAAACAAAGAAAAACTTTTTTTTTTTTTTCAAAATTTTCAATCTTTTTTCATTTATTTAACAAAAAATAATAAACCCAGTGGTGATTAGATACCACCAAAAGAAAGCTCTATTTGTGTGAACAAAATGATAAAAAAAGCAGTTTGGGTACAGTGTGACCGCGCAATTGTCATTCAAAGTGCGACAGCACTGAAAGCTGGCCTGGGCAGGAAAGGGGTAAAAATGCACGGTATTGAAGTGGTCAAGACTGAGTACGAGTACGGATAAATTTTCAAGTACTCACACATACCAATTACAGATACTGTTTTTAGTGTCGTGTGACTTTTTTTTAGGGCTTGTTCACACCATACAAGTATGAAAACCGCACAGATTTCACTTGCAGAGACATCCGTTTCTATATTTCAGTACATTTGTATAGCCTGTTTGCAGTGCGCTTTGAAAAAGAGTTCTGTGCTCATTTCAGTCGGGTTCAGGTGCAATTTCTAATTTCATGCACTACAGTTTGCATTGGAATCACGCCGAACCAAACCTGAAATCGCACTGCAAACCAGCCCGGAAGGTATTTGTTTTAGTATCGGAGCATTTGCATGAGTACATGTACTTGCGCAAATGCTTAGTATCGGTATCGGCGCAACCATTCTTATTTTCATAATTTTTTGGATCAATGATTTAAAGTACTGATGACAGGTTTCCATAAAGCCTAACTTCAGTCATAAATAAAATAAATAATAATCCCCACCCCACCTAAATTAGTGTATAATGCTTGTTTTACTTATTCCTATATCATCAGTACTTTCCCATAGAATGCAGAAATAAAGCATTGTAGTCCATAACTGATTTATCTTTGTTCTGGTGGGATATAAACACTTGGATATATGTATAAGTTGGACTAGTGGAGGCAATGAATAAGCTCTTTAAGGAGATTTCCTCATTGGTCTTTGGTTTGGTAAAATACTTTTTGAGAATCTATCACATTCATTGTAGGTGTAGATTAAAGCCAATATATTGCATTTGCTAAAGAATTTATAAAATGTCTTCTTAAAAAACGAAATATCACGCTAGGAACAAAGCAGAACTCTGTGACGGATATGTAAAAGTGATATTTAGTATTTTCTTTAAACCAGTAGAGGCAGGTAGTGGTTACTTAATTGTGTCAAGAAGTTCAGTTTATAAAAGGCTTGGCAAAGCTCCCCTTACATAACAAAAAATATAAATGTATCCAATTATCTCTTTTTTTTTGGGAAGCTTATTAGCTCTTCAGTACCAGACACCAAGAGAGTGTACAGAAATGTCTTTGCATCCCTAATAGGTACTTTATATTGAAGGACTGTACAGCCCACACAAGGGCAGTGCAGGAAAAGGTCCTATTAAAATATTTTGTCTCCGACTAGCACATCTATGATATGCTTAGGGAGATGAATAAGCCCACACAGAGGCTTAAAATCAAACACATTTTTAAACATTAGTTATTTTCCCCAAAATTAGAGCAGTAAAAAAGAAAAGTTGTTCAATAAATGTTATACTTAAAGTACAGTATCTCACAAAAGTGAGTACACTCCTCACATTTTTGTAAATATTTTATTATATCTTTTCACGTGACAACACTGAAGAAATAACACTTTGCTACAATGTAAAGTAGTGAGTGTACAGCTTGTATAACAGTGTAAATTTTCTGTCCCCTCAAAATAACTCAACACACAGCCATTAATGTGTAAAACAACTGGCAACAAAAGTGAGAACACCCCTAAGTGAAAATGCCCAAATTGGGCCCAAAGTGTCAATATTTTGTGTGGCCACCATTATTTTCCAGCACTGCATTAACCCTCTTGGGCATGGAGTTCACCAGAGCTTCACAGGTTGCCACTAGAGTCCTCTTCCACTCCTTCATGACAACATCACGGAGCTGGTGGATGTTAGAGACCTTGCGCTCCTCCACCTTCCTTTTGAGGATGCCCCACAGATGCTCAATAGGGTTTAGGTCTGAAGACATGCTTGGCCAGTCCATCACCTTTACTCTCAGCTTCTTTAGCAAGGCAGTGGTCGCCTTGGAGGTGTGTTTGGGGTTGTTATCATGTTGGAATACTGCCCTGCGGCCCAGTCTCTGAAGGGAGGGGATCATGCTCTGCTTCAGTATGTCACAGTACATGCTGTCATTCATGGTTCCCTCAATGAACTGTAGATCCCTAGTGCCGGCAGCACTCATGCAGCCCCAGACCATGACACTCCCACCACCATGTTTGACTGTAGGCAAGACACGCTTGTCTTTGTACTCCTCACCTGGTTGCCGCCACAAACGCTTGACACCATCTGAACCAAATACGTTTATCTTGGTCTCATCAGACCACAGGACATGGTTCCAGTAATCCATGTCCTTAGTCTGCTTGTCTTCAGCAAACTGTTTGCGGGCTTTCTTGTGCATCATCTTTAAAAGAAGCTTTTTCTGGCGTATGGTCTGAGCACTGACAGGCTGACCCCCCACCCCTTCAACCTTTGCAGCAATGCTGGCAGCACTCATACATCTATTTCCCAAAGACAACCTCTGTATTTGACGCTGAGCACGTGCACACAACTTCTTTGGTCGACCATGGCCTGACCGACCATGACCAAGGCCTGTTCTGAGTGGAACCAGTCCTGTTAAACCGCTGTATGGCTTGGCCACCGCACTGCAACTCAGTTTCAGGGTCTTGGCAATCTCCTTATAGCCTAGGCCATCTTTATGTAGAGCAGCAATTCTTTTTTTCAGATCCCCAGAGAGTTCTTTGCCATGAGGTGCCATGTTGAACTTCCAGTGATCAGTATGAGAGAGCGAGAGCGATAACACCAAATTTAACATACCTGCTCCCCATTCACACCTGAGACCTTGTAACACTAACGAGTCACATGACACCGGGGAGGGAAAACGGCTAATTGGGCCCAATTTAGACATTTTCACTTAGGAGTATACTCACTTTTGTTGCCAGCGGTTTAGACATTAATGGCTGTGTGTTGAGTTATTTTGATGGGACAGAAAATTTACACTATTATTCAAGCTGTACACTCACTACTTTACATTGTAGCAAAGTGTCATTTCTTCAGTGTTGTCACATGAAAAGATATAATAAAATTATTACAAAAATATGAGGGGTGTACTCACTTTTGTGGGATACTGTAGATCTGTTCTACAAGGACATTTTAATATTTACATATTCTTAAAAAAAGCAGTGTATGAGCTTTAAAACCAATGCACACTGACCTCTGTAGCAGCAGGCATTGTGGAGTATCCTCAAGTTTTAGCGCAAAACACTTTTACTTTTCTTTTCACCAGATCCATTTATTTTGCTCCCCCTCCCAGGAGAGAAGTGGATGCCTTCCACCCTTCTGACCTGTAGCGTAAATACAGACAAGTGCACAGTAAGGACTCGTGCACAGGGCCATACATTGTCCAGATCAGTATTTTTCTGCGGTGGGTTTGTCCAGGTGTTTCCAAGCAGCTGTAGACAGGAAGCCTGTACAATGCAGTGACAGGTCAACAGAGTCTGCCCTTGTTCACATGTAACTTAACATGGATTGATTATCTGTGGTAAGGGATAAATGTGCAGCCTGACTGTGTTCAAGAATGCACATCCATCCTCCAAACCACAGGTAATCACTCTGGACAGCCACGAACAATGTCAGACTGGTATTGATTTATACAGTTTTCCAGTCTGCAGCTGATCACAAACATTTGGCTGGCCGCTGTAGAAATACTTTGGCCCTAATTGGCCATGTGCATGAGCCCTAATAGGGGAGAGAGCAGAATGCTGGGTTACTAAATCTTTTTTGAATTTTGAGGATGAAATGCTCCACAGTATCTGCAGGTACAGTATCTCACAAAAGTGAGTACACCCTTCACATTTTTGTAAATATTTTATTATATATCTTTTTATGTGACAACACTGAAGAAATGGCACTTTGCTACAATGTAAAGTAGTGAGTGTACAGCTTGTATAACAGTGTAAATTTGCTGTCCCCTCAAAATAACTCAGCACACAGCCATTGATCTCTAAACTGCTGGCAACAAAAGTGAGTACACCGCCAAGTGAAAGTGTCGCTCCCAGTGTCATGTGATTTGTTAGTGTTACAAGGTCTCAGGTCTGAATGGGGAGCAAGTGTGTTAAATTTGGTGTTATCGCTCTCACTCTCTTATACTGGTCACTGGAAGTTCAACATGGCCCCTCATGGCAAAGAACTCTCTAAGGAAATGAAAAAAAGAATTGTTGTCTACATAAAGATGGCCTAGGCTATAAGCAGATTGCCAAGACCATGAAACTAAGCTGCAGCATGGTGACCAAGACCATACAGCCATTTAACAGGACAGGTTCCACTCACGACAGACCTCGCCATGGTCCAAAAGAAGTTTAGTGCACGTGCTCAGCATCATTTCCAGAGGTTGTCTTTGGGAAATAGACATATGAGTGCTGCCAGTATTTCTGCAGAGGTTGAAGGGGTGGGGGCTCAGCCTGTCAGTGCTCAGACCATACACCGCACAGTGCATTGAATGGCTGCATGGTTGTCATCTCAGAAGGAAGCCTCCTCTAAAGATGATGCACAAGAGAGCCCGCAAATAATTTACTAAAGACAAGCAGACTAAGGACATGGATTACTGGAACCATGTCCTGTGGTCTGATGAGACCAAGATAAACTTTTTTGGTTCAGATGGTGTCAAGCGTGTGTGGCAGCATCCAGGTGAGGAGTACAAAGACAAGTGTATCTTGCCTACAGTCAAGCATGGTGGTGGAAGTGTCATGGTCTGGGGCTGCATGAGTGCTGCCGGCACTGGGGAGCTACAGTTCATTGAGGGAACCATAAATGCCAACATGTACTGTGACATACTGAAGCCGAGCATGACCCCCTTCCCTTTGGAGACTGGGCCGCAGGGCAATATTCCAACATAACGACCCCAAACACACCTCCAAGACAACCACTGCCTTGCTAAAGAAGCTGAGGGTAAAGGTGATGGACTGGCCAAGCATGTCTCCAGACCTAAAACCTATTGAGCATCTGTGGGTTATCCTCAAACGGGAGGTGGAGGAGCGCAAGGTCTCTAACATCCACCAGCTCCATGATGTCATCATGGAGGAGTGGAAGAGGACTCCAGTGGCAACCGGTGAAGCTCTGGTGAACTCCATGCCCAAGAGGGTTAAGGTAGTGCTGGAAAACAATGGTGGCCACACTAAATATTGACACTTTGGACCCAATTTGGTCATTTCACTTAGGGGTGTACTAACTTTTGTTGCCAGCGGTTTAGACATTAATGGCTGTGTTGAGTTATTGTGAGGAGACAGCAAATTTACACTGTTATACAAGCTGTACACTCACTACTTTACATTGTAGCAAAGCGTCATTTCTTCAGTGTTGTCACATGAAAAGATATAAGAAAATATTTACAAAACTGTGAGGGGTGTACTCACTTTTGCGAGATACTGTATATTATTAACTAACGTGAAAATTACGTTATATAATCTACAGATAAGTTTTAAGTATCTCCACTACAGATCTCTTACCTCTGAGGAGATTTGTACTGGAAGATAAGAGTGAAATCCTATCGCTACTTCTTTTGATTTTTTCTGGGGGTTATCACTTGTACCACTAATTATAGTATCCAGGGGCGGACATTAGGGCACTCGGGTACCGACCTAGGGCCCCATAGCCAGTAGGGGGCCCCATGAGCAGGGACAGTCACACTCTGTAAGAAGGTGTTCCATTACAGCTCAATCCCGGGGTTTGTCAGCAGCAGTGTCATTGCTTCTAAATACATATACTGCGAGGTGGTGTATTTATTTAGAAGTTCTGAGTCTTCTTTCTGCCTCACCCCTCAGTGTTCTCCTGCACACTCGCTCTGTGTTCCACTCAGTCAGATCCCCCCTTCAGTGCAGTGTGATGGGAGAACCTGGAGGAGGGGCATAGCTACTGCCGACTACTGCACGCTATATGCAGGGAGGGAGGTGAGCGAGTGAGGAAAGTTGTCCTGGAGGTAAGCTGCACACACTACAAAAGTTTCATGTCAGGAGGAAATTTCTGTGGGGACATGTGAAGGGTTAAGTAAGGTGACGAGGGTTGAAATAGCAAGTAACTGTGTGTGTTGGAGCCAGCAGAGATTACAGCCCCCCCAGCTGACAGACATCTCCTAAGCAGGTACACTTTATACTAAGCACTATCTATCTACAGAAACATCCCCCCATCACTCTGTGTATGTCCCAGATAATGGGAAGTTCATTTATGACCTTTCCATTTAACCCTGTGTTATGCACACCCTGTACAATGAAAAGTGTGCACTCACCACATAAACTATAAACATATCTGTCACGTACCTGGTAGGTTTTGAGCCTGAAGTGCACAGAGAGACCTCCCCTACAGCTCCCACTCTTGTTCCTCTGGAATGGAGACAGAGGACACAGGAGTGAGGAGTGGTATGGGTGCCTGGCAGGATCAACAGTCACCAGAAGTTCAGGAGTGGTGGAAACCTCTGGAACCAGGAGCTGAAGAGAAGACTGGAGACAGGAATGCAGACTGAACCAGGAACCACGGCAGGTAAGTAGGCAGGAACTGGAGTGCTGGACTGGAACCAGGAACAAGCAGCAGGTAACAGACTGGATACTGGAGCGCTGGACTGGAACCAGGAACAAGCAGCAGGTAACTGACTGGATACTGGAGCGCTGGACTGGAACCAGGAACAAGCAGCAGGTAACAGACTGGATACTGGTATCAGGAAAAGGAATGGTCAAACAGGCCGGTGGTCGGTATTGGGCGGACAGCAGAGGTACCAGGGATAACACAGGAGAATGGTCAAGCAAGCCAAGGGGGTCAGGTGCAGGCAGATAGCTGGATAGTCACAACAGGAAGCTGGGTCAGATAACAGAAGGATTCAGATCAGATTAGGTTTGGCACACAGAAGGCTGTAGAGCAGGCAGCGGGGATTGAGTGTGACCGTCAGGTTTAAATAGCCCGCCTGACGCCAGCGGGAGTGCGCACGCGCGTGCCCGTGCGTGACAGCACCCGTGAACGCGCGCGCATGCGCGGTAGTGCCCGTGGCCGTGTTCCAGTGCGCCTGGAGAGCCGATTACTAGCAGGATCTTCATGACAATATCATAACACAATGTTCATGGCTATCTGCATTATACTTCAACTTTATGAACACTGATCATTAGAGAACCATCTATGTTTATGGAGGATTGTTATTTTGTTTTATGTGCTAACAGTTATGGTACATGTGCAACCAAGCATGGGCATTTTTTTCACATATCACGTGTAGGGCAGCCCATTCATTTCAATGGTCTGGCCTACACGCAAGCATCATGGAAAAGCCACGAAAAAGTCCAGTTCGGTGTGCACATTTGCAGATGCATGGGAGTGCCATTACCAATAGAACTGCTGTGCATCTGATTAAAGGGCAGCTCATTTCTGTGCATGTTGGGAAAGCATACACTTTTTCATGCATTCCCCCAATGCATAGATGTGAACTTAGCCATATGGGTTAATTTACTAAAGACAAACAGACTGTGCACTTTGCAAAGTGCAGTTGCTCCAAAGCTTAGTAAATGAGGTAAGGCTTCACTTTGCAAAGAATATCCAATCACGTGCAAGAAAAATAAAAAAACAGCATTTTTGTTTGCACATGATTGGACGATGGAAGTCAGCAGAGCTTCTGCTCATTTACTAAGCTCTGGAGCAACTGCAACTTTGCAAAGTGCACAGTCTTTTTCCCTTTAGTAAATCAACTCCATTGAGTGTATAGTTTATGTGTTGAGTTTAAACTTTTGGTTGTATAGAGTTTGGATAACACAGGGTTTAAAAAAATGGTCACAAACAACGTCACATTATCTGGACATACACAGTGTGATTAGGGGTTACATATTATTATAAGAAGAGGTTGTTCTCTTTGAGCAGTACCTTTGTGTTATTTATTGTTTTATCTATTAGTAGAAGAGCACAGAAGTTTTTTTGATTATAGACGTCTTTATCTAAATATTTCTCCGCCCCTGCCTTCCCCAGCTTGCAAAACCCCCAGGCTACTTCATACATCCAGCTGACAGACATCACTTTGAGCTACTTCCTACCCCCCAGCTGAGTGACATTATTGCATGGTCACTTTTCATTCTCTACCTTCCCAACATCCCTAGCCGGTCACCCCACAGACACTGCTACTGAAATAAATCCCTCCACAACTGACTCACCCCTACCAACTGTCTCACACCCCCATCTCACTGGTACTTGGGGGGGGGGGGGGGCCCTGCACCTGCAGTTATTCCCACCAAGGGGATGGTGTGTGGATAGAGCGTTTGGGGGAAATAACTGAAACCGATCTTTTGTGGCTCTCACTGCAGCAGCTGAAAGATTGATTCAGTTATTTCCCTCACTCGCTGCACTAATCTGAATTTCTCTCACTGCCTGGACCCCACCCCCCCGCAGCGCTGTCGGCTTCCCTCCTTTCCTCTCCCAACGCCATTTACCAGCCCCTTCCTTTTCTAGGTGAACACAGTGAGTGATTGATACTAATCACTCACTGTATTCATTCATAACTGAGCATAGTAAACTATGTTTACTATGCTTCCGTTTAAAATGGGCAGTAGTCTCTGTCTCCTGTTCATTCATTTTCAGTGCAACTGAGGCTGCAGAGAAAGGGACTGGGGAATCTGTGTCCTCAGTACCTGTCTGTCTCAAAAGTGAGACTTCAGGGGGTCTGTTTAGACCCCTGATATCTCACCAAAGACCCCCCCAAAAGAGTTGTGAAAAAAATGTTTAAAAAAATTAAATTATTATATTAAAAATTTGATTTAAAAAAATTAAGCATTGTAAAAAAAAAAAACATTTGTAAAAAATCTGAGTGGTGTTAAACTCTGTACTACAACTTGTACCTACAGTTAAGCCTATAGTGAGGCTTACCTGTAGGTACTGTGAATATCTCCTAAACTTGCACCGTTTAGGAGATATTCGGAGTGCATGCAGCTGATGACATCATCAGCGCATACACTCCGAAAGTCCAGCTTACAGTGCCGGACAATCAGAGCCTGTGCTGTTAAGGTGGCGCTGCCCATGAGAGGCTCTCAGTACATTTATTGGGTCACTAGCTTTAAGTTTCCTGCCACTCTTCATGTCACCAAGCTAGGTGCCCCTTCACAAAGGCCATGTCACATTAATATTGCATCAGAAAGATGGCTGCTTTGTGGTGGCCATCTTTAAACCTGGGGGCCCCATAATCCCCTAGTGCCTAGGGGCCCCATGAGTTGTCAGTCCGCCCCTGATAGTATCTTGATATAAGCTTTGGAACCTTATTTTTTTAAAGTGTGTCTCTTGAAGAAAAAAAGAAGAATTTGCACTTTCTGTTTGTGCATAAGGTGCAGCATCTGGCTTTTTTTTGAGGGATATTAACCACCTCAATACTGGGCACTTTCGCCCCCTTCCTTCCCAGACCAATTTTCAGCTTTCAGCGCTCTCGCACTTTTAATGACAATTACTCGGTCATGCTACACTGTACCCAAATGAAATTTTTATCATTTTGTTCGCACAAATAGAGCCTTCTTTTGGTGGTATTTATTCACGACTCCATTTTTTTTTTTTGCGATATAAGCGCAAAAATAGTGGAAATTTGGAAAAAAAACAATATTTTCTTTTTTCTGTTTTAAAAGAAATCCAGTAAAATCGAATTTTGTCATAAATTTAAGCCAAAATGTATTCTGCTACATGTTTTTGATAAAAAAAAATCCTGTTAAGTGTATAATAATTGGTTTGTGTGATCACGGACATATGTACGCAAATGATCATGTACAGATGTGTGCAGGTGATCACGTACATATGTGTGCAGATTACCATTGGGACATGTGATTTTAGTGTGACATATGTGGGGGACAGCTTTTTTTATTATTTGGGGACATGTGTTTTGGGGACATGTGTGTTTTACATTATGTGGGGACATGTGTGTGTGTTTTACATTATGTGGGGACATGTGTGTGTTTTACATGTATGTATTTACATGTGTGTTGACACTAGGTTGGTGATCAGTGAGTAAAAAGCTGTAAAAAACAGCTCATACTCACTGATCATCAGCCGGCTGCAGCGATCCCCTCTCCTCTCCTCCTCAGCGACAACTTCCGTGTGAGGAGAGGAGAGCTGATCGCCTAGCAACCGGCTGTGTTTACATCACATGACGGCTGTGATTGGACACGGCTGTCATGTGATCAGGAGGGCCAATCACAGAGCCCTCCTGCCGATCCGAGATGCGCCGTGTCCGGGGGACACGAGCGCATCGGGATCGCGCCGCTGCGCGGGCACGCGCGCGCGCGATCCCGCTCCTTCTGAGGGACGTTCCTGAACGTCCACTCAGAAGGAGAGAGCGCCCACCCGGCCGTTTATGTACATTGGCCGGGTGGGAAGTAGTTAAAACCCTGAACGTTCAGGGAGCCAAAAATCAACAAAGTCATCTCAGCTCTCTTCCCTGAACTCTAAATAATGCACCACTGCATTTTTTATTTTTTCTGCTGTAAACAAAAAAAAGATTTTGAAAAAAAAACTGTATCTATATGTAATATAATAATAATTTTTTTTTTTTTACTTTTTTGTTAAATAAAAATATCCAATAAAAAAGTTTGAAAAAATCAAATTTCTTAAAAAGTTCAGGCCAATATTTTATCTGCTACACGTTTTTGGTAAAAAAAAAAAAAATCCCAATAAGAGTATATTGATAGGTTTGTGCGAACATTATAGCGCCTACAAACGATAGAATATATACTGGAGTTTTTATTTATTTTATTATTTTATACTAGTAATGGTGGCGATCAGTGACTTATAGCGGGACTGCAGAATCGGACACTAACTGACACTTTTGACACTTTGCGGGAACTAGTGACACTAATACAGTGATCAGTGCTAAAAATATGCACTGTCACTGTACTAATGACACTGGCTGGGAACGGGATCAACATCTAAGGCAATCAAAGGGTTAAATGTGTGCCTAGCCAGTGTTTGTGTTTACTATGTGTGCTGCTTTTACTAGGAGAAGAGATGGATTTGAACACAGAATCCATCCCTTCCTCCCTGTCAGAATGGCAATCTGCCTTGTTTACATATCCCCATTCTGTGTAGTTTACCGATGACTGGCAGGTGCCAGAGGACATTGAGTGCCTGGCACCCACAGATCAGCTTCTGCTGTTTATATTCCAAGCCAAGGCGGTGCACACATGCGACTCCTGCAGGCGGAAGTTCGGAATCACTGCTTTAACCCCCTTGGGCATGGAGTTCACCAGAGCTTTGCAGGTTGCCACTGAAGTCCTCTTCCACTCCTCTATGACAACATCACGAAGCTGGTGGATGTTAGAGACCTTGCGTTCCTCCACCTCCCGTTCGAGGATGCCCCGCAGATGCTCAATAGGGTTTAAGTTTGGAGACATGCTTGATCAGCCCATCACCTTTACCCTCAGCTTCTTTAGCAAGGTAGTGGTCATCTTGGAGGTGTATTTGGGGTCATTATCATGTTGGAATTCTGCCCAGCGGCCCAGTCTCCGAAGGGAGGGGATCATGCTCTGTTTCAGTATGTCACAGTACATGTTGGCATTCATGGTTCCCTCAATCAACTGTAGCTCCCCAGTGCCGGCAGCACTCATGTAGCCCCAGACCATAACACTCCCACCACCATGCTTGACTGTAGGCAAGACACACTTGATTGGTTCCAGTTATCCATGTCCTTAGTCTGCATGTCTTCAGCAAACTGTTTGTGGGCTCTCCTGTGCATCATCTTTAGAAGATGCTTCCTTCTGGGATGACAGCCATGCAGACCAATTTGATGCAATGTGCAGCGTCTGAGCACTGACAGGCTGACCCCCCACCCCTTTAACTTCTGCAGCAATGCTGGCAGCACTCATACGTTTATTTCCCAAAGACAACCTCTGGATATGACGCTGAGCATGTGCACTCAACTTCTTTTGTCGACCATAGTGAGGCCTGTTCTGAGTGGAACCTGTCCTGTTAAACTGCTGTATGTTCTTGGCCACCGTGCTGCAGCTCAGTTTCAGGGTCTTGGCAATCTTCTTATAGCCTAGGCCATCTTTATGTAGAGAAACAATTCTTTTTTTCAGATCCCCAGAGAGTTCTTTGCCATGAGGTGCCATGTTGAACTTCCAGTGATCAGTATGAGAGAGCGAGAGCGATAACGCCAAATTTAACACACCTGCTCTCCATTCACACCTGAGACCTTGTAACACTAACGAGTCACATGACACCGGGAGGGAAAAGAGCTACTTGGGCCCAATTTAGACATTTTCACTTAGGGATGTACTCACTTTTGTTGCCAGCGGTAACAGCAAATTTACACTGTTATACAAGCTGTACACTCACTACTTTACATTGTAGCAAAGTGTTATTTCTTCAGTGTTGTCACATATATAATAAATAGATAGATAATGAATAGATATATAATAGATAGATATAAAAAAATATTTACAAAAATGGCAGGGGTGTACTCACTTTTGTGAGATACTGTATATATATATATATATATATATATATATATATATATATATATATATATATATATATATACACACACACAGTACTATGCAAAAGTCTTAGGCAGGTGTGAAAAAATGCAGAACACCACAAAATCCAGAGTGTAACACCGCTCAGACTCCACAGTCTGAGCGGTGTTACACTCTGGATTTTTTCACACCTGCCTAAGACTTTTGCATAGCACTGTGTTTGTGTGTGTATATATATATATATATATATATATATATATATATATATATATATATATATATATATATATATATATACAGTATCTCACAAAAGTTAGTACACCCCTGACATTTTTGTAAATATTTTAGATAAAGATTTCCTTGTGGGTGCTGGCCCTGGCTCACTGCCATCAATAGTAATTGAAAAAAAAGAAGATTGGTCGCACACCATGAAAGGAAGAACTTCTGTAGAATAGTTACTTTATTGTCAAAGTGCCAAACGACGTAGACAGGACGTTACAGGAACATTGGTAGACCGGTTTCACACACATGACTCGTGCTTGTTCACAACAAAAAAATGGTGTGAAAAAATGCTGTAAATTAAGAATGCCTTGAGAAATAGAAGAGACCAAAAAATTCCCACTTGAGCCACAGGTGTATCCAGCTTGATTAAACCACATACACCAGCAACAAGAAGCAACCAGAGCCAGGAAAAGAAATGCCTGGACAAGGTCTGCATCTGTACAAAAAAGTAAGAGAGGGAAGTGCAACCTATTGCAAAAAAAAACTTTTAATAGATTATCGTAAAACCAAAAATGTTACTCTCACATTATCCCAATGCAAAACTGCATCCATGAACCACCACAGAGAGCTGTATTGTTTCTACAACCAGCTTCACTACAAACAATCCATCTGAGAGCAGCAGAGTCTCCTGTGTGATGTTCCTGCACAGCTGTCCCGTAAGGATGGTCAGAGGAGCGGATGTAGAAGAGACCCACTGTCTGCTACTTAGAGCAGCTCTGTTAGACAGCTGCCAGGACCGAATGAAGAGGACCAGCTCTGGTATGACCTGTGGTATGGAGGAGCGACATACGGGCTGCTTAGGTCACATGACATGTTTCGGACGATTAGCCTTTTGAGGCACATTTGAGAAAGGATCAAATATCACCAAAAAAAGCTCTATTTGTGGGGACAAATTACATAAATTTTATTTGGGTACAGCGTTGCATGACTGTGCAATCGTAAGTAACGCAGTGACGTATCACAAAAAATGTAATGAAAGGGGCTAAATCTTCCGAAGGTCAAGTGGTTAAAAACTGTGTGTTCAAATACGTGCTTGGAGTTTAATTTGTAAAAAGTATAAATGAAGCATGTCAAGGTAAACTAAAGCAGTATACCAAATCCTGCAAGATAACTCTGCCATCGGCTGCATAATTTTTTATTGAGGACTACCAAAAGACTCTAGGAATTGTATTACCAAGTATAACAAAATAGAAATGCTTTTTAATATATATAGTAATTGCTTTTTGTGCATTATATTATTGTAATTTGAAATATTTTACCATGATAGTGGCACAATAACTCATTTTCCAAGTTACTCAGCTGCAAAATGATATTAGGAAATGTAACTGAGTGACTTACATAATTGTTTGGGGATTCCTTCAGATTTTTTTTTCTGTAGTTAAAACATTTGTATTTGTTCTGGAGTAAGAGGGAAAGGACTTTACTTCTGTTAGGCTTAATTGCTGTCCCCATTTACTCTCACTGGAGAGAATGTATGTACAGTATAGTGATATGGGGTATTTAGCTCTTGTGGTAGGTGCATATATACAGTGAGTCCATGGCAGACAGCATAGGCGTGCGCAGCCTATTGCATTAGGGTGTGCACCCGAAAGCTCAAGCACACATACATATATATATTGTCAAAAGTATTGGGACGCCTGCCTTTACACGCACATGAACTTTAATGCCGTCTTAGTCCATAGGGTTCAATATTGAGTTGGCCCACCCTTTGACTATAAAAGCTTCAACTCTTCTAGGAAGGCAGTCCACAAGGTTTAGGAGGGTGTCTATGGGAATGTTTGACCATTCTTCCAGAAGGGCATTTGTGAGGTCAGGCGCTGATGTTGGACAAGAAGGTCTGGCTCGCAGTCTCCACTCAAATTCATCCCAAAGGTGTTCTATCAGGTTGAGGTCAGGACTCTTTGCAGGTCAGTCAAGTTCCTCCACCCCAAACTCGCTCATCCATGTCTTTATGGACCTTGCTTTGTGCACTGGTCCAAATCATTTGATGGAGGGGGGATTATGGTGTGGAGTTGTTTTTCAGGGGTTGGGATTGGCCCCTTACTTCCAGTAAAGGGAACTCTTAAGGCATCAGCATACCAAGACATTTTGGACAATTTCATGCTCTCAACTTTGAGGGAACAGTTTGGGGATGACCCCTTCCAACATGACTGCGCACCAGTGCACAAAGCAAGGTCCATAAAGACATGGACTTAGCAGGGGTGGTGGGAAATTAACTTCAAGTGCAATAATTCACATTATAACTGTAACTAAAACATATATAATTAAGTGTAACACTCTAAAAAATAAAAAATCCAAAGTGCTATAATGGTGTGAACCTCCCAACTAAAAAGTTGTTGCACTCGAAGGTAATTTGTATTGCAATTATCTGTAGAGGGGTTTCCACCATCCCTGCTAAGGCAGCACTGATGGGCACTGATAGGCAGCACTGATGGGCACTAATAGGCTGCACTGATTGGCAGCGTTGAGGGGCACTAATTGGTAGCACTGATGTGCACTGATAGGTGGCACTGATAGGCAGCACTGATTGGCACTAATGGGCACTGATTGGCACTGATAGGTGGCACTGATGGGCACTGATATGCATCACTGATGGGCTCTTATTGGCAGCACTGATGGACACTGATTGGCACTGATAGGCAGCACTGATTGGAAGCACTGATGGGCACTGATAGGCTGCACTGATAGGCAGCACTGATGGGCACTGACTGGCAGCACTGATGGGCACTGGTAGGTGGCACTGATAGGCAGCACTGATGGGCACTAATTGTCAGCACTGATTGGCACTGATAGGCTGCACTGATGGGCACTGATATGCAGAACTGATGGGCACTGATATGCAGCACTGATGGGCACTGATATGCAGCACTGATTGGCAGCACTGATGGGCAGCACTTATGGGCACTGATTGGCACTGATAGGCAGCACCGATGGGCACTGATATGCAGCACTGATTTACAGCATTGATTGGCACTGATAGGCAGCATTGGTTGGCACTGATAGGCAGAATTGGTTGGCACTGATAAGCAGCACTGGCACAGATAGGCAGTACTGGTTGGCACTGATAGGCAGCATTGGTTGGCACTGATTGGCAGCACTGATGGGCACTGACTGGCAGCACTGATGGGCACTAATTGTCAGCACTGATTGGCACTGATAGGCGGCACTGATGGGCACTGATATGCAGCACCAATGGGCACTGATATGCAGCACTGATGGGCACTGATATGCAGCACTGATGGGCACTGATTGGAAGCACTGATGGGCAGCACTTATGGGCACTGATAGGCAGCACTGATAGGCAGCATTGGTTGGCACTGATTGACAGCATTGGTTGGCACTGATTTACAGCATTGGTTGGCACTGATAGGCAGCATTGGTTGGCACTGATAGGCAGCACTGGTTTGCACTGATAGGCAGCACTGGTTGGCACTGATAGACAGAATTGGTTGGCACTGATAAGCAGCACTGGCACAGATAGGTAGTACTGGTTGGCATTGATAGGCAACATTGGTTGGCACTGATAAGCAGCACTGGCACTGATAGGCAGCATTGGTTGGCACTGATAAGCAGCACTGGCTTTGATAAGCAGCATTGGTTGGCACTGATAGGCGGCACTAGTTTGCACTGATAGGCAGCACTGGTTTACAATGGTTGGCACTGATAGGCAGAATTGGTTGGCACTGATAAGCAGCACTGGCACAGATAGGCAGTACTGGTTGGCACTGATAGGCAGCATTGGTTGGCACTGATTGGCAGCATTGGTTGGCACTGATTGTCAGCATTGGTTGGCACTGATTGGCAGCATTGGTTTGCACTGATTGGCAGCATTGGTTGGCACTGATAGGCAGCATTGGTTGGCACTGATTGGCATCATTGGTTGGCACTGATAGGCAGCATTGGGTGGCACAGATAGGAGAGAGGGGGAGTTTCACATTCAGGAGATCGTGAGAATTGCCAGAGCTGTTCAGTGTATGAAACTGTCAGATAATGACACTGCATGTAGGGAGAGACACCAGCTGTTAAATGTCAGCGGTGATGCTGGTGGTGGGCGGGACTGAACAGTTACCAAACACCAGCCAATAGGATGGGTCTGGGCGGCCCGCTACATTTCTCTGGCTCCGCCCCCTCTGAAGCAGCCCAATCATTGGCTGGTGTTGGCGCTTGATCCTGCCAACCCCCGACATCGCGGCTGAGTTGTGATGACTTACAACTCAGCCGCGATGTCGGGAGTGGGCGGGACCAAGCGCTATAAACACCAGCCAATGTTTGAGCTGCTTCAAAGAGGGGGCGGGGCCACATAAATGTAGCGGCCCGCCCAGACCCCATCCCATTGGCTAGTGTTTGATGGCCGTTCTGTCCCGCCCACCCCCGACATCACCCCGACATTTTGACAGCTGGTGTCTCTCCCTGCATGCAGTGTCATTATCTGACAGTTTCATACACTGAACAGCTCTGGCAATTCTCACGATCTGCTGCCTGTGAAACTGTTTCACAGGCAGCGCAGGGCACACACTCTCTTGGATGCAGCATTTTGGGGCAAATCTCTGGACACAGCACGGGGTGATTAGGGTGTGCCCAGGCACACCCGGCACACCCCGTGCGCACGCCTATGGCAGACAGGAACTATATTTAAGGGCTTGGTAGCCCACTTTTATTTAAAAGAAATCAACAGTTCACAATTGAATCATTTCCCATGCAGCGGATCTTCCTCAGCTTCAGCAGAATACAAACACTGAAAAATGCAGAGCCACCTGGCTCATAATTTCAGTCAGGTTCAACCGCAGTACCTCTGCTCTTGATACTGGTCACTCAGACCACAGGTTCTTCAATGCACACAGCTTAAAGAACTTCAGAGCACACAGCTCCTCTTTAATGCACACAGCTCCTCTTTAATGCACACAGCTCCTCTTTAACCGCTTCCTGACCGCCTACTGTACATATACTAGGCGGCTGTCATTACTAGTAAAAAAAAAACACCATAAATCATTCCCTATTTTGTAAATGCGTATTGCGATTTCTTTTACCAAAAATATGTAGAAGAATACATATTGGTCTAAATGTATGAATAAATTAGATTTTTTATATATATTTTTTGGATATGTATTATAGCAGAAAGTAAAAAATGTTTATTTTTTTTTTCAAAATTGTCAATCTTTTTTTGTTTATAGCGCAAAAAATAAAAGTCGCAGAGGTGATGAAATACCACCAAAAGAAAGCTCTATTTGTGGGGAAAAAAAGGACAATTTTATTTAGGTACAACGTCGCACGACTGCGCAATTGACAGTTAAAGCGATGCAGTGCCATATCACAAAAAAAATACTGGTCAGGAAGTGGGTAAAACCTTCTGGGACTGAAGTGATTAATGCACACAGCTCCTCTTGTCAGCACACTGCAAACCTTCCTGGCTCTCGTGTGGAGCCCTGTGACCCCTCGATGAGACCTTCTGTCTCCCACACAGGGAGTAGTCTCCAACTCGGAGCCCTGAGCTATCCTCAGTCCTCAGTATATAACGAAACTGCACACCTCTGTACTCAGCCAGGTTGCAAGTGTCTAGCAAAACCAGGACACAGGATTGATTGATCTGATCCAGAGCTGCAGAATCCAGAGAAAGACAAATACACAGCTTGGATACTCTATGTAGATAGTGTCCTGAATGAGATTTAAACAAGAGACCTCACTTTTGCAAGGCTTAAGTGCCAACTACTAAGCCACTGTGCTGCCAAAAGGGACATACAATATCTCACAAAAGTTAATGCACCCCTCACATTTTAGTAAATATTTTATTATATCTTTTCATGTGACAGCACTAAAGAAATTACACTTTGCTACAATGTAAAGTAGTGAGTGTACAGCTTGTATAACAGTGTAAATTTGCTGTCCTATCAAAATAACTCAACACACAGCCATTACTGTCTAAACCGCTGGCAACAAAAGTGAGTACACCCCTAAGGGAAAATGTCCAAATTGGGCCCAATTAGCTGTTTTCCCTCCCCGATGTCATGTGACTCGTTAGTGTTACAAGGTCTCAGGTGTGAATGGGGAGCAGGTGTGTTAAATTTGGTGTTATCACTCTCACTCTCTCATACTGGTCACTGGAAGTTCAACATGGCACCTCATGGCAAAGAACTCTCTGGGGATCTGAAAAAAAGAATTGTTGCTCTACATAAAGATGGCCTAGGCTATAAGAAGATTGCCAAGACCCTGAAACTGAGCTGCAGCACGGTGGCCAAGACCATACAGCGGTTTAGCAGGACAGGTTCCACTCAGAACAGGCCTTGCCATGGTCAACCAAAGGAGTTGAGTGCACGTGCTTAGGGTCTTTGGGAAATAGACATATGAGTGCTGCCAACATTGCTGCAGAGGTTGAAGGGGTGGGGGGTCAGCCTGTTAGTGCTCAGACCATATGCCACACACTGCATCAAATTGGTCTGCATGGCTGTCGTCCCAGAAGGAAGCCTCTTCTAAAGATGATGCACAAGAAAGCCTGCAAACAGTTTGCTTAAGACAAGCAGACTAAGGACATGAATTGCTGGAACCATGTCCTGTGGTCTGATGAGACCAAGATAAACGTATTTGGTTCATATGGTGTCAAGCGTGTGTGGCAGCATCCAGGTGAGGAGTACAAAGACAAGTGTGTCTTGCCTACAGTCAAGCATGGTGGTGGGAGTGTCATGGTCTGTTGCTGCATGAGTGCTGCCGACACTGGGGAGCTACAATTCATTGAGGGAATCATAAATGCCAACATGTACTGTGACATACTGAAGCAAAGCATGATCCCCTCTCTTCGGGGACTGTGCCGTAGGGCAGTATTCCAACATGATAACAACCCCAAATACACCACCAAGACGACCATTGCCTTGCTAAAGAAGCTGAGGGTAAAGGCGATGACCTGGCCAAGTATGTCTCCATACCTAAACCCTATTTAGCATCTGTGGGGTATCCTCAAATGGAAGGTGGAGGAGTGCAAGGTCTCTAACATCCACCGGC
Source organism: Lithobates septentrionalis (assembly GCA_037952835.1). Lineage (NCBI taxonomy): Eukaryota > Metazoa > Chordata > Amphibia > Anura > Ranidae > Lithobates > Lithobates septentrionalis. Next base: position 1,582,391 of record JBBDGP010001790.1, on the reverse strand, counting down.
TCCGTGATGTCGTCATGGAGGAGTGGAAGAGGACTCCAGTGGCAACCTGTGAAACTCTGGTGAACTCCTTGCCCAAGAAAATAATGGTGGCCAAACAAAATATTGACACTTTGGGCCCAATTTGGTCATTTTGACTTAGGGGTGTACTCACTTTTGTTGCCAGCGGTTTAGACATTAATGGCTGTGTGTTGAGTTATTTTGAGAGGACAGCAAATTTTCACTGTTATACAAGCTGTACACTCACTACTTTACATTGCAGCAAAGTGTTATTTCTTCAGAGTTGTCACATGAAAACATATAATAAAATATTTACAAAAATTTGAGGGGTGTACTCACTTTTGTGAGATACTGTAGATGGCAATACAAACACTTTTTTTAGAAGAAAGGGTAAAAAATAAGAACGTATTCTTACCTATTCTTGTCAATACTGTAGAATAACGGTCCTCACTAACCATTGAGAAATGGTCAGAGTAGTTAATCAGGAAGGTAAATTAGTTATGGAGTTATAGTCAAGTTAACGGACAAATACTGATGTTGCTAAATTTGTCTTGGGTGTCTAGGGCAGCAGTGCCCTAGATCTCACACTGCAGATAAACCGCTATAGATCTGTAGACACAGGAGTCTCTAGGCATACTACTCACATACCAGGTAGAGCACTGCTGTTTTTCAGGAGGAATTCCAAATAAATCATTCAGGGTACTTGTGACTCCCATCACATTAGCAAGATGCAACTTTTCAAGGCCATGAAGGACCCCTGCATCAGAACTGTGAATACATGCCTGACGATGGGATACTGCATGGCCACAAAACGTTGCACCTTACTAATGTAATATGATCACCTGAGTAAATGTTTGTACAATAGCTCAAAGATCTGTGGTGTGCTTTGGTCTATGATGCCACTGGTAGACAGCTGCTGCTGGACATTGCCACAGGACCAGCTTAGCTTCAGCCATGTCCAGGAATGTGTGCAATGGGGATATTGTGCATGATTCCCAGGTCAGGAACTATAGCTGGCAAGTGTTTCTTTTCCTTTTAGTAACCCCCATTCCCTTAAGGCAAGCAGACCTACCGGTATATGTTTGCCCCAGGTCTTAGTACACAATGCTATATTTCAAGGCCAGATGATGCAGCGAAAAGAACTGGAAAGGGTATCTGAAGTCTAAGATGGTCAGACAAGGGTCATGGTCACTGCTGACGACCGCCCGTTACACAGACCAGAGGCTTGCGGTGGTCTGGGAAGACCAAAACTGATTGGGTAATCCAGAGAATCATTCTGAGGTCACGGCAGGCTGCGGGTATGGGTGCTACAGTAAACAGTCCAAAGACAAGGCAGCCTTAATCCAGTAAACAAATCACGGTCAAGGCTGGTGGCAATACAAAAGAGCAATCCGAGTTCAAGACAGAGGACAGCAACAAAGGAATTCAAGGCACTTTTACAGGCAGGGGCACATGAGCCTAACCCCTGGGCTTGTGATGCTCAAATAGAGCATCACAGCCAATCAGGCTAGAGGGGCAAGCACACAATACAGCAGCACTGCCCAGCAACCAGGATGCTGTGCAGTAGGTGAAGGGCGAGGAGGCAAAATACACAGGCTAGGGCCCATTGCCCATCAGCAGAGATGCCTGCCAAAGTGAAGACTGAGTCAGCCCTTGACTAATAGGAAGGGAGGGTGAGGAGGCTGGGGAAACAGGGAACAGAGTAAGAGCATGAACCTGACTCGCCCTCCGGACAGTACTTATTAGGCGCAATTAACACTTCAAGATGTTCTGTATAACATAGCACGTAAAATACTCTCACCATACATGTTCCTGGAGATGGCTTGAAGCAAGAAGGTGCTGTAGTAACTACCAGCTGGTAACCAGTATCAACTCAAGTCAAATAATTTATCGCCAGCACACCATGGATCTTCAAAAAACATCCAAACATTTATTAAAGCGATCATATCAAAGCAGTAAGTTGTGAGGTTTCAGGGCCACACAGGACCCTCTTTATCAGGCATTACATGCCTGATGAAGGGGTCTTGCGTGGTCCGGAAATGTTGCACATGTCACTGCTGGCAGTCGCTTTCTGGAATCAACAGGTGGAGAATCTAAATATTTACTTTCCATGTCAAAGTATCCTTTATTTCCATGTGTTGTTGGCCTGAACATCTATTTTTCTATTAAAAGCACAAGCTGTTATGGGTGGTAATGTCTGTATACTAACATTCCCTGCCAGACATTTAAAAAAGAACGATTAATTGGTAAAGGATCACATAGAATAAATGTGTTTTGCAGCCAAATTCAATAGATTTTACGTAGGAACTGACAGCAATTAAAGCCACCATTGCCTCTATCACAAGCAGTAGCTTCCTGGATTGCAAATAATCAGTGACAGATGACTTCCCCTCTCCCACTCGCATCACCCGCACTGCACAGACTCTACTCCATATACATATACACACTGTTATTGCTTATAATTAATCTCCTGTGTGTCTGTCCTTTTGTCACCTGTAAGAGAAGCCCTGTGCCATATTTAAGGCTCAGAGCTTCCAAATCACGGAATACAAAGATGCATTCATTGTTCAATCCATGACAGTTGAGACAAAACATACTGGACTTTGGGCTAATGCTGAGGATGAAATAGCTTTTCTATTATGAAATTTGGGCAATGAAAATCTTGCCAGTGCATATGAAAACATTTATAAAATTTAAAAAATTAAAAACACGCTGTTTCCTGACAGATTTTAAAACTTGAACCATGGAGCATTAAATTGGACCCTTGGGCTTTCAGGGCCTCGTTTACATGAGTATACATTTGCAGTGCCTATTTTCTCTACTGACATAACAAGCTACATACAGTGCCTTGAAAAAGTATTCATACCCTTTGACATTTTCCACATTTTGTCATGTTACAACCAAAAACATAAATGTATTTTATTGGGATTTTTTGAGATAGACCAACAAAAAGTTGCACGTAATTGTGAAGTGGAACGAAAATGATAAATGGTTTTAAAAAATGTTTACAAATAAAAAAATATTTGAAAAGTGTGACGTGTATTCAGCCCCCCTGAATCAATACTTTTTAGAACTACCTTTCACTGCAATTACAGCTGCAAGTCTTTTTGGGGATGTCTCTACCAGCTTTGCACATCTAGAGAGTGACATTTGTGCCCATTCTTCTTTGCAAAATAGCTCAAGCTCTGTCAGATTGGATGGAGAGTGTCTGTGAGCAGCAATTTTAAAGTCTTGCCACAGATTCTCAATTGGATTTAGGTCTGGACTTTGACTGGGCTATTCTAACACATTAATATGCTTTGATATAAACCATTCCATTGTAGCATTGGCTGTATGTGTAGGGTTGTTGTCCTGCTGGAAGGTGAGGCTTTGCCCCAGTCTCAAGTCTTTTGCAGACTCTAATAGGTTTTCTTCTAAGATTGCTCTGGTTTTGGCTCCATCCATCTTCCCATCAACTCTGACCAGCTTCCCTGTCCCTGCTGAAAAACAGCATCCCTGCACCATCATGCTGTCATCACCATGTTTCACTGTGGGGATGGTGTGTTCAGGGTGATGTGCAGTGTTAGTTTTTCGCCACACATAGCGTTTTCCTTTTAGGCCAAAAAGTTTAATTTTGGTCTCATCTGACCAGAGCACCTTCTTCCACATGTTTGCTGTGTCCCCCACGTGGCTTCTTGCAAACTGCAAACGGTTTTATTACACAATGTCAATAGTATACATGTACAAACAATACATACCATGCATACAAACCATATCTAATACCCTCATTGATACAGTTGTATAGAAGAGTCAGCATCCTGTTGCATAGGACTGGCAGCGATTAATACAGTGTAAATAACACCTTACATGTTACGGACTGGGAGTCCTTCTTCAGAGGTTTTATGTTATTGATTTAAATGGGTTTAAGGTTTCTACAAAGAGAAAGGGAGTATATAAATATAAATTCATCTTAATACTAATAATTAATTAATTAATAATTAATAATTAATTAATAATCTTCATAACTGTTCAACTAGATAGCAAACAATGCAGCACATAATGATGACATGTGAGATGATACATGAGTTAGCTTACTTACATGGCAAACCATTCATATAAGACACATCTCTGAGGGGATTGGCTAGGTCAAAAAACTCATTGGTCAGTGGGACAAACACCATCCACATCCACCCGACAACTGAATCATTTGCAGGGACCAGGGCATGCTTCACTATGAAGACTCAAATCTAGTGGGGCACAGAGCAGTCAAAAACTGGAACCAATGCTGTTACAAAATGATGCAAAAATATATATGTATATATCTGTATGAAAGTAAAATTGCTGGAAAAAAAGTATCCAACTATCAAATAAGGATGTAACAATCCTATGCCCTGAAAACTCATAGAGTATATATGTGCAGGACAAAGAGTGCCAAAACCTGTCAAAAAGTAGTAAAAAAATTGACCTTTGCAAATGGATTGTATTTGCTCACAACTGAACGCTCCCTCAGTATCACCAAAAGAGAACCGAGGGCCGGTATATGAGCACCTGTGAAGAAAAGGGAACCGATCGCGGTACTAATCGCGATCCAGCACAGCTGGTGCAGAGAAAATGGGAGGATACCATTCTATGTAATTGCACCGTTCACCTCCCTAGAGTCCCCCCGCAGCACGGGACGCGGCGCGACCACACCCCCCGTGACTGCCGCCGACACGCGATGGCCACGCCTGCACTCCATAGATGGAACACAAGCGTACGGTGGCCCAAAAAGGACCAACTTAGCCAAAAATGGGAATGTCCAGCACCGTGAAGTGGCAGGAGTGAGTCAGGACCCCAGCGCGCCGGGGGTAAAGAAGTCTCATCCAGACTCATCAGTGGGCGGGCAGGAAAGCAATGTGCCACAAGGCCAATGAGTGTAATGACAAAAAAGGAAGCAACTGCTCCTAAGGATGATAAAACAGTGAATATCATAATCAGATAAGGTTAAATAGACTCATAAAGCAATGGAATGTATTGGATTGAAGAACATGCAACAAATATAGTGGATTTACACATCATGACAGTATGCATCATTGTAGTAACAGGCAAATGGTTTAATATATGTTTGGTTACTGTAGAACATAAAAACGCCCATCATCTCCTACTACTGAAGGATCTTGTTAACAGCAATTTACAAGTACAAATAGGTATCACCAGGACCCATCCATATTTGTTTAGGAATACAATTGCTAGTTAAAAGAACATCTACCAAAAAATGAACGTTGACCAATTCCTTTACATTTGGCTTTCTTTCAATAGTGGCTTTCTTCTTGCCACTCTTCCGTAATGGCAGATTTGTGGAGTGCATGACTAATAGTTGTCCTGGGACAGATTCTCAAACCTGAGCTGTGGATCTCAGAGTTACCATGGGCCTCTTGGCTGCTTCTCTGATTAATGCTCTCCTTGTCAGTTTAGGTGAACGGCCATGTCTCAGTAGGTTTGCAGTTGTGCCATACTCTTTCCATTTTCGGATGATGGATTGAACAGTGCTCAGTGAGATGTTTAAAGCTTGGAATATTTTTTTATAACCTAACCCTGCTTTAAAATTCTCCACAGCTTTATCCCTGACCTGTCTGGTTTGTTCCTTGGCCTTCACAACGCTGTTTGTTCATCAAGGTTCTCTAAAAACCTCTGAAGGCTTCACAGAACAGCTGTATTTATACTGAGATTAAATTACACACAGGTGGACTCTATTTACTAATTCGGTGACTTCTGAAGGCAATTGGTTCCACTAGATTTTAGTTAGGGGTATCAGAGTAAAGGGAGCTAAATACAAATGCATGCCACACTTTTCAGATATTTGTTTGTAAAAAATTTTGAAAACCATTTATCATTTTCCTTCCACTTCACAATTATGTGTCACTTTGTGTTGGTCTATCACATAAAATATCAATACAATACATTTAAGTTTTTGGTTGTAACATGACAAAATGCAGAAAATGTCAAGGGGTATGAATACATTTTCAAGGCACTGTATACATGTTTATAGGAGATGCATAATCCAATACACACTCACCGGCCACTTTATTAGGTATACCTGTTCAATTGCTTGGTAACACAAATTGCTAAATAGCCAATCACATGGCAGCAACTCAGTGCATTTAGGCATATAGAAGACAACTTGCTGGAGTTCAATCCGAGCATCAAAATCAAAAGAAAAAAGGGGATTTAACCCTCCTGGCGGTAATCCCGAGTGTGGCTCGGGGTTAAATTTCAGTACCATTAGCGGTAACCCCAAGCCACACTCGGGATTGCATTGCAGAATCCAGGTCCAGATTACTTACCTTGTCACCAGATCCTGCATTGTTTCCGCAGGCTGTGTCCTCCGTCTGATGCTCTGTGTTCTGGGCTCCGTTTCCTGCAAGCGTCACGACGCAGGGGGACGGAGCCCGGAGGCAAATTCAAAAAGTATAAAAAATACATACAGTACACTGTAATCTTACATATTACATTACTGTATCAAATAATTTCACCTCCCTTTTGTCCCTAATGCTTTGTCCAGTGCCCTGCCTGTAGTTTTATATTATATATACTGTTCTTTCTGCCTGGAAACTTGAGATTGTTCATGGCAACCAGAAAGTGTCTGTGACAGACCTAGCGGGACAGAGGCTTTTGAAGGGGGCTGAATGGCAGCCTCTTGCCGACCGATTATGAGCCCTGGCATTTGAGGGAACGGTGCTCGTTGTGAGCTGTATGCCTGGGGACCCTGGAAGTAATGTTACTTTGGATTCAAGTCCATGTCCCCCCAAAACACAAAACTCTGGGAACCCCGTATGTGCCGTATTATAAATAGTGACTGCTTCACAATGTTGTGTGTATATATTGTGTAAAAATAAAGGATTGGTCTGGTTGATGATGCAGCACCCCTTAATTAGGCACCTCATCCCAATGTGTATAGGAAACAACGGGGGAAAGTTAGGGGGATTTTTGTGGTGCCAAGTACAAAAAGAAAAAATGTCATTTCCATCAGTTAAAATTGAAAAGAATTTTATTTAATGACATGCTTAAAAGAGATTTGAACATATACAATTACAAATGTTTGGTGGTCAAATATTAAACAAATATAACAAAATTCACAGTTGAGATGTTGCATAGAGATATTAAGACATACATGTACATCATACAATCAAAATTTATCGTACAAGAGAATGAAGTATGATTATATAATTAGAACTCCAAACATGGGAACCATCCAAAAGAGGAGTGGCCAGGGGGTTGACACTCATTGGGACTAGAGAAAGGACTTGAAGCTAAGACTCTCATTAAAACTAGGAAACAAAGTAGCTTTGAGGTCGTATATCCACCGAGCCTCTAGCTGTAGTAAAATGCGATCAACACTCCCGCCAGGGGAGTCTATGGGAATGTGTTCAAGTGCCAAAAATTTTATGTAATGAGGATTATAGTGATGATGTATACCAATATGCCGGCTAATGGCAGTGTCCATCTTGTTTTTCATAATGGGCCTAATATGATCTCGTATACGTTTAAAGAATTGTCGTTTTGTTTTTCCAATGTAGAAGCCACCGCACAGACACTGGGCCAAATATATAACACCAGGTGTCTGGCAAGTGAACCTAGATTGGGTGGAGTGCCATTTGCCGTTGGGAAGCTTAAATTTAGTTTTAGCGTCAATATATTCACAGACATCACAGGTACCATAGGGGAAGGTACCCCAGTTGTCTTGAATTATGGGAGATTGTGTGGTTTCAAAGTGACTTCGAACCAGTCAATCCCTGAGAGAGGGAGCTTGTCTAAAGGTGATTTCAGGAAAGCTGAGCTCCCCCATGCCTCTTATCAGTTTGGTTGCACTTTCTCCAGTTCCCCAATATTCTTTTTTGAAATCTGGTACCCAAAACTGAACTGCATATTCCAGATGAGGTCGTTCTAATGATTTGTACAGGGACAAAATGATATCTCTCTCTCTGAAGTCCATACCTCTCTTAATTGAAGAAAGGATTTTTCTCGCTTTGGAAACCACAGCTTGGCATTGCATGCCAATATTAAGCTTATGATCTACCAGTAGGATCTGCGGTTAAAAGTGGCCAGAATCTAGTTAGTATGTCTAATTTGTTGGTGCTGACTAGAATATCGGGTGATGACTCTCACCATGTCGGATTTTGTAACCCGTTTATTGGAGAAAATCAGTGAATTTCTTTCTTCTGCATTTGCCCGATTAAATGCTTTTTTAAGGCAAGCATGGCTATAACCTCTAACTCTCAGTCTGTTGTACAAATCCCTAGCTGTGGTTCTGAAGTCAGAGTCTCTACTACAGTTGCGTTTAAGCCTTAAATACTGGCTATAGGGAATACTTCTGATTAAGGAGGTGGGGTGCGAGCTTTGGGCATGAAGGATGGTATTTCCAGCTGAGGGCTTTCTATAGAGGGAAGAGTCGAGTTTGTGCGTTAATAGAGATGACCAAGTCCAGGAAACTGATATTGTTCTGACTACAATGCATGGTGAATTTTAGATTGGGATTATTAATTGAATTTATTTGTAAGAATTCATTGAGTTCAGTTTGAGTTCCGGACCAAAAAATAAGGACATCATCTATAAAACGGTACCAAGCCAAAATTTTATCATGAAAATGACTCAAATCCTCTCTGGTGAGGACCTCCTTCTCCCACCCCCCAGGTACAGGTTCGCATAGGAGGGGGCACATTTGGTCCCCATTGCGACCCCCTGTACCTGGAGGTAGTGGGAGGAGTCAAAGATGAACACATTGTGTTTCAAGATGTAGTCGAGTAGATCCAATACAAATCCATTATATTTAGCAAACGAAGGACCTCTTTCATTTAGATGTTGCTGTATCACCATAATTCCTAAATCATGTGGGATAGCATTGTAGAGGCTTTCTACATCAAGGGCTACTAGCCAGGTGTTGGGAGGAAGGGAAATACCTTCACAGTTTTTAAAAGGTCAATAGTATCCATGATGTATGATGAAAGCGCCGTGACATGGGGTTGTAAGTAGCTATCTACTAGAGAGCTGGCATTTTCAGTAAGGCTGGAACATCCAGAAAGTATGGGACATCCTGGGGGTTCAGTAAGTAATTTGTGCACTTTGGGTAGTGCGTAAAACGTAGGGATCCTTGGATCCTTGACGTTCAAGAAATTCAGAGTGTTCTGGTCAATAACGCCTTGGTGGTAAGCCCGAAAAATGATATTGTGCATCAAAGTTATTGATCACTGTTTTGGAAATGGGGCGATGCCAGCTACAGTTAGTGAGAATTTTTTGACACATGTCGGGCTAGTGTGCAACGTCTCCACTGTGAATTTTGTTATATTTGTTTAATATTTGACCACCAAACATTTGTAATTTTATATGTTCAAATCTACTTTAAGCATGTCATTAAATATTCTTTTCAATTTTAACTGATGGAAATAAAAAATTTTCTTTTTGTACTTGGCACCGCAAAAATCCCCCTAACTTTCCCCCGTTGTATATATTGTGTGTTGTCTCATGCTGATGTGTACTATTTGCTGTGATCGTTTGGGGTGGGGCTGTATTCCAATGTTCTATTGTGTCTGTCTGCCTGGGATATCGCAGGATGTGTATCCCTATGGAGGGAGGGGGGATTCCTCCAACAGCTCTCCCTGCTGATAAGACTGTTTACTGATGAGAAGTTATACACACCTGACCTGTGTCCATTGTCATTGGACAGTTTAACCCGCCCTGTTTTCCTGGGGTGGAGGGAAGTGTTTTGAAATGGGATCTGTATAACATGTGTTTGAATAAAAGATTCATTCCTGCTTGAACCTCAAGACAGAGCATCTTGTCTCGTACTTGGGGGGAGAATTATTTGTATGAGTTCCTGGTTTGGCCGACGGAAGTGTTCGGTAGCTGCCTTTGTGTTTGGGTATGGAATGTCCTAAACGACTTTATCCCCTTTCATACTCGGGGTGTCGTTACAACTGGTGACAAGCAGCGGGATAATTCCCACAGCCCAGAAAGACAGCTACAAGAGGACACAGGTCAATGGATGCACAGTATGAACGGCTAAACCGCTCTACCCTCAAGGACTTACTGGAGAACCGGGGCCGACTGGCCAACAACCGTAAGAAGAGGGACATTATCACGGAACTAGTCGAAATGTATGGAGCCGAAAGGCCCAACATAACCAAAAGGCCCAGTGTAACAGACAGGACACCCGAAGAGGCATGGTTTGATCGGGCTGTTAAAATAAGACTGACACATTATGGACCTAACCCTACAGCGGAGATCATAGTCCTAGTTATAGTGGCTGTGGATGCAAATTGGCTACAGCAAAGAGGTGCTACAGCAGCAGAAGTCACAGCAGCACCAACTGAAAGGAGAGGAGAGGTACAGATACCAGCCGCCATGGAAGAGGAATTCAGAAGGAGGTTGCGAGAGATGCAGATACAGCATAGAGGACCAGTATCAGAGCAGGTCCTGCAGGGATGGTCTGATTCTATCCGATGCGAACTCTGGAAGGAAGCGCTAGCCTGTGAGCAGCGACACCAGGGAAAAGTTCTCCCCTCTATCCATGTAAGGTACTGGTCGCAGTATGAAGTATAAATGCTGTTATTGGGGGAACAACCGAAGCAGGAGTGGACAGCTGAGTTAAGCAGGCTGATCTGGGCAGAGATGCGGTTGGACGAGAGCTACAGAGCCCTCCGGTGGTGTGTAGCCCAAGAGTGCCCATGGTCAGCGGATGACAGCCCCACGGAAGGCTTTGGCTATGATAGCCTAGGATTGTTGTAGTGGAGGCTGTTCAGGGACCCTGACTTTGGGAGTTATCGGGAGTGGCGTTTGGAGGAAATAATAGAACACAGAGAGTGAAGACTGAATGTCTCGGAAGGGCACTGGGCACGGGAAGATTTGGAGTTTCTGGCCTTTTAGGAATGGGAGTTGGAGATTGCCTACAGACAGCTGCTAGACTCTGCTCAGCAGCAGGGTGGGGCTCCCTTTGCCTGGGACTATCAGGTATTACCAGTTGACAACTCCGAAATCCTGGCTGAAGAATCAGCAGTGGAAAATCTGGAGATTGCCATCCCCAAAGCTGAAGTGCTTACAACAAGGCAGAGTTCTGCTAACCTCTGCCCAGCAGTGATAGCATCTTCTGGGTTCCAAGGACATGAGATTGTGAACTTCTATCCCCAGACACCAGTTATAGAGATTGGGGATTTGATAGACTGTTCTGCTGAAGAAGAACAACCTTGTGAGCCTCCAGCAAAAGAGTTGGTATTAGGACCAAACTTCACTGGGCTCTGCCCAGCACCAACAGCAGCATCTGTGGAGTTACCAGAGACTTCCCCAGCTGAAGCGATGGCCACCGGACAGAGGGTCCAAGACCTCTGCCCCACATCTGTGGCAGTTCTGGAGGCCCAGGGTGAGGAGGTAATGGTCACTCCCGAGCAGCAGATTAGCCCAAGGAGAGAATGCAATCTGCACCTCACAACTGCAGCTTGAGCTGATATCGGTGGATGGGACTGCAGTCTCCACTCACAGCAACCCAGCAGAAGGGCTGGCAACAGAGCAGAGTGCTGCTAGCCTCTACCCTCACCTAACAGAAGAGGGAGTTCCTGTGGTGGTGGAGGGGACTTTGGTCTTCACTAACACAACCCCAAAAATTGGTGTGGCACTGGGACAGGAGGATGTCAGCCATGCTTTGCAAGCACTGGGGGATTTTCACCTACCAAAAGTGGATGGGACTTCAGTCTCAAATTGTATACCCCAGGGATGCGGGGCGGTTGGCCCAGATCCCCAAAAGCATGACGGAGTGAGCCCAGTCACCCTGTCTTCTCTCCAGTGGCTGAAAAGACTCCAGGGAGAAGGGCCAGTCCAGGCCTCTCCCCAGTGGCAGGCGTATTCTCTGAGAGAGGCAGAGGTTGGCTGGGTAAGTAATGCTCCATTTGGGACAATTTATTTGGGGTTCTGTGTGGATACCGGCATTGGGGGACTGGAACTATGGACTAACTTCGGAGTCAACCCATCTGGGGTCTCCTCCTGTGTTAGTCTCCTGCCGAAAGGGGAGAAATGTGACAGACCTAGCCGGACAGAGGCTTTTGGAGGGGACTCAATGCCAGCCTTTTGCCGACCGATTATGGGCCCTGGCATTTGAGGGAACGGTGCTCGTTGTGAGCTGTATGCCTGGGGACCCTGGAAGTAATGTTACTTTGGATTCAAATCCATGTCCCCCCAAAACACAAAACTCTGGGAACCCTGTATGTGCCATATTATAAATAGTGACTGCTTCACAATGTTGTGTGTATATATTGTGTGTTGTCTCATGCTGTTGTGTACTATTTGCTGTGATTGGGGTTGGGCTGTATTCCAATGTTCTATTGTGTCTGTCTGCCTGGGATATCACAGGATGTGTATCCCTGTGGAGGGAGGGGGGATTCCTCCAACAGCTCTCCCTGCTGATAAGACTGTTTACTGATGAGAAGTTATACACACCTGACCTGTGTGTTCATTGTCATTGGACAGTTTAACCCACCCTGTTTTCCAAGGGTGGGGGGAAGTGTTTTGAAGAGGGATCTGTATAACAAGTGTTTGAATAAAAGATTCATTCCTGCTTGAACCTCAAGACAGAGCATCTTGTCTCGTACTTAGGGGGAGAATTATTTGTATGGGTTCCTGGTTCGGCTGACGGAAGTGTTCGGTAGCTGCCTTTGTGTTTGGGTATGGAATGCCCTATACGACTTTAACCACTTTCATACTCGGGGTGTCGTTACAGTGTCCCTTTACGTCAAAAGTGGTTTTAGACCAGCTAGAAAACAGCGATAATAAATTAGATCACTTGCAAAATTGAGAGATAGTGAATCATGGGGAAATTAATTTTATTATTATTATATTATTATTTTTTACAATTATTTATAGTTATTTATGATATTATAATTTATGATTTCATGTTTCAAACTTTATCATACCCAGGATGTCTACTAGACTTTTGTTTGGACAGATTTAGGTGTGTTATTACTAAGAATTACAGGCCTACAATATAAAACGCCAAATTTCTATGCAAAACAATGTACCACTTTGAGATTAAAAAGTCTGACATAATCATATCGCCAGGGAGGCTACATGACTTTGAACGTGGCATGGTTGCTGGTCTGAGTGTTTTTAAAACTGGTCATCTACTGGGATATTCACACACAGCCATCTCTAGGGTTTACAGAGAATGGGCCAAAAAAGAGAAAATATCCAGTGATTGGCAGTTGTGTGGCCGAAAATGCCTTGTTGATGTCAGAGGTCACAGGAGAATAGGCAGACTGGTTTGAGATAATAGAAAGGCAACAGTAACTCAAATAACCACTTGTTACAACCAAGGTATGCAGAATACCATCTCAGAACGCACCTTGAACCTTGAAGCAGATGGGCTACAGCAGCAGAAGACCACACCGGGTGCCACTCCTATCAGCTAAGAACAGGAAACTGAGGCCACAATTCTCACAGGCTCACCAAAATTGGAGAATAGAAGACTGGAAAAACGTTGCCTGGTCTGATGACTCTCGATTTCAGCTGTGACATTGAGATGGTAGGGTCAGAATTTGGCATAAACAACATGAAAGCATGGATCCATCCTGCCTTGTATTAGGCTAGTGGTGGTGGTGTAATGGTGCGGGGGATATTTTCTTGGCACACTTTGGGCCCCTTAGTACCAATTGAACATCGTGTTAAATGCCACGGCCTACCTGAGTATTGTTGCTGACCATGTCCATCCCTTTATGACTACAGTGTACCCATCTTCTGATGGATCCTTCCAGAAGGATAATGCACCATGTCACAAAGCTCAAATCATCTCACCACTGGTTTCTTGAACATTACAATGAGGTCAATGTACTCCAATGACCTCCAAAATCACCAGATCTCAATCCAATAGAGCACCTTTGGGATGAGATGGGAGATTTACATCATGGATGTGCAGCCTACAAATCTGCAGCAACTGTGTGATGCTATCATGTCAATATGCACCCAAAAAATTATGAGGAATGTTTCAAAGACCTTGTTGAATCTATGCCATGAAGTATTCAGGCAGTTCTGAAGGCAAAAAGGGGTCCAACCTGATAGTAGCAAGGTGTACCTAATAAAGTGGCTAGTGAGTGTAAATGCATGTAGTTATTTTAGATGGTGTAATTCACACAGTGTGTTTACTTAAAGGAGAGGTTTCTCCTGTTGAATATGTTACTTGTTACTTGTTAGTGTTACACCGGTATTTAGGGTATAACATGTTCAAGGACACCCCCACTCCCCCTTAGTCCCCCTTCCCTGTGCTGGTGGTCAGGGGCTCCTCCCCTACGGTCTTTGTCACTGTCACATTTGAAATTGGTATGGATGTGAATTCATAAACTACAAGTCCCATCTTCCACCACAGCAGATGGATTTGTAATTTCAATTTACTGTGAGTGTGCTGATCAGAATGCTTGTAGTCCATTTACACTTCCTACAGCTCTGAAAATGACAGCTTGTACAGGCGTATGGGCAAATAACTGGAAGCAGTGTTTACAGGAACCTAACTTTGCACCCTCCATCAATGGATACTCTGCAGGTTCCTTTGAAAAAAAAATGATAAATGCACAGTTTTTTTCCTGCAAAATTATGTGCATTTATTATTAGTTGTATTTAAAAAAAAAATAGAATCTGTGCTTCCAGGAACAGATTAGATGCACTGAATACATCAGAACTCATATAAACGTGTAGACTCATGTAAACGTGGGTACCTTTAAATGCAGGAGAAATCGATCTGGAAAGTATAAGGATACATGTACTGGCACTTTGAAAATATAACTATTACCCAGAATCTTACTGGCGGAAGCTGGCTGCAAGATCCTGTGTAAACCATGCTCTGTACGCCGTACGCATATATTGTTTGAGCAATGTTTACATGCATACAAGTATACATAGTTAATGCAGCCTATTGGTAGCTAGGCTGCTGCCTAGTGGATTCTGTTGCTAGAATTGGTGCTTAGTGCCCTCCAATGATAGCACACTGGTATCTTTTGAACTAGCAACAGAGAATACTAGGCTGCTCTTGTTCTCCAAAAGACTACATTTACACTGTATGCATGTAAACTCTAGCACAAACAAACAACATTAGCACAACAGGCACAATATGGTCCATATGCAGGATCTCAGACACAATTATTTCCATTTTTCTTTTTTTTAATATATGGATCTGAACACAGCACAGGTGTACTGAGCTGCAGGTTTATGCACAGGCCCATAGAAAACAATAGACCCGCATTGAGAGTGACCTGGAAATTTATAGATAGGCAACTCCTATCCTCATAATGATTAGTGGTTCCAAATTAATAATAACAATTCAGTAGGGAACAGACACAAAAGATACACTCAGCATCTTTCCAAATAATTGTTCTGCTTTATTATGACACAATTGAAGGTTTTTATACACATGATTACGTAGGTATCACGTAACATAGGCAGGCTAATTCTAATCAGAACTCGAAAGAATGCAAACATGTATTGAAAACATTATTAGTGCTGTGTGCACAGTGAGGGCAGTGTGCAATACATATAAAGTAGAATACAATTATATACAGAACTTACACATTTCTTTTACAACAGCAAAAATGGCTAAATATGTAGCCCTCTTTTTTTTGGGGGGGGGGGGGGGATGAGAAATAGCTCTGCCCCAGCAGGACATTACGCTCAACCTGTAGGTAAATAAGAGAACCAGAACCTTCTCTGAGTGGATCTGACAATATCTAAAATGATGAGGAGGCCCTCCACTGATGAGACTAGCAGTCACAGGCAGCAGTGCCTTAGATTTTACATTGCAGATATAAAGCTATAAAGCTGTAAGCACAGGAATACCTAGGCATGAAGCTTTTTATCAGGAGGAATTTCAGACAAAAGGTATTGTATTTAACATTTTTTTATGTTCACTATACCATACCAAATCTTCATTATTTGGGTTTAGTTTTTTAAGCCTTAGCACTAATTTAGAGTTGATACTATTTTTTGACCACTAATTTAGATTTATGTATTGGTACACTGGTAACCTTTGAATCACACATACAGTAAAAGTGCTCTCTCTCTCTCTCTCTCTCTCTCTCTCTCTCTCTCTCTCTCTCTCTCTCTCTCTCTCTCTCTCTCTCTCTCTCTCTTTTCCAAAACGCTTGCAGAAATAAGGGTGTTTTTTTCAAGACATAAAAAATACTTGAAACAAACCTGAAAAATTACAAGTGACTGTGGACCATAGCAATTTACATGACAGCTTTAATTGGGTTAATTGCTGTTAGAAACAAATACATTTTTCTTTCCTTCCCCTTCTAGTCATATTCTGTTGAATAATTATTTTTTTTAAAGATTTCTGTTATATTCTGTCAGTGCCTTGAAAAAGTATTCATACCCCTTGAAATTGTTTACATTTTGTCATGTTACAACCAAAAACGTAAATGTATTTTTTTTTTTGGGATCTTATGTGATAGACCAACACAAAGTGGCACATACTTGTAAAGTGGAAGGAAAATGATAAATGGTTTTCAACATTTTTTACAAATAAATATCTGAAAAGTGTGGCGTGCATTTGAATTCAGCCCCCTTTACTCTGATACCCCTAACAAAAATCTAGTGGAACCAACTGCCTTCAGAAGTCACCTAATTAGTAAATAGAGTCCATCTGTGTGTAATTTAATCTCAGTATACATACATCTGTTCTGTGAAGCTCTCAGATGTTTGTTAGAGAACCTTAGTGAACAAAAAGCGTCATGAAGGACAAGGATCATAACAGACAGGTCAGGGATAAAGCAGTGGAGAAGTTTAAAGCAGGGTTAGGTTATAAAAAAATATTCAAAGCTTTAAACATCTCACTGAGCACTGTTCAATCCATCATCCGAAAATGGAAAGAGTATGGCACAACTGCAAACCTACAGAGACTTGGCCATCCACCTAAACTTACAGGCTGGGCAAGGGGAGCATTAATCAGAGAAGCAGCAAAGAGGTCCATGGTAACTCTGGAGGAGCTGCAGAGATCCACAGCTCAGCTGGGAGAATCTGCCCACAGGACAATTATTAATTGTGCACTCCACAAATCTGGACTTTATGGAAGAGTGGCAAGAAGAAAGCCATTGTTAAAGAAAAGCAATAAGAAGTCCTGTTTGCAGTTTGTAAGAAGCCATGTGGGGGACACAGCAAACATGTGGAAGAAGGTATTCTGGTCAGATGAGACCAAAATTTAACTTTTTGGCCTAAAAGCAAAATGCTGTATGTGGCAGAAAACTAACATCCTCCTGAACACACCATCCCCACCGTAAAACATGGTGGTGGCAGCATCATGTTGTGGGGATGCTTTTCTTCAGCAGGGACAGGGAAGCTGGTCAGAGTTGATGGGAAGATGGATGGAGCCAAATACAGGGCAATCTTAGAAGAAAACCTGTTAGAGTCTGCAAAAGACTTGAGACTGGGGCAGATGTTTCCCTTCCAGCAGGGCAATGACCCTACACATACAGCCAGAGCTACAATGGAATGGTTTAGATCAAAGCATATTCATGTGTTAGAATGGACCAGTCAAAGTCCAGACCTAAGCCCTATTGAGAATCTGTGGCAAGAGTTGAAAATTGCTGTTCACAGATGCTCTCATCTAAGCTGACAGAGCTTGAGCTATTTTGCAAAGAAAAATGGGCAAAAATGTCACTCTCTAGATGTGCAAAGCTGGTAGAGACATCCCCAAAAAGACTTGCAGCTGAAATTGCACTATTTATTTATTTATTTGCAAAGAATTAAAAAAAAACATTTATCATTTTCCTTCCACTTCACAATTATGTACCACTTTGTGTTGGTCTATCACATAAAATCCCAATAAAATACATTTCCATTTTTAGTTGTAAAATGACAAAATGTGGAAAATGTCAAGGGGTGTGAATACTTTTTCAAGGCACTGTATGTAGCTTCCTATGTCAGTACAGAAAATAGGCTCAGCAGGTATTGTCCCTGTGGATATAGTATAAAATGTATTACATAACTATATTCTATGTTTGTGTGAATGCAGCAGCCATAATCAATGAGTATAGCTTCTTGTAGACCCCAGGGAAGGTAGCATTGATTCTAAAAAGCACTGAATTCAATGTTCCGTGCCAACTGTGTCTTCTTTTAAACATTTATAGGCTCTGTAAAGCCATTCTTCAAGTATGCATAGTTGAGAATTAGACAGGATGATAAATACTCTATACACAGTCAACTCCTTGAAGTGAAGGAGACCAGAAAGTTTAAGGTAGAACTAGAAAATTAGGCAAAACCTTTTATGTTATTTTAGAATAAGGGAGAGTAATAACCAGTGTGAGCTTTTTTTTCTTGCCATCTGTGACCTATTTGGGAGATTTTCCTTCATTTCTCTGTCATAGTCAAAACAGGAAGTGAGAGGAAACCCCTCTAAAAGTGAGAGAGATTTCTGGTAGTCATTATGGTTCACAAAAATAGTGTCCTGATTGAAAGATAATTCTTCTATTCTTGTTCTGAGGATAATCCAAAGTTTGGGATAATTCCTGTTCTAGGGATAATGCAAAATTTGGCATAATTCCTGTTCTAGATATAATGCAAAATTTGGGATTTTAATTTATTTGCATTGATAACAGTAAATATGAAAAATAGAGAGGACAATCCTCCCTTACAAAGACACAGGCAACAAGAAAAACCTGATAGGTGTTCTAATTCCTCTCCAGTCTATATAAAACAAAAAAAATGCCTTTAGTTATACTTTAATTTCGGGACCACTTCTTTCAGTGGGCTCCAAAGTAAACCTACTGGTTCCTATGGTGAAAGTGATAAAAGCCTCAGAGTTTTTTAAGTTGTCTGTATATTACTCTCTGTAAATTAAAATAGAACTAAAGGCAAACATTTTACGCAATTTTGGATAGCCCAAGGTATGGTTATAAACCCTGTATTTTTGCCATGTGTGTCCCATTGAGGTGATTTCCCTTTACTTCCTGTCCCTTAAGCACAATGCAAACTGAAATTAAATCCTGTCACAGTTGGGGAAATAACTGATAATCGCAGAACTACTGTCCCAATTGATAGATTTCCCATCTATTCCTGTTCTGGTGGCCACTCAAAATGTGATAAGATTTACCAGGACAAATGGAAAGGATGAATCTCCCTGACAGGGACATAGATGGCAATACAAACCTGAAAAATTTTCTAATCCATCTCCATCTATCTAAAACTACAAGAAACATTTTTCCTTTCATTCTACTTTAATAAATACCAACCAAAATGGCAAGATTTCAGTAGAGCTTCCCTGTGTTTGCATTGCTTATGGCAAGGTCTGAGACAATGCTGAGATTGAGCATGCATGGAGCAGACTGGTAACCAGATCTCCCTTGTGGCAGCAAAAATGTATTTGTATGAGTGATGTAATTTAACCATTCAACCAGAACAAGGGACAGTGCTAGATTATAGAGTAGGTGAGTCTGCAGGGAACAATGCTGAAATGGAGGTTAGTATTGCAGCCAGAGCTGACTTTTTATTTAAAAAATGGCTGGCACATGCAATATAGATATAGATTTATATCTATATAGATCTATATAGATATAGATCTATATCTAGATCTATATCTATATAGATATATATCTATATAGATATAGATATATATCTATATAGATATATATCTATATCTATATACCAGATCCAGAATCTGCCTCTAAACAAATTGTAGCAGCTACCATTCTATACCTTAAATTGATCTGCAAAGCATGGATGATGCAGAAACAGCAGAGACATTTGCTGCGTTTTTCCATCATGTCTGAAGGGTAATTTAATTAGGTAGAAAATGAGATGGCTCGTTTTATATAATGGGAAATTCATTTTCACAGCATGCCTCTCCTATAGGTGAACATGGATACTCTTAAAATGTATTTGCTAATAACACTGGTGAGGTATTGCCGTATTGGAGACTGTGACATTCAAAGTGAAATGTTATTCCTAGAGAACTATTTTTCAATTTGATAATGTTGTGTTGATAAATGAGATGCAGGCTTCATAAAATAAATTCATTATGATACTTATGAGGGTCGCATTGTCAATTTCATTATAGACAGACTCCTAACAACACAGGAAATAAAACTGTGAAAAGGATACAGGGGATACAGCTTTCAGGCCAAGGGCTTTGCAAGCTTAGTGAAGTTAAGTGGTGAAGCTCTTCTGACTTTCATCATCAAATCGTGTGCTAGAAAAAATGCTGTTTTTATTTATTTGATTTTTCTTGCATGTGATTGGGTATACTTTGCAAAGCTGTGGGACCTATTCCCTTGCAAAGTAAGCAACCTCCTTGCCTTTAGTAAATCAACCCCAGTGAGCTTTTAGATCCATATTCTAAAGAAGCATTCTGATCTGTTAAAAAAATGCTCAAATCCAGTGTTTTGGGGAAGTTTTTTTGTGTATTTTTTGCTGTAAAAGTTTAAGCTAAAGTTTAAATGGGTATAGCATACAGTGCAAATGCACTCTATTAGTGCTGCCAGCCTCCTAGCGATGAAGGATGCAAGGCAGCAGGCGACTCAAGCTGCCTAGCATCAGTGGTGTCGGAGGGGGGGGGCTGACGGTGGCTGGAGCCCCGAGTGGGTCCCCAAAAAGCCCTGGGTTTCGGGCATGCACGGTTCTATTATTAGCCCCGAGTCCGAGAGCCGCCGCCGAACGGGGATCGATCAGACCTGAACGTGGCCGCGTGACATAGCAGGTCCCACCTTCTGGAGCCTACAGCGCCTATGATGGACGTCCCACTGGTCCAATGCGGGGACTGCAGGACGTATGACGTCCATCATAAGTGCTGCAGGCTCCAGAAGGCGGGAATTACAATGCAGGCTCCGCGCTACTGTGAGAAGATCCCCACTCGGCGCTGGGGTGGGTGGCTCTCCTCTCATGTGTCATGGCTCTGGCTGCCTGCTGTCTACTCTATGGGCACACTGCACACTAAGGCTGAGCTGCAGGAGGAGCTAACGTCACCTGAAGTCAGGTAGGTCAGTGTATCATGTCAGTGTGTGTCAGTGTATGTCAGGTAGGTCAGTGTGGATCAAGTAGGTCAGTGTGTCAGTGTCAGTGTAGTCAGGTATGTCAGTGTGGGTCAGGTAGGTCAGTGTATGTCAGGTAGGTGAGTGTAATGGTCAGTGTGGGTCAGTGTAGGTCAGGTAGGTGAGTGTAATGGTCAGTGTGGGTCAGTGTATGTCAGGTAGGTCAGTGCGCGTCAGGTAGGTAACACACACTGCCCCCTCACAGTGCTGGGCTCGGACTTCGGGTTGAAGCCCCTGTTTTGTTTGCCACCTAGCAACACTCCTGCCTAGCATCCTTTGTTGCTACAAGGCAGGTAGCACTATTGGCCACAGCTGCTGCTCTGGACCATAAATAATAATGTGTAATCAGCAGTTTCCACCGATTATACGCTATAGGAGTTTACATGTTTTGAATCATTCATGTGGTGAGCACACATGTGCAAAATGACCAGTCTTCAGTCACTCCTGAAGTCATGAATGAGTGAAAGCCGGTCATTCTGTGCATGTGTAACCACCAATGAATGACTCAGGGCCAGAATGCATTCAATGTTGCTTGGATTAGGGCCGATTTAGTCGCCTAGCATATTTCATCACTAGGATGTAGGTTGTTCAAAATGTCTAGCCTCCTAGGAACAAATACTGTACACATTGTATGCTTATACACATGTAAATGTTACAGAAACATTGTATTGCATACAGCATATGGACAACAATTACACAGCATCTTGGCACCATGACTGTTACACTTGAAAGCTTTTTTCTATAGAACTTTTTCGGATCAGGTAGGCGCATGATCAGCCATCAATTAAAAAATACAATGATCACACAGCAAGCACACAATCCTATGCTATTGTAATAAATGTTGTGGGCTGGAGTCACTTACTAGTTCCCTAAGCATGTGTGAAAGATAAAAAAAAGAAGTTCTCCCTACTCTACCTTTTCCTTTTTGAGTCCCAGGTTAAGGTAAAAGGTACAGCAATAAAATCCTCTAGGTGTGAAACTAGCCCATAAGAATACTGATATACAATTGAAAACATTGCAGTCCACCATTGGTAAGGGTTTATAAAGGGATTTCTGTGGTTCAATTACAGCCTGGACATTACTGTTACAATCCATTTAAAAACCTCACTGCTAGAGCTATCCTGTGATCTTTATATATTGATAGACAGCACTTATAAGTTTTAAGTAATCAAAATTTATAATAAGAGCCATACCAACAGGAGGGGTGATTTTCATGTAAAAATCAGAACTTTTACAAAGGTTCATGCTCTCTTCTGGGAAAGAATAAAATAAGCTGTTTTAGCCCACCCCTCGCCCCTTTACCCCTTTAGATAAGTTACTGAAAAAAAATGAAACAGAATAGGTGTAGCACCGTCTAGTGTGTGCTACTAGTATTAGAACAATGGGCAAAATATATTCTGGCCAGGAATAACCTGAGTCACTAAATTGGGTCAGGGTTATTAGAGGCCAGGGCTGAATGACTCATCTTGGCAGCTTTCTGGTGTCTCCCCTTGGTCTGGAAGGTTGGAGAACCTTCAATTACCAGAGGGTGGGGGTTAGGAGGGGCTGCCATTAATATTAGTGGGGCCTGGCCAATCCCCAGAAGTGGGCTGGCAGGGGGCTGGGATTACTTCATAAATAGACATGGGCCATGCCAGCAGGGCGATCGGGTGGAAGCTAGAGATACAGTGTTGAGAAAGCTGTCGGCGGCCCTACGGGGTACTCCCTAGTCGGATGGGGGATGTCCTGCCTTGAGTCGGGGCTCGAGTGTTGGAAGGATCCAAAAAAACACAAGGAAGGAAGCTTTCCTAGAAGCACTGGAGCAAAGAGAGGACAGAGTGTGTAGAGCAACACTGGTGGGAACTAACAAAGTGGGGGAGACTGCCACATGTAGCCAGTCTCCCTTGAAGACAGTGGTAGGCTTAAGCCTTATACCTTTTCCCTGAGAGATCTCCAGACAGTCAGCCGGGTGGGCTGGTGAAGAGTGAGTCGGGTGAACTGGTGTAAAGAGTCAGCAAGGAGGGCCGTTGAAAGAGGCAGCTGCAGCCAGGTGAGTTAGCATTGCCTGAAGATGTGGTGCTGGGATCAGTGGCCACAGAGGCAGCAGAAGAAAAGGGAAATAAATTTAAAAGAGCAAACAAAATTCCTGGATGGCTTAACTCCAATGTAAAAATGCATATAACAGCAAAGGAGAAGGCCAATACAAGGCTGAGGGATCATCATCAGCATTCAGACTTTATAAGGAATGCAACAAGAAATGTAAGGGTGCAATTAGGGCGGCTAAGATAGAACACTAAAGACATAAAGCTGAGGAGAGCAAAAAAAATACCAAGTATATAAACAGTAAAAAAGGGAGGATAGACCATATTGGCCCCATAAAGAATGAGGAAGAAAATCTGGTTACAAAGGATGGGGAGATGGCAAAGGTATTGAATTTATTCTTCTCCTCAGTCTTCATGAGGGAATCGTGGGGCTGCAGTAACCAAAACTGCAGTGTTTATCTTCATGACACATTACAGGAAGCACCCTCATGGCTAACAGAGGACAGAATTAGAAATAGACTTGGAAAACTTCACATTAATCAGTCACCGGGATCAGATGGCTTGCACCCGAGGGTCCTGGGGGAGCTCAGTCAAGTAATTGCCAGACCATTGTTCCTAATTTTTACTAGCACTGTACTGACTGGAATTGTACCAGCTGATTGGAGAAAAGCCAATGTAGCTCCAATATTTAAAAAAGGGCCAAAATACATTCCTGGGAATTACAGACCAGTTAGCCTAACATCAATAGTATGCAAGCTCTTGGAGGGGATGATAAGGGACTATATACAAGATTTTAGTAATGAAAATGGTATCATTAGCAGTAATCAGCATGGATTCATGAAAAATCGTTCTTGCCAAACCAATCTTTGAGGTGAGTTGCCATCTAGATAAAGGAAGGCCCGTAGATGTGGTGTATCTGAATTTAGCAAAAGCATTTGACACAGTTCCCCATAAACGTTTACTGTACAAAGTAAGGTCCGTTGGCATGGACCATAGGGTGAGTAGATGGATTGAAAACTGGCTACAGGGGCGAGTTCAGAGGGTTGTGATAAATGGGAAGTATCGGAATGGCCAGGGGTGGAAAGTGGGGTCCCCCAGGGTTCTGTGCGGGGACCAATCCTATTTAATTTGTTCATAAACGACCTGGAGGATGGGGTTAACAGTTCAATCTCTGTATTTGTGGGCAATACTAAGCTAAGCAGGGCAATAACTTCTCCGCAAGATGTGGAAACCTTGCAAGAAGATCTCAGCAAATTAATGGGGTGGGCAACTACATGGCAAATGAGGTTTAATGTGAAAAAATGTAAAGTAATGCATTTGGGTGGCAAAAATATGAATGCAATCTACTCACTGGGGGGAGAACCACTGGGGGAATCAAGGATGGAAAGGGACCTGGGGGTCCTAGTAGATGATAGGCTCAGCAATGGTATGCAATGCCAAGCTGCTGCTAACAAAGCAAACAGAATATTGGCATGCATTAAAAAGGGAATTAACTCAAGAGATAAAGCGATAATGCTCCCACTCTACAAGACTCTGGTCCGGCCTCACTTGGAGTATGCTGTCCAGTTCTGGTCACCAGTCCTCCTGAGGGATGTACTGGAAATAGAGCGAGTACAGAGAAGGGCAACAAAGCTAATAAAGGTACTGGAGGATATTATTTATGAAGAAAGGTTACGAGCACTGAACTTCTCTCTGGAGAGGGGATATGATTTAAATTTACAAATACCATACTGGTGACCCCACAATAGGGATAAAACTTTTCCGTGGAAGGGAATTTAATAAGAGACATGGCAACTTATTAAGATTAGAAAAAAAGAGGTTTAACCTTAGATTGTGTAGAGGGTTCTTTACTGTAAGAGCGGCAAGGATGTGGAATTCCTTTCCACAGGCGGTGGTTTCAGCGGGGGGCATCGATAGTTTCAAAAAACTGTTAGATAAGCACCTGAATGACCACAACATACAGATATACATTGTAATACTGACATATAAATATGCACATTGGTTTGACTTGATGGACTTGTGTCTTTTTTCAACCTCACCTACTATGTAACTATATGTAAGAAGGAAAGGGTACACGCTGTTTCACTCCATATGTGTGCTGCTTTTAAGGGACTGTGAGTTTCTGCCTGTAAAGGGCCATTACTGAACTGACAAGGAGTCTGTCATGTTTCCTCAAGAGTGAACCAGCAGAAGTGGTGCAAAGTAGTGTACATAAGAAGTTTGTCCCTGAAGTTCTTATTACAGTCAAGTGAGCATCCCATTACCTCTCTATCTCCATCCAAGTTGTTAACCCCCTAATAAACCACAAAAACAAAGCTCCAGACTGTTCTCTGACTCTGCATGCCTGTGAAGATTTGGTGTGCCTGGCTGTGCAGGTGTGGGGGAACCATGTTCATCTGCAGCTCCTACGTGGGGTGTGCTACATAACCGTAAACCTTCATTAAAATAATAAATGTCAATGGGATGTATTTACCACAGGTAAATAAACTGATCACTTTTCAAGAACAGTTGCACTTTGCAAGGAAATTTTCCCCAGAGCATACGGAATGTGGTGAAGCTCTGCTGACTTCCATCATTCAATCATGTGCAAGCGAAAATGCTGTTTTGTACTTTTCCCTGCACATGATTGGGTAATCGTTGCACAGTAATACTTCCCCACATTCACTAATGCCTGGTACACACTAGAGCTGCATGATTCTGGGAAAAAAGAGAATCATGATTCTTTTGCTTAGAATAAAGATCACGATTCTCTCACGATTCTTTAAAATGGTTAATTTAAAAAAGAAAAATCAGCTGTAGACGGCGCATGCGCAGTCAACACGCCGCTCGCTCCCGTTGCTCGGGGCTGGTTATTCATTTAATACAGCAAGGTGCGGATGCTTTTCTCAAAGGGGCGGATGTATGGTTATAAAGACAGCAAGGGGCGGATGCTTTTCTCAAAGGGGCGGATGTATGGTTATAAATTGAACACAATCAACATGATTCTCAAGGCTGGTTATTATAATGGGTGGATGCTTTTCTCAAAGGGGCAGATGTACACATCTGCCCCTTTGAGAAAAGCATCTGCCCATTATAATAACCAGCCTTGAGAATCATGTTGATTGTGTTCAATGTATAACCATACATCCGCCCCTTTGATAAAAGCATCCGCCCCTTGCTGTATTAAATGAATAACCAGCCCCGAGCATCGCGAACGAGCGGCATGTTGATTGGGCTTGTACAGTCCAGGCCAGGCACTATGCTCCCTGCTGACTGATGTCAGTTCCGTTTGCTGACGTCAGTTCCAATATCGGCGCCATTTGCGTTCCACGCTGTTTCTGTGGTTCCGACGGGGAGATCCGGAAAACTGAGCTAATCCAGCCTGGAGATCGCGGGGGGCGGTGAATCGAGATCGCGATCTTTATACAATTAATCGTGCAGCTCTAGTACACACTATGGTGGAGATTTACTAAAGCTGGTGCACGCAGAATCTAGTGCAGCTGTGCATGGTAGCCAATCAGCTTCTAATCTCAGCTTGTTCAATTAAGCTTTGGCAATAAAACCTGGAAGCTGATTGGTTTCTATGCAGAGGTGCATCAGATTTTGCACTCTCCAGCTTTAGTAAATAACCCCTTATGAGCTCACGAGGAGGTTTCTATACTAAATATGCAATGTTAGTACCGCAATCTATTGAGCTATTGTGTTCTGACAGGGGGCTGCCCCCTGCCAGAACACAATAACCTTTTTAGAAAAAAATCTTGACATGGGTCTTACCAGGCCAAGGAAGAAATCAACTCAAGACTCCAGGTTACAAATAAAAGATCTTCTCCCATTGCAGAGAAGTTCATAGAACAGCTCATACCAAAAAAGTCTGGACCCTGGTGTGCAATACAAAAATTGACACTACTTGTAACAAAGTTATCCACTTGAGCCCCGGACCATTATGCTGCCTAAGGACCAGAGGTCTTTTTCCAATTTGGCACTGCGTCGCTTTAACTGCTAATTGCGCGGTCATGCAATGCTGTACCCAAACAAAATTTGCGTCCTTTTCTTCCCACAAATAGAGCTTTCTTTTGATGGTATTTGATCACCTCTGCAGTTTTTATTTTTTGCGCTATAAACGGAAAAAGACCGAAAATTTTGAAAAAAAATGATATTTTCTACTTTTTGTTATAAAAAAAATCCAATAAACTCAATTTTAGTCATACATTTAGGCCAAAATGTATTCGACCACATGTCTTTGGTAAAAAAAATGTCAATAAGCATATATTTATTGGTTTGCGCAAAAGTTATAGCGTCTACAAACTAGGGTACATTTTCTGGAATTTACACAGCTTTTAGTTTATGACTGCCTATGTCATTTCTTGAGGTGCTAAAATGGCAGGGCAGTACAAAACCCCCCCAAATGACCCCATTTTGGAAAGTAGACACCCCAAGGAAATTGCTGATAGGCATGTTGAACCCATTGAATATTTTTTTTTTTTGTCCCAAGTGATTGAATAATGACAAAAAAAAAAATATTTACAAAAAGTTGTCACTAAATGATATATTGCTCACACAGGCCATGGGCCTATGTGGAATTGCACCCCAAAATACATTCAGCTGCTTCTCCTGAGTACGGGGATACCACATGTGTGGGACTTTTTGGGAGCCTAGCCGCGTATGGGACCCCGAAAACCAATCACCGCCTTCAGGATTTCTAAGGGTGTAAATTTTTGATTTCACTCTTCACTGCCTATCACAGTTTCGGAGGCCATGGAATGCCCAGGTGGCAAAACCCCCCCCCCCCCCCAAATGACCCCATTTTGGAAATTAGACACCCCAAGCTATTTGCTGAGAGGCATATTGAGTCCATGGAATATTTTATATTTTGACACAAGTTGCGGGAAAGTGACACTTTTTTTTTTTTTTTTTGCACAAAGTTGTCACTAAATGATATATTGCTCACACAGGCCATGGGCATATGTGGAATTGCACCCCAAAATACATTTAGCTGCTTCTCCTGAGTATGGGGATACCACATGTGCGGGACTTTTTAGGAGCCTAGCCGCGTACGGGGCCCCGAACACCAATCACCGCCTTCAGCGTTTTTAAGGGCGTGAATTTTTGATTTTACTCTTCACTGCCTATCACCGTTTCGGAGGCCATGGAATGCCCAGGTGGCACAAACCCCCCCCAAATGACCCCATTTTGGAAAGTAGACACCCAAAGCTATTTGCTGAGAGGCATGGTGAGTATTTTGCAGCTCTCATTTGTTTTTGAAAATGAAGAAAGACAAGAAAAAACATTTTTTTTTTGCTTTTTTCAAATTTCAAAACTTTGTGACAAAAAGTGAGGTCTGCAAAATACTCACTATACCTCTCAGCAAATAGCTTGGGGTGTCTACTTTCCAAAATGGGGTCATTTGGGGGGGGTTTGTGCCACCTGGGCATTCCATGGCCTCCGAAACTGTGATAGGCAGTGAAGAGTGAAATCAAAAATTCACGCCCTTAGAAAGCCTGAAGGCGGTGCTTGGTTTTCGGGGTCCCGTACGCGGCTAGGCTCCCAAAAAGTCTCACACATGTGGTATCCCCGTACTCAGGAGAAGCAGCAGAATGTATTTTGGGGTGTAATTTCACATATTCCCATGGCATGTTTGAGCAATATATCATTTAGTGACAACTTTGTGCAAAAAAAAAAAAAATGTGTCTCTTTCCCGCAACTTGTGTCGCAATATAAAATATTCCATGGACTCGACATGCCTCTCAGCAAATAGCTTGGGGTGTCTACTTTCCAAAATGGGGTCATTTGGGGGGTTTTGAACTGTCCTGGCATTTTATGCACAACATTTAGAAGCTTATGTCGCACATCACCCACTCTTCTAACCACTTGAAGACAAAGCCCTTTCTGACACTTATTGTTTACATGAAAAAGTTATTTTTTTTTGCAAGAAAATTACTTTGAACCCCCAAACATTATATATTTTTTTAAAGCAAATGCCCTACAGATTAAAATGGTGGGTGTTTCATTTTTTTTCGCAGAAAAAAGGGGGAAATGGGACTTTAAATGAGGCGCACTAGTCGCCTCCATCCCGGAATCAGGTATATATAACAAGGAGTTTGGGACTTTACATGAAGCAATTTGGAATGCGGAGGATAAACATAATAGTATTTATTAATAGTAAATATATAGTAAAGGAATTTCATGTGTATATACAGACATACATATATAATTGGCACAAAATTATAGGCATAATAGATGGAAAAGTACAAGCAATGGAATATATAATTACACTGGATAAGTAATGGTCAAAGTAAAATAAGTACAAAATAACATATGGCCTATAGGTGCCAGGGATGGCATATCCAGTAACTGATAATAGGATTGCATAGCAAGTAGGTATAGTCATGATTTAAATAAATAAGTCACATCAGGGTAACAATGGATAAAATTCTGGCATCAATAGTAGCTCGACGCGTTTCGTGGATGATATTGTCCACTCATCAGGAGCTGATGCATAGTAATCCTGTAGGATATATACAAAAAGTCAACCTCAATCCATATAGAGAGGAATAGAACAAAAAATGCTGGAAAGATTATGGCCAGACAAACACTTACCAACCCTGACACTGAGCGTGGCACGTGACAGATGGCCTGGAGTGGGCCGGGGGCAACAAACCCCATAGCGGGAGCTGAGGCAGCATGTGATGTATGGATGACAATCAGGTGATAAAATGACAATGTATGGGTGGTGAGATGATCTCCATGTGGCAGCAATGATGAAAAAAATAAATAAAATTGTCAAAAATAGAGATACCTGGGGATAAATGTTAAGAAATATGGTATATCAGTATCTATACAAAACAGAGTAGATTATATTGAGTATTATATAATATAAATAATGTATACAAAGATATTTGTATATAGAGATTACTGATAAGTAATGCAATATAAGTCATATAATGAAGGAAGTCTAATTGAGGGAATAAATGTAACAATAATGATGGGGCAAAGCTTGTCAGAAAGGAATATCTGGGAATAGATATTAAAAATGGTGTATGATTGTATATTGATTAAATTGAAGCAAATTACGTTGGGAAATAATATAAATGATGTGTACCAGGGATACCCATATATAAAAAGTGCTCATAAATAATGCGGTGAGGGTTGTAAACTAAAAAAGTGATGTGATAGAGAAACTAGTAGATGGTGGAAAATATGAATATGTATGAGTTGAAGAGTAGGGGAAATATAAAAAGGGGGTGTGTAAAAAACTAGTACAAAAAACAGAGTGTAAAGTGCAGCGGAGCAGAAGGCATGACAGTGAGGGTAAGCATAGACATGAAGGGTTTACCTGATGCTACATGTACAGCTAGCGAGATGAAATCAGCTAGTGTGCAGAGACCCCCAGGGGAGACTGGCCGTGTGAGCAGCTGGCTCCGATTGGGGAACCTATATACACATGCCGCCAACGCCACGTGCGTGAGCCTGCGGGAGGAGGGGAGCGGCGTCCGCACCTGAGCTGAAATGACTGCTCAGTGTTTGGCGCCACAAACCCTCCCCCCAATGGTAATCACGCAGATGACGCTCCAGACGTCAGCGCGGTGACGTCACAAACAACGTCCCGCGTATGACGCAGGGAACGTGGCGCCGATGCGCTAGGGGTATCCGCCCAAACCTCCTAAGGGGGAGGGGAAGGAAGGATCCACAGGGCGCATCGCAGCTCCCGCATCGAGGAGAGACAAGCCCCAACGCAAAACCACACCAAATGGACATGCCGGCTCAGAGCAGTGGCAGAGCAATGGGAAGTAATAAAATGACAAAACATGAAGATTGATAATGATAACAAATAAAATTGTATATAGCAACCAGTGCTGGAAATGCCATCAATGCTAACATTGTGTACAGTAAATAAAGGTATACATAATATGTACAGAATGTATGACTAATTCAGAAATTCAGCCCCAATTAGGGCATATGTTAAACCTCTCGCGTGGATAGCAGGGGAACACTGCTAATCCAACTTTCCAAATGCTTCCATCCCGGTACTTAGTTTGCAGAAAAAAGGGGGAAATGGGACTTTAAATGAGGCGCACTAGTCGCCTCCATCCCGGAATCAGGTATATATAACAAGGAGTTTGGGACTTTACATGAAGCAATTTGGAATGCGGAGGATAAACATAATAGTATTTATTAATAGTAAATATATAGTAAAGGAATTTCATGTGTATATACAGACATACATATATAATTGGCACAAAATTATAGGCATAATAGATGGAAAAGTACAAGCAATGGAATATATAATTACACTGGATAAGTAATGGTCAAAGTAAAATAAGTACAAAATAACATATGGCCTATAGGTGCCAGGGATGGCATATCCAGTAACTGATAATAGGATTGCATAGCAAGTAGGTATAGTCATGATTTAAATAAATAAGTCACATCAGGGTAACAATGGATAAAATTCTGGCATCAATAGTAGCTCGACGCGTTTCGTGGATGATATTGTCCACTCATCAGGAGCTGATGCATAGTAATCCTGTAGGATATATACAAAAAGTCAACCTCAATCCATATAGAGAGGAATAGAACAAAAAATGCTGGAAAGATTATGGCCAGACAAACACTTACCAACCCTGACACTGAGCGTGGCACGTGACAGATGGCCTGGAGTGGGCCGGGGGCAACAAACCCCATAGCGGGAGCTGAGGCAGCATGTGATGTATGGATGACAATCAGGTGATAAAATGACAATGTATGGGTGGTGAGATGATCTCCATGTGGCAGCAATGATGAAAAAAATAAATAAAATTGTCAAAAATAGAGATACCTGGGGATAAATGTTAAGAAATATGGTATATCAGTATCTATACAAAACAGAGTAGATTATATTGAGTATTATATAATATAAATAATGTATACAAAGATATTTGTATATAGAGATTACTGATAAGTAATGCAATATAAGTCATATAATGAAGGAAGTCTAATTGAGGGAATAAATGTAACAATAATGATGGGGCAAAGCTTGTCAGAAAGGAATATCTGGGAATAGATATTAAAAATGGTGTATGATTGTATATTGATTAAATTGAAGCAAATTACGTTGGGAAATAATATAAATGATGTGTACCAGGGATACCCATATATAAAAAATTACTTTGAACCCCCAAACATTATATATTATTTTAAAGCAAATGCCCTACAGATTAAAATGGTGGGTGTTTCATTTTTTTTTTTTCACACAGTATTTGCGCAGCGATTTTTCAAACACATTTTTTGGGGAAAAAACACACTTTTTTAAATTTTAATGCACTAAAACACACTATATTGCCCAAATGTTTGATGAAATAAAAAAGATGATCTTAGGCTGAGTACATGGATACCAAACATGACATGCTTTACAATTGCGCACAAACGTGCAGTGGCAACAAAATAAATACATTTTTAAAAGCCTTTAAAAGCCTTTACAGGTTACCACTTTAGATTTGCAGAGGAGGTCTACTGCCGAAATTACTGCCCTCGATCTGACCTTCGCGGTGATACCTCACATGCATGGTGCAATTGCTGTTTACGTTTGACGACAGACCGCCGCTTGCGTTCGCCTTAGCGCAAGAGCAGGGGGCAACAGGGGTGCTTTTTTTTTTTTTTTTTTCCTTTATTATTTTTTTGCTTTTTTATCTTATTTTTAAACTGTTCCTTTCATTTTTTTTTTTAATCATTTTTATTGTTATCTCGGGGAATGTAAATATCCCCTATGATAGCAATAGGTAGTGACAGGTACTCTTATTTGAAAAAATTGGGGTCTATTAGACCCTAGATCTCTCCTCTGCCCTCAAAGCATCTGACCACACCAAGATTGGTGTGATAAAATGCTTCCCCAATTTCCCAATGGCGCTATTTACATCCGGCGAAATCTAAGTCATAAAATGCTCGTAGCTTCCGGTTTCTTAGGCCATAGAGATGTTTGGAGCCACTCTGGTCTCTGATCAGCTCTATGGTCAGCTGGCTGAATCACCGGCTGCATTCTCAGGTTCCCTGTTGAGACAGGAGAGCCAGAGAAAAACACGAAAGACGGTGGGGGGGGGGGGACATTCCCTCCCACGGCTTGTAAAGGCAGTCTAGAGGCTAATTAGCCGCTAGGATTGCTTTTACATGAAATCCGACCGCTGGCTGAAAAGAATGATACCAAGATGATACCTAAACCTGCAGGCATCATTCTGGTATAACCACTCAAAGTCGTGAATGGCGTACCTGAAGACAAAAAAATGGTTAACAATAAAGCACAGTAAACGGTAAAGTATAAATAATTACATACCTGAAAAACAAACATGATAAAACATAATAACAATAAAACATGGCAGAATAGAATACAGTAAAAAAGAGCAGAACAATAGAGAGAGAGAATAGAGAGAGAGAGAGAGAGAGAGAGGGAACAATAAAACGACAACAATTTTTTTTTATTTTATATATATATTTTTTTTTTACACTTTTTTTGTAACTAACTTTTATAACTGTAACCGGTTCCAGGTTCGGGTCTCTCAAAATGCGATGGCATCTTGGGAGATCCTGTGAAAGTGTGCCTAGTCTGTGGAATGCTGTACCCTACGCTAATACTCAACTAGTGTATGGTAGCGTTCAAAACATTCACCAATGCAAAGACCAGGATTGTCAGGACAGGAGGGACAATAATAGCGGGTGTCACGCCCATATCCGCGCTTGCTGCAGACACGACATCTATTTTGGGGGGGTTCGTTGGGTAGGGATACTCGGGAGGACATAAAAATGCCTCTCATGCAGCCGACTGCATTTGGTTGGGGATGTGAATGGGGGAAGTACGGGCGCTGCAGAAGCGGTGGGTTCCCAATTAGGATTGGCGAATGCAGCAGGAAGGGCATTATGGGCACGACGGGCCTGTGTTTGTCTTCTTCTTGGTGGCAGCGGGACAATACTTGTGCTTGCCACCTCACCAGCTTGAACTGCACTTATGGGACTCGCCACGTCACCAAGTGTTACTGCAGTGCTGGTTTGACTACGACCGGGGTGTACTAGGCCGCTCAATAAAAAGCTTCCAAAAAAACTGTTAGCGATCGCAGGGATCAGGCCTGACTCTGCGAACGCTGCAGTTATGCGCTGAGTGTTTTGTAAGTGACAGTGATCGATCGATACTGCACTTGGGTGGGCTGGGCTGGGCCGGGCGGAGGGGCAAAACGCAGGTGCTAGCAGGTTTCTGGGCTGATCCCGCTAACACTGCGTTTTTGGGAACCCTAAACTGCTGGGGACGCTAGTATAGATCTGATCGGATCAGATATTGATCCGTTCAGATACTATACCACTAAGGGAGGTGTATGCTGCGTGCGTGGGTGTTAGCGGTACTGGCGCTAACCTGACGCTGCCTGGGGCTGGTGCTTGCTAGTTCACCAAAATGCTACCAAAAAAACTGTTAGCGATCGCAGGGATCAGGCCTGACTCTGCGAACGCTGCAGTTATGCGTTTAGTGCCTTGTAAGTGACAGTGATCGATCGATACTGCACTTGGGTGGGCTTGGCTGGGCCGGGCGGAGGGGCAAAACGCAGGTGCTAGCAGGTATCTGGGCTGATCCCGCTAACACTGCGTTTTTGGGAACCCTAAACTGCTGGGGACGCTAGTATAGATCTGATCGGACCAGATATTGATCCGTTCAGATACTATACCACTAAGGGAGGTGTACGGTGCGTGGGTGTTAGTGCTACTGGCGCTAACCTGACGCTGCCTGGGGCTGGTGCTTGCTTGCCAGTTCACCAAAATGCTACCAAAAAAACTGTTAGTGATCGCAGGGATCAGGCCTGACTCTGCGAACGCTGCAGTTATGCGTTTAGTGCCTTGTAAGTGACAGTGATCGATCGATACTACACTTGGGCTGGGCCGGGCGGAGGGACAAAACGCAGGTGCTAGCAGGTATCTGGGCTGATCCCGCTAACACTGCGTTTTTGGGAACCCTAAACTGCTGGGGACGCTAGTATAGATCTGATCGGATCAGATATTGATCCGTTCAGATATTATACCACTAAGGGAGGTGTATGCTGCGTGCGTGGGTGTTAGCGGTACTGGCGCTAATCTGACGCTGCCTGGGGCGACGCATATCACCGCCGGGCGATCGGGGGGCTAAACCTTTATTCGGTAATAAACGGCGGGTGCCCTGACACTATAAAAAATAAACGAACTAACCAGCGTCACCCGTAACGGTTATACGGTGATCAGTGGTGAAAGGGTTAACTAGGGGGCAATCAAGGGGTTAAAACATTTATTAGGTAGTATATGGGGGGTCCCTGTCGCTCTAAAACGCTGACGGCGAACCTAAATATTTACCTCACTAACTAGCGTCACCAGCGACACTAATACAGCGATCAGAAAAATGATCGCTTAGTGACACTGGCGACAGGGGGTGATCAAGGGGTTAAAACTTTATTAGGGGGGTTAGGGGGGTATCCTAGACCTAAAGGGGGCTAATATTCACTGTCCCAACACTGTAACTGTCACAAACTGACACTATGCAGTAATCAGAAAAAAAAAACTGCTGGTGTCAGTTTGTGACAGGGAGGGGGGGGGGTGATTGGGGGGGGATCGGGGGGCGATCGGGGGGGGGATCGGGGTGTTTTGTGTGCCTGGCATGTTCTACTGTGTGTGTGTGTGTTGTGCACTCACAGTGAAGTCTTCTCTCCTCGGCGCTGCAACGGAATACCGAGCCGAGGAGAGATGACATCATTTCCTTTGCTGCTGTTTAGCATACAGCAGCAAAGGAAGTGATCTGATTGGCCGGCGGCGATCGCGAGGGGGGGCCACGAACGGATGGCCTCCCCCTCACCTCCGATCGCCGGGGGACAAAACAGGACCGCCTCGGGCACCGGGGGGGGGTCCGATCGGACCCCCCACCCGCGGGAGGCAAATCACGTACATGTACGTGATTTTGCCTGCCCGTGCCGCCTTGCCGACGTACATCGGCGTGAGGCGGTCCTTAAGTGGTTAAAGGGTTAGTAAAGGTATTTTTTTAAAATAACAAACATGTTATACTTACATGCTCTGTGTAATGTTTTTGCACAGCTCAGCCCTGATCCTACTGTTCTTGGGTCCCTGCTGGCGCTCTGGGCTGCTCCATTCTGCCCTTTTCCGCTAAAGCAAGCCACTTGCTATGGTTGCACCCATGCGTGCTCGCTTCTGCGGCCCGCTCTTAGTGTCCAAATGACACAGAGAGTATGGCTCAGCCCTGCCCCCTGTTTCCTCCTTACTGTCTGTGATTGACGGCAGCAGGAGCATATGGCTCCTGCTGCGACTTCTCAGCCAATGAGAATTGAGAGACCCAGGAGAGCCGCTGCTCTCATGAACATCGCTAGATCGGGATCAGGGTTAGGTAAGTATTAGGGAGGGCTGAGGGAGGATATGCACACTGAAGGTTTTTACATGCATAGAATGCATGAAGGTAAAAAACCTTCAGCCTTCAGAAACACTTTAAGTCAGAGAAATAACTATAAATCGTAAGGACCTATAGCAGACATTTGATAGACGCCTCTCACTCACCACTTCAAAGAGTGAGATCTTACTGCAGTATCCAGCGTCCTATCATCCAAAAGGGTCCTTTACTGCATGTCTAACCACTTTATATTGGTGGCCAGTGGTGCTATTTATGCCCTTCACATTAGTGGTCAATAGCTGTCTTATTCCTCCCACTAAACGTCCCTTTGATTACATAGCTGGTAACAGATCTCCCTATGTGTAAAGTTACCTGTGTACATTTCCCATCAAATACCATTTTTACTTTAAAGTAGAAAATGTACAAAATGGCCTAATTGAAACTTAGGAACATTAAAATCATTGTAGGAGACGCAATTTGCTTCTCTTTGATAAATTGCATTACCAAGCAGCTGTCAAGCTCAAAACCAATCTTAGTTTAAATGTGGAATGTATAGATTATGGCAACACTTCAGTAATCTCTAATTGTATAACCTATAGTCTTCCCCAGAAGCTATGTTCTATTCCTGTAATCAGTAGTCACTGTTCTTTAAGCAGATCTATTAGTGCAGAGTCTACCTCCAGTATTAGTGAGTCCTTGAATCCCTGTGTATGCACTTCCAATCAACTTCCAGCTAGAGGGAGATTTTACAGTACAATACTGCATAAGGTTCAAGGAGACATAATTCTTTGAAAAGCGCAAAAAAGCAAAAATATTTCTGCCGTTCAGACATGTACATAACTGTAATGACAGGAGACTTGCTTACCATGCTTTCTGTTTTTTTTTTTTTTATTGCACACAAAGCAGTATGAATTCAGCAGGTTCAATCTGGCTGCAACATTCAAATCAATAAAACTTTTGAGACTTTTAAAGAATATGTACATCCAACATTTAATATTCCTGATATGTTCCTGCTTTACCATATACTTGTGTTAAAAAGTACCCTGTTCTCTTTGTATTGCTTCCTGTATGTGAAATACCTGGTGCTCCTGCCAGTTCCTCAGCTTTAATATTAAAAACTGACCACACTAAGCAGAAGAGCACCATGTGGTCAGTTCTCTAGCTGTGCTGGAACTCAGTCTACTCTCCCCCAATGATCAGACATGTGCTGACAGCTCCCCCCCTTTCTGCACAGCCATTTACTGGGAAGGTCAGTGTACTATTATTGTTTTTTTTTTTATTCTGTATTATAATTATTGTGCTATATTATAATTATTGTATATTATAATGATTGTGTATTTTTATTATTATCATATGTTATTAGAGTGTATTATGATTATTATTATTATTATTATTACTATTATTATTAGTATTATTATTAGTAGTAGTAGCAGTAGTATGCAGTGAAGTGGATTTATTTTCCCAGTGACTATTATTAAATTAATGTAAAAAAATAATTTTTGCCAGCTGTTCTGCTTTAAAGCTCCATTTAGGATCGTTTTTATTGTAATATTGTGTATTATTATGTTTTATTATTGTGTATTACTATTTTTTGTGTATTATTATTACTACTGTGTATTATTATTATTATTATTGTATATTTGTATAGTGTATAATAATTGTTGTGTATTCATATTGTGTATTTTAATCATTATATTATAGTGTATTATTACTGTTGTGTATTATTAGTATCTTGCATTTTTATTGTCGTGCATGTATTATTATAGTACATGATGATTGTGTATGATATTCTGACAATTGCTCCATCCTGTGTGTCTGGAGATGGAGGAGCTCTCGTCACCTGCAGTGCGTACTTTCCCCAGTAGGGGTCTTGTGTCTCGTTGTATTCCTCTCCCCACTGTCGTACTCTTGTAGCGGAGCGGAGAGGAGAGGATCTGCTCTCAGGACTTTGCTGTATTGGTGATCAGGTGGGACATGGAACTCCCGGGACTCCGCACACCCGCCCCACTCTCCCCATTATCTGCCTAACACTTCCCCCTCACTCGGAGAGAGCGATGAGAGGAGGACCCGGCGGGCTGTGTGCTCCATACATTGTCTGATGTTGGATGTGTGGGGTCCCCCGGGTGTCCTGGACCGGAGAAGTGTCCGGTATGTGATCCGGAGGTGAGTTCAGGGATCGCTGCTGGGCTTGCTGAACCGACCATGAGCCCGGACAGTTGTGTGCTGCTGGACTTAGAAGGAGAGAACTTCCCTCTGTCCGCCTCCTGCTTCAACCACAGTGCCAACCACTCAGCAGAGGACTTCTTCTACCCCGGGGTCACCTATGCCATCGTCCCCATCTATGGACTCATCATCCTCATCGGGCTCATCGGCAATGTCACCCTCATCAAGATCTTCTGTACTGTCAAGTCCATGAGGAATGTCCCCAACCTGTTCATCTCCAGCCTGGCCCTGGGGGACCTGCTCCTTCTGGTCACCTGTGCCCCTGTGGATGCCAGCAGGTACCTGGCCGATGAGTGGCTCTTTGGTAGGGTGGGATGCAAGCTGATCCCCTTCATACAGCTGACATCAGTGGGGGTCTCAGTGTTCACCCTCACCGCACTGTCTGCCGACAGGTAGGTACCTGGGCACCATGGGGGCACTTCACAACATGGGCACACACAACATGGGCAATCACTATCTATCTATCTGTCTATCTATCTATCTATTTATCTATCTATCTATCTATCTATCTATCTATCTATCTATCTATCTATCTATCTATCTATCTATCTATCTATCTAT
Source organism: Lithobates septentrionalis (assembly GCA_037952835.1). Lineage (NCBI taxonomy): Eukaryota > Metazoa > Chordata > Amphibia > Anura > Ranidae > Lithobates > Lithobates septentrionalis. Next base: position 1,543,236 of record JBBDGP010001790.1, on the reverse strand, counting down.
CTATTTATCTATCTATGCCCATGCAGCAGCTGAGCAAATGTTCATTTCACTGTCACTTTCACATTATACAGAAGTTGGTCAATAGTACTTTCTTTTCTTTCTTTCTTTCTTTCTTTCTTTCTTTCTTTCTTTCTTTCTTTCTTTCTTTCTTTCTTTCTTTCTCTCTTAAAATATGAGTTTCAGTATCACTTTTTCATTATGCAGAAGTTGGTCAATAGCATTCTATCTATCTATCTATCTATCTATCTATCTATCTATCTATCTATCTATCTATCTATCTATCATCTATCTATCTATCCAATTATCTATCTATCTATCTATCTATCTATCTATCTATCTATCTATCTATCTATCTATCTATCTATCTATCTATCTATCTATCTACTCTGAATTGTGCATACTATAGTGTAGTGTAATTCAATGTAGTTCATTTTAATCTATAAGCTCTTAATAATCGAATTGTGGCTAATAATTCTCACTATATGATGTGTAAACAAAAAGTGAAAACAGATAAGTAAATTAATTACTAAATTACTTTATTTCCAGCTAATGACATAGTATTTATTTATGTGTTTATTTATATATTAACAGTAAACATTTTGCACCTAGAGTACAGAATAAAGTGTTGTAAAGTTCTTCCTCCTGGTAATAAATCAGATGTTGCCTAGTGCATACTGATATGGATATTATAGCATTGGGATTAGGATACATGGTAATTATTGCTGGCCTTTGTGCTATTTAGTATTGAATATTAATGGTGATTTATGGAGAAGATGTAATCTAGTCATTTCTAGTGAGCGCTTTGATTGCTGCATATGTTAAAGTGTTTTATAATTGCCCCGTATTAACATGTCACTTTTTATAATGCTGAAGATCTGCTTGGATTGTGTTTATTACACAGTTACTTCTAAATGTCTCTGAATGGGTTTTGATATTTACAGAACTACATATTCCATAGTCATGTACACTTTGTAATATATCACAGCAGTTACTGTAATTATAGTGACAAATTAGAGAGTAATGAGGATGTCTAAAGAGTCGAAAATGTTTTTAGACAGACTTTTGGAATGTGTTTTACAGAATGCTTAATTTTTTTTTTGCATGGTGACCAGTCTTTTGTATTATTTAGCAGAACTAGTAGCTGAGCATATTAGAAGTGTTTCCATACATCATTTGCCTTTAAGTTTTGTGAGTAAATTATTATGTGTATGCAGCTTTACATTGGTTCATCCTTATAATCTAATCTCTATCTATCTATCTTTCTATCTATCATCTATCTATCTATCTATCTATCTATCTATCTATCTATCTATCTATCTATCTATCTATCTATCTATCTATCTATCTATCTATCTATCCAATGCCTTTCTGTGTTATAGAGTGCAAGCAAGTTGCTTGTGAGCCATATGTAGCTTGCAGCTCCTTTTGATATTGCTTACAGGTGCTCAGTACCCATCTGTTTGCTTACTGCATTATATACTTAATAATTTGGCTAAAATATATACCATCCATTAGAATTAGGAAATAACAGAGTTAGACTTATTTGATAAGGCACAAAAGATGCAAAGGGCATTCAGCCATAGTTACCAATTAGAATAAATCCTTTATTGACCTGACTTCAGGTCAGGTCAATGACCTGATTAATTAATAATTATTGTGATTGAAGAATTTCTATCTATACTGTATGTATAATAAATCAGTGACATCAGTAGTGATTAAAATCTATTTGCCATCACTGGAACCATCATATTTTGCTTAATCTTCATACCCCTTTGAAATGTATTTATGAATGGCAGTGATGTCATCTATACTGATCTATTTACATACATAACTGTATAATCCTCCCAGTAGGAGTCCATCATGTAAAATACAGTTGTGCTGCAGATCTCTGCACAGCTGGATCTAATTATTCAGGCTAATGCTCTTTATGGTTCCAAGATTGGTATAGAAGGATTTCTTCTAGAAGAATACCAGTCAAGATTTGGTGTTGAGAAATGTAAGAAGTCACTTTCTTTGTTCTCCAATAAAAGCACTGGTCACAGAGGAAGGTAAAGAGATCACCTACAACCAATTCTATCCATCCTCAGTATTTTCATATGATTATGTAGAAAGAGATGGGCTTTATTCCAGTTCAGTAAGATGATATACGGGCTGTGTAACATTAGAGAGAACCTGAGGGATTAAAAAAGAAAAATGTGTAGCTCAGGTGCTCATTTTTATGTTTGACAGCCAACATAAAACACCCAATTGCACCTTATATATAGAATAATAGTCTGTGCAGTAGACTACAACAGGGATAAAGTACGCTAAACATGGTAGATCTTTGTTTTCCCATGAGAATCCTACTAGTGAAGAGAAGACAAATTCTGCTAATGCTAATTCAAGACATTGTCACTGTAAGCTTTATACATCTGCTGATACTTCAGATATTGTAGTGTAAAATGTTTCTTGTGTGACTGCATTCTACCCAACAAGGGAGACATTCTCCAGTACATTATATAGAGTAGCCTTTCTCAATGTTTATACCCCAGAGGAACCATTTAAATAATTTTCAAGTCTCAGCAAAAATGCCCCTTACATTAGTGGCTAGTGGGAAAAATGCCCCTTATATTAGCTAAAAAGAACATTGGTGTCATGCTGATGGCTTTGCCAAGTGGCATTGGTCTTGGAACTATGCAGGCACCATCCAACGGGAGGTCAACCAGCCACAGCTTAAGGAACCCCTAGCAAACTCTGGAGGAACCCTAGTTCATACTGTCCAAATTTTGAGGTGGGTATGAGGGACACCTATTAGCAAAAGTATGTAGGCATAGGACACACCTTCTGCCACATCCCCTTAAAGGGGAATTGTACAAAAAAAATTTGCAAATGCAGCAATTTTGAAATTGAATGAAAGATTTAGCACTGGGGATCATAAAGCAATGATTCTGGACAGCTGCACTTCCAAAAATTCACTTTATTGAAGCTTCATGTGACATATGGTTCACAGAGCAGGGTACAAAGAGGTTTGTGCGTTTCATGCAAATGTTAGCACTTAGTCATGACCTCACAACATTTGCACAAGACTCGTCTGCCTCTTTGTCCCCTGCTCCATCTATTAACCACCTGTCACATGAAGCTTCAATAAAGAGTATTTTTGGAAGTGCAGCCACCCAAGATCATAGCTTTATGATACACAGTGTGCAAGTTGGACTAGCATCTGATTAGTGTGTGTGGGGATTAACTGGAGACTCTCTCACCTTGAGTGGATTTCTTTGTTTCATTTAGCACTGGGAAACACTTTTCGAAGGATAAAATGTGCATTTTATATACAACTATATAGATCAGACCAAAATGAGGAGGAGGAAAGAGGAACAGAGGGACATTTTTACAAATAAGGGACAGTCCCAGTTGGGAGCTATGCTAGTTGAGAATGGCTGATATACAGTGAGTAGAGCAAATATGTTTGTAAAGACAATTTTTGCTCCTCAGTGCCTTCGGCGTCAGATGCAGAGGGTCGCTTCCCATAAATTTTCAGATCAGGGAACTGTAGAGACAGGTGATCTCACGTACCTAAGCACACGTCCCTCCTACATGGGGGCTGAATATCCCATGATCACTTGTACCAGGCCATACTGTTCAAGGCATACCCAAACCTTTTTAGTCCTAGTTGGAAGCGCACGCATCTGGGTGGCTTCAGGGAGACAATGTATGGCAGCAGGGCCACCCTATAAAAGGATATACCAGGGGCATAGACTTTGTTTGAACATTGTGCTGTAGACAAAGGCTGCAGAGACAAAGATGACAGCATCAATAGCAGGGCATTAGGTATGATGCTGCAGATTTATTAACAAGGATTTAATTCTATTTTAAACATGTAACATAATTTGCTAAGAAATGCTGCCAACCTAACCTCATAAATTTAAATGGGATAAGGAAATTCTTCAATTGCTTTTTTAGGAAGCTATTCTATTTGCATCAAACTTACTAGAAGTCTGCCCCACTATGGCAAAATGTATGGAAAAATAAACCAAACCACTACAGATCTTTATATTGGCTTCATTTTTATAAGAAGAGTATGTAGAGCAAGTTTCTGCAAAGCATTTGAAAAGCTTTTAGCTGATTAGTTAAAGCCTTCCAGCAGCCTTTTTAAATAAAAAAAATTAAATCCCATTACATTTTTTTCAACATCCTCATACTGGAACTGAAATGTGCATTGTTCTATAACATACAGATACAGTTCAAGTCTTATGAACACATGGTTGGAAAGTGGTTGAAGGCAGAGGCACTAGCTATTCAGTGTTAGTCATACTCCAAAGACATTTCCACTTTTTTTTGCTCAATAAGGAAAATCCCTTTCAAAGTTCCTAGCAATACCATACGTGTACATAAATATGGCAAAAACTGAGGGGCAAAAACTGTTTCATGAGCCTGTGTGATCATCTATGCTGCAATTTAAAGCTGACCTCTGGGATAAGGAGATATTGTCTAAATACAAGATACACATATATTCCTATTTAAATCTTGGTGTATTTCTTCCATAGCTGTGACGTAATCCAGTGTGAAATTTTGTTATGCAGAAATCCTGTAATAAAGACCAGTCACCGCTGCTCTCTCTCCTTGTGCAGGGTGACTGGTCTTGTATCCTCCCCTTTTTGTAGTTCTCTGCAGGTAGCTTATGTGAGTGTAGCCTGCTGGGTTCCAGCCACAGCTCTGTGATGTAGGAGCAATGAACCTTATGGGGAAGCATTATAATGCAATGGGTGGTTAGCGATCCTAGAGGCTGCTCACCAGCAACTGTGGGGTCTTGCTGGATCCCAAGAGGAGTTTACTAAAGTTTCAAAAGGCTGAGAGTGTCACATTAGCTTGTATAGCTAAAGATTGTAAAGATTTTTAGTACTTTGCAACAGCCAATGCGTTTTGAGGGCTCAGCACTTCCTCTTCACCAGGGCTAAAAACCAGATAGTGTAGGGGCCTGGATTTGAAGAAGCAGCTATTTCCAATCCAGGCGCCTACATTATCTGTTTTTTAGCCCTGATGAAGGGGGAGCGCTGAGCCCCCAAAACGCATTGGCTGTTGCAAAATAACATTTTTTAAAGGACTATACAAGCTGGTGTGGCACTCCCATCATTTTAAAACATTAGTACAGCTCTGTATACAGAAGAATATACGTTATTTTAATTGTTGGGAGCGGAAGATTAAGCCCCGTACAGAGAAAATATTGTGGATCTGAGGAAGTTTTTTTTCTCTTTGTTTCTCATTATGATTGCACAGATATTGTATGGTGTATGGGACTATGAATTTTTTATTTTTTTTTGCACAGTCTGTTATCATTGATCTTCTGTGGCATTTTATATACATTGTTTATAGGAATCACATATGAACTATTTTGTGTGCGTGTATATATATATGGAGTTATAGCCAAAGGAAAAAAAAGTTTTCGCCTGTCATGTAATGGAGGAAATATACAAGAATATTGGTTGTCATGGGTAGTAACATGGCATTTATGCTCCTTTGTATGTTGAAGTTTTAATGAATGAATCAATATTAAATTACCTCTACCAGAGTGCTGAAACATGTGGACTACAAAGTACAGAAATGTTGCTTAGAGATCAATCATCTTCATACCGAATGCAAGTTCAATGATATATTGACATTTATCTGAAAGCAATGACATGAGGTCATGTGGCACCATTCAGTTATGTGTCACGGAGTAAAGACTCAGTTCACTTTAGGAATAAATTATCTTTGTACACAAAGCATTGGTTGGTTGTTTTTCTTTTTGTAATAGGAGTGGGGTTTTTCTTGCCAAAAAAAGATTGGTGCTTGTAGAATGTGCTCTTTTTGGGGTGATTTGATTCCAATGATGAATGATTGGTCTTAAAATAAGGGTAGTTTTTTTTTTTACAAACGGATATACATAGATTCTTGGTACAATAAAGGCTATAAATATGCTATGATTACAAATAGGGAAATAGAAAAGGGGATAAGGTGACATGGTCATGGAGAAGGGCTCTTCACTAGGCAAAACATGGATTCGTTCTGTCTCCAGACCTTTCACACCTGGGTTCTTTATACAGTCTTGAGACACCCTCTCAGGTGGGTATCAGTGAATTGCATCCTTGGTCCATCATTAAAGAAGTCTTGCACCAGAGGTCTTGAATGTTTATTCCTATCATAGGATCAGAGTTGAATTTTTAAACACATGATTACACAGGATGGCCATATTGATTCTGCCCCCAGCAGGCATGCTACAAAAGTGAACAGGTGTTAGTGATAAATACCTCCAGGCAGTGGCGGCTGCTGCTCAAAATTTTTTGAGGGGGCGCAAACAAACTGAAAAATTCTGAAAAAAAACCATCAATTGCAGCCTTACTGTGCCCATCAAACGCAGCCACTGTGCCCATCAATTGCCGCCACTGTGCCCATCAATTGCAGCCACTGTGCCCATTAAATGCAGCCACTGTGCACATCAAACGCTGGCACTGTGCCATCAAACGCTGTCACTGTGCCATCATATGCAGCCACTGTGCCCATCAAATGCAGCCACTGTGCTCATCAAATGCAGCCACTGTGCCCATCAAATGCTGCCACTGTGCCCATCAAATGCTGCCACTGTGCCATCAAATGCCGCCACTGTGCCCATCAAATGCCACCACTGTGCCATCAAACGCAGCCACTGTGCCCATCAAATGCTGCCACTGTGCCATCAAATGCCACCACTGTGCCATTAAATGCTGCCACTGTGCCCATTGAATGCCACCACTGTGCCATCCAATGCTGCCACTGTGCCCATCGAATGACTCCACTGTGCCATCAAATGCTGCCACTGTGCCATCAAATGCTGCCACTTTGCCATCAAATGCAGCCACTGTGACCCACACACTCGCCATCTGCCCGGCACTTACCCTGTCTTGGTGGGGCAGCAGGTGACGGCGGCGAGCGGTGTCCTCCATGCATCTCCTCCTGTCCTCTCCCCCTGATAGGCATCCAATCACAGCACCTGTCGTTTCAGCCAATCAGGTGACGGGTAACAGACCCGAACACCTGATTGGCGGAGAGGCAGTTCAGTGTTATTAAAGCGAATATTCATTCGCTTTTCTAACACACCTGGGTGAACTGTGAGCGCCAAGCATGGCGCTCACAGTTCATCTATTCTGGAGCCTATTGGAGCCTATGGCTCTAATCAGGTGCTTCAAAAACACCCCCTTCCGCTGTCAAACAGGCGCCCGTCAGCCGAAATGGGTCTGGGCGCCTGAATAGGGGGTGGCAGCGGCGCCCATAGATAGATTCATGCTATGCATGAATCTATCCATTGGTTATAGAGGGTGGGTGGAGAGAGGGGTGGCTGGAGAGAGGGGGCGGCGCTCGTGCACCATTATGGACGCACCACCACTGCCTCCAGGGGTCCTACTGTTCAGTGAGCTGATGATCTCAGGCATTGTCCAGTCCTTTTATTGGCAATTGTTTTTAAAATTGTTATCTACCTTAATACAAATCTATTTGCAATTTGCTCTTCCAGAAGGCATATTTAAATTAGCTTAATGTTTTCTTAATAATTCTTAACAGTGCTGAAAGGTTCCATTATGCTCCTCACTAACCTTACATCACTCTATATAATGTCAAGTACTACAATAAGGGCACTGATTCAAATGTTATATTATAGTAAAGTCATTGCCACATTCTAAAATGATGTTAAGGGAGGCTTTGCTACTGAGATTGTCAATCTCAGCCAATTATATGCTGTATAATCTCAGATGATCATGTTACAATGTATTCAGCTTAAACCTTTGGTCTCCTGAACTAATGTAAAAATACTTCTTGCATTTAGGCATTAGTCATGAACAATAAAAACATTGAAACCTTCAGGATATTAAACTAAAATAAAATGGATTTAACATGCACAAAAAATAGGAGCATTCTGTTTGTCCGCTCCATCTACTAGATAATGCATCTGTGTTTTGACATTAGTACTTACAGTCAATAATGCATGTTCAGAGGCATACGTTCCAACAGTTTGCTGCTAATTAACTTTGCATTACTGATTGCAACCTTAACAGTGAAAGGTTACAGCAAGGTGGTGTGGGGGTATAATTACGTGACTGTGGTTTCTGAGCTCTCAGTGAGTGTAAGACTTCAGTGCAGTGGGGTAATAGTCTACAATGTTGTTGAGAAATATTTGTACTTGGAATCATTTCTGTAGGCATCCTACATGTGGTAGAAAGTCATAATTAGGTCTCTAGGTGAACTGAGGAAGAGGAGGTAACATGCTCTTCACTGAGATGAAAGGGAATAATATTTAAAGGAATTACCAAGATGAAGAGAGCAGAAAAGAATAGAACAAAGTGTGAAAATCTAGATGGATGGGTTTATGGTGGATGTTATGTTGACCATAATCACTGTTGCCACTAAGCACAAGACAGAATAAAGAATATATTTAGAAATGTGCTTCTTGCACTGTAAACAATATTGTGCTGGGTCTACTCAAAAAAAAACGAGGCAACTATTTGCATCAGCTTTTTAAGTACTGTCAGCTACACTTATTTTTCTCTGACTCATTAGACTTTTCATGTTTTCAACTTTGTTGTTTTAAGTAAAGCCAACTAATTTTTCCAGTTTATAGATCATAGGTTTAAGTAAAGCCAACAACATTTTTCCTAGTTTATAGACCATAGGTTTAAGAAAAGCCAACTCAGTTTTTCCAGTTTATAGACCATAGGTCCAAAAGTTTAAGTTAGGAACACATACATTAACTTATTTATTTTAAGTACCATATATACTCGAGTATAAGTCGAATTTTTCAGCACATTTTTTTGTGCTGAAAGTGCCCCCCTCGACTTATACTCGAGTCAAACACTTTTCTGCAGCAAAAAAATTTCATTTTCCGAACCGACTTTGGGGCCCCGTATCTCAGGGCCACTTGGTACTAGGAACCCCTGAGATACGGGGCCCCAAAATCGGTTCGGAAAATGTCATTCTCTGCTGCAGAAAAGTGCTTGACATTTTCTGAACCGAAATGGGGGCCCCATATCTCAGGGCTATTTGGTGCTAGGAACCCCAAATTTGGTGTGCAAACCCAGTGGAACTGGTACCATAACATATCCAAAGCTGGGGTTCTTAGCACCAAGTGGCCCTGAGATACGGGGCCCCAAACCCGGTTTGGAATATGTCATTCTCTGCTGCAGAAAAGTGCTTGACATTTTCTGAGCTGATTTTTGGGGCCCTGGATCTCGGGGCCACTTGGTGCTAGAAACCCCAGGTTTGAAAATTCTATGGTGCTAGTTCCACTGGGTTTGCACACCAAATTTGGGGTTCTTAGCACTAGGTGGCCCCGAGATACGGGGCCCCAAATTCGGTCATCTGTGTCCATCTGCAGCAATGTCATTTCGGGACCCTTTGGGTTCAGAGACCCCAAATTTTGGCTGCAGCTAGGGGGCATCTAGGAACCCTTAACTACCGAGTTTGAAGTTCAGGGGACCTATGGCTGCAAATGGGCACAGTGAGGCATGCAAATGGGCACAGTGATGCTGCAAATGGGCATTGTTGACCCTCTTTTCCACTTACAGTAGCTGTGCATTTCTCACCCTCGTCTTATACTCGGGTCAATACGTTTTTCCCATTTTTTTTGTGGTAAATTAGGGCCTCGACTTATACTCGGAACGACTTATACTCGAGTATATACGGTACTTATACTGCCATGTCAATTTATATATACATTCAGATCAGTCCCTGCCCTTAAAAAGCTTTCAATCTAGGATCCTGAACTCACATGCATACATACACATACTAGGGCCATTATCCCTACCAGCATATCTTTAGAGTGTAGTAGGAAACCTACGCAGGCACATGGTAGAACATGCAAACTCCAGGCAGGTAGTGTTGTGGTCAGGATGCGAACCAGTGACCCTTTTGCTGCTAGGTGAAAGTGTTAACCACTACACCACTGTGCTGCCCTAGTACCTAGTTACTTACTTAGTTACTTAATTTTAAGTGATATTGACATGTAACTTACTCAATTTTTTTAAGTTGGTAAAACTTATTTTCCAAATGTATTTGATATATGTTTGAAAGTTTTTATATAAAAATAATACAATAATATGGTTTTAAAAAAAGGAATAGTCTGATGAAACAGTCTTTCAAAACAAATTAACCTTTATTATTTATAAAGTGTTACAAATGTAATATTATTAAAGCAGCATCAAATGTAAATGTAAACATTTAAAAGAAAAAAGAAAAGAATGCCTCTTTCTCAGCTAACAAATTAAACTGAAAAACACACATGTTTATACAGTATATCTTTGAGGAACATAGAATGTATTAACTTTTTTTAAGCTTTTTAGGAAAGTAATTTGCACTTTAACCACTTCAGCCCCGTAAGGATTTGCCCCCTTAATGACCAGGCCATTTTTTGTGATACATCACTGTGTCGCTTTAACTGACAATTGCGCGGTCGTGCAATGCTGTAACCAAACAACATTTACATCCTTTTTTTCCCACAAATAGAGCTTTCTTTTGGTGGTATTTGATCACCTCTGTGGTTTTTATTTTTTGCGCTATAAACAAAAAAAAAGACCGACAATTTTGAAAAAAAAAACATTTTTTTACTTTCTGCTATAATACATATCTCAAAAAAATATATATATAAAAAAATGTATTCATCAGTTTAGGCCGATATATATTCTTCTACATATTTGTGGTAAAAAAAAAAATCACAATAGCCGTATATTCATTGGTTTGTGCAAAAGTTATTGCGTCTACAAACTATAGGATAGATTTAGGGACTTTTAGTTATTTTTTAATTGTTTTTACTGGTAATGGCGGCGACATTTTGGCGGACAAATCTGACCCCAAATTACACTTTTTGGGGACCAGTGACATTATTACATTGATCAGTGCTATAAAAAATGCACTGATCAATGTATAAATGACACTGGCAGGGAAGGGGTTAACACTAGGGGGCGATCAAGGAGTTAAGTGTGTTCTCTGGGTGTGCTCTAATTGTAGGGGGATGGGCTACCAGGGACATGATAGAGATAGCTGTTCTCGATCACTGGGAACAGAAGATCTCTGACATGTCATTTGGCAGAACGGGGAATTGCCTTGTTTACATATGCAGTTCCCCGTTCTGCCTCTGTGCACCGCAATCATGGGTCGCCAGCAGACATTGAGTACGCCGGAACCACAGGCACGCCTGTGCGCCTGCTATCTCCTGTGCAAAGACGACGTACACCTAGGGCGGTTTGTGCAGGAGAGCCGACCTGCCGCAGTATAATGACGGTGGCTGGTCAGCAAGCGGTTAAAGTGTGAACATTTGAAGATAGATTCTCCACATCTAGCTCTAAAAAGATCTTCTGAAAAACTTCAAAGGTATATTTTAGGTTTTCTCAGTAGCTCAGGCTGAAAGCAAAAATGATTCCCATAGTCATTCTTTCTGATACAAAATGAGAGTGCTATATGAAAAAAATAAACTATACCAATATGCTTGTTTTTCCTGCCAATGCAGCATAAAAATGGTATATTTGTTTATGAAATGTAATAACATAGTGCAAAGTGGGCAGGGCTTCAAGTTACATAATCTAACGTTCAAGGTTCAATATCTCAAAAACCGAACAAACAGAAAAATTGTTTTTGTGGTATAAATCAGCACAAATGCAGCACAAACAAATTGTATATTTTTTTCTAAAATGTAATAACATGTGGTGCAAAGTGGGAGAGGTTTCATTAACTATAATGCGCAATATCTCTGGGTGGGGCTTGATGTTACATAATCTGAATTCGAATATCTCAAAAATCGAACCGGCTGAAACATTCATTTTTGTGGCACAAAATAGTTTTTAAGCTTAACAGCTGGCGGTCCCTCACCCTGCATCTTGGTTGCGTTCTGCGCTTATGCAGTAAGCGCAAACTTTGCATGCGCACAAGTGAGTTGTCCCAATAGGTGTATACAACGGATGTATGTCCATTTATTATAAATATATTAGTCTGCCCATAAAATAAACATTTTGGATGGTATGTTAAGCAACATTTAAAGCATGCAAACAATAATTTGTTCAATGTTTATTCTTATCTTTCATTGGATGGCATTTGTATTGCATTTATATGTGTATTATTTGCATTCATTTATTGTTATTATTTATTATTTGTATTTGTATTATTTGCATTGTATTTGCATTGGATGGCTTTGTAGTGACTTGGAAACATTCTTGTCACTGGTGGCGCTCTTTTGTCCTAATGGGCCTCAAGCGTATTGGAACTGCCTTGTGCAGGCTTTCAAAGTTCCAAAAGATGTCAAACTCTTTAAAATATACAGCATCAAAACTCATGCAGTTGCACGTTTGGCAAATATTTGTGTCCCACAATTTCAGCCAAATGAAAACATAATTTTTTTAAGTAAATGTAACTCAATTAGAATATGGAAATGCACATACCTTAAAAGTTTTGTCTAGATTACTCAATATTATACATTAATTTTGTAAAAGGTGTGTTTTAAGACCTAATGAAAATTAAGTAAGGTACTTAAAATATCAAAGTAAATTAATTAACATTTATTTTTTTGTTGAAAATTAAAAAAATAAATGTGTTAAAATTACAAGCCAACAGAATCATTTTTATCAGTGTGTGTATTCAAGGGTATAAATACAATACAACCATAGTAAAGCTGGTCATGTATTATACAATTTTCTTATTCAGTTTCCTTTAACTATATAGTGCAAGGGCCTGCCTGACTGCATACAAATTAAAAGTCTTTAGGTTTGACCTCTTTTTAAATGGTCTTGGTAAATCTAAAGGAAAATTGTACAAGAAGATTGTATAATGTATGGCCAGCCTAAGCCTAGTGACTGCGGTGGTCCATCAGCACAGGGACCTAGTGCTGCCTGACTGCATAATTTTGTGTTTAGGCAGCGGCCCCACTTAGCAAAGGAATTTAGATAAAATACACCATTTAGGCACCTCACTCAGATCACTATGAAGCAATTAGTTTGCTGGTGTGTTTATTGTTTCAGAATAGTACAAGCAGCACTAAACTTATTGAACCCCTACACCCCACCCGGCCAACTGTATTTTGTAGATAAAAGGGGATTTTGCGAGCCACAATGGTATATTGCCTCAAATGTGGAAATCAGCTAGCTGCCCGCGCAGAACACGTTTCATGTGCCGTGCAATACAATGTATACAAAAGATATGCTGCGCTAAGGTGAAAATATTAATCTGGAGATTAATGCATATGAGGTATACTGAAAATACAGAATAAGCGACTTATCCAGCCATAGCAAGGCACAAAGGATATATATATAAAAAACAAGTGATTTTAAAGTGCAATGTGTAAATAATATACTAGATGTATACCATTAGAATGGGAGTAGCGATTACTGAACTACTACCTGTATTTATAATGGATGAAAAAATCATTTATATAGTCTGAAATTTACAGTGAAAAAAAAATATAAATATAAATAAATATATCACAGTGATAAGTGCAAAATACAACAAAGTGCCAAGTGCCACACAATGAGTGTGAATATCAAATCCAAGATGTGGTACGTGATTATTAACCACTTCACTACCCGCCCATAGTCAAATGACAGCCTGAGATGGGATCTCCCATCCTGGGTGGCTGTCATATGACGTCCTGGGCTTCCCGGCCATCTAGGGGGCGCACGCCCGCGGCATTGCTCGGGACCCGGTGCGTGTGCCCGGCGGCCACGATTGCCGCCGGGCACCCGCGATTGCCCGTTAACCGAACAGGACCGTGGATCTGTGTGTGTAAACACACAGATCCACGTCCTTTCAGGTGAGAGGAGACCGATCTGTGTTCCCAGTACAGAGGAACACTGATCGGTCTCCTCCCCTTGTGAGTCCCCACCACCTACAGTTAGAATCACCTCCCTAGGAAACATATTTAACCCCTCATCTCCCCCTAGTGGTTAACCCCTTCCCTGCCTGTCACATTTATACAGTAATCAATGCAATTTTATAGCATTGATCGCTGTGTAAATGTGAATGGTCCCAAAAATGTGTCAAAAGTGTCCGATGTGTCCGCCATATTGTCGCAGTCACGAAAAAAAATGCAGATCGCTGCTATTACTTGTAAAAAAAATAAATAAATAATTTTTATTTTAAAAATGCCATAAATCTATCCCGTATTTTGTAGACGCTATAACTTTTGCGCAAACCAATCAATATACGCTTACTGCGATTTTTTTACCAAAAATATGTAGGAGGAATACATATCGGCCTAAACTGAGAAAAAAATTAGTTTTTTAAAAAAAAAATTGGGATATTTATTATAGCAAAAAGTAAAAAATATTGTGTTTTTTTCAAAATTGTCGCTCTTCTTTTGTTTATAGCGCAAAAAATAAAAACTGCAGAGGTGATCAAATACCACCAAAAGAAAGCTCTATTTGTGGGGAAAAAAGGACGTCAATTTTGTTTGGGTACAACGTCGCACGACTGCGCAATTGTCGTTTAAATTGCAACAGCACTGAAAACTAAAAATTGGTCTGGGAAGGAAGGGGGTGAAAATGCCCTGTATTGAAGCGGTTAAAGTCTAATATATGAAAGAAATGCACATAAAGTCCATAAAAACAGTTCCTAAAAAATCCAACGTGTGTGCATTAATCTTAGTGCTTAGTGCTCAGAATCCCATGCTCAAGTTCCATCCAGTGACCCCCCGGGACAGCCGCTCACCTCAGAGCGTGCAACTCAGCTGTGAGACTGAGTCTAAACATGCTTATGAGCCATCCCATGGCTCAGTGATGGAATCCAGATACACAGTTTTCAGCAGCAACTCCACAGTTAGGAATAAAGGAAAACAAAAACTGGATAGTGTGATATCGTTTATAGATATTTATTGGAATAAAAGCTCCCTACATTAGGGTACTCACATTTGCAAGGTGCGTGAGTGCACCAATCTGATAACAGTCTCCAAAGTTTGCCTCAAAGTTTGCCTGTCAGGAGGGATAAGCTGTGCATCGCATCTCAGTGGACTGAAAGGCTCCGTGCTCCGTCCGGGCCCTTCCCCTACGCGTGTTTGACATAGGGTCACGAGTCTTTATCAGGGGATTGTTCCCCCTTGCCTCCTGGGTGCCCTAAAATATCAGAATTTCACGCACAGCAGCTATGCTCCCTATGGGCAAGGGGCCTAACAGATAAGAAAGGTAGGGTATCCCTCCTCTGAATCATTCAGCTAAGTGTAATTTGAGCTTTAGCTATTTAGGTCTATAACACAAGCTGTTCATAGCCTAGCAAAACATGTGGTTAGAGGGCTCAAAGTGCTGGCTAAAAGCAACAATGATTCATATGTTCCAAATAAGAATTATATTCCTGTTATAATTATTTAGTTCCAGACTGAAGAACATTGAGAAACCAATAATAACATAGAAGGAGAGTAATCGGGACTTTTAAAGCGCACACATATACATAATATAGAAAAATAGAAAATATTTATTGAATTAAAAATACATATGTGAAAAAAGGGTAAAACCACAGTACATCAGTAACAAATATCAACAGAAGTAAATTGTCTCTCTACATGTTTCGCCATTCACTGCTTCTTCAGGAGATTCTGTTACAATAAACTCTGTGTGTATAGACTGATCACTTCAAAATTTCAAAAATTCAGTCATCAATAGTTGAGGAAGGGCAGACAGGGCCATTTGGAAGCATCATAGAGAATGGTAATAGACTGGGAATAACAGAAAGTCCATCTCAATTAATTTTTAAGCTGGTCAAGATCTTGATAGCAACAGCAGGTTATATTTGCTCCATTTGCAAACAAGGGAAAGAAAATAGACTTTTTGAATGAAAAAGATTCTCAAAGTATTCCAAAATCCCCTGGTAATTTCTGAAGCCCTAGGCAGCATGCCTCCTTCCATGGACCGAACCAACTTAATTCATAAAATGTAGGGATAGTTAAATTTGTTTTTAAACCAAATGTTAACATAATAAATAAATGACACAAAAAACTATAGCAGATCTCCAATATAATAACTACCTTGTTATCCAGGCAAAGCTTCTCCATGAGTTGTTTTTTGGCATCATAGCTACTGAAATATCTTTTTCTCGGTACATGATGCTTCAAATCCCCTGCTGGGATTGACCAAATGTGGAATGTGACCAAATAAAAGGGCATTGCTGGAATATGACCAAATAGTGTGACCTTTGTTGAAGGAGCTTAGTGAAGTAATGTTCAGACAGAGTCACTATTGGTTTTGCCTGAATGTCATTTAAACCCATTTATCAGCAACACATCTTGATCTGGAATTTGTCAATAGATTAGAGCCAGAGCACTATTACCTGCAGAAAGGGTCAGTGCTTCTGCACTTACTTATCCATTTAGTTGTATCAAATCCCAACTCTAACCCAAGGCTTTGTCTACTATTTCAAAGAGTGAGGAAAGGATAGAACCTTTGTCAGATTTTGACTGCAGGTCTGTGTCCTCATTGGGGATATTTCCCTTCACTTCTTGTCATGACATAAAACGATGGGAAGTATCTGCAGTCCGACTGCAACAAAGCACCTTTTTTCAGTAAAAAGGGATGGGTTAGAAGATCTGTCAGGTTGTTTTTACTGTTTGTCTTCATGTTCCAGTGACAATCACTTCACTCATTTCTTGTTCTTTTATCACGTGCTGTGACAAGGAAAGAAAGTAAGGTGAAATCTCCCAAATAGTGTACAAAAAATGAGGGAAGAATGGGGCACTAGGCAAGGAAATACAGTATCTCACAAACGTGAATACACCCCTCACATTTTTGTAAATATTTTATTATATCTTTTCATGTGACAACACTGAAGAAATGACACTTTGCTACAATGTAAAGTAGTGAGTGTACAGCTTGTATAACAGTGTAAATTTGCTGTCCCCTCAAAATAACTCAACACACAGCCATTAATGTCTAAACCGCTGGCAACAAAAGTGAGTAAAAGTGTCAATATTTTGTACGGCCACTATTATTTTCCAGCACTGCCTTAACCCTCTTGGGCATGGAGTTCACCAGAACTTCACAGGTTGTCACTGGAGTCCTCTTCCACTCCTCCATGACAACATCACGGAGCTGGTGGATGTTAGAGACCTTGTGCTCCTCCACCTTCCATTTGAGGATGCCCCACAGATGCTCAATAGGGTTTAGGTCTGGAGACATGCTTGGCCAGTCCATCACCTTTACCCTCAGCTTCTTTACCAAGGCAGTGGTCATCTTGGAAGTGTGTTTAGGGTCAATATCATGTTGGAATACTGCTCTACACCCCTGCCTCCAAAGGGAGGGGATCATGCTCTGCTTCAGTATGTCACAGTAACATATTGGCATTCATGGTTCCCTCAATGAACTGTAGCTCGCCAGTGCCAGCAGCACTCATGTAGCCCCAGACCATGACACTCCCACCACCATGCTTGACTGTAGGCAAGACACACTCATCTTTGTACTCCTCATCTGGTTCCTGTCACACACGCTTGACACCATCTGAACCAAATAAGTTTATCTTGGTCTCATCAGACCACAGGACATGGTTCCAGTAATTCATGTCCTTACTCTGCTGGTCTTCAGCAAACTGTTTGCAGACTTTCTTGTGCATCATCTTTAGAAGAGGCTTCCTTCTTGATAGACAGCCATGCAGACCAATTTGATGCAGTGTGCAGTGAAGGTAGTGGTCATCTTGGAGGTGTATTTGGGATCATTATCATGTTGGAAATCTGCCCAGGGGCCCAGTCTCCAAAGGGAGGAGGTCATGCTCTGTTTCAGTATGTCACAGTACATGTTGGCATTTATGGTTCCCTCAATGAACTGTAGCTCCCCAGTGCCGGCAGCACTCATGCAACCCCAGACCATGACACTCCCACCACCATGCTTGACTGTAGGCATGACATACTTGATTGGTTCAAGTTATCCATGTCCTTAGTCTGCATGTCTTCAGCAAACTGTTTGCGGGCTCTCCTGTGCATCATCTTTAGAAGATGCTTCCTTCTGGGATGACAGCCATGCAGACCAATTTGATGCAGTGTGCAGCGTATGGTCTGGGCCCTGACAGGCTGACCCCCCCACCCCTTCAACCTCTGCAGTGATGCTGGCAGGACTCATACGTCTATTTCCCAAAGACAACCTCTGGATATGATGCTGAGCACGTGCACTCAACATCTTTGGTCGACCATGGCGAGGCCTGTTCTGAGTGGAACCTGTCCTGTTAAACCGCTGTATGGTCTTAGCCACCGTGCTGCAGCTCAGTTTCAGGTTCTTGGCAATCTTCTTATAGCCTAGGCCATTCACACCTGAGACCTTGTAACACTAACAAGTCACAGGACACCGGGGAGGGAAAATGGCTAATTGGGTCCAATTTGGACATTTTCATTTAGGGGTACACTCACTTTTGTTTGCCAGCGGTTTAGACATTAATGGCTGTGTGTTGTTATTTTGAGGGGACAGCAAATTTACACTGTTATACAAGCTGTACACTCACATGAAAAGATATAATAAAATATTTACCAAAATGTGAGGGTTGTACTCACATTTGTGAGATACTGTAGCTTTGACCAAACTTTCCCTTTGATTAACATTAATAAAAGGCTTCCAATAGGCACAGAGAAACTTCTTCATTTATATTGTCATTCTGGCATGGCGTCATCACACCCCAACTGCCCAAACGTTTATACTCTCTTGTGAAGTCACAGGCAAATGCACAGCTTCGACCACTAGTGCTATCCTCCTGTTTTACTTTAGGAGAAAGAAGGATGTAGCTGGGCCCTCTTAGCATCCATGGGGTCAAAGGCTTTTGCGTATGTGGTCTTACGGATCATTCATCTCTACAACAAGGTAATAGACACAGTAACAGCTGTGGACACAGCTGATCATGTGGTAAAGAGTCTCTGACACTCTTTAACTAGATCGGAGCTGCGGTGTGTCAGACTGACACACCGCAACAACTAACACCAAGATGCGCGCCCCCGGGGGTGCACAGCAGCGCACAGCAGCGCGCAGCGGCTTGATATCCTGGCGACGTCCAGTCAGGATATCGCAACCACTTTGCCGTTGTCATATTGCTATATGGCGGGCGGCAAGTGGTTAAATACAAAAGCAGTCCATGTCACCCGTGACAATGGAAGGCTTGGCGCTCTGGTGAGTGACTTTCTTTAACCACTTCAGCCCCGGAAGGATTTACCCCCTTCCTGACCAGAGCACTTTTTACAATTCGGCACTGCGTCGCTTTAACTGCTAATTGCGCGGTCATGCAATGCTCTACCCAAACGAAATTTGCGTCCTTTTCTTCCCACAAATAGAGCTTTCTTTTGATGGTATTTGATCACCTCTGCCGTTTTTATTTTTTGCGCTATAAACGGAAAAAGACTGAAAATTTTGAAAAAAAATGATATTTTCTACTTTTTGTTATAAAAAAAATCCAATAAACTAAATTTTAGTCATACATTTAGGCCAAAATGTATTCGGCCACATGTCTTTGGTAAAAAAAATGTCAATAAGCGTATATTTATTGGTTTGCGCAAAAGTTATAGCGTCTACAAACTAGGGTACATTTTCTGGAATTTACACAGCTTTTAGTTTATGACTGCCTATGTCATTTCTTGAGGTGCTAAAATGGCAGGGCAGTACAAAACCCCCCCAAATGACCCCATTTTGTAAAGTAGACACCCCAAGGAAATTGCTGAGAGGCATGTTGAACCCATTGAATATTTTTTTTTTTTGTCCCAAGTGATTGAATAATGACAAAAAAAAAAAAAAAATTTACAAAAAGTTGTCACTAAATGATATATTGCTCACACAGGCCATGGGCATATGTGGAATTGCACCCCAAAATACATTCAGCTGCTTCTCCTGAGTACGGGGATACCACATGTGTGGCACTTTTTGGGAGCCTAGCCGCATACGGGGCCCCGAAAACCCAGCACCACCTTCAGGATTTCTAAGGGCATACATTTTTGATTTTACTCCTCACTACCTATCACAGTTTTGAAGGCCATAAAATGCCAAGATGGCACAAACCCCCCCCCAAATGACCCCATTTTGGAAAGTAGACACCCCAAGCTATTTGCTGAGAGGCATGGTGAGTATTTTGCAGCTCTCATTTGTTTTTGAAAATGAAGAAAGACCAGAAAAAAAAATTTTTTTTTCTTTTTTCAATTTTCAAAACTTTGTGACAAAAAGTGAGGTCTGCAAAATACTCACTATACCTCTCAGCAAATAGCTTGGGGTGTCTACTTTCCAAAATGGGGTAATTTGGGGGGGGGGTTTGTGCCACCTGGGCATTCCATGGCCTCCGAAACTGTGATAGGCAGTGAAGAGTGAAATCAAAAATTTACGGCCTTAGAAAGCCTGAAGGCGGTGCTTGGTTTTCGGGGTCCCGTGCGCGGCTAGGCTCCCAAAAAGTCCCACACATGTGGTATCCCCGTACTCAGGAGAAGCAACAGAATTTATTTTGGGGTGTAATTTCACATATTCCCATGGCACGTTTGAGCAATATAACATTTAGTGACAACTTTGTGCAAAAAAAAAAAAAAAAAAAAAAATTTGTCTCTTTCCCGCTACTTGTGTCACAATATAAAATATTCCATGGACTCGACATGCCTCTCAGCAAATAGCTTGGGGTGTCTACTTTCCAAAATGGGGTCATTTGGGGGGGGTTTGAACTGTCCTGGCATTTTATGCACAACATTTAGAAGCTTATGTCACACATCACCCACTCTTCTAACCACTTGAAGACAAAGCCCTTTCTGACACTTTTTGATTACATGAAAAAATTATTTTTTTTTGCAAGAAAATTACTTTGAACCCCCAAACATTATATATTATTTTAAAGCAAATGCCCTACAGATTAAAATGGTGGGTGTTTCATTTTTTTTTTTTCACGCAGTATTTGCGCAGCGATTTTCAAACGCATTTTTTGGGGAAAAAACACACTTTTTTAAATTTTAATGCACTAAAACACACTATATTGCCCAAATGTTTGATGAAATAAAAAAGATGATCTTAGGCCGAGTACATGGATACCAAACATGACATGCTTTAAAATTGCGCACAAACGTGCAGTGGCAACAAAATTAATACATTTTTAAAAGCCTTTAAAAGCCTTTACAGGTTACCACTTTAGATTTACAGAGGAGGTCTACTGCTAAAATTACTGCCCTCGATCTGACCTTCGCGGTGATACCTCACATGCATGGTGCAATTGCTGTTTACATTTGACGCCAGACCGCCGCTTGCGTTCGCCTTAGCGCGAGAGCAGGGGGGACAGGGGTGCTTTTTATTTATTTATTTTTTTTCTTTATTATTTTTTTGCTTTTTTATCTTATTTTTAAACTGTTCCTTTCATTTTTTTTTTTTTAAATCATTTTTATTGTTATCTCAGGGAATGTAAATATCCCCTATGATAGCAATAGGTAGTGACAGGTACTCTTTTTTGAAAAAATTGGGGTCTATTAGACCCTAGATCTCTCCTCTGCCCTCAAAGCATCTGACCACACCAAGATCGGTGTGATAAAATGCTCCCCCAATTTCCCAATGGCGCTATTTACATCCGGCGAAATCTAAGTCATAAAATGCTCGTAGCTTCCGGTTTCTTAGGCCATAGAGATGTTTGGAGCCACTCTGGTCTCTGATCAGCTCTATGGTCAGCTGGCTGAATCACCGGCTGCATTCTCAGGTTCCCTGTTGAGACAGGAGAGCCAGAGAAAAACACGGAAGACGGTGGGGGGGGGGGCATTCCCTCCCACTGCTTGTAAAAGCAGTCTATAGGCTAATTAGCCGCTAGGATTGCTTTTACATGAAAGCCGACCGCTGGCTAAAAAGAATGATACCAAGATGATACCTAAACCTGCAGGCATCATTCTGGTATAACCACTCAAAGTCGTGAATGGCGTACCTGAAGACAAAAAAATGGTTAACAATAAAGCACAGTAAACGGTAAAGTATAAAAAATTGCATACCTGAAAAGCAAACATGATAAAACATAATAACAATAAAACATTGCAGAATAGAATACAGTAAAAAAGAGCAGAACAATAGAGAGAGAGAATAGAGAGAGAGAACAATAAAACGACAACTATTTTTTTTTATTTTTGTTTGTGTTTTTTTTTTTTTTTACACTTTTTTTTTGTAACTGTAACTTTTATAACTGTAACCGCTTCCAGGTTCGGGTCTCTCAAAATGCGATGGCATCTTGGGAGACCCTGTGAAAGTGTGCCTAGTCTGTGCAATGCTGTACCCTACGCTAATACTCAACTAGTGAATGGTAGCGTTCAAAACATTCACCAATGCAAAGACCAGGATTGTCAGGACAGGAGGGACAATAATAGTGAGTGTCACGCCTATATCCGCGCTAGCTGCAGACACAACATCTTTTTTGGGGGGGTTCGTTGGGTAGGGGTACTTGGGAGGATATATAAATGCCTCTCATGCAGCCGACTGCATTTGGTTGGGGATGTGAATGGGGGAAGTACGGGCGCTGCAGAAGCGGTGGGTTCTCAATTAGGATTGGCGAATGCAGCAGGAAGGGCACTATGGGCACGACGGGCCTGTGTTTGTCTTTTTGGTGGCAGCGGGACACTACTTGTGCTTGCCACCTCACCAGCTTGAACTGCACTTATGGGACTCGCCACGTCACCAAGTGTTACTGCAGTGCTGGTTTGACTACGACCGGGGTGTACTAGGCCGCTGGTGCTTGCCAGTTCACCAAAACGCTACAAAAAAAAGTGACAGTGATCGATCGATACTGCACTTGGGTGGGCTGGACTGGGCTGGGCCGGGCGGAGGGGCAAAACGCAGGTGCTAGCAGGTATCTGGGCTGATCCCGCTAACACTGCGTTTTTGGGAACCCTAAACTGCTGGGGACGCCAGTATAGATCTGATCGGATCAGATATTGATGCGTTCAGATACTATACCACTAAGGGAGGTGTACGGTGCGTGTACGGTGCGTGCATGGGTGTTTGCGGTACTGGTGCTAATCTGACGCTGCCTAGGGCGACGCATATCACCGCCGGGCGATCAGGGGGCTAAACCTTTTTTCGGTAATAAACGGCGGGTGCCCTGACACTATAAAAAATAAACAAACTAACCAGCGTCACCCGTAACGGTTATACGGTGATCAGTGGTGAAAGGGTTAACTAGGGGGCAATCAAGGGGTTAAAACATTTATTCGGTAGTATATGGGGGTCCCTGTCGCTATAAAACGCTGACGGCGAACCTAAATATTTACGTCCCTAACTAGCGTCACCAGCGACACTAATACAGCGATCAGAAAAATGATCGCTTAGCGACACTGGTGACGGGGGGTGATCAAGGGGTTAAAACTTTATTAGGGGGGGTAAGGGGGGTACCCTAGACCTACAGGGGGGTAACAGTCACTACCCTAACACTGCTAACTGTCACAAACTGACACTATGCAGTAATCAGGAAAAAAAAACAAAAAAAAAAAAAACCTGCTTGGTGTCAGTTTGTGACAGGGGGGGGGGGTGATCGGGGGGGGATCGGGGGTGTAAGGTATGCCTGGCATGTTCTACTGTGTGTGTGTGAGTGTTGGTGCACTTACATGTCATCTCCCCTCGGCGCTGGAACGGAAACTCCCGAGCCGAGGAGAGATGACATCACATCCTCTGCCTCTGTGTACTATACAGAGGCAGGGGATGTTTGTCATTGGCTGGGAGCGATCGCGAGGGGGGGGGGCCACGATTGGATGGCCTCCCCCTCGTCTCCCATCGCTTCCAACCAAATGCCGACCGCAGCTGGCACCGGGGGGGGTCCGATCGGACCCCCCACCCGCGGGAAGGCAATCACGTTTCAGGTACGTGATTTTGCCTGCCCGTGCCGCTCTGCTCACGTATATAGGCGTGAGGCGGTCGGCAAGTGGTTAAGGGAGAGGGATCACTTGAGCACAGAATATGTTTTGCAGATAAAGAGAAATTTTCTTTGGGAAGCACTGTTTCTTGAACTTTTTTGGTGGACTGTTTTTAGAGGTGCACCGAATGGAAGTTTTGGTGCCGAAACCGAAAATGCACTTGGCCGAAAACCAAAACCAAAAATTACAGTTTTTAAAAAATATATATATTTTTATGTATAATTGTATTTTGTTTGACTTTTTAATTATTATCATGAATTGAAATGAATATGAATTTATTGTCGGCCATTATTGACACCTTTAGTGCAAGAAAAGTTCAAGAAAAATACATCCCTTTAAATTCTATGTATGTCTTGCACTTCCATTGTGGTGTTAAAAATCCTGCTTGCTGAATTTTTGGTCAATTAAAAAAACGCACCTCCCCGGTAAATGCATTGAAAATGCAGCAAGAACGCATCAATAATGCACCAATGTTACATTTTTGTTGCGGTTTTTGAGTCACGTGACCTAAAAAAAAATACACCATAAACATGGTAAAATTTTGTTAAAATCGCAGCAAAATCGAGACCTTTTTCTCTTATCGGCCAAATGCCGATAACGCAATTTTTACCTGATGCACTATATTGTCAAAAGTATTGGGACACCTGCCTTTACACGCACACAGACTTTAATGGCATCCCAGTCTTAGACCGTAGGGTTCAATATTGTTTAGCGATGGCCCCTTCCTGTTCCAACATGACTGCGCACCAGTGCACAAAGCAAGGTCCATAAAGACATGGATAAGCGAGTTTGGGGGAGGAACTTGACTGGCCTGCAGAGTCCTGGCCTCAACCCGATAGAACACCTTTGGGATGAATTAGAGTGGAGACTGCGAGCCAGGCCTTCTCGTCCAACATCATTGCCTGACCTAAAAAATGCGCTTCTGGAAGAATGGTCAAACATTCACATAGACACACTCCTAAACCTTGTGGACAGCCTTTCCAGAAGAGTTGAAGCTGTTATAGCTGCAAAGGGTGGGAAAACTCAATATTGAACCCTATGGATTAAGACTGGGATGCCATTAAAGCTCATGTGTGTGTGTAAAGGCAGGCGTCCCAATACTTTTGACAATATAGTGTATGTTTCGGCTGCTAAAATTTCGGCGCATCTCTAACTGTTTTGATCTTTTTTTTTTTTTTTTATCACAGCGCTAGTGTGAAATGAGCATTATTTGCACTTGGATGGTTTGAGATATTAAGTATTTAAACTCAGGAAACGTACCATTAAAAAAAAATAAAAAAAAAATAAAAAAAAAATTGATGGCACATGGCAGCAACACATCTCGAAAAAGTTGGGACATGGCAACAAAAAGATGGAAAAGTACAACCCCAATTCCAAAAAAGTTGAGACAGGGCCATGTTTACCATGATGAAGCAACTCCCCTCTTCTTTTAACAACACTCTGTCAAAGTATGGGAACTGAGGAGACCAAATGCTGGAGGCAGCAACTGATGGCAGCAATATGTCCCAAATAAGTTGGGACAGGGCAACAAAGGGCTGGCAAAGTAAATGGCACTAACAAGGAAGAGCTGAAAGAACATTTTTAGGTAACAGGTCAGTAACATGAATGGGTATAGAAAATAGCATCTTAGAGAATCTGAGTGTCACAGAAGCTAAGATGGGCAGAGTCTGTGCAAACCTGCATCCAAAAATTGTTAAACAATTTCAGAATAATGTTCCTCAACATAAAATTGCAAAGACTAAATATATCATCATCCACAGTATATATCCTCAAAAGAGTCAGAGAATCTGGATAAATCTCTGTGTGCAAGGGACAAGGCAGAAACACAATATTGGATGCCCGTCATCTTCAGGGCCTCAGATGACACTGCATTAACCACTTCAGCCCCGGACCATTATGCTGCCTAAGGACCAGAGGACTTTTTCCAATTTGGCACTGCGTCGCTTTAACTGCTAATTGCGCGGTCATGCAATTCTGTACCCAAACAAAATTTGCATCCTTTTCTTCCCACAAATAGAGCTTTCTTTTGATGGTATTTGATCACCTCTGCCGTTTTTATTTTTTGCGCTATAAATGGAAAAAGACCGAAAATTTTGAAAAAAAATGATATTTTCTACTTTTTGTTATAAAAAAAAATCCAATAAACTCAATTTTAGTCATACATTTAGGCCAAAATGTATTCCGCCACATGTCTTTGGTAAAAAAAATGTCAATAAGTGTATATTTATTGGTTTGCGCAAATGTTATAGCGTCTACAAGTTAGGGTACATTTTCTGGAATTTACACAGCTTTTAGTTTATGACTGCCTATGTCATTTCTTGAGGTGCTAAAATGGCAGGGCAGTACAAAACCCCCCCAAATGACCCCATTTTGGAAAGTAGACACCCCAAGGAAATTGCTGAGAGGCATGTTGAGCTCATTGGATATTAATTTTTTTTGACCCAAGTGATTGAATAATGACAAAAAAAAATAAAAAATTACAAAAAGTTGTCACTAAATGATATATTGCTCACACAGGCCATAGGCCTATGTGGAATTGCACCCCAAAATACATTGAGCTGCTTCTCCTGAGTATGGGGGTACCACATGTGTGGGACTTTTTGGGAGCCTAGCTGCGTACGGGGCCCCGAAAACCAATCACCGCCTTCAGGATTTCTAAGGGCGTAAATTTTTGATTTCACTCCTCACTACCTATCACAGTTTTGAAGGCCATAAAATGCCCAGATGGCACAAACCCCCCCCCCAATGACCCAATTTTGGAAAGTAGACACCCCAAGCTATTTGCTGAGAGGCATGTTGAGTCCATGGAATATTTTATATTTTGACACAAGTTGCGGGAAAGTGACACATTTTTTTTTTGCACAAAGTTGTCACTAAATGATATATTGCTCACACAGGCCATGGGCATATGTGGAATTGCACCCCAAAATACATGTAGCTGCTTCTCCTGAATATGGGGATACCACGTGTGTGGGACTTTTTGGGAGCCTAGCCGCGTACGGGGCCCCGAAAACCAATCTCTGCCTTCAGGATTTCTAAGGGTGTAAATTTTTGATTTCACTCTTCACTGCCTATCACAGTTTCGGAGGCCATGGAATGCCCAGGTGGCACAACCCCCCCCCCCAAATGACCCCATTTTGGAAAGTAGACACCCCAAGCTATTTGCTGAAAGGCATGGTGAGTATTTTGCAGCTCTCATTTGTTTTTGAAAATGAAGAAAGACAAGAAAAAACATTTTTTTTTCTTTTTTCAATTTTCAAAACTTTGTGACAAAAAGTGAGGTTTGCAAAATACTCACTATACCTCTCAGCAAATAGCTTGGGGTGTCTACTTTCCAAAATAGGGTCATTTGGGGGGGGGGGGGTTGTGCCACCTGGGCATTCCATTGCCTCCGAAACTGTGATAGGCAGTGAAGAGTGAAATCAAAAATTTAAGTCCTTAGAAAGCCTGAAGGCGGTGCTTGGTTTTCGGGTCCCGTACGTGGCTAGGCTCCCAAAAAGTCTCACACATGTGGTATCCCCGTACTCAGGAGAAGCAACAGAATGTATTTTGGGGTGTAATTTCACATATTCCCATGGCATGTTTGAGCAATATATAATTTAGTGACAACTTTGTGCAAAAAAAAAAAAATTTGTCTCTTTCCCGCAACTTGTGTCACAATATAAAATATTCCATGGACTCGACATGCCTCTCAGCAAATAGCTTGAACTGTCCTGGCACAACATTTAGAAGCTTATGTCACACATCACCCACTCTTCTAACCACTTGAAGACAAAGCCCTTTCTGACACTTTTTGTTTACATGAAAAAATTATTTTTTTTTGCAAGAAAATTACTTTGAACCCCCAAACATTATATATTTTATTAAAGCAAATGCCCTACAGATTAAAATGGTGGGTGTTTCATTTTTTTTTTCACACAGTATTTGCGCAGCGATTTTTCAAACGCATTTTTTTGGGGAAAAAACACACTTTTTTCAATTTTAATGCACTAAAACACACTATATTGCCCAAATGTTTGGTGAAATAAAAAAGATGATCTTAGGCCGAGTACATGGATACCAAACATGACATGCTTTAAAATTGCGCACAAACGTGCAGTGGAAACAAAATAAATACATTTTAAAAGCCTTTAAAAGCCTTTACCGGTTACCACTTTAGATTTACAGAGGAGGTCTACTGCTAAAATTACTGCCCTCAATCTGACCTTCGTGGTGATACCTCACATGCATGGTGCAATTGCTGTTTACATTTGACGCCAAACCAATGCTTGCGTTCGCCCTAGCGCGAGAGCAGGGGGGGACAGGGGTGCTTTTTTTTTTTTTTCTTTATTTTTTTTTTGCTTTTTTATCTTATTTTTAAACTGTTCCTTTCATTTTTTTTTAATCATTTTTATTGTTATCTCAGGGAATGTAAATATCCCCTATGATAGCAATAGGTAGTGACAGGTACTCTTTTTTGAAAAAATTGGGGTCTATTAGACCTTAGATCTCTCCTCTGCCCTCAAAGCATCTGACCACACCAAGATCGGTGTGATAAAATGCTTTCCCAATTTTCCAATGGCGCTGTTTACATCCGGCGAAATCTAAGTCATGAAATGCTCGTAGCTTCCGGTTTCTTAGGCCATAGAGATGTTTGGATCCACTCTGGTCTCTGGTCAGCTCTATGGTCAGCTGGCTGAATCACCGGCTGCATTCTCAGGTTCCCTGTTGAGACAGGAGAGCCAGAGAAAAACACGGAAGACGGTGGGGGGCATTCCCTCCCACTGCTTGTAAAAGCAGTCTAGAGGCTAATTAGCCGCTAGGATTGCTTTTACATGAAAGCCGACCACTGGCTGAAAAGAATGATACCAAGATGATACCTAAACCTGCAGGCATCATTCTGGTATAACCACTCAAAGTTGTGAATGGCGTACCTGAAGACATAAAAATGGTTAACAATAAAACACAGTAAACGGTAAAGTATAAAAAATTGCATACCTGAAAAGCAAACGTGATAAAACATAATAACAATAAAACATTGCAGAATAGAATACAGTAAAAAAGAGCAGAACAATAGAGAGAGAATAGAGGGAGAGAGAACAATAAAACGACAACTATTTTTTTTTTATATATATATATATATATATATTTTTTTTTACACTTTTTTTTGTAACTAACTTTTATAACTGTAACCGGTTCCAGGTTCGGGTCTCTCAAAATGCGATGGCATCTTGGGAGACCCTGTGAAAGTGTGCCTAGTCTGTGCAATGCTGTACGCTAATACTCAACTAGTGTATGGTAGCGTATGGTAGCGTTCAAAACATTCACCAATGCAAAGACCAGGATTGTCAGGACAGGAGGGACAATAATAGCGGGTGTCACGCCTATATCCGCGCTTGCTGCAGACACAACATCTTTTTTGGGGCGTTCATTGGGTAGGGGTACTCGGGAGGACATAAAGAAAATGCCTCTCATGCAGCCGACTGCATTTGGTTGGGGATGTGAATGGGGGAAGTACGGGCGCTGCAGAAGTGGTGGGTTCCCAATTGGGATTGGCGAATGCAGCAGGAAGGGCATTATGGGCATGACGGGCCTGTGTTTGTCTTCTTGGTGGCAGCGGGTCACTACTTGTGCTTGCCACCTCACCAGCTTGAACTGCACTTATGGGACTCGCCACGTCACCAAGTGTTACTGCAGTGCTGGTTTGACTACGACCGGGGTGTACTAGGCCGCTGGTGCTTGCCAGTTCACCAAAACGCTACCAAAAAAACTGTTAGCGATCGCAGGGATCAGGCCTGACTCCGCGAACGCTGCAGTTATGCGTTTAGTGTTTTGTAAGTGACAGTGTTCGATCGATACTGCACTTGGGTGGGCTGGGCTGTGCCTGGGCGGAGGGGCAAAACGCAGGTGCTAGCAGGTATCTGGGCTGATCCCGCTAACACTGCTTTTTTGGGAACCCTAAACTGCTAGGGACGCTAGTATAGATCTGATCGGATCAGATATTAATCCGTTAAGATACTACACCACTAAGGGAGGTGTACGGTGCGTGCGTGGGTGTTAGCGGTACTGGCGCTAATCTGACGCTGCCTGGGGCTGGTGCTTGCCAGTTCACCAAAACTATACCAAAAAAACTGTTAGCGATCGCAGGGATCAGGCCTGACCCTGCGAACGCTGCAGTTATGCATTTAGTGTTTTGTAAGTGACAGTGATCGATCGATACTGCACTTGGGTGGGCTGGGCCAGGGCGGAGGGGCAAAACGCAGGTGCTAGCAGGTATCTGGGTTGATCCCGCTAACACTGCATTTTTGGGAACCCTAAACTGCTGGGGACGCTAATATAGATCTGATCGGATCAGATATTGATCCGTTCAGATACTATAGCACTAAGGGAGGCGTATGCTGCGTGCGTGGGTGTTAGCGGTACTGGCGCTAATCTGACGCTGCCTGGGGCAACGCATATCACCGCCGGGCGTTCAGGGGGCTAAACCTTTATTCGGTAATAAATGGCGGGTGCCCTGACACTATAAAAAATAAACGAACTAACCAGCGTCACCCGTAACAGTTATACGGTGATCAGTGGTGAAAAGGTTAACTAGGGGGCAATCAAGGGGTTAAAACCTTTATTAGGAAGTATATGGGGTCCCTGTCGCTATAAAACGCTGACGGAGAACCTAAATATTTACCTCCCTAACTAGCGTCACCGGCGACACTAATACAGCGATCAGAAAAATGATCGCTTAGCGACACTGGCGACGGGGGGTGATCAAGGGGTTAAAACTTTATTAGGGGGGGTTAGGGGGGTACCCTAGACCTAAAGGGGGCAAACTCCCACCACACTAACTGTCACAAACTGACACCATGCAGTAATCAGAAAAAAAAACTGCTTGGTGTCAGTGTGACGGGGGGGGGGGGTGATTGGGGGGGGTCGGGGGGTAATTGGGGGGATCGGGGGTGTAATGTATGCCTGGCATGTTCTAATGTATGTGTGTGTTTGTGTAACTCACATTCCAGTCTTCTCTCCTCGGCGCCGGAACGAAAAATGCCGAGCCGAGGAGAGATGACATAATTTCCTCTGCCTCTGTGTACAATACAGAGGCAGGGAAATGATCCCATTGGCCAGGAGCGATCACGAGGGGGGGGCCACGAATGGATGGCCTCCCTCTCACCACCGATCGCCGGGGAGGATTTGCCGACCGCCGCAGGCACCGGGGGGGGGGTCCGATCGGACCCCCCACCCGCGGGCAGGCAAGGACGTACCTGTAAGTCCTTTTGCCTGCCCGTGCCACTCTGCCGACGTACATCGTCGTGCGGCGGTGGTCAAGTGGTTAAAAAAAGGCATGATTCAGTGATGAACATCACTGCATGGGCTCAGGAATACTTTCAAAAGCACTGTCTGTGAACACAGTTCACTGTGTCCTCCAAAAACACAAGTTAAAGCTCTATCATGCAAAGAAGAGGTCATATCTGAACATGATCCAGAAATGCCACCCTCTTCTCTGAGCCAAAGCTCATTTAAAATGGCCTGTGCAAGTGGAAAACTGTTCTGTGGTCAGACTAATCGAAATTTGACATTATTTTTGTCAACCGTGGGCGACTTGTCTTCTGGCCTAAAGAGGGACTTCTGGCTTGTTATCAGCGCTTAGTTTAAAAACCTTTATCTCTGATGGTACCATCAATGCTGAAAGATATATCCAGGTTTAAGAGCAACATATGCTCTCCCAAAACTCCAGCAACTGGTCTCCTCAGTTCCCATACATTTAGAGTGTTGTTAAAAGAAGAAGAAGAGGGGAGGATGCTTCACCATGGTAAAAATGGCACTTACACTTTTTTGGAAATAGGGTTTTACTTTGCCAGCTTTTCATTGCCATGTCCCAACTTTTTTGAGACATGTTGCTGTCATCAATTTCAAACTTACTTTTTTTTTTTTTTTTTTCAAATATTTTTATTGAAAACTTGCAATTTACAAGTCTCAAACAGAAACAGAAAGGGGTATATTTACATAGCTTGTATCTAAGCCACTACCAATATTTTACTGCATTGATATCATGCAATTTTAATCACATCTACATTTATGTAAATAGGTAACTATTACCAAATCATTCATTTATAGTGAAAGCATGTATGAGCAATTTGGATTTAACTGTTAATATATTCAATGAATCTTCAATAAAATAAAGAACAAGAGAAAAAGAACAAAGAATGAAAACAGAAATAAAATAAAATAAAATTACATAAAGAAAAATCCTTCATATTAGTAATAATATAAAGTAATAGCAACAGTTGTTCCTTGATAGTATTTTAGTTCACTATGTTGAAGATCCTTAGAAGTTCCGCAGACACTTGGTGGAGAAAAATTGTTGATACTAGGAATCACTTCGAATTCTAATGCCCTGTACACATGACCGGTTTTGCCGTCGGAATAAACTCTAAAGGTTTTTTCGACGGAATTCCGATGGGGCATACACACGGACGGAATATACGATGAAAAGCTCCCATTGGACTTTTTCTGTCGGAACTTCCGACCGTGTGTACGGGGCATAAGTCTGCCTAGAGAATTGTTCATATATGCTTTAATGTACGATTCAGTATAAAGAAATGGTGTCATCAGTTGGGATATATCCAAGTTTGAAAATGAGTGTTCCATAAATCTTTGCAATCGGTTAAAGAAACTTTTTATAGTGTTAAGAGCTTGTGTTAATTTGTCCAGTATTTCAATATACAGTAAGGATTTCAGTTCCTTTTTCACCGTAGTTAATTTGTGAGCAGTAGGTGATGTCCAGGATTTTAATATAGTTCTGCAAGCTGGCAACAAACATAATGAGGACCATGATGGTATTGTAACTGGTGTTAAGGATGTTAATGAGGAAGAAGGGCCAAAAACACCCAAAACGCAGATCGTAGGATCCTTGTCAATTTGTATCCTCACTATAGTATGTATGTAGTTTAGAATTTGGTCCCAGAAAGTAGATATCTTGGCACAGCTCCACATTCTATGAAGTAGCATGGGTCATATGGTGCTACACCAAGAACGAGTTGAGGTAGAGGGATCCGATTTATCAATTAAGAAGGGCATGAAAGCTCGATGTAGTAGCTTGAATTGTGTTAGAAGAAGTAAGAAAGTATGAATACATTTGTTACAAACTAGAATGCATATAGCCTTATACAGTAGTAGAACAGGTCAAAAACCTTAAAACAACACACAACAGGCATTTACAGTCTTGGTCAGTACAAGAACTCATTATACATGGAAGAACATGTAAAGGTACTCGTATTGAAAATATTCAACCATTCGGGCCAGAGCACACCAAGGCAATACATACATTAGTCACTAGTAATGGTAAGTTCTGAGGAGCACCAAACATGCCATATGTTGTTATATTTCTGTGGACAACACCGCTGCATCCATTTAAAAGCTATCTGTTTCCGGGCCAAAAATAAGGATTCATACAGAAGCGTTTTAATGGGACGAGTCCATAACTCTTCATCCACTAAGCCCAAGAGACACACCTTCGGTGTGAGCGCAACTGGCAGAGAAGTCACTACAATATCGTGACCTGGGTCCAGTAAACCACAATCAATGGACACAATCACATCAAGTGATTAAAATCTGCTCCCCACTGTCCGCAGCGCATGCATGCGGAGGTAGGGAGATGCCCTATTTTATGTACTTGCACCGGAGTAAGGTACAGTATCTCACAAAAGTGAGTACACCCTCACATTTTTGTAAATATTTTATTATATCTTTTCATGTGACAACATTGAAGAAATGACACTTTGCTACAATGTAAAGTAGTGAGTGTACAGCTTGTATAACAGTGTAAATTTGCTGTCCCCTCAAAATAACTCAACACACAGCCATTAACATCTAAACCTCTGGCAAAAAAAGTGAGTACACCCCTAAGTGAAAATATCCAAATTGGGCCCAAAGTGTCAATATTTTGTGTGGCCACGAATAATTTCCCAGCACTGCCTTAACCCTCTTGGGCATGGAGTTCACCAGAGATTCACAGGCTGCCACTGGAGTCCTCTTCCATGACGACATCACTGAGCTGGTGGATGTTAGAGACCTTGCGCTCCTACTCCTTCCATTTGAGTATGCCCCACAGATGCTCAATAGGGTTTAGGTCTGGAGATTTGCTTGGCCAGTCCATCACCTTTACCCTCAGCTTCTTTAGCAAGGCAGTGGTCGTCTTGAAGGTGTGTTTGGGTTTGTTGTCATGTTGGAATACTGTACATGTTGGCATTCATGGTTCCCTCAATGAACTATAGCTTCCCAGTTCCGGCAGCACCCCGCATCCAATTCGCATCGCAGGAGATTGGAGCCGGTTCACATATCTCCGGTGTGGCTGCGGAGTGTCTTGCACAGGAATGCTGTGCATCTTTGGCTCCATTTCAAGGCCCAAACTCAGGCAAAAATTCAGCCCTGATTCATCCCTGAAATGGAGAACAGGGATGCACCGGATGCGTCGGAGGTGTGAACCCAGCCTAAAGGTTTAAGCTAGTTAACATTTCAAATGCAACTTTCATTTACTGTACATACATGGAACACACTATACCTGCTCAGTTTTACAAAAATACGTAAATGCACCAGTCAACTTGCCCCCCTTTTGTCAGTAATTAGAAATCCTGCTATTAGAGAATGCTAGTGTTAGAAAACTTCCATCTGATTGGTGCAGAGAGAGGACATTACTAAGCTAATATTTGGGGCAGCAAACCTGTCCCTATACTAGGAGCAGTGTGAAATCTGGCTGCAGTGGATTAAAGAGATTAATGTTAACCTGACCTGGCCTAAAATATTTAAATAGAGCCACAGAGATAAAGCACCTGCATCTTTAGATCGGTCCATATGTTTCTTTAGGGCTTGCTTTAGCTTAGGCTGTGTTCAGTTTCAAATGCTGATGTGGTAAAAAAAATAAAAAGGCCAAAAAGCCACTAAAAGAGTTGCTTTTTTGTATCCAGCTATACAGAAACGATATTAGTAACATTAAGGTGTTGCTAATTTTCCATAAAGTATACATTCTGCTGCAATCTTCCTAAAATGGTAGTTTCAATAAAGGCAATAGATCAGATTGCAACAATGTTCATAATCAGCGAGATCTTGAGTAGGTTAATGAAGCAGGAATAGAGGTATAGACTTAGTTTGGAAGAATGGTAGAATAATCCATTTGCCAGTAAATTAAACCTGCAACTTGGGTAAATGGTTTAATGAATAGAGCCCTTGTTAATAGCTCTAATGGCCTTTGTGGCGTAACTTTATGGGAACATCTATTTCTCAGTGATAATTATTTTACCTAATCAGAGTGTGCGTGTATTATATGTACAGTATATATAGTATATTAAGCATGCTGAGAATTCAAAAGCTGCACATGTGTGAGACTGGAATATCAGCACTGACAATATTATATTATATTATTTTATAATATATTTTATTATATTTATAAAACGAATGTAAAGCAAAATGCCTTTGTTCCCTATAGCAGTCAATATAATGTTTGCCAAATGCTCTATCCTAAAATAACTGCTAGAATAGAATTGATTGTCAGAGCCTTTATCTCAGCCTTACTTTTTTTCCTTTCTGTAAGTACAAAAGATTAAAAGAGATGTATGGGTTTTTTGTTTTCTTTTAGAATCATACTTACCTAGGTGGATGCAGCATCTGTCCCCCAGCACCTCTAACACTGAAAATTTAGCGATCAAACACCGCTGATCGCTCAGTTCTCACAGCTCTCTTCTCTGCCCCTCCAGCACTCACTGGAGCGCTGAGCTGTGGAGCATGCTGAGAGGCTGAGCCAGGTGCTGGTCCAGGCATGTGGGAGGATTGTTGGCCATTGTCGCGATCTTGCCCGAGCCTGGACAGGCTCTGTGATGTCAGCCGACAGCAGGCTTCAGCCTGCTGTCTGCCTAAAACAGGTTGCAGGAGTGCAGAACGAACTGCACTCCTGTGATCCACAGGAGAAGTACAGCCAAATGAGCTTTGGCTGCACTTCTCCTTTAAAAAAAACAAAACACAACAGTTTAGAAAACAGAAAATTGTGTACAACTCTAATAGGGCGTACACACGGTCGGACTTTGTTCGGACATTCCGACAACAAAATCCTAGGATTTTTTCAGACGGATGTTGGCTCAAACTTGTTTTGTCTACACACGGTTTTGCCTCGCACAAAGTTGTCGGAAAATCCGATCGTTCTAAACGCGGTGACGTAAAACACGTACGTCGGGACTATAAACGGGGCAGTGGCCAATAGCTTTCATCTCTTTATTTATTCTGAGCATGCGTGGCACTTTGTCCGTCGGATTTGTGTACACACGATCGGAATTTCCGACAATGGATTTTGTTGTCGGAAAATTTTATCTCCTGCTCTCCAACTTTGTGTGTCGGAAAATCCGTTGGAAAATGTCCGATGGAGCCCACACATGGTCGGAATTTCCGACAACACGCTCCGATCGGACATTTTCCATCGGAAAATCCGACCGTGTGTACGGGGCATAATACAAGTCTGTAAAACTGCAGTGGCTTAGTCTGAAACACATGGGCCCCAAGAAATAACAAAGACCCCAAACTTTAATCTACTACCCGTTGCTGGAGACCTAAAGCCCAATTCCTTGTCCACTTTAACCACTTTAATACTGGACACTTTTACCCCCTTCCTGCCCAGGCCAATTTTATCTTTCAGCGCTCTCGCATTTTGAATGACAATTACACGGTCATGCCGGTCAATACTGTACCCATATGAATATTTTATCATTTTTTTCACACAAAAAGAGCTTTCTTTTGGTGGAATTTAATCACTGCTGGTATTTGTTTTGTTTTTTTGCTAAATAAACGAAAAAAGACTGAAAATTTTGGAAAAAAAAAACAAAAACGTGTTCTTCTTTGTTTCTGTTATAACATTTTGCAATAAAATAATCTTTCTTCATAAATTTAGGACAAAATGTATACTGCTACATTTCTTTGGTGAAAATAACCCAAATCAGTGTATATAATTTAGCCTGTAGGAAAGTCCACAAACTATGGTATATACAGTATATCTGAAAATTGATCAATCCTGCCAGGAATGCCAGGATAGTACAAATATTCCTCAAATGACACCTTTTTGGAAAGTAGACAGTCCACGGTATTAAGTAAAAGGATTGGCGGGTTTTTTTAAGTTGTAATTTTTTATCACAATTTGTTGAAAAATGGAGAAATTTAAAAAAAATGTTTTTTCACAATTTTTTAACATTTTTTTACATACTGTCACCAGTGCAGTACAGAGGCATCATATTGACTGGTGTGATGGTGATCAGGGACACTGACTGGTGACAGTTTAAAAAAAAAATAGGATATATTTTTTAATTTTTTTTTATGTTTTATTACATTTTTGTTTAACAATTTTTGTTTACATACAGTGACCAGAGCAATACCGTTTTACTATAATAACACTATATGTCATAGCATGGCCTCCCAGGATAACAGGGCTCCCGTTCAGCTGTCATATTACGATAGGCCAGGCGGGAGGGGGTTAACATCCCTAAATTACTATTATCATTATTATTTTTTAGGATTTATATAAATCCGACAATTTGCACAGTGCTTTACATAAAAAAGGGAGACAGTACAGGTACAATACAACAATATACAAGAGGGTTAAGAGGGCCCTGCTCATAAGAGCTTACAATCTAATAGGGTGAGGCAAGTGGTACACAATGTAATAACTGTGAGGGTTGAGCTGATGGAAGAATTAAAAGTTCAGTTAGGTGTAGCCAGAGTTTTTCGGGATTGCCTAAAGGTGGTTAGAGTAGGAGATAGCCGGAGATTTTGAGGTGGAGAGTTCCAGAGGATAGGAGAGGCTCTGGAGAACTTCTGGAGATGAGCATGGGAGAAGGAGACAAGAGAGCTAGAGAGCAGGAGGTATTTGGAGCAGCAGAGAGGTTGGTTTGGGTGATATTTTGAGATCGGTGATATAGCTTGGGACAGAGTTGTGAATGGCTTTGTATGCTGTTGTTAGTATTTTTATAATTATTTTGCTGGGCGATAGGAAGCCAATGCAGGAATTGGCAGAGAGTGGTGGTAAACACTGAGCAGTTGGTAAGGAGTCTGGCAGCAGCATTCATGATAGACTGAAGGGGGGATAGCCTGTGTAAAGGTAGGCCAAAGAGAAGGGAGTTGCAATGGCCAAGGCGAGATATAACAAGGGAATGAATGAGTAGCTTGGTGGTTTCATTCGTTAAAAGGAGGCAAGTTTTAAAGATGTTACAGGGGTGACGTTTACAAGCTTTTGACAGTGACTAGAATTGGGGCTGAAAGGACAGGTTAAAGTCTAGGATTACACCTAGCACCCTGATGTGTAAAGTAAAGGTAGGGTGGATGGTATTATGAGAAAATTGCTAACAGCCCAAAAATACAGTATAACATAGAAAAAGAGGCAGGCTAATAAAAATATATAGCCAAAGAAATCCTAACAGCGCTTTAAAAGGGAAGAGAGGAGAAACTTCACCCCCCAAAAAGCATAGTAGCAAAAAGGGAAATGGAGAAGAGATGTTTAATTTCCCCCCCCCCCCCCCCCCAATTGAGTACACTGGCAGGAGGGGAGGGACAGATAGTAGTATTATTGATCTTTATGCAAAAGTCAGGAAGTAGGACACAGGCTGGGGGGAATATTACAAGCTTGGTTTTAGAAAGGTTTAGCTTTAGGAAGTGGTGTGACATCTGCGTTGATATGTCAGTTAGTAAGTTAGTATGTGAGAGATGATAGAAGGAGTGAGGTGAGGAGTAGAGAGATAGATTTAGATGTCATCAGCATAGAGATGGACTTGGAAACTGTGGGAGGTTATTAAGTGACAAAGAGAAAAGGTGTAGATAGAGAAGAAAAAAGGTCCAAGAACAGAGCCTTGGGGGACACGTTCAGAAAGAGGAAGTGGAGAGGAGGAGACAGAGTTGTAGATAACACTAAAAGAGCACTGTGATAGATCAGAGAGGAATCAGGAAAGAGCACAATCTTGAAGGCCAAGGGAATGGAGCTTGGCTGTAGGTGGTCAACAGTATCACTTGCCACAGAAAGGTATAGTAGTAAAAGTATAGAGTAGTGGCTGTTGGTTTTAACAGTTAATAAATCATTAGCGAGTTTTAGTAGGCAGCTTCTGTGGAGTGCTGCGAGCGAAATCCAGACTGTAAAGGGTCAAGAAGGTTGTTTTCGGTGAGGTAGGAGCTCAGACGATTGTAGACTAAGTGTTCTAAAAGTTTAGATGTAAATGGGTGAAAGGTCCTACGTCGTTCAGGTGATCTGTGCTTGCTTTAGAGGTGAGGGAAATGTGCTAGTAGAAAAGATTGAAGATGTGAGTGAGAGAGCATAGGATAGAAGAAGAGGGTGACCGTAGTAGTTGCGAGGGAACAGGATTCAGTGGGCATCTGAGAAACATTTGATAACCTCTTCAGTAGTAGCCGGGTCAAAAGGGGAAAGTATTGAATTTACTGTTAGACAGGGTATGTTAATTGGGGAAGATATCTGTACAATGGAGATGTCCTCACAAATTACATAATTTTTGTTTTTGAAGTGATTGGCAATCTCTTGGGCAGTAAGTGAGTCAGTGGGTGGAGGTAGTGGGGGACAAATCTCTTGAGATTTCTGGTGTTGTCAGTTTGCCAAGGTTGTAACAGTTGGGGCTTGATTCTGTGTGTAGTTAAACGAGCAAGTGCATCGAGTGCTGATAAGAGTGAACTGTTGTAGATAGAGGTGGCCAGGTTAGAACAGGACAGGGGTAAGCTTTTGTTATAGAGGTGGCCAGTAGCATTATAGAGAAGTGAAGGGTTAAAGTGACGACAATTTCTACGCGTAATCATTTTATCCTTGTAGAGATAGTTGATTGAAGACAAGGACACTGTAAAACTGGTGAGGTTTTGATCAGAGAGAGGAAAGGAGGTGTTGGCGAGGTTGCCAGGAGTGGAGAGCTAGGATAATACAAGGTCAAGGGTATTACCATTGAAGTGAATGGAAGTGTGCATCCATTGTGTTAAGTCAAAAGATGAGGTTAAGTTGAGAAGTTGAGCTATAGCCGAACTGTTAACAATGACAGAGATGTTAAAGTCGCCAAGAATAATAGTTGGTATTTCATAATTGATATAAATAAATAAAGCTAAATGCCCACCCCATTACATCCTGTACCTTAAACTTGAACTCTCCTCTCCACCTAGCTCCCCATGTCCCCTCCCATATATATATATCTTTTTTTTAAATGATAGTGACAGAAAGAACTTTGTGGTTGGTTAGCCCTATAGGTGTCAGGCTGGGCTCAGCCCTTCCTTCTCTGAGCTGGCCACTCAGCTGTTGGGTAATTGCCAGCTCCTATCTCTCCACAGTGACTCACCTGTTGATAATATCCTGCTCGTCAGTCCTGCCTACTTAAGCCGTCCAGCCCAGATGATCTCTGCCTTCACCTTGGTCACATCTCTAGAGACGCTCTCCTGTGTTCTTGGTAAAGACTTGCTTGGCTGACATTCCTTCTGGCTCCAGATCCTGCTTGCTGTTCTACTACGCTCATCTCTGGCTCCCTGACATTTTGGCTTGTCTGACTAACCGTTCTGGTTCCTGAATTCTGGCTATGTTTTGACTACGTTTACTCTGTTTAGCTTTTTTTATTTTTATTAAACAAGTGAGATTTAACTGTACTTCTGTCTCAGTCTGATTCATGGTTTCTGACAGTAGGCCACCAAAGCTTTGTTATATCTGCATCTTCTACTATCCCTGTTCCTACTCCACTGTATCACAGAGGTTAAACGGAATGAAAAGCATTTCACACAAAAACATTCATTAGTACGGTGAATATATTTCCAATTTACAGCATAAAGAATGTAATTGGTTATAAAGGTTTTCTCAGTGTTTATACTCTGTTAAACTGAAGTGGCAATTATTCCTTGCTAAGAAGGAGAAAATTAAATTTTGGACTGGTGAGAAGTGAACAGAAAGTGAAAGGAGATCTAAAAGAGAATAAAATGATATTAGAAAAAAGGAAATACAAGTAAGAAACACGAAAACATGACAAGATAAAGGGCATGAAGACGTCCATGTCTTTGGTTTTCAAGTTTGGTGCAAAAGGTAAAAGTGAAATGTTGAAAATAAATTCAGGTTAAAATAGAAATGATTTGTACAGTGATATCAAGTTTCACATAGCACTAGCCCAGCCCAACTCAATCTGTGTTGTGAATATTGTGCAGGTGGCTGATCGGATGCTGGTTGAATGTTGGTTTTCCAGCATGCCCGTTCGACATAAGCCAATCGTAAGACCAGCTTCTATAGAACAGACAGCTGTACACACAGGCCGAAAGTCAGCCTGTGACCTGCCGTTTTCAACTGTTTTTCGGCCCGTGTGTACCCAGCTTAATATAGCACAATCATTCTCTATGTGATGGGACAAATAGAATTTGTAGTGTAAATATATAAGAAGTCTAGTGCACTTAAAGTACATTTAAAGCTAAAACTGTTTTTATATGGAAATGGTTAGACTAGTCTTTCTCAACCAGGGTTCCATGGAACCCTGGAGTTCCTCCAGAGGTTGCTAGGGTTCCTAAGGCAACTAACAATTTCTGACTATCAGATACCAACCACTAGCACTCATTTTTTAGCTATCTGTAGGTATGGGGGGCTCTTCCTATTGACCACAAATGTAATTAGTATTCTTCCTATTGAACATTACACTAATGTACGATAAGCTGTAGAAATAATAATTATTAGAAGGAGTTCCCTGAAACCGTAAAGGTATTTAAAGGGTTCCTAGAGATGGAAGAAAATTACTGTGCTACCAGTGAGAATGGTGTGTAAGCTGCCAACACCAACAATAAGACTAATTGTAAATGAAAAATGTGATAAAAAGTGCAGCGCTACAAATGCAAATATACCCAAAATATAAATTGAGTAATGAGTGAGCATATACAACAGCAGTTAAACTGTAATGTTTGCGGGAAAACAAAATGTGCATTAATCTTTCAATTCAGTGCTATTAATGGTACCTTAATACAAATAACACCTAAGAATCAAGTGACTTGATATAATCGAAAAAATTAAAAAGTAAAGTGAAGAGATGTATATGAAAAAACAATATATAGAAATAAATACGAAGTCCATCAATAATGAGTGTCATTTTGTACTCCTCCTGAATGGCCCATAATCACATGAAAATCAAATGGATCTCAGAACAAAAAGACGGTAAAGTTCCAATATTTCAAAAACACCCAGGGCTGTGCTCCACCACCAAAGGAAAGGGTAGGTACTCTTACCATAGGACGTGGACACACACGCCAGCGGCGGTGGGTCAAAGGGGCCACGATCTCCAATAGTTGAAAAGATACTCTCAGCAATAGGATGAGCAGACAAATCCGGAAGCAAGAAGGCGACCGCGATCTCCTAATTCTCAGCAATAGGATGAGCAGGCAAAACCAGAAGCAAGAAGGTGACCACGATCTCCTGATCTGTATGGTCTCTTTAAGGATTTCCTCCAGCAGTGGGTAAAAGGTGATCATAAAAGAAAAAAGGAAGGCTTCCACATGGCGTAGATCAAACAACGTAGGATTTAATGATATATAAAATGTACAGACATCATTCAAGATGTGTACATATAAAATATGTTCACAAAAACTTCACAAAAACAGGCGCAGTGCGCAGAGCTTAGCAGGCTCTTTTGGAAACCCAGAACTCAGGCCACGATCTCCAATAGTTGAAAAG
This sequence comes from Lithobates septentrionalis, assembly GCA_037952835.1. NCBI lineage: Eukaryota > Metazoa > Chordata > Amphibia > Anura > Ranidae > Lithobates > Lithobates septentrionalis. Next base: position 1,500,751 of record JBBDGP010001790.1, on the reverse strand, counting down.
ATACTTGGCAGGCTCTTTTGGAAATCCGGAACTCAGGCCACGATCTCCAATAGTTGAAAAGATACTCTCAGCAATAGGATGAGCAGGCAAAACTGGAAGCAAGAAGGTGACCACGATCTCCTGATTCTCAGCAATAGGATGAGCAGGCAAAACCAGAAGCAAGAAGGCGACCACGATCTCCCGATCTGTATGGTATCTTTAAAAAATTTTTTATGTCATATTGTAGAGTATAAGATTTCCTATCATTTTAGCCCAGTCTTGCCACACAGAGTTAATCCATCTCTGAGCAATCCTCTTTTATTGTTCAGTGAGATAATTCTTGACAAACTGAGAAAAACGTTGTCAAATACTCCCCCTTGCTGTGAGTGACAGTTGATTTACATATCTTGTGCACTAGCCTAAGTAAGAGACATGCAGTATTTTTTAATTCCCTCCCACTCCTTTCTTCTGCTGCTCTGCCAGGATTGGATGTTCCACATAATCTCAGCCCTGGCTGCAGACACTCCACTGGTCTGATGGGGGGTGGAGTGCTGCTGGACACAGATATATATATATATATATATATATATATATATATATATATATACTGTATATAGCTGTGTCCAGCAGCACTCCACCCCCCCGTAAATGACATGTATAGCGTTTCCGTCCCCCGCTCTCCATCCTGACAGAGCCCGCGGGAATGGAGGGGAGTCGGCTGCGGGGGATGAGGGGGGGTGGAGGAGGAAGACACAGCGGGCGGATGAGGACAGGAGGGGGGCCAGAGAAGAAGGGGAAGTGGTGGTGGTTGAGGAGAATGGGTCAGGTGCTGGAGGAGGAGGACACAAGGGACAGTCGGGGGTGATCGGTGCAGCAGAGGGACAGCCGTGAGCACCGATCTCCCTGCATGGCGTTTGATCAGCCGCTTCTCCTTCTCTGCCTCCTGTGGCTTTCAGCGGAAAAGCCATTCAGGGGGATCCGTGCTCACAGCTGTCCCCGCCACACCGATCATCCCTGACTGTCACTGGACAGTGACACCTGACGTGACAGGAGCCATGAGCGTGCTCTTCTTCTCCTGTGCGCGCACTTTTCACTCCGGCCAGGCGCGAGTGTAGAGGTGGGCGGGGAGTCTGGTGATGTCATGACTCCGCCCACCGAGCGCCGTACAACGGACCCGCCCACTGAAAGGGGAGACATTTGAAAGGTAAGGATACATGCAGGAGGCATGTATATCCTTATAGATCACCACTATGGCAGTACTTTAAAAAAGATGAGAGTGGGTTTAAATCCACTTTAAGGATTTATTTTAAGGTTCTTTTTGCCTGGCAAGCTTTGCACACTGTGCCTGTTTTTATGAAGTTTTTGTGATCATATTTTTTATGTGCACATCTTAAATGATGTCTGTACTTTTTATATATCATTAAATCCTACGTTGTTTGATCTACTTCATGTGGAAGCCTTCCTTTTTTCTTTTATGATCACCTTTTACCCACTGCTGGAGCAAATCCTTAAAGATACCATACAGATCAGGAGATCGTGGTCGCCTTCTTACTTCTGGTTTTGCCTGCTCATCCTATTGCTGAGAATCAGGAGATTGTGGTCGCCTTCTTGCTTCCGGTTTTGCCTACTCACCCTATTGCTGAGAGTAACTTTTCAACTATTGGAGTTCTGGGTTTCCATATATGTGTCACGGTAGGCAAGTCACCTCCGTCCGCCGGGCCGCTGGGCGCATGCGCGGGGGGTTACTGCTGAGACGTGCACCCGTGCGCGGCCTGATGGTACGGCGCGCGCGGGTGCACGGCGGCCCGCGGGTGCGCGCCGTCGCCCGTGCGGGTGCTCGGTAGCGCGTCACGCTGACGCGCTCACTGGGAGGTACTTTAGACGACACCAGCACCCAGTCGGGTTGCTGGTTTGTCGTCAGCTTCCCTGCCTGTGTTTGTAAACCTTGCTTGCTGTTACCTGTTGTTACCGACCCTCTGCCTGGATACCCGACTACTCTGCTTGCTTAATACCCTGACCCTCTGCCTGGATACCCGACTACTCTGCTTGCTTAATACCCTGACCCTCGGCCTGGATACCTGACTACTCTGCTTGCTGGATACCCTGACCCTCTGCCTGGACACCCGACCACTCGTGCTTGTTAATACCCTGATTCTCTGCCTGGATAAAGTCCACCTCTTGCTGCTGCCATCCAGACCTCTGGCCTGTTACAGGATCACTCCAGACCAGTTGGACTTTCTGTCCTCGGCCTTGCTCTCAACTATACCTTCCACGGGGCTGACACCCCCTCGATCCCCTCAGTAAGAAGGACGTTCTTGCCATCAGCTTGTGTTCTCTTAACCTCTTCCCTTGCACCCTCAGGCACTTCCTCAGAAGACTCTCCACTCAAGTCATTCTACAGCTTACCGGAGACCCGTGCCTCTGCGTGCCTCCGATCCCCTGTCTCACTCTCGGGGGTTCGGGTGCGCGTGGTCGTAAGGGCAAGCCGCTCTCGGCATCTCGGCCTTGGTGAGTATTGGCGTGACAGTACAAACCAGCCAGATGTCCGAGGCCGACAGAGCGCGCTCTCCCTTGGAGATCTTATGCCAACAAGTCTCCGCCTTGGCTGATTCAGTACAGAGGCTACAAGAGGGATACACACAAGTGGATAGTCGCCTCCAACAACTGACGGGGGCCTTTCCCCCTGCTGCTGCAGCTCCCGCACCTAGTAATGAAGGACCGCTCCCTCAGGCCACTGCTAGTCCTACAGTAGTAATGGCACTTCCGGAACCTAGGGTTCCCACTCCGGAACGGTTCTCAGGGGACCGTAAAAAATTCAGGGCCTTCAAAAACGCATGCACTCTTTACTTCGCGTTGCAACCTCGAACCTTCGCATCAGAAGTGGTCAAGGTGGGATTTGCAATTTCCCTGTTGTCAGAGGAACCTCAGGCCTGGGCACACAGCCTGATGGAATCAGGAAGTCTGGTGCTTAATACTATTGATACCTTTTTTGAAAGTATGGCCCAACTATATGATGATCCACAGCGTATGGCCACCGCTGAAAATATCTTACACCGCCTAGTCCAGGGAAGGAGACCAATTGAGGACTACACGGTGGAATTCCGTAAGTGGGCGGCCGACACTGACTGGAATGAGCCAGCCTTACGTCACCAGTATCGCCAAGGTCTGTCGGAACTCCTCAAGGATGAATTAGCCAGGATGGAGACTCCCGCATCATTAGAGGAATTAATTCAGGCAGCAACCAAATTAGATCGGCGTTTGAGGGAACGTCGGTCTGAGCGATTCCAAAATCCTCGCCCAGCATGGGCAACCCCAAGACCCCAACCCGTTCCAGGATCTTCACCCATTACAGCTGGGTCTACTGCACTTTCTGATCCCGAACCGATGCAGCTGGGTTTAGTACGCCCACCGCTAACCTCAGAGGAGAGACAGCGTCGACGGCAGTCCAACTTGTGTCTCTATTGCGGGGGTGCCGGCCACTTCCTGCGCAACTGCCCGATAAGGCCTAGTAAGTCCTTTCAACCTAAAACAATGACCTACCAAGATAACAATTCCTCTAAATCTTATGTGATGTTGTTTATCTCGTTACAGCTACCGGAAGGGGAATCCCGCCTCCCGGCGATCATTGATTCCGGCGCATGTAGCTGCTTTATGGACGCTGCCCTGGCCCGAACCTTGCATGTGCCTCTACAGCTTAAGACACAACACTTACAAGTCCACTTGGCAGATGGGTCTCTTCCCAGTTCAGGCCTAATCACCCAGGAGACTCAACCTATCCTAGCCACTACCGAGTCAGGACACCAAGAACTTTTACGCTTAGACCTCATCCACTCTCCCATGTTCCCAGTCATTCTGGGATTACCTTGGTTACAAGCCCATGACCCTCTTATCCAATGGAGCTCGAAGACGGTCTCTTTTCCTTCCGCCTACTGTTCTCAACACTGCCGCCCTCAGAGATCCCAGATCTGTGCTACGATCTCAGCTCCTCCGATTGACCTCCAGCATGTTCCCCAGGAGTATCACGAGTTTCAAGAAGTCTTCAGCAAACAAATGGCCGATTGTCTTCCACCTCATCGGCCATACGACTGCCCAATCGACCTGTTGCCAGGATCAGAAATTCCTTTTGGGCGTATCTTCCCTCTTTCCGAAACAGAGCTGGAGGCTCTTAAACAATATATAGATGAGAATCTAAAAAAAGGGTTCATCCGTCCCTCATCTTCACCTGCCGGAGCAGGTATCTTTTTTGTCGGTAAGAAGGACGGTTCCCTTAGGCCCTGTGTGGATTACCGGCAGTTGAATAATATTACTGTCAAAAATCGGTACCCGTTACCGCTCATTCCAGAGTTATTCCAACGCTTTAGGTCAGCCAGAATCTTCTCCAAGTTGGATCTCCGAGGGGCGTACAACCTTATCCGAATCAGAGCTGGGGACGAGTGGAAGACAGCTTTCAGGTCAAGGTTCGGGCATTTCGAATACTTGGTGATGCCCTTTGGGCTCTGCAATGCCCCGGCTACGTTCCAACACCTAGTGAACGACATTTTCCGCAAATACCTAGATGACTTCCTCGTAGTCTACCTGGATGATATCCTAATTTTCTCCCCTACATTGGAACTGCACAGGGATCACGTCAAAACAGTTCTGACCATTTTGAGACAGCACAAGCTTTACCTAAAAAAGGAGAAATGCGAATTCGAAAAATCAGTTGTGCAATTTCTAGGGTTTATCATTTCAGCAAACGGAGTGGAGATGGATCCTCAAAAGATACAGGCTATCCAGGAGTGGCCAGCCCCCTCTGATAAAAAAGGGGTTCAACGCTTTATCGGATTCGCTAACTTCTATCGGAAGTTTATTGTCGGATTCTCTACTATAGTGGCACCCATCACTCAGCTAACACGCCGGCACGGATCATTCCAGTGGTCCCAAGCAGCACAGGAAGCTTTCATGAAGCTAAAGGATCTGTTCAGTTCCGCTCCTATTCTCCGGCATCCTGATCCTTCCCATCCGTTCGTGTTGGAAGTGGATGCATCAGAAATAGCCACGGGGGCAATCCTTTCTCAGAGACAGGGACCCAAGGCCATCTTACACCCAGTCGCATTCGCTTCTCGGAAACTCAGTGCAGCAGAATTAAATTATGACGTAGGTGACAGGGAACTGTTGGCCATAAAATTTGCCCTGGAAGAATGGAGGTACTTACTTGAGGGGGCGCTCCATCCGGTGATGATTTTCACCGATCACAAGAATCTTGAGTACCTCCGAACAGCAAAACGCCTCAAACCCAGACAAGCCCGTTGGGCCCTGTTCTTTTCGCGCTTCAATTTCCACATCTCTTACAGACCTGGCAAAAAGAATGGTAAAGCGGACGCTCTCTCCCGAATGTTCTCAGCAGAACTCCAGACCTCAGAACCAAGTACAATTCTAGCACCTCACAACTTTCTTGGTTTGACACAGACAGACCTGATATCTTCGATCAAGAGATCATCCGATACATGTACCGATCCAGAGGTACAATCCCTAAGGAAAGATGAGGGTCTCTTTTGGGTCCGGGACAAAATTTTTGTGCCTCAACAAACCCGGTTAACCACTCTCAAGATGTGCCACGATCATAAATTGGCTGGCCACTTCGGGGTTAGGAAGACAGCTGACTTAATCTCTCGCTCCTTCTGGTGGCCAGGTTGGAGACGGGATTGCAGCGAATATGTGGCCTCTTGTCTCCGTTGTCAGCGCAGCAAAGGTCAGAATGCCAGATCCTGGGGCTTACTTAAACCGCTCCCTATTCCGGAACGACCATGGTCCGACGTGTCCATGGACTTCATTGTGGATCTGCCAGCCTCAGAAGGCTTCACTACCATTTTTGTTGTGGTCGACCGTTTGTCCAAAATGGCCCACTTCCTACCCATGATCGGTACTCCCTCCGCAGCTGAAACAGCCAATGTTTTTCTGAGGGAGATCATAAGGCTGCACGGGGTACCAAAGAATATAGTGTCTGACAGAGGTGCGCAATTCACATCCAAATTCTGGAGGGAACTTTGTAAGGCCCTGGATATTAGAGTATGCCTCTCATCAGCCTATCATCCGCAGAGCAACGGCCAAACGGAGAGGACAAATCAGACTTTGGAGCAGTATCTCCGTTGCTTTTGTTCAGGATCCCAGGATGATTGGTCAAAACTTCTTCCATATGCAGAATTCGCGTATAATAACTCAGTTCACGCGGCTACCAACCAGACGCCCTTCTGGGCCAACTGCGGGTTCCATCCCACGTTCTTGACTAAGGACATTCCTGAGGTAACAGTTCCTGCAGTACAGGACAGAATAATATCCTTACAAGCCAATTTTCAGGAGATTCAAAGCATGTTACGAAAAGCTCAGAGGATCTACAAGGAGCAGTATGACAGAGGCAGGAAGGAGAATCCAAAATTTAGCATAGGGGAAGAGGTCTGGTTATCCACCTCCAACCTCAAGCTGCAGTTACCATCCCGAAAACTAGGACCTAAATTCATTGGTCCTTTCCCTATCAAGAGGATTATCAATCCTGTGGCCATGGAATTAGCCTTGCCCAAGACGTACAGGATCCACCCTGTCTTTCATGTATCTTTATTGAAACCTGTTGCATCCAGTCCATTTCCAGAAAGAGGAGAGGTTCCTCCCCCACCAATCAGGGTGGACGGTGAGAACGAGTTCGAGGTGGAGGCTATCTTGGGTTGTAGAAGGAGAGGCAGACAGCTACAATACCTAATCCAATGGAAGGGATACCCACCTGAAGACAATTCATGGGAACCTGCGAAGAACTTACATGCTCCTCGTTTGATTCAAACCTTTCATCAAAACCATCCGGAGTTGATGTCTAGCTTGGGCGTCCGGTGTCCGCCCTTAGGAGGGGGGCACTGTCACGGTAGGCAAGTCACCTCCGTCCGCCGGGCCGCTGGGCGCATGCGCGGGGGGTTACTGCTGAGACGTGCACCCGTGCGCGGCCTGATGGTACGGCGCGCGCGGGTGCACGGCGGCCCGCGGGTGCGCGCCGTCGCCCGTGCGGGTGCTCGGTAGCGCGTCACGCTGACGCGCTCACTGGGAGGTACTTTAGACGACACCAGCACCCAGTCGGGTTGCTGGTTTGTCGTCAGCTTCCCTGCCTGTGTTTGTAAACCTTGCTTGCTGTTACCTGTTGTTACCGACCCTCTGCCTGGATACCCGACTACTCTGCTTGCTTAATACCCTGACCCTCTGCCTGGATACCCGACTACTCTGCTTGCTTAATACCCTGACCCTCGGCCTGGATACCTGACTACTCTGCTTGCTGGATACCCTGACCCTCTGCCTGGACACCCGACCACTCGTGCTTGTTAATACCCTGATTCTCTGCCTGGATAAAGTCCACCTCTTGCTGCTGCCATCCAGACCTCTGGCCTGTTACAGGATCACTCCAGACCAGTTGGACTTTCTGTCCTCGGCCTTGCTCTCAACTATACCTTCCACGGGGCTGACACCCCCTCGATCCCCTCAGTAAGAAGGACGTTCTTGCCATCAGCTTGTGTTCTCTTAACCTCTTCCCTTGCACCCTCAGGCACTTCCTCAGAAGACTCTCCACTCAAGTCATTCTACAGCTTACCGGAGACCCGTGCCTCTGCGTGCCTCCGATCCCCTGTCTCACTCTCGGGGGTTCGGGTGCGCGTGGTCGTAAGGGCAAGCCGCTCTCGGCATCTCGGCCTTGGTGAGTATTGGCGTGACAATATGCCTGTTTGACCCATCGCCACTGGCAGGTGTGTCCACGTCCTATAGTAAGCGTATCTACCCTTTACTTTGGTGATGGAGCACAGCCCTGGGTGTTTTTGAAATATCGGAACTTTACCATCTTTGTGTTCTGAGATCCATTTGATTTTCATGTGATCATGGGCCATTCAAGAGGAGTACAACATGACACTGATTATTGATGCACTTCGTATTGTGCTGATATGTACTGGGATATAATTATCTACTGACGTCAAACTTTACTTTGTATATTGTTTTTTCATATACATCTCTTCACTTTACTTTTTATTTTTTGTTTATATCAAGTCACTTGATTCTTAGGTGTTATTTGTATTAAGGTACCATTAATAGCACTGAATTGACAGATTAATGCATGTTTTGTTTTCCTGCAAACATTACAGTTTAACTGCTGTTGTATATGCTCACTCATTACTAAATGTATTTTTTGGGTATATTTGCATTTGTAGCGCTGCACTTTTTATCACATATTTAAAGGGTTCCTCCATGTTAAAAATGTGGCAAAAAGGTGGTGAAAGGCCTGTCATTTGTTCTGTGTCCTGTTGAGAAGATTTCTCTTCGTTTTCTATACCACAGATGGAGCTGCCTTGTCCTTTTGGTAACAGGGTCACATGTCCCTGCTAAGAAAATTTTGAAGCCAGTCTAAAAATATATGGGATTTGTTAGTATTTATAAAATAGAACCGAAGTGTAACTTGCTTTATAAATGTATTTAATGTAATCTTTACTGCCAGAAATAAGGATTTCATTCATGCAGTAAATTGTTAGCATTTTAGATGGTTGTTCTTTATATACTGTGCAGAAAATTGCAGCTTTTTTCCAGGTGACATGTTTTGGACATTTCAGGAATTTAGTTCCCGTGATCACCTCAACTGTGTTAATTTATATAGAACAGGTGCAGCACAGCATGTGGGTGAACAGACACCAACCTTGCAAAGACTACCAAGTGTACAAATAAAAATTCTATAATTGTACTGGATATTTAACCGCATTGGGGCCAGATTCCATAATGTGAAACAGATTAAAAAATCAAATGGGACAGATTAGAACATCTGTTATCTGCTGTTTCATGTGGAAGACATGGGAACCCTAACCTATCTATTTGCTAGAGTCCCTGACATAAATAAGCTTCCAGTTGTTTAAACCTGAAATATCACAGAAGAAAGGAGTGAGTTTTGTGATCTCTCAACTACTACTTTCAGTGGCTGACTAGGTACCACTTCTTATAGGTCATGCCATATCTCATCAGATACCACTTTTTACAGGTCATGTCATTTCTTATGAACTACAACTACAAGGGGACTTATGAGCTATGAGCAGCTGCAATTTGTAACTCGGAATATTACGTCTTATTCACTTCCAGTTTTAATTAACCTTGTGATTTTTATTTATTTCCCACTTCTAAGGGGTCATATGATATTTCATAAATTGCTACTCATGCTTAAACATTTTAAATGGTTTGCTTCTTTTCATTATAAAGGGTCTACATGAGTACATTTGTTCGTTAAAGCGGAGTTCCACTTATCTGCCTCCTCCCCCCTCTGGTGCCACGTTTGGCACCTTTCGGGGGGGGGGGGGAGTGGGAACTTGTCTTTGACAGGTACCCCTCCCCCACCTCCGGGAGACTGCACCGCAGTGACTTCGGCCCTTCTCCTCCCTCCGCCGACAGGCCAGTTAGAAAGCAGCATGACCAAAAGGCTTCACTGCCGGTTTCCCTTAACACGATTGGCGGCGGCAGCACCCAACACCCGATCAGAAAATCGGCTGGGGTGCCGACATTGCGGAATAGATGGACAGGTAAGTGTCCTAATATTAAAAGTCAGCAGCTACAGTATTTTTAGCTGATGAATTTCAATTTTTTTGGTGGGGGTGGAACTCTTCATTAAGCTTTATGTGTAAGCTATATGTACTCACCAGTGACCCCAAATGGCACCTATCCTAAACACTTATCATCAGAGGTTAATACTAACAACCCCCAAATCCTAAAGCCCAACTCCAAAAAAAGAATGAAATTTAAATAGTGCATAGTGCATCAATTAGCTTAGTTCTCAGTCTTGATTCCAAACACCTCTTTTTAAACCATCCCTCAGTGTAATAGATCAAAATCAGTTTCTTTTATGATCAAAGCTGAGACTTTCCCCTGCTCCTCATCCTCTTCGGGACTTGTCCCCTTACCACCGCCATGAGTTCTTCTGCCTCAGAAGCCTGAGAGGACCTGGTAACTGGGAGTGATCCTTCCACTAACAGGCAAAGCCAAAGTCTAAACAAAAACTTTAACAAAGGAGTGGCTGTGATGGGCGTAGTATACTTGGATTTTGCCAAATCGTTTGACACAGTTCCCCACATACGGCTATTGTGTAAATTAAGGTCTACAGGCTTAGAAGATTCAGTTTGTAAATAGATAGAAAACTGGCTAAAAGACCATATTCAGAGAGTACTGATTAATGATTCATACTCTGAATGGTCTAAGGTTATTAGTGGTGTACTGCAAGGTTCAGTGTTGGGACCCTTACTTTTTAACATACCTTATATACTTGAGTATAAGTCGAATTTTTCAGCACATTTTTTTGTGCTGAAAGTGCCCCCCTCGACTTATACTCGAGTCAAGCACTTTTCTGCAGCAAAAAATTTCATTTTCCGAACCGACTTTGGGGCCCCGTATCTCAGGGCCACTTGGTGCCAGGAACCCCAAAGTTGGTGTGCAAACCCAGTGGAACTGGTACCATAACATATTCAAAGCTGAAGTTCCTAGCACTAAGTGGCCCCGAGATACGGGGCCCCAAAATCGGTTCGGAAAATGTCATTCTCTGCTGCAGAAAAGTGCTTGACATTTTCTGAACCGAATTTGGGGCCCCATATCTCAGGGCCACTTGGTGCTAGGAACCCCAAATTTGGTGTGCAAACCCAGTGGAACTGGTAACACATCATATCCAAAGCTGAAGTTCCTAGCACTAAGTGGCCCCGAGATACGGGTCCCCAAAATCGGTTCGGAAAATGTCATTCTCTGCTGCAGAAAAGTGCTTGACATTTTCTGAACTGAATTTTGGGGCCCTGTATCTCGGGGCCACTTGGTGCTAGAAACACCAGCTTTGGAAATTTTATGGTGCTAGTTCCACTGTGTTTGCACACCAAATTTGGGGTTCTTAGCCCTAAGTGGCCCCAAATTCAGGCAACTGTGTCCATCTGCAGCAATGTCATTTCGGACCCTTTGGGTTCAGAGACCCCAAATTTTGCCTGCAGCTAGGGGGCATCTAGGAACCCTTAACTACCGAGTTTGAAGTTCAGGGGACCTATGGCTGCAAATGGGCACAGTGATGCTGCAAATGGGCATTGTTGACCCTCTTTTCCACTTACAGTAGCTGTGCATTTCTCACCCTCGTCTTATACTCGGGTCAATAAGTTTTTCCCATTTCTTTTTGTGGTAAATTAGGGCCTCGACTTATACTCGGAACGACTTATACTCGAGTATATACGGTATATATAAATGATACAGAGTTTGGAATGAAAAGTACCATTTCAGTGTTTGCAGATGACACCAAGCTATGCAGTAGAATAATGTCTGTACAGGATGTCTCCAACTTACAAGCCAACCTCAATGCACTTTTTAATTGGGCAACTGTGTGGCAAATGAGGTTTAATGTTAATAAATGTAAAGTTATGCACTTGGGGGGCTAAAAATAAGCATGCATCATACATACTAGGAGGATTACAGCTGGGGGAGTGAATGGTCGAGAAGGATCTGAGTGTTCTCGTAAATCATAGACTTAATATCAGCATGCAGTGCCAAGCTGCATTTTCTACAGCTAGAAAAATACTTCCTTGTGTTAAAAGAAGTATAGACTCCAGAGAGATAGACATCACGTTGTACAAACACCCTGTACAAATCATTAATAAGGCCTCATCTGGAACATGCAGTTCACTTTTGTGCACCAGTTCACAAAAAGGATATTGGCAAACTAAAGAAAGTGCAGAGAAGAGCAACCAAACTGATAAGAGGCATGGAGGAGCTCAGCTATGAGGAAAGATTAGAGGAACTGAAGTTATTCTCAGTTGAGAAGAGGAGATTAAGGGGGGATATGTTCAACATGTATAAATAACAGGTGGTCCATATCCTTTCAGGTCATTACAGAGGACAAGGAGCACTTTTTACATCTGAAGGAAAATAGACTTAACTTCACATAAGGAAAGGCTTGTTCACAGTAAGAGCCGTGAAAATGTGGAATGAACTCCCTCAACTGGTTCTGGCCAGCTCAGTAAATAGTTTTTAACCACCTGCTATCCGCAATATGGCCGAATGATGGCCACAGCGCGGACCTGCAGTCCCGGGAGGCCGTCATATGACGGCCTCCCCCTGTGCGCGCTCCCTGCGCGCGCCCTGCAGGGCGTGCGCAGGGCGCGCTGTGATCACCGAGTCACTGAGACTCGGCTGATCACCGATCCGTGTAAGGGGCCAGTCCCGGCCCCTTACCATGTGATCAGCTGTCAGCCAATGACAGCTGATCACATGATGTAAACAAAAGATCGGTAATCGTTTTTTTTTTTTACTCACGCTGACAGCGCGAGTAGAAAAAAAAGCCGATCACCGGCTCGGATGCCAGGGACATCGGTCCCCAAGTGGAAGAGGCACATCTGCCTCATCAGTGCCACCTATAAGTGCCACCTAAAACTGCCCACAGTGCTACCTAACAGTGCCCACAGTACCACCTAACAGTGCCCACAGTGCCACCTAACAGTGCCCACAAGTGCCACCTATCAATGCCAACAAGTGCCACCTATCAATGCCCACAAGTGCCACCTATCAATGCCCACCTGTAGTGCCAATCAGTGCCACCTGGCAGTGCTGCCCATCACTGCCACCTATCAGTGCCCATCACTGCCACCCATCAGTGCCCATCACTGCCGCCTATCAGTGCCCATCACTGCCGCCTCATCAGCGTACATCAATGAAGGAGAAAAATGACCCGTTTTAAATTTTTTATAACGAAATATAAAAAAATAAAAACATTTTTTTAAAAAAAATTCAGGTTTTACATTTTTTTAGCAAAAAGTAAAAACCACAGAGGTGATCAAATACCACCAAAAGAAAGCTCTATTTGTGGTGAAAAAATGATAAAAGTTTCATTTGGGTACAGTGTTGTATGACCGCGCAATTGTCATTCAAAGAGCATCAGTGCTGAAAGCTGAAAATTGGTCTGGATAGGAGGGGGGTTTAAGTGCCCTGTAGGCAAGTGGTTAAAAAGAGTTGGATGTGTTCCTAAAAGCAAAAAATATAACAGGATATTATTGTTTAGGGGTAATTATAACATGGGTAGTTGATTGGGATTGGGTAGTTGATTGCCTCTCGGGGATCAGGAATTTTTTCCTCTGCTGTAGTAAATTGGATCATGCTTTGCTGGGGTTTTTTGCCTTCCTCTTGATCAACTGTGGGTATAGGAGTGTGTGTATGGGATTATATTATTTTCTTTATTTTTTTTTATTGGCTGAGGTAGATGGACTTGTGTCTTTTTTGTGTCTTTTTTCAATCTGACTTACTATGTAATATGTAACTATGCCTCATGGGGGATCCGGAAGAATTTTTTTTGTCCCCCACCAGAGAGAATTGGACCATGCTTTATGGCCTCCCTCTAGATCATCTGTGTGTATAGGATAGTATAGAGGTTTTATATTTGTGTGTGTGTTTTTTTATTGGTTGAACTAGGTGGACCAGTGTCTTTTTTCAGCCTAACTATGTAACGATGTAAGTAGGTGTCCACAACATGCAGGCAGTATGCAGTTGGTTTTGTAAAATGGGTGTTGGGAAATTTTTATTTTTTTTTGCCTTCTTTATACCAGCGGTTAGTTAGAGATGATGAGAGGGAGGTTTCTATAATCAATTTCTGTGTTTATGTCTAATCAGAGATTTTTTTCTCAGAGAAAAAGGTGCAGGAACTCACCCCCCTCACCTTGGTCATGCTTGTCTCAGCATCTTACCCACCTTCAAGAACTTTCCCTTTTCTCCACCCTTACCCACCTCCTAGCGCTACCCCCCTTTAGAGAAGACTGAGGCAATTATTATTTTAAATGGGTGAGGTACAGTGAGCTGCCAGTATCCTGTAGAAATCAGGGGCAGGCTGAAATACACAAAAGCTGTATGCATATATACACGTACCCTAGTGGTACTTGCATACAGGTATGGATGTGTGTATGCCCCAAGTGCAGACTGTGTTCAGGGCATACATCCCTGTACACATATGTGGGGATGTGTGTCAATATATGCATACAGCAACTGTGTATTTCAGCCATTGATTTTTACTGGCAGCTAGCTGTACACAAGACCAGTGACTTACAACTACCAAAACTAGCCCAGTATTTACACTGTGCAGTAGGGATGAGCTCATGTATGTTCAGAAATAAGACTGAACCGGCCTGAGCTATCCCGCTAGGAGGCTCTTAGATGTCGACTGCCAATCATAGGCGGCAAAGGCATTCCCTGCTCTGAAGCTCCATGTATACATGCCCCCTTTTAATATGCAGTTGTGGGGAATGCTTCTACTGCCTATGATTGGCTGTCAACTTCCTGGCAGAATAGCTCGGGCATGTTCAGATTTGTATCTGAACAAGCATGAGCTCATCCCTACTGTACAGCTCTAAGTGCCCATGTGCATGAGTCCTTAGAGATTAATTTAGCAGCAGAAGCAATAATAAATCTCTCCAGCAATGATAGCTTCTCCCCTAGCAACAATAGATAGCAGCAACAATAGATAGTCCTTCCTCCAGGAGCAACAATAGATAGCCCTCTTCCAGCAACAATAGACATCCCCTCCTCCAGCAACATTAGATAACCCCCCTCCAGCCACAATAGATAGCCCCCCTCCAGCAAGAATTGTTAGCCCCTCTTCTAGCAACAATAGATAATCCCTTCTCCAGCAACAATAGATAGTCCCTTCACCAGCAACAATAGATAGTCCCTTCTCTAGCAACAATAGATAGCTCCTCCTCCAGTAACAATAGATACCTCCTCCTGCAACAGTAGTTAGCCCCCTCCAGCAACAATAGATAGCACCCTCCAGCAGCACCACTAGATAGCTCCCCTCCAGCAGCACCACTAGATAGCCCCCTCCAGCAACAATAGATAGCTCATAATCCAGCAGCGCCAATAGATAGCCCCCACTCCAGCAGTAAAATATAGCCCCTCCTCCAGCAACAATAGATAACCCCTCTTCCAGCACTAATAGATAGCCCCCTCAAGCAACAATAGATAGCTCCCATCCAGCAGCAACGATAGACAGCCCCTCCTCCAGCAGCACCAGTAGATAGCCCCCCTAAAGCAACAATAGATAGCACCCATCCAGCAGCAACAATAGATAGCCACTCTCAAGCAACATTAGATAGTCCCTTTTCAGCAACAAAAGATAGCCCCTCTTCCAGCAGCACCACTAGCTAGCCCACCTCCAGCAACAATAGATAGCCCTCCCATCCAGTAACGCCAATCCAGCAACAATAGATAGCTCCTACTCCAGCAATAATAGATAGCCCTTACCTAGGAGCAACAACGTCAATTGCCAATAAACAATATCCTCAGCGGGACACTGCGGTGCAGCTCTCACTCACAGCTGCTACTGGTGCCAAAAGTGAAGAGGATGCGGGGATATAGGGGGAGTGCAGCTGAAATCACTTTGCTGGGACTCCTTCAGGGCTGCAGACGACACTATATATTTTGAATATGTGACCGTCGGCTCACTTCTAACCGAATGAAAAAAAATACCTTTTTCCTCACAGTGGCTTTTGGCGGAGGTGCCAGAATGCAGTACCGGGCAAATTTCGCCTGAAAAAAAAGCCCTGTGTATAAGTAAATGTATTTTAAAACATAACTATTATAATTGCCTTAATCTGTCATTGACCCTGTTGCTAGGTTATTAACATTAAACCAGTAGCCCTCTGTAAAAAAAAAAAAGGTTTATACTTACCTATCCAGCGGGTAGTGAGGTATGTCTTTGCTACTTTCCAGCTGTGTCAGATGGAATGCCACACAGCTGGATGAAACGCTTCCTTCTGTCTACCACTATATCACTGCCGAGTACTTTAGCACTGTAGGAGTTGGTGGGAGAATCCACAGCACCCAACTGATAGCCTAAAGCAGGGATCTCCAAACTACGGCCCTCCAGCTGTTGTGGAACTACACATCCCATGAGGCATTGTAAAACTGACATTTACAGACATGACTAAGCATGATGGGAATTGTAGTTCCTGAACAACTGGAGGGCCATAGTTTAGTTTGGAGACCCCTAGCCTAAAGCATGGAGACATGGATGGATGGGGGAGTTCGCTTTAAATATTAAAAATAAATTAAATAGTGTTTTTGGTTTGTGGTGCTCAGATGCAATGAAGATCTGCTTTAACGATGTCCAAAATTGGGTGTGGCTTCACGAAATAGACATACTTGTACATATATAAATTAATATGGATTCTAAAATTGGGACATGTAGGAAGCAATGGCGGCTGGTGCTCAGTATTCTTGGGGGGGGGCGTGGCAAACTAGCACCCCCTGTGGGGGAGACAGACAGCAGTGACCCCACACCCCCCCTCCCCCAGCGGTAGACAGACAGCGACGATCACCCCGCCCACCCCTCCCCCTCGTGGGAGAGGGACGGTGGCCATTCCCCCCCCCCCCCCACGTGGGAGACTAATGTGAATGTGCCAATCAGATGCCTTACCTTAGGAGGCAGGGGGAAGCTAGAGCTTCCCCTGCAGCACACAGAGAGACATCATGTGCAGCACACAGAGAGACATCCTCCTGCTGGCCAAACAGGAACTGTGTCCTGAGACACAATTGGCCAGGAAGTCCTAAGACTCCCTGACCAATCGGGGGGTAGATTAGGAACCGGGCGCATGGATTAGAGGGACGGCGCTAGAAACGGGTTAGAAATGTGGCTAGAGCCATCTTGGTTTATTTTTGATATGAAATACACCATTTAATGCTGCAAAAATGTCTTCATATGTTCAGACTCTAAATGCCAAGGGCAGAAAGCTTTCTTTTTTTCTTGTGTGATTTCATCAAGGCTTTGAAAGATTTGACCTTTTGTAGGGATAAATGTCATACATTCCATGAAAGTTAGTGGAATACTACCACTGGAAAGGCATGAGTGCCCCGAAGTGTGGAGAGGGGCAAGTGGGGAGATAATTTGCAGGAGTATTTATCATCCCAGATCTTTAGAGAGTGTCTGAGATTGAAGGGAATTGGAAGAGGTTGTCTATAGTGTGGAGAACATTGGCAACATTAATTGGGAAAGTAGAATAGGCCTAGAGGCTCAGCCAGAGAGGGACATTGGAAAAGGCAAGAAGAAGGGAATGTTGTGCTTTTTTGGGTGACAAAGTAATAGCTGCCCAGATGCAAACTGCATAAGGGGTTGTTTACTGTAAAGCTGGATACACACTATACAATTTTCTGTAGATTTTTTTACTTCAGATTTAGCAAAATCATGTAATACGAGGTCAAACATTAATGCCCCGTACACACGATCGGACATTGATCGGACATTCCGACAACAAAATCCATGGATTTTTTCTGACAGATGTTGGCTCAAACTTGTCTTGCATACACACAGTCACACAAAGTTGTCAGAAAATCCGATCGTTCTGAACGCGGTGACGTAAAACACGTACGTCGGGGCTATAAACGGGGCAGTAGCCAATAGCTTTAGTCTCTTAATTTATTCTGAGCATGCATGGCATTTTGTGCGTCGTATTTGTGTACACACGATCGGAATTTCCGACAACGGATTTTTTGTCGGAAAATTTTATAGCAAGCTCTCAAACTTTGTATGTCGGAAATTCCGATGGAAAATGTGTGATGGAGCCTACACACGGTCGGAATTTCCGACAACAAGATCCTATCACACATTTTCCGCCGGAAAATCCGACCGTGTGTACAGGGCATAAGAGTTTAAATTTGTATGCAATCAGGCAGGCCCTTGCACTACATGGTTTTGGTAAATCTAAAGGAAATCAGACAACATAAGTTGTATAGTGTGTATGGGGTCTTAGAGCTGTAAGAACATGGAACTGCCTTCCACTGTTGGTGGTACAGATACATTTGAAAACTTTTAGATGTGTTTCTTAGTGAACACAATGTACAAGGATATGGAAAACGGTAGCGACATAAACGTACACATGCATGCACACAAACACACATGCATGCATATGCTAATTGGTGGTGGTTAGTGGAAAGACTCTCCTAGCAGTGAATACATGACCTCTCAAATTAAACTTGCATCAGGCGATCAGGGCACAGACCCCAGGTGCACAGTGAGATTGTTGGAGCCACAACCTGGATTCATGTATGGAATACAAGGTCTTGTAAAGGCCATCAATTAGTTTGGTTTTGTAGTAAATCTGGTAACCAATCCTAGGTCTGTGGGCCCCCCATACAAATTTGAAGTTTTTTTTTTAAAGTATGCATATGAGGGGACTGGGATTAGGAATGTGTAAAAGAGATTTGGGACATGGCTGGTGTTCCGCTTTAGATATATCTTGCCAGAAATCACGTGCTTGTGTGGATAACTTCCTATTGATTACGTTGCTCTTGGCTACCTGTCCTAAATTCTTATCTACCCTGAACAAATTATGTATAATACACTGGGTACACTGCAAATATTAAAAGATATAAGGTGCAGAGCTAAGACATTTTGGACTGCAACATCTGGGAATCAGTGTTGTTTTGGGGAAAAATGCTCAGGCATTTAGGTGGTTTAACAGACACTGTCACTTTTCCCGGAGCTGACAAGGCGGCAGAGTCTCTTTAAAGAGGAACGTGCCCCCCCCCCCCCCCCAATGTATCTTGGTACTTGGTATTTGGTAACGGGAGATTCTTCTATCTACGCTGTTTAGCATGGATGAAGGAATCTGTTAGATTTCTCTTGTTTATCCTTCGGACTGAATAAAAGAAATCTTTGCGTGTATAGCTAGCTAGTATATCTAAATCGATTTATGTGTACCCTGGCTGTGTGGTTATCTGCATGTTTATTTTGATGGAAACAATTGCATGTTATTATTTGATGCCAATTAGGTATTCTGAGGCTGCAAATTGCAGAGGGTGAGATAAGCAGAAGTAGACAATACATTTCATATTAATGAACCTGTAAAAAGAACAATTCTGATGTTCCAGGACAGAAAAAAGATGTGTTTGTTTGCAGCTAAGTTGATATTTTATCCCCTGAGCTTTTAACTTTCCAGCTGGTTAATAGTGATAACAAGGCTCTTCCATTGTTTGTTCCACACTTCTGTTCCTCTCTCAGCAGCTCTGTGTGCCAAATAGCTCTGTGCTCTGTAATAGTTACTTGGGGCATTTATCATGAACTGCCTTCTCCATTGACATATATTTCATTGTGTACTGCCGAGGCCATGACCAAAGTGCATTCTGGGTATTAGCTGGACTTCAGTTTAACATTAGTCCTGTTCTGCTTATGTTATATGATCCGGGCCTGGCAGGAGCTGTAGATATCTCAACTGAGTGGTAATACTAAACCTTAAAGTAAATCAGTAAGGACTTCTTAGGAAGAAATCTAACGTTGAATCTGGACAACTGACAGCCAGTGATGCCACTTTGTACCTACACAGTGCTGTCCATCACTCCAGTGCACTGTGGCAGTCCTGTAAAAATCAGAAGCAGGATGGGAGCAGGGGTGTACCTAGAGCATTTGGCACCCGGGGCGGATCCTATATCTGGCACCCCCCTGACTCTAAAATATAAAAACACCCCACTGTCCCTTGTGCATACACCTGCACCCCCCAATATCTCTTTGTCAATACTGTGTACCCCCTCTCCACAACTGCACCTCTGGACCCCTTTACATTACACAGCCCCTGCATCTCTGGAACCCTTTACACTACACAGCCCCCCATAGCTTTGGACCCCTGCACCTTACACAGTCCCCCACAGCTCTGAACCCCTGCACATTACACAGCCCCCCCCCACAGCTCTGGACCCCTGCACATTACACAGACCATGCACCTCTGGACGCCCTTATTTTACACAGCCCCCTGCACCTCTGGACCCCTTTACATTACACATCCCCCTGCACCTCTGGACCCCCTTACATTACACAGCCCCCTGCACCTCTGGACCCCCTTACATTACACAGCCCCCTACACCTCTGGACCCCTTTACATTACACAGCCCTCTTTACATTACACAGCCCCCACATCTCTGTACCCCTTTATATTACACAGCCCCTGCACCTCTGGACCCCTTTAAATTACCCATCCCCCCGCAGCTCTAGACCCCTGCACATTACACAGCCCCTGAAACTCTAGACCCCTGCACATTACACAGACCCCCGCAGCTCTGGACCCCTGCATGGCACAGACCCCCCACAGCTCTGGACCCCTTTACATTACACAGCCTCCCCCAGCTCTGGACCCCTGCACATTACACAGCCCCCACCCCCCAGACACAGTAGCGCTGAACAGAGGGCGGGAGCTGCGGGAGTTAATTTTTCATATTAACAAGTTAATAATTGGTTGCTAGGATCACCTAGCAACCAATCACCTGCTGGTTAACTTGGAAAGTTAACGCCAGCGGTTCCTGTCCTATATTCAGCGCTGCTCACTGTCTCTCCCCTGCTGTGAGTGGCACGCCACTGGTTGGGAGTCACTATGATGGTGGGATTGGCAGCTTAAGGTCTCATGCACACTATACGCTCTTGATGCTATTTTCTCTTACAGGAGTTTAGCAGCAGCAAAAAAGCCCACATGTTTCATGGGCATTAATGCGTGTCACCACGCGTTAATGTGCATATCTGCGTCTAGCATTTATACATTCCTTTGGCTGGAATTCTGCCCATTAGAGTGAATTAACGTGGGAATGTACCTAGCGTTAACATGAGTTAAGGAGCTTTTGATAGTTTTTTATGCTCAAAGGCTCCGCTCCTGAAAGCAACAGTAATGTTTTTTTTTCTGCCTGTAAACTCCCCTGCCACTAAACTGAAAATGCCTATGGTGTGCATGCACACATAGGCTAACATAGGGAGGATTTACAGGCAGAGGAAAAAAACCCTCAAATGCTTGAAGAAGCAGCTGGTTTGAGCTGCAGTGTGCATGAGGCCTTAAAGCGACTCTGTCATGAAATACTAATTGTAAAAAAAAATAACTGCACCTGTACAGAAGAGAGGAATTCTGCAGCCTGTACCACCAAGCACTTCAGTGAAATGGAATAAAGTTCCCTCTATAAAGTTATTTTCAATCTGACAATTTTGTGTGTTGAGTGTTGATCTCCTGTTTCACCCACAGCACTTGGTGATATCTCCTGTCAACCCCAACATGACTAATGTATCCTGTGATGTTGTAGGGTTCAGCAAGAGTAGCCACTAAGTGCAGTGGACTGACACGGGAGATAAAAATTCTTGGAAGTGTCCATTTCAGGAGAAATTTCATGCAACATATTCGCTCTTATTGGTACAGTGTTTGAAGGTGCAGGCTGAGGAATTGAAGTTTTTATTCTTTTCTTTACAGGTACACCTACTATTTAATGTTTCATTTTTGTAACAGAGATGCTTTAATGTAAATTTGTTTCTGAAAATTGGTCACCTCAGGGCTGGGTTACCCAGATACTCAACAAGGAGGAAGCCTAGCATGGGTAGGGTGAGCCTAGCGGCTGTTTACTCTCCTTAAAGGACAAGTTCACTTTCAGTGTAAAAACCATGATCCCTCCCTCCATAGCTCTATAATAAAATCTAATCTGGAACCCCATTATACAGATGCCTACTAACTTTAGTATGACAGGTATAGCCTCCTCCACTTTTTACTTCCTCTAGGTTGAAATTGTCTTTAAAACTAGCAAAGCTTGTGCAGTGAACCCTCACATATGTCAACGGGGCTGTAATTCGAACTACTGAAGTTGCTTGAACTGCTTGGACTTCCAGCCAAGAAAATGACAGATAAAAATGACTGTCCTGAAAACTGCTTCCATGTTTGTGTGTAGGGAGGTTTGCCAATGTTATGAAGGAATCCAGTCACACTGTTTGACATCAGTAGAACACCGCAGATTCACGGACTGAGCACTTGGCTGCACGCACAGTGTACCTTGAAAGGAATGCTTCAGCCATCCTGGAACGAGCAAACAATCACTCTGCCATTATGGAATTATATGGTGTCTCACTGAACCTGTCACTCATGCAGCTTATGCGTCTTCTCTGTGGTCGTAACGGCTTAGCTAAATAATTTATGTGCAACACTCCTTAATGTCACCCAGTAGGAGAGCACAATTTCTCGTGTTCCTTGGATGTATTTTGCTCTCACTTCACTCTTTGTAATGGAAAACCCCATCTCATCCCCTTAGCAATTCTCATTTTTTCCCTCATTGAGCAAAAAAATATATCTGTGTATAAATGTGCGGAAAGGTGGATTTTAGAGACTGTTCATCTAAACCTGGGCTTATCTATATACAGTATGTACTATTACAGTTTATGTAAATCTGTGGCAATTAAACTATACAAAAATACACTATCCACCAGTACCTTAGGAGGAGGGATTTTAACTCCCAGTTATGCGTGTTATAGAAGGGGGGGTATCTTCCCACTAACATTGACAATGGTAAATTCTTTCACCTACTGACCACAGTAATTTTTTTCTTCCACTGACTTCCAAGGCCTTTGCTTTTTTTCTCTCACTGACTGGTCATGCTGGGAAATTTTGCCTTCCAGTGACCAGCAGGTGGGCCTATGTTGCATACTCCTGATCTTTGTACTTTGTATCTTATACTGTGTTCTCTACTTCTTTTCTCCACATTCTATAAGTCTATTTGTATGTAGTCCTAACTTCTGTCATTTGTAAGCTATGCTGTAAATTACACACTTCTGACCATGGTGATTATTGTCTCAATAGTTATCGGTAGCTATGTAGTCCCCAAATATTTTAATGAAGTTCTTCTTTAAGGTTGGATCAGGCAAAGCATTGGCTGTGTCTATATTCTGTGCAAAAAAAAACTTGTGTAATGAAAAATTACTAATTGAAAAAATATCCTTTGTGCTGAGGTTTATGTTTGTTCCTAAGGTTTCCATTTGTATGACTTTCACTTTCACTTTAAGGAATATTTAGTGAGCGACTGTAGCCTACCCATGTGTTGTATACGCAAGTAGTCCCTGACGCTTTTAAAGAGTAACTCCACTTTTTTTAAGAAAAAACATTCTCCTTTGGATGATCTATTTACCATGCAAAGATTTTAACAAACTTTGTTTCACATTGCTACCTTTTGTTATTCTGAAGATATAACTGTTTGTTTGACTGTGTCCATGGGCGTGGTTTTATAGTTATCAGTCAGCTGCTGCACCTGCAGGGCTCTAATGAGGAAATTGGCAAGGGTTGTATCTCAAAATCTGACTTGTAGCTTAGTGCAGACGTCTAGGAAAATCAGTAAGCCAATCACACAAGCAGGAAATGACATATCTGAGCGTTCTGTGCACCATCTGTGTACAGAACGCCATCAGGTTGCCATATTGCATTGCATTTTACAGAAAATTACAGCCCTGCAGATTGAAAGGTAATTTTTAATAGTATTCAATTGTCGCAATTGAATACGCTATATTAATATTTTTTATTTGCCATTTCTTTTCCCACAAAAGTAGAGTTTAAAGCTGAACTACAGCTTGGCCTAAACAATGTCACTGACTAACGTGTGAGGCTGCTGGCTGCACTGTATAAACTATATGTAGCTCAGACTACATACAGCATACAGCACTGTGTTCTGGGTTGGAGCCGAGAATTCCTGCCTGATACCCGGAACACAGTAAAGTCTATCTGATCGGCGCTCAGCTATTTAGAGCCTTTGGACTTGATAAAGCACAGTGGCCCAACACCAGCAGATGACATGGCTCCCCAAATCATCACTGACTGTCGCAACTTCACCCTGGACAGTGGCGGAATTATAGGGGTCGCTGAGGTTGCCATGGCGACCGGGCCCCTTGCTGCAGGGGGCCCTTGAGGGCCCCCTGTATACAGTACTTTGATAGGAGGAGCGGAGACAAGTTCCCCGTCCTAAGCCGAACTGTATTCGGCACTGTGCGGGGGAGCTGCTCACATTGATTACAAAGTGAAAGCACAGTGCTGTGCTCTTTGTCTCCCCCTACAGTGCAGTACCCAGCAGGAAGAGATAAGGTAAAGTTCTGCCGTTTTTATCTACTGTAGGTGTGTTTATATGTGTGTGAGCATGTATGTATGTGTGTGTGTGTGTGTGTGAGCATGTATGTATATGTGCATGTGTGTGTGAGCATGTATGTATATGTGTGTGTGAGCATGTATGTATATGTGTGTGTGAGCATGTATGTATATGTGTGTGTGAGCATGTATGTATATGTGTGTGTGAGCATGTATGTGTGTGTGTGTGTGAGCATGTATGTATATGTGCGTGTGTGTGAGCATGTATGTATATGTGCGTGTGTGTGAGCATGTATGTATATGTGCGTGTGTGTGTGAGCATGTATGTATATGTGCGTGTGTGTGTGAGCATGTATGTATATGTGCATGTGTGTGTGAGCATGTATGAGCATGTATGTATATGTGCATGTGTGTGTGTGTGTGTGAGCATGTATGTATATGTGCATGTGTGTGTGAGCATGTATGTATATGTGTGTGTGTGAGCATGTATGTATATGTGCATGTGTGTGAGCATGTATGTATATGTGTGTATGTATGTGTATTCAGTGGCGGTGCGTCCATAGAGGTGCATGGGCGCTGCCCCCTCTCTCCAGGCACCCCTCTATCACAAATAGATAGATTCATGCATAGTGTGAATCTATCAATGGCCACCACTGTCCCCCCTATTCAGACGCCTGGCCCCTTTTTGGACGCCGGGCGCCTGAATGACACCGGCGGGGGTGTTTTTAAAGCACTAAATAGGCTTCAAAATAGGTGAACTGTGAGTGCCATGCTTGGCGCTCACAGTCCACCCAGGTGTGTTAGAAAAGTGAATAAATATTTGCTTTCCTAACACTGAACCGCCTCTCCACCAATCAGGTGCTCAGGTCTGTTACCCGTCACCTGATTGGCTGAAACGACAGGCGCCGCTATTGGATGCCTATCAGGAGGAGAGGATGGGAGGAAACGCATGGAGGACCCTGCTCGGCGCCGTCACCTGCTGCCCCACCGAGACATGGCAAGTGCTGGGCAGACTGCGAGCGGGCAGGGGGTCACAGTGGCAGCAATTGATGGGCACAGTGACTGCGTTTGATGGGCACAGTTGCTGCGTTTCAGGGCACAGTGGCTGCGTTTGATGGGCACAGTGGCTGCGTTTCAGGGCACAGTGGCTGCGTTTGATGGGCACAGTGGCCGCGTTTGATGGGCACAGTGGCCGCGTTTGAGGGCACAAGGGTGACAATTGATGGGCACAGTGGCTGCGTTTGATGGGCACAGGGGTTGCATTTGATGGGCACAGTGGCTGCATTTGATGGGCACAGTGGCTGCATTTGATGGGCACAGTGGCTGCATTTGATGGGCACAGTGGCTGCGTTTGATGGGCATAGTGGCTGCGTTTGATGGGCACAGTGGCTGCGTTTGATGGGCACAGTGGCTGCGTTTGATGGGCACAGTGGCTGCGTTTGAGGGCACAGGGGTTGCAATTGATGGGCACAGTGGCTGCATTTGATGGGCACAGTGGCTGCATTTGATGGGCACAGTGGCTGCGTTTGGGGGCACAGGGGTTGCAACTGATGGGCACAGTGGTGGCAATTGATGTGCACAGTGGCTGCGTTTGATGGGCACAGTGGCTGCATATGATGGGTACAGTGGTGGCAATTGATGTGCACAGTGAGGCTGCAATTGATGCATTTTTTTTAAAGAATTTTTCAGTTTGCTTACGCCCCCCAAAAAAGTTTGGGCACCATCTGCCACTGGTTTATGTGTGTGTGCGCATTTATGTATATATATATATATATATATATATATATCTATTTAGTGTGTGTGTGTGTGTGTGTGTGTGTGTGTATTTATGTATGTGTGTGTATGTATGTGTGTGTACATGTATATATGCACATTTTATGTATGCGCTTTTAATCCTGACCCCCTATATGTGTCCCATTAGATCCGAATTTTTTTTTTTTTGCTTGTTCATAGTACCAGCAAAAAAAAAATGCTGTTCCTCTGAAAAGTGATCCATGCTCAAATCGCTTTTCAGAGGCATTTGACAGCCGGTAAAGAGGCAATATGTTGCCTCCTGACCGCCTGTTTTAACCCCTTAAATGCATCATCACTATGCTGCAACTGCATGCAATGCACACAGTTGCAGGGTGGTTGCAGTGCAGCCACTTCAAGGGTGCCCTGACTGGAAAAAGATTGAGAAACACTGACATAGAGGAACCCATCTCTCCATTTTCCTCCTGCAGCCCCTGAATGCCTGTGGGAGGGAGAGGAGGAGAAGCAGGGGGGGGGGGGAGAAAACGATTCCTTTACATGCAGCCACCCACTTGCGACCGGGCCCTGGTGTTCCGCCATCGGGCTCGGAGAAAAGAGCCCTGTCAGGGGGGCCCTCCATGGTTTCTTGCATCGGGGCCCTGAAGATTGTAGTTACGCCTCTGACCCTGGACCTCATGCAACTTGGATTATGTGGCTCTCCACTCTTCCTTCAGACTCTGGGACCTTGATTTCCAAATGAAATGCAAAATTTTCCACAGTACATGATGATTTGGGGATGTCATCTCCAGGTGTTGGTCCACTGTGTTTTATCAGGTCCAAAGTCAGCGCAGCTCTCTATCAGGAAATTCTAGAGCACTTCAGGCTTCCCTCTGCTGGCCAGCTTTATGGAGAACATGATTTCATTTTCCAGCAGGACTTGGCACCTGCCCACACTGCCAAAAGTACCATTACCGCGTTTAATGATCATGGTATCACTGTGCTTGATTGGCCAGCAAACTTGCCTGACCTAAACCCCATAGAGAATCTCTGGGATATTGTCAAGAGGAAGATGAGAGACACCAGACCCAACAATGCAGATGAGCTGAAAGCTGCTATCAAAGCAACCTGGGCTTCCATAACACCTCAGCAGTGCCACAGGCTGATTGTCTTCATGCCACGCCACATTGATGTAGTAATTCATGCAAAAGGAGCCCTGACCAAGTATTGAGTGCATACTATACTGTATATGAACATACTTTTCAGTAAGCCAACATTTCTGTATTAAAAATCATTTCATTGGTCTTATGACATGTTCTAATTCTATGAGATATAGAATTTTTGGTTCTCACTAGCTGTAAGCCATAATCATCAAAATTAAAAGAAATACATGCTTCAAATATATCACACTGTGTGTAATGCATCTATATAAAATATTTGAGTTTCCCTTTTTGAATTGAATTACTGAAATAAATTACCTTTTGATGATATTCTAATTTTATGAGATGCACCTGTAGGTACCACCTAACTGTATCTGAGCACCACAAAGCAAACCCACCCATCTGTCCATATCGCCATGTCTTTATTTTGTTTAGAAATCACTTTGAAAAACACCCCCCCCCCCCAGCATTTCCAGGTGCAGCCATCCAGAGTAAGGGTGGATGATTTGTGTAGCATGTACTTAGTGCCCCTAGTTCATGTATTCAGTCAAAATAGCCAATTCATTAAGATCTCCAATTATGTTACTTCCAGTTACTGTAAACTGTCTGCATTTGGAGATTTCGACGACTTGCTGTTTTTTGACACAACACCAGCAACCGTATACACTCCGGTACATGGTATTATGAGCGAATATTGTTAGTCTGCTCCGATACTAACCAACAAAATGGCCCCTTTCGTGGCGGCAACACCTTTTTTCTCGTTACCCACTGTTGTGTCAAAACAAAAAAGTCTTTATGTACCGAAGTGTACTTGCTTGCCAGCGTTCTGTCAAATTGGCAAGTCATCGAAATCTCCAATTACTGATGGTTTACAGTTACCAGAAGTGAAGTAATTGGAGATCTTGATAAATTGGCTATTTTGACAGAACACAGGCATGCAGGTGTTTCATCAGATTAGGCGACCCATCAGAATTTGTAATGAAAGTGACGTTCTGTCGCCGCCATCTTGCTACACCCTGCACTCCTCCACAGTAAGGATACAATGAGAAGGTGGCAAGCGGACATCTTTTTACACCCATTTCACATGCATTTCACACTTATTTTTAACAGTAAACTGAGCTTATATAGTTAAGAACATGATTTAGAAATCAGTCAGACCTGTGAGACCAGCAGGCTTGCTGCTACTTTTATAATATAACATCTAAACAGGCCGTCGAATTTCTAAATACAGTAGTTCACTATATCAGCTCCGTTTACTGTTAAAAATAAGTGAAATGCAAGACTCCGGTGGGTGTAACAAGATGTCTGCTTGCCGCCTTCTCACTTACTGTGGAGGAGTGCGGGGTGTAGCAAGATGGCGGCAATGGGCATCACTTCCGTTACAAATTCTGACGGGTCGCAGAATCTGACGAGACACAGGCAGGATGCTGTACTTAGCTGAGAGAGCTCCACCTTCTCTCCTCCAGATAAAGAATAAAAATGCCCATAAAGACTCCTGGGATGTATGACATCATCTTGGCCTAGACCAGAAGCCAGGAAGCAACTAAAGAAATGTAAAAGAAAAAAGTTTAAAATGTACATTTATTATATCTTCTTATCTATATACTAAGCCTAGCAACATAAGGATTAAAATAGTTAATGTTGAGTGAGAGAGTAATGGTCCGCTTTAATATAAACCTTAACTAGATTTAACCCTTTCTCACCACACTAATACAAGTTGGTAAGATTTTTCTCATGCCTTGTCCTAGTGATACGAGAGAAAGTGAAGGAAAAACTCCCCAATGGGGACACAGCAATACAAATCTGACAAAGGTTTTTACATGACCCCATTCCCCTTTCTATCCACAGTTAAAAAAGTACAGATTGGACACTAGTTCTAAAGTAAAGGATGCCACATCTGTGCACAACCAGGGGATTAGGGATCTCTGCAAACTGAGCCACATTTGTCAGTGCAAGTGTGCTAAGAACTGTCTGTGTTTCCTAAGCTACAATTTACATGCATACCGTTTGATCCCTATTAATGAATTTAAACGTATTGCTATGGATAACAGAAGATGGTAATTATTTAGCACACATTAACACACAAAACTTATTATACATAGAATTGTCATGATTTCCAATGAGCAATTAGCAGTGGCTTTCCCACGCCTAGTAACGTATGTAGACGCTCCAAGTCCTTATTAGAAAGGATATTGCTGCAAATGAAGGGTGATGAGTTTATGGGGATATGTCCACAATTACCATGCAGCAACCAAACCCAGCTGTGGAGAAAATGCGTTCCCAAATTTAGGTCTCTGTGAATGCAGAAACATTCTTGTTTGCATTTACTCTGGCGTGATGGCTTGGCTTGTGCTATTCCCACGGGATGTCTACAGATTCAAACGCAATGTCCCTGTTCTACTGAATATGGGAACATTTGCTGATAAGAAAAATCTACGTGAAAGATAGAAAGTGTTATTGCATAAACTGAATACAGATGAGGTTCTCTACCAGGCAATGCCATCAGAATTGCCTTGTCTTTTGTTTGTCAGTTACATGGGCATTTAAAGGAAATGAATCAACAATTATTCGTAAATTTTCTAACCCAATTTATAAGCCAGAATAGTTATTTTCAGGATTACATCTTTCCTACCAACAGTTGAATGTTGGCTGACAGCTTGGCTTATGGTGTACATGTGTGTTCAAGCTGTAAAGAATCCCTACTAAGTATGGTCTTGTCTCTCCCACCATAACTAGGTAACTGAAGTTCTGTGTTGTGATTGGGGATTTTCTCTGTCAGATAAGAAAATGTCTGTGTTAAGCCAGTTAGGATCATTGTGCTAAAGATTTTAACAGAAACTGATCTGTACTTTAACCATGTGGCTCAAGAACAAGAGACACAGAGAACAAAATGATTTAATTGGCATTACTGTAGTATAAAAATCATATAAAGACTTTAAAAATGAATCTATTATAACACTGAAAGAAGACTGAACTAGTTTTCACTTCTACAAATCCCCTTATATATCTTAAATCTGCATCACGATTCCTTGAAATTTTCCTCATTTCAACTGGAAAAGTCACTTCCCTCTGTCTTGGAACTTTGTGTTAAAGTGGTTGTAACATCTCAAGGGTTTTCACTGTAATGCATTCTATACATTATGGTGAAAAACCTTCTGTGCTGCAGACCCCCCCCTCACACTTTTTCTTACCTGACCCCGATCCAGCGATGCGCACGAGCCCAGCGGCTCCAGCTGCTGTCGATCTCCTTATTGGATAGATTGATAGCAGCAGGAGCCATTGGTTCCATGCTGCTGTCAATCAAAGCCTTGACACTTGAGCTGGGGGCGGGCTCGAGTCCTGCTGTCTGTGTCAATGCACGCAGCAGCGGGACTCGGAAGTGAGCCCACATGGGTGCCCCTATAGAAAGCGGCTTTCTGTGGGGGCACCCAATGAAGGGGAGGGGCTTGGAGCGCCGGCGGGGACCCCAGAAGAAGAGGATCAGGGGCTGCTCTGTACAAAACCATTGCACAGAGTAGGTAAGTATAGACATGTTTGTTAGTTTTATTTAAAAAAAGCAGAAGGTTTACAATCACTTTAATAAAAACTGATAGGGATGCACTGATACAAGTTTTTTAAGACTGAGTACGAGTACTGATACTTTTCCTCAAGTACTTGCTGATTCCAATTACCGATACCTATTTTTAGTGTCATGTGACAGTTTTTTTAGACTAATGAAAAATGATTACCGTTTTATTATAATTATGAAGAACTGTAACTCAAAAGACATTATGAAACAAACAAAATATTTTTATTTGCTTGTCACAAAGTTGTGAAAGCTCAAATTTCACAGAACATGTGTAAATTATATTATAAATATGCATCACACAAGATGTATGAACTGCTCGTAGCAGGTGGATGGAGGAATGAGCTCAATGAGCTAGAAGTGCATGCACAGATGGAGATGCTGGCTGTAAGCTTGGATAGATGGATGGATGATCAACTCCTTTGCTGTAGATCAGTGCAGTATTGAGTGGGTGTGTTATCTGTTATCCCACAATGGATGGATGGATAGGCTACAAGCCGACCATAAAGTAGATATAGCACAAGACTCAATGCATGAGCTAGATAAGCCGTGATAGTGGACAGTCCTAATGGCACGTAGGTTCAGCGCAATAAACAGACTAATGCCCCGTACACACGGTCGGATTTTCCGATGGAAAATGTCCGATCGGAGCGTGTTGTCGGAAATTCCGACCGTGTGTGGGCTCCATCGGACATTTTCCATCGAATTTTCCGACACACAAAGTTGGAGAGCAGGAGATAAAAATTTTCCGACAACAAAATCCGTTGTCGGAAATTCCGATCGTGTGTACACAAATCCGACGGACAAAGTGCCACGCATGCTCAGAACAAATAAAGAGATGAAAGCTATTGGCCACTGCCCCGTTTATAGTCCCGATGTACGTGTTTTACGTCACCGCGTTCAGAGCGATCAGATTTTCCGACAACTTTGTGTGACCGTGTGTATGCAAGACAAGTTTGAGCCAACATCCGTCGGAAAAAATCCTAGGATTTTGTTGTCGGAATGTCCGAACAAAGTCCGACCGTGTGTACGCCCTATAACAGTCCAAAGCAGTAAAAGCTGTATATGCCATCCTGTGTGACAATAACCATAAGTACAATACAAAAGACAACATGACTACTAAAGACATGCGGGACATGTAATAGGACTCACCACCATGTGGGGGGATGTAACCCTATCCGTAAAAGAGATTTGTTTATGGATACCTCTGTAATGTATGAACCTGTACACTATTTTCTATCAAAACAAATAAAAAAACAATTAAAAAAAAAAATTTTAATGAGTGGCCACAAGTCTTGTTAAACTCCCTTTCGCGAAAAAGTTTTATCCCTATTGTGGGGTCACCAGTTTGGTATTTGTAAACTGAAATCATATCCCCTCTCAAGCGTCTCTTCTCCAGAGAGAATAAGTTCAGTGCTTGCAACCTTTCCTCATAACTAATATCCTCCAGACCCTTTATTAGCTTTGTTGCCCTTCTTTGTACTCGCTCCATTTCCAGTACATCCTTCCTGAGGACTGGTGGTGCGGCTGGACCAGAGTCTTGTAGAGTGGGGGAATTATCGTTTTATCTCTGGAATTAATCCCCTTTTTACTGCCAATATTCTGTTTGCTTTGTTAGCAGCAGCTTGGCATTGCATGCCATTGCTGAGCCTATCATCTACTAGGACCCCCAGGTCCTTTTCCATCCTAGATTCCCCCAGAGGTTCTCCCCCTAGTGTATAGATTGCATTCATATTTTTGCCACCCAAATGCATTATTTTAAATTTTTTTACATTGAACCTAATTTGCCATGTAGTTGCCCACCCCATTAATTTGTTCAGATCTTCTTGCAAGGTTTCCACAATCTGCGGAGAAGTTATTGCCCTGCTTAGCTTATTGTCATCTGCAAATACAGGGTTTGAACTGTATACCCCATCCTCCAGGTCGTTTATGAACAA
The DNA here is from genome assembly GCA_037952835.1 of Lithobates septentrionalis. Lineage (NCBI taxonomy): Eukaryota > Metazoa > Chordata > Amphibia > Anura > Ranidae > Lithobates > Lithobates septentrionalis. The sequence goes on along the minus strand of JBBDGP010001790.1, from coordinate 1,468,494 downwards.
ATTAAACAGGAATTGTCCCAGCACAGAACCCTGGGAGACCCCACTACCCACCCCTGACCATTCCAAGTACTCCCCATTTATCACCACCTTCTGAACTTGCTCTTGTAGCTAGTTTTCAATCCATGTACTCACCCTATGGTCCATGCCAACAGACCTTATTTTGTACAGTAAACGTTTATGGGGAACTGTGTCAAATGCTTTTGCAAAATTCAGATACACCACGTCTACGGGCCCTCCTTTATTTTTTTTATATAATCTTTATTTTTATTTTATGTATTAAAAGGAACATACAAACATGTAGTCTATGGTCAATCTTACTACAATACAGTGCAATTCTTACAGTGCAGACCTGGACGTACCAGGCAATAACAAGTTGCCAAACAAATCACAAGACAAAGTAAAAATTGGAGGGGTAAGGGAAGGGGGGGAAAGGGGATGAGGGATTAAAACTTCTCCAAACTGTATTGCACTGTGAAACAGTCAAAATGATTCCCAGGGGGGGGTCTCGCCATGGCAACTTCTTGGCCGGACCCGTCACAAAAGCCCTCCACTCTGTATTGGAGGGGGGGGGGTCTCGTCCCTGCTTTAAGGCCCCCGAGATGCCCACTGGGCGGGTCCCTCGGGAGGGGGGCCATAAGCCTCCAACTAACCTCCACCAAGAGGGAGGCGCCCCACGGGCATCCCCCGGGGTCAATGCCTTTGAAAGGTGCCTGTGTCGCCAGGCGGAGCCCCTGTCCCATAGGTCTGCCCCGGTAATGACTCTATAACATTTAATAAGGGAGATACAAAACTTGCCTTTAAATAAAAAAAAAGAAAAGCAAGAGAAGGGGGGAAAACCAAAGACGCCTAGCGTCACATATCAGCCTTCAACTGTGGACCTTGTGAACCATGCATAAGGAAAGAAAAGGTCAACACCCGGTGCAATCAGTGGGGCAGTGAGACATGTCATTCAGGTACGCACGTCACCACATACGGGCCTCCTTAGCTTCAGGGAGGGCTCCGCTAACTCCAACAGCGCAACTTCCAGGCTAGAGGGCACAGGGTTAGTGTCAATGGTGAATCTCCGCCACTGGGCCCAGATACTATCAAAGCGCTCACTCTTATTCTTGCACCTCGCCACCCACTCCTCCGCCTCTCTGATATCCTCCACCTTCTGTAACCATTCTTTTAAGGTAGGGATCCGTGGACTCTTCCAGTGGAGAGGTACCAGCCTTTTAGCAGCGTTTAATAGATGAGGGAGGGCGCTTTTTTTGTAATGGCTCAGAGGGAGGGCGGGGAGGTGCAGGAGAAAATGCTCCGGGGAGAACGGGATCTCAATCTGCAGAGCATTTTTAATGGTAGCCTGTACTTCTCTCCAGAACGGCCTAATCACTGGGCATTCCCACCACACATGGAGGAGGGTGCCTTTCTGACCGCAATCACGCCAGCAGCGGTCAGAAACCGAGGGGTAAATACGTGCTATGACGGCAGGTACCCGGTACCAACGGGTTAGAAGCTTGTAGTTAGTTTCCTGCGTTCTGGACTCTGCGGAGCTAGAATGTGCTAATTTATACATGTGTAGGCGCTGTTCTGGCGAGAACTCTATCCCTAAGTCCCGCTCCCATTCTCTTATGAAAGCCGGCTTGCAAGCAGCGGAAACTGAACCCAGTAGCCTATATAACTCAGAGATCAGATGGGGAGTTGGTTCTTCTTCTATAAAAAATCTTTCTAGTGTGGTAATGGTGTCTAGCCCTCTCATCGAAGCCCCCTCTGTTGCAATGAAATGTTGGAGTTGCTGGTGTCTCCACCAATCCATGGGGAATCTGCCATAGCTAGTCCTCAAGGCATCTAGGGGTATCAGACTACCCTTATCTACAAATTTGCCGCAGCTATAATTACCGTCTGTGACCCATGTACCGAAAAAGGTCCTTTGCTCCCCAGGAGGAAACCACCTGAATCCCCCCAGCGGTGCCAGTGGGGAGCCCGGGGGCACCAAGGCGTACAAAGCATTCGTGCGATCCCAGACCCGCAGGATATGAGTAGTTAGCGGGGAGGACGTTTGTGAGAGTCCTCTGTATTCACGAGGCAGCCAAGGCGCGTAGGACAAGTCCCGGCCTGCCAAGCTCTTCTCCAAGGAGACCCATATTTTTGAACCCCCATGATGCCGCCAGTTGAGGATATGTTGGATCGCAATGGCTCTGTAGTATCGCCTTATATCCGGGAGGCCCAGGCCTCCCATTTCCTTGGTCTTCTGTAGTAAAGACGCGGCCAGTCTTGGCCTTTTACCATGCCAGATGAAATTAATCATTAGGCTTTGAAGCTGTGTAAAGAAGCTCCTGGGGAGAGGGACTGGCAGCATTTGTAAATAAAAGAGCACCCTTGGAAGGATGTTCATCTTGAGTATGCTAAGTTTGCCCAGCCACGTGAAGGAGGTCTTGGCCCAATTCTGTAAGTCTCTACGCACCATGCTCAAAAGGGTGGGAAAATTGGCCGAGTAAATATTGTCAAAGCTATTGGTAAGTTGTATACCCAGGTACTTAATTGATGTTGTAGCCCAACTAAATGGGAAAGCTTGTTGTAAGTCATTAGCCATCTTCGCAGGGATAGTGATGGGCAGGATTTCAGATTTCGAAAAATTGATTTTAAAATTGGACACCTGACCAAAAGTTTTTAGTTCCCTCATAAGGTTTGGCAGTGACACCAAGGGCTGGGTCAAATGAAAGAGCACGTCGTCTGCATAGGCTGACAGTTTGTGTTCCGTTGACCCCACCGTCACCCCTCTGATGTCAGCACTCGCCCGTATCGTTCGAAGCAGTGGCTCCATAGCCAGAGCGAACAAGAGGGGGGAGAGGGGGCACCCCTGCCTCGTGCCATTCCGTATGGGGAACCCCAGGGATAAGTGGCCGTTTACCTTGACCTTCGCACTGGGGGTCGCGTAAAGTGCCATGATCCATCTAAGCATATGGGGGCCTAGTCCCCAAGCCTCCAGCACCGCCTTAAGGTATGACCAATCTATTCTGTCAAAAGCCTTTTCGGCATCCGTGGACAGAATAAGGTATGGGGTGGAATTCCTATGGGAACATGCCCATTGTATAAGCTGCATGGCCCGGATGGAGTTATCCCTAGCTTCTCTACCTGGGATAAATCCCGTTTGATCGGGGTGGATAAAGGAGGGCAAGACATATTTAAGTCGATTTGCCATGATCTTAGCAAAAATTTTTACATCGACGTTAAGAAGTGATATTGGTCGATAGCTTTGTGGGAGGGTAGGGTCCTTGCCTTCCTTCGGGATTACGGTGATGTGGGCCAGTAATGCCTCAGGGGGGATCTGGTGATTTGTGGCTAAAGAATTAAAATACCTGCACATATGATTTTGTAGCAGAGGGAGAAATTTTACATAGTACGCTTTGGAGTATCCATCCGGGCCAGGGCTCTTCCCATTAGGTAAGGCCTTCACTGTCGAGATGATTTCCTGAGGGGAGACGGGGGCGTCAAGGTCTAGCTGCTGTTCGGGTGTCAGGGAGGGAAGTCCGGCTGAGGCGAGGTAGTCACTAATAGCTTTCATTTTCGCTGTCCGCCCTGAGTGGGAAATCTCCTTATCTAGATGATATAAGTCCGCATAATAATCTTTAAAGATGGAGGCAATCCCGGAGGAGTGTAATGTGGCTGTACCGTCAGGGGACCGGAGAGAGTGCACGTAAGCTGTCAGTCTTCTCTGCCGGAGCGCTCTAGCGAGCATTCTACCACACTTATTTCCCTGTTCGTAGTATTTATGTGAAAGGTAGCGTAGTTGTCTGCGCGCTCGACGGTCAAGGAGGCGTGAAAAAAGTTCCCTCAGTTCGATCAACCGATCACGGGCTTGAACGTCTCCCTGGCGTTTGTGTTTAAGTTCTTCTTCCTGTAAAGCCATCAGTACCCTCTGGAAGTCTATCTGCCTTTCCTTTTTAAGTTTAGAGCCTAGGGAGATCAGTTCCCCCCTGAGTACCGCCTTATGGCTTTCCCACACCACTCCGTCTGCCATATCCTCAGACACGTTCTCTGTGAAATAATGTGTAATGGTCTCAGAGATCCTGGCCACTACCGAAGCATCGTCTAGGAGGTTTTCATTGAGCCTCCAGGACCAGGCCCTCCGCGTTTCGTCTGGGATTCGCAGCACGGCCCACACTGGGGCGTGATCTGAAATAGTGATATTGCCTATTTCAGCTGACTGCAACAGCTCAAGGGTGTCGTGGTCCACACACATTAGATCAATGCGCGTGTACACATCGTGCACCCCCGAGTAGTAGCTGTAGTCCCTCTCTGACGCGTGAAGAGCTCTCCACGTGTCTATAAGGAAGCTGTTCTGCAGTGACTTGCGAAAATGCTTGAGGAAGGCTTGGGAGTGAGTGGGGCGGCCTCGGGATGTGTCAACGAGTGGGTCTGGGCTCACATTAAAGTCCCCTCCAAGAATGAGGTACCCCTCCCTGAATTCGTTCAGCTTGTCTAACACAGAGTCAATAAAGGAGAGTTGTTGGGCATTGGGTGCGTAGAGAGTCGCAAATGTGAATTTTTTGTTGGCCAAGACCCCCTTCACAAAGACGTATCTACCCTGCGGGTCGACTCGGCTCTCTGAGAGTTGGAATGGGCAAGACCTATGGAATGCAATGGCTGTACCCCGTGACTTGGCCACCGGAGAGTTGCTAAAGAACCACTGGGTGTATAAGTGTGTAGGTATCTTTGGGAGGGACTGTTCCCTAAAGTGAGTCTCCTGCAGGAAAACCACCTGGGCCCCCAGCCTCTTTAGTTCCTGCCAAAGCCTGTTGCGCTTGTGTGGAGAGCAGAGCCCCCTAACATTATAGGACAGTACCTTTAGTGACGGCGCACCTGACCTGGATGATAGTTGACCGGTCGCACCCCCTCTGGGTCCTCCGTGCATGGTTCAGTCAGTCAGAAGGCGACCTGAAGATCAAAGCAATAACCGTTAGCTCTGGAGAATAATATCAGACACAGAATGATATAAAGGGGGGAGGTGGTGGAAGGGGGGGGGAGGGGGGGGTTAAGGGGGGGGGTAGATAGGGAGGGGGGGTTTTTAGAGGGGGTTAGTGGAGAGAGTAGGTAGGGTAGAGGAGGGAGAGGAGGGAGAGGGATACGGATGAAAACAGTAAGAAACTATAGAGCTCACCCGGGAGGGGGGCATCAACCCAAAAACCACCCGGGTGAAAACTCGGAGTCCCACAAGGGACTGTCACCTAGTAAGGTGAGGCCTAGGTGGGGTACGTGGGTGACCACCAAGGGGACGGTTAGCCCTTCCGTCCGTCCAGTCCATTATGACACAGAAACAGGGTGGGGGGAAAAAACAAAAAAACAAAAAAAAAAAAAAATAAATAAAAAAAAAAAAAAATAAAAAAAGGGGGACAAAAAACCCCCCCAAAAAACAGTACATGTCACCAAAAGGAGAAAGGGGATTATGTAACTCGAACTCCCAAAAAAGTGCAAAAAAGAAAAAAAAACGGTGGGGAGGAAACCAGACAGCCAGGCTAGGAGTTGGGCCGCGGACCCCCCCAGTCCATCATGGCGTCCAATGGTACTTAGAATTGGGAAGTAGTGCATAGGGCCTCGCGTGCAACGTCCTGCAAGTGGAAGTAGGATAAGACAGCAGCGCGTCCGTTGGGCCCAGTGTCCTGATGAGGGCACCTATGATGAAGAGGGGATCGCGTCCAGAAAATTAGTGAGGGCAACAAGGGCGTCAGTAGCTTGTTCAGTCACTGGTTGTAGAGGTGCCCGGACGTGGGCCCTCTGTTTGCCTGTTACGACCTCGGGAGCGCCTGTTTCCTGCCGCCTGGATCCATGGCTGAGGTAGCTGGGGCATCTGGATGTCCGGAGTGGTGCGCCAGTCCGGGAAATCCACTGGATTAAGCTCCAAGGTATGTAAGAAGCGGGGGAGGTCATCCTTTGTGCGTAGTATAGCCCAACGGCCATTTTTGGAAGCCTGGAGGCTGAATGGGAAGCCCCAGCGGTATGTGAGGCCTGCTGCTTGAATTTCAGTTAGGAGTGGGCGTAGGGCTCGCCGCTGCATTAGGGTACGCCGTGAGAGGTCCTGGTAAAAGGACAGTTGAGCTCCATCAAAGTCAAAGACTGGTCTGTTACGCATCTTTTGCATTATACGGTCCTTTAGTGTAAATTTGTGCAGCTTGCAGATCACATCCCTGGGGTTGTCGGGGTCTTCTGATGGGGGCCGAAGTGCCCTGTGTGCTCTGTCTATCTCAATCGGCACCGATGGAGGCAAACTCAGGATCTCGCGGAACACTCCCTGCAAGGTGGGAACAATGTCCTTAGGTGCAGTAGCTTCAGGAAGGCCTCGTATGCGAATATTCGCTCGCCTGCTGCGGTTCTCCATGTCGTCTAACTGACACAGAAGGGCCTCAATCTGGTGACTATGGGTGACAGTCTGTTCTCTGAGCTGAGCGATGGCGGGTACAGAGTCATCAAATTTCTGCTCCAGAGTCTCTACCCTGTGACCCAGTTCAGTGGTATCTGTTTGCAGTTGTTCAATGTCTTGCCTGAAGGCCCTCTCAATCCTGCTGGTAAAGCGCTCTAGGTCTTCTTTAGTGGGGAGAGACCATAGGTGCTGCCTAATATCCCTGTCCTCCGTCAAATCTGCCAGGTTTGTGCCCCTGTCCTGTGGCGATGTGGAGCGGGGGGATGCAGGGGGGATGGAGTCGCTTACCAGCCTGGGAGAGGAGATAGGAGACAGTGCTGGGGGCGCTATCTGAATTTCCTGCTGCAGCGTGGCCGTTCGTTCCGGCGCCATCTTGGATTTCCCCCTCTGCTGGCGTGGGGTGTCGGAGAGGAAAGAATCCAGCGATCCTTGGCCGTTGGGGTGAGCTCTTTTCGGCTGGGAAGAAGCCCGCCGCCGCTGTGACATGCCCTGTGCGGAAATCGGGGGATAATCACCCCTGTAGCTGCTTATTTAGCTGCGGACCGGACGGAGCTCGGGCTCAGCACGTCCTCACTCCTCCATAGCCAGGCCACGCCCCGGCCCTCCTTTATCTAGATGGCAACTCACCTCCTCATAGAAGGTTAATAGATTGGTTTGGCAAGAACGATTCTTCATGAATCCATGCTGATTACTGCTAATGATACCGTTCTCATTACTAAAATCTTGTATATAGTCCCTTATCATCCCCTCCAAGAGTATACATACTATTGATGTTAGGCTAACTGGTCTGTAATTCCCAGGGATGTATTTTGGGCCCTTTTTAAATATTGGTGCTACATTGGCTTTTCTCCAATCAGCTGGCACCATGCCGGTTGGTAGACTGTCAATAAAAATTCGGAATAATGATCTGGCAATTACTTGACTGAGTTCCCTAAGTACTCTCGAGTGCAAGCCATCTGTCCCAGTAATTTATTAATGTTAATTTTCCCAAGTCTAATTTTAATTCTGTCCCCCTCCATTGTTAACCATGGAGGTCCTTCCTGTGATGTGTCATGAGTAGGGATGAGCTTCGTGTTCGAGTCGAACCCATGTTCGACTCGAACATCGGCTGTTCGACCGTCCGTCGAATTGCGAACGATATGGGCCGTTCGCGCCAAATTCGTGTGGCGCGTCACGGCCCATAATTCACTGCGGCATCGCAGTGCATTGCTGGCTGATGATTGGCCAAGCATGCACTATGACCCGCATGCTTGGCCAATCACAGCGCCGTCAGTAGAGAGAGCTGTAATTGGCCAAAGCCAGGGTGGCTTTGGCCAATTATGGCTCAGGGGATTTAGTACACACCCCACACTATATAAGGCCGCCTGCACGGCGGCCCTGTGTAGTGTGTGTTCCGGTGTGCTGAGAGATAGAGAGAGAGAGAGACAGTGTCATTTGATTTGAGTTAGATAGATTAGGCAGAACAGTCAGTCAGTTAGCTGCACTTACAGTGTATTGTGTATATATATGCATCCCAGGTGTTGCATATATATATATACACTGTATTCAGTTTAGCTAGATCCGTTCCTGTTATCTTCTATCTAGACTATTTAGTGCAGTGCGTCCTGCTCACAGTGTTCAGCTAGATCCGTTCCTGCTATTTACATTCAGTGCAGTGCGTCCTGCTCAAAGTGTTCAGCTAGATCCGTTCCTGCTATTTACATTCAGTGCAGTGCGTCCTGCTCACAGTGTTCAGCTAGATCCGTTCCTGCTATTTACATTCAGTGCAGTGCGTCCTGCTCACAGTGTTCAGCTAGATCCGTTCCTGCTATTTACATTCAGTGCAGTGCGTCCTGCTCACAGTGTTCAGCTAGATCCGTTCCTGCTATTTACATTCAGTGCAGTGCGTCCTGCTCACAGTGTTCAGCTAGATCCGTTCCTGCTATTTACATTCAGTGCAGTGCGTCCTGCTCACAGTGTTCAGCTAGATCCGTTCCTGCTATTTACATTCAGTGCAGTGCGTCCTGCTCACAGTGTTCAGCTAGATCCGTTCCTGCTATTTACATTCAGTGCAGTGCGTCCTGCTCACAGTGTTCAGCTAGATCCGTTCCTGCTATTTACATTCAGTGCAGTGCGTCCTGCTCACAGTGTTCAGCTAGATCCGTTCCTGGTATTTACATTTAGTGCAGTGCGTCCTGCTCACAGTGTTCAGCTAGATCCGTTCCTGCTATTTACATTCAGTGCAGTGCGTCCTGCTCACAGTGTTCAGCTAGATCCGTTCCTGCTATTTACATTCAGTGCAGTGCGTCCTGCTCACAGTGTTCAGCTAGATCCGTTCCTGCTATTTACATTCAGTGCAGTGCGTCCTGCTCACAGTGTTCAGCTAGATCCGTTCCTGCTATTTACATTCAGTGCAGTGCGTCCTGCTCACAGTGTTCAGCTAGATCCGTTCCTGCTATTTACATTCAGTGCAGTGCGTCCTGCTCACAGTGTTCAGCTAGATCCGTTCCTGCTATTTACATTCAGTGCAGTGCGTCCTGCTCACAGTGTTCAGCTAGATCCGTTCCTGCTATTTACATTCAGTGCAGTGCGTCCTGCTCACAGTGTTCAGCTAGATCCGTTCCTGCTATTTACATTCAGTGCAGTGCGTCCTGCTCACAGTGTTCAGCTAGATCCGTTCCTGGTATTTACATTTAGTGCAGTGCGTCCTGCTCACAGTGTTCAGCTAGATCCGTTCCTGCTATTTACATTCAGTGCAGTGCGTCCTGCTCACAGTGTTCAGCTAGATCCGTTCCTGCTATATACATTTAGTGCAGTACGTCCTGCTCACAGTGTTCAGCTAGATCCGTTCCTGCTATTTACATTCAGTGCAGTGCGTCCTGCTCACAGTGTTCAGCTAGATCCGTTCCTGGTATTTACATTTAGTGCAGTGCGTCCTGCTCACAGTGTTCAGCTAGATCCGTTCCTGCTATTTACATTCAGTGCAGTGCGTCCTGCTCACAGTGTTCAGCTAGATCCGTTCCTGCTATTTACATTCAGTGCAGTGCGTCCTGCTCACAGTGTTCAGCTAGATCCGTTCCTGTTATCTTCCTACTGACAGGCAGGCTTGTCTGGTTACAGTATATAAAGCTACCTGAAGAAAATTACAGGTGTTCTTTTTGATCCTATTAGTACCACGGTCAGGCAGCTAGACTATTTACATTTAGTACAGTGTGTCCTGCTCACAGTGTTCAGCTAGATCCGTTCCTGTTATCTTCCTACTGACAGGCAGGCTTGTCTGGTTACAGTATATAAAGCTACCTTAAGAAAATTACAGGTGTTCTTTTTGATCCTATTAGTACCACGGTCAGGCAGCTAGACTATTTACATTTAGTACAGTGCGTCCTGCTCACAGTGTTCAGCTAGATCCGTTCCTGCTATATACATTTAGTGCAGTACGTCCTGCTCACAGTGTTCAGCTAGATCCGTTCCTGTTATCTTCCTACTGACAGGCAGGCTTGTCTGGTTACAGTATATAAAGCTACCTGAAGAAAATTACAGGTGTTCTATCCCAGCTTAGTGCAGCTACAGGCCATTAGTATGTCTGGAAGGCCAAGAAGGAGAGGCAGACAGTCACAAGCCAATAAGAGAGGGCAAGCAGGCTCTGTGTCTAGTGCTGGTCGTGGAGACGGTGCATCCTCATCAGCACGTGGCCATGGGACACGCTTGGCCTTTTTTTCGGCAGCTGGCCGTGTTGAGCCGCAACATGCGGAAGACTTGGTCGAGTGGATGACCAAGCCGTCCTCATCCTCCTCATCCTCTCTCACCCATGCCCAGGGTGCTTTGTCTGGCAAAGCAGCGGCCTCTTCCCTCAGCTCAATGTCATCAGTGACTCCTTCCCTAGCTCCACCATGTCCTCATGAGGATTCCCTCGAACTGTTTGACCACAGTGTTGGGTACATGCTCCAGGAGGATGCCCAGCGTTTGGAAGGCTCTGATGATGATACTGAGCTCAATGAAGGCAGTAACATGAGCACGGACAGAGGGGGTGCCCAAGAAGGACAGCAATCTGGCAGTCATGCTCCCCCTGCTGCAGCATACTGCCAGGTTTGCTCCAGTGATGAGGAGGGAGGGGATGATGAGGTCACTGACTCAACGTGGGTGCCTGATAGGAGAGAGGAGGAGGAGGAGGAGGAGGAGGTGGCACATCACCAACTAGGCAGGATGCCCTCCAGGGGCCAGCCTAAGGGCAGCACATTGACTGCATCACACCCCAAAGCTCCACATGTGCAGGGCGCTGCAGTCTCTGCGCGTTATTCAAAAAGTTCTTTGGTGTGGGCCTTTTTTGAGACGAGTGCATCAGATCGCACCGCTGCTATTTGCAACATATGTCTCAAGCGTATCTCGCGTGGCCAAAACATCTCCCGCTTGGGTACCACATGCTTGACCAGACATATGTTGACCTGCCATGCAGTTCGTTGGCAAGCGTATCTGAAAGACCCACACCAAAGAACAAAGACGATCTCTCCTTGCTCCTCATCAGCTGAGATTTCCAACCCCACTAGACCTTCAGTCCTCTCTGAGACCTGCAGTGAGAGGAATGAAGGTGTAGAATTAGGTGTGTCACAGCCAAGTACTTGTGGGCAATCTGCTTTTGGTACACCGACGTCAGATTGTACCAGGCAAATTTCCCTGCCCCAGCTGCTGCACCGCCGAAAGAAGTTTGCTCCCAGCCATCCACATGCCCAGCGGTTGAATGCTAGCTTGGCAAAATTGCTAGCACTTCAACTGCTGCCTTTTCAGTTGGTAGACTCTGCCCCCTTCCGTGAGTTTGTGGAATGTGCGGTTCCTCAGTGGCAGGTACCCAAACGCCACTTTTTCTCACGGAAGGCGATTCCGGCTCTCTACCGGCATGTGGAAGGCAATGTCCATGCCTCGCTGGACAGGGCGGTCAGCGGTAAGGTGCATATTACCGCTGACTCATGGTCCAGCAGGCATGGACAGGGACGTTACTTAAGTTTCACGGCGCATTGGGTGACTCTGCTGGCAGCTGGGAAGGATGCAGGACAAGGTGCAGTAGTGTTGGAGGTTGTTCCGCCACCACGCCTCCAAAATGCTGATTGTGACACACCTCTCTCCTCCACCCCCTCCTCTTCTTCTTCCTCCATGGCCTCTTCCTCGGAACCAGCGGTGCTCCGTAGGCGTTCAAGGGGCTACGCAAGTACGCAGGCCAAAAGATGCCATGCGGTGCTTGAGCTGGTGTGCTTGGGGGACAGGAGCCACACTGGGGCAGAGGTTCTGTCAGCTCTGCAGGGGCAGGTTCAGAGGTGGTTGACGCCACGCCAACTTAAGGCAGGAATGGTGGTTTGCGACAATGGCACCAACCTCCTCTCTGCCCTCCGACAGGGACAACTGACCCATGTGCCCTGTTTGGCTCACGTCCTTAACTTGGTGGTGCAGCGGTTCTTGGGCAGGTACCCGGGCTTACAGGATGTCCTGAGGCAGGCCAGGAAAGTCTCTGTGCATTTCCGCCGGTCATATAATGCCAGTGCTCGGCTGACGGACCTCCAAAAGGAGTTTAACCTGCCCAAGAACCGCCTAATCTGTGACATGCCCACCAGGTGGAACTCGACGTTGGCCATGCTGCAGCGGCTGCACACGCAGCAGAGGGCCATCAATGAGTACCTGTGCGACTATGGCACCAGGACAGGGTCAGGGGACCTTGGTTTTTTTTCCCCACGCCAGTGGGCCATGATCAGGGATGCATGCACTGTCCTGTCACCATTCGAGGAGGCCACGAGGATGGTGAGCACTGACAGTGCATGCATCAGTGACACTGTCCCCCTTGTCCACCTGTTGGAGCACACGCTGCGTGGAATAATGGACAGGGCACTTGAGGCAGAACAGAGGCAGGAAGAGGAGGACTTCCTTAGCTCTCAAGGCCCCCTTTATCCAGACAGTGTTCCTGCGTGCCCGTCGATCACACAGGAAGAGGACGAGGAGGAGGAGGAGGAGGAGGAGGAAGATTGTGTCAGTATGGAGGTGGAGCCTGGCACTCAGCATCAGCAGTCTTTAAGGGATCAGTCCCAAGGAACACATGGACTTGTACGTGGCTGGGAGGAGGTGGCTGCGGACGTTGTTGTCCTTAGTGACCCAGAGGACTCCGGACCGAATGCCTCAGCAAACCTACGCTGCATGGCCTCCCTGATCCTGCAAAGCCTGCGTAAGGATCCTCGTATTCGTGGTATCAAGGAGAAGGACCAATACTGGCTGGCAACCCTCCTTGATCCACGTTACAAGGGTAAGGTTGCGGACCTTATCTTGCCATCGCAGAGGGAGCAGAGGATGAAACATCTTCGGGAGGCCTTGCAGAAAGGTCTGTGCAACGCGTTCCCAGAGACTGGGAGGTTACAAACTCCTGTTTCTGGACAACGTGTTGCTGAGGCTTCGGTCAGTCAAAGAAGGAGCGGTGGAGAAGGTGGCCGTCTGACCGATGCGTTCAGACAATTTTTTGGTCCGCAGCCCCAAGGTATGATCGGTTCCAGCAACCATCGCCAGCGTCTGTTTTACATGGTGCAGGAATACCTAGGGGCAAGATCAGACTTGGACACCTTTCCCACCGAAAATCCTCTGGGTTACTGGGTCTTGAGGATGGATCACTGGCCAGAGCTTGCACAGTATGCAATTGAGCTACTGGCCTGTCCTGCATCCAGCGTTCTTTCGGAACGTACATTCAGTGCTGCTGGAGGCGTGGTAACCGATCACAGGGTGCGTCTGTCCACTGACTCGGTCGATCGGCTGACCTTCATAAAAATGAATCAGTCTTGGATCACCACCAGCTACCAAGCACCTGATGCTGATGTAACTGAATAATTTTTTTCAGATCCCTTCAAAGACTGCCTATGCTGATGCTGAGTGATTATCCCTGAGTAATTATCCTCTTCCTCCTCAATCATCACGCTGATAGCTTGTAAGAACATTTTTGGTTCTGGGCGCCACCACCAGTGCCTAAGGCACAATTTTTCAGCCCCTGTATAACAGGGGCGTGTAATTACAATTTTTGATGTAATACTTTGCAGCACGGCTCGTTCCTGCATTCCAACTAGAGTGTCTGTGAGGGGTTGCAGTGTTGTGGCACCAGCACCAGTGCCTAAGGCCCAATTTTTCTGCCCCTGTCTAACAGGGGCGTGTAATTACAATTTTTGATGCAATACTTTGCAGCAGTGCTCGTTCCTGCGTTCCAACTAGAGTGTCTGTGAGGGGTTGCAGTGTTGTGGCACCAGCACCAGTGCCTAAGGCCCAATTTTTCTGCCCCTGTCTAACAGGGGCGTGTAATTACAATTTTTGATGCAATACTTTGCAGCAGGGCTCGTTCCTGCGTTCCAACTAGAGTGTCTGTGAGGGGTTGCAGTGTTGTGGCACCAGCACCAGTGCCTAAGGCCTAATTTTTCAGCTCCTGTTCAACAGGGGCATGTAATTACAATTCTTGATCTAATATTTCACAGCAGGGCCCTGTGAGGGCTTACAGTGTTTTGGCCACAGCAACACCTAAGGCCCAAATTTCTGCTGAGTATATAGGGCAGGACCCTACTTTCAAACATCTAACTTACAAACGACTCCTACTTGCAAACGGAAGGAGACAACAGGAAGTGAGATGAAATCTACCCATAGGAAGGGAAATTCTCTCATGTAAGAGTTAATATGGGAAAACAATTTCTCCTTTCCACTGATGCTTTCCAATCCTTGTTCCACAAAAAAACCCAAATTTTCAAAAAACATTTTTCATTGGGACAAAAAAGTGAGGTGAAATCTTCTGAAGAGGAGGAAAGACGCAAAACAAATGTCACAGGGGTGATAACCCTTCCCTATGTTTTCCAAAAAGCTTAGAAAAGATTTTTTGGCTGGAGCTAAACACATTAAAAATGTTCAAAATTACAAACAGATTCTACTTAACAACAAACCTACAGTCCCTGTCTTGTTTGCACCGCCTGTATACTGCTGTTCAGAGTATATAGGGACCTTTCCTTATTTTAATTTGGGTGCGGGGTTCCCCTTAATATCCATACAAGACCCAAAGGGCCTGGTAATGGACTGGGGGGTACCCATGCCGTTTGTCTCACTGATTTTCATCCATATTGCCAGGACCCGACATGACATTAAACCCGCAAGCAGTTTTAAATGAGATTTTTTCCTTTAAAAATGACATTTGGTGCAGGGACTGTTCTAAACATGGGAAACACGCGTCACTTTACAGGCATACTATAGACACCCCCCAGGTACGATATTTAAAGGAATATTTCACTTTTTTTTTTTTACTTTAAGCATCATTAAAATCACTGCTCCCGAAAAAACGGCCGTTTTTAAAAGTTTTTTTTGCATTGATACATGTCCCCTGGGGTAGGACCCGGGTCCCCAAACCCTTTTTAGGACAATACCATGCAAATTAGCCTTTAAAATGAGCACTTTTGATTTCGAACGTTCGAGTCCCATAGACGTCAATGGGGTTCTAACGTTCGTGCGAACTTGCGGTCCGTTCGCGGGTTCTGGTGCGAACCGAACCGGGGGGTGTTCGGCTCATCCCTAGTCATGAGGATAAACACTGCAGTTTTGGTTACTGAAGCCCCCCGATTCCCCCCATCCTTTGTAACCATATGTCCTTCCTCATTCTTTATGGGGCCAATATGGTCTGTCCTCCTTTTTTACTGTTTACACACTTAAAGAATTTCTTGGGATTTTTTTTTTGCTCTCCTCCATTATGTGTCTTTCATGTTCTATCTTAGCCGTCCTTATTGCACCCTTACATTTCTTGTTGCATTCTTTATAAAGTCTGAATGCTGATTATGATCCCTCAACCCTGTATTTTTTGAAGGGCTTCTCCTTTGCTTTTATATGCATTTTTACATTGGAGTTAAGCCATACAGGAATTTTGCTCGCTCTTTCAAGTTTATTACCCAATGGGAATGCCCTTATTTAACATGCTCTTAAAGCAAACCCATCTCTCCACCATGTTCTTTGTTCCTAATATTTTATCCCAATTTATGCCTTCTTCTGTTTGATCCTGTCTTTTCTGATCTTCCCCTTCTTCCACTGTCCCCAATCCATCTGCTGAGTACAGAGCCTTGGGGAGACTCTGCACATGCTCAGTTCGATGTGTATTGCTACAGAGTTTTTTTTTTGGAGGGGAGGGTGCATGTAATCAGCACAGGACCAATCAGCACTGTCTAGACAGCCTCATAGGACAGTCAGAGGAGAATGAAACCTCCTCCTAAAAGCTTTAACCAATGCTCGGCTGGACACTGATAGAAGTCATAAGGCTGCTATATACTGCTTATGAGAAGGGGTATTTTAAAGTTTATATTTACTAAAATAATTGCATTTCCATGTTCTGTGTACTGTGGGAGACCAGATATAGTGAATGCAGGGTCCTGGGTTTAGTAACACTTTAACCCTGCAGTCTGTCACATAACATAGTAACATAGTATCACGTAACATAGTTTTATCACCTGCTGACCTGCCAGTAGATCCTTTAACCACTTCCCGCCCTGCCTATAACAGAATTACGGGTGGGAAGTGGTTCTGTTATCCTGATGGGGCATCATATGACGTCCAGCAGGATAACACGCTGGGGGCGCACAGCGCGACAATCGCGAGTGCGCTATGTCAGTCTGACTCACCGCATCTCCGATCGTGATAAGAAGCCTCTGACAGAGGCGTCTTACCACGTGATCAGCTGTGACCAACCACAGCTGATCATCGTGCGAACCAGGAAGTGCCGGTAAGTGGCATTCCTCAGTCCGCGCTGACAGGGAGAGCCGATCCGCGGCTCTCCCTGTCAGAGGGGGGGTCTGTGCTGATAATCAGCACATTGATTATCAGCACAGCCCCATCAAATGTGCCAATCAGCTGCCAATCAGTGCCCAGCAGTGCCCCAATAATAAAGTCTGCCAGTGCCCACCACAGTGCCAATCAGAGCCCATCACAGTGCCAATCAGAGCCCACCACGGTGCCAATCAGTGTCCATCACAGTGCCAATCAGTGCCCAGCATTATTACCTGTCAGTACCTGCCCAATCAGTGCTGCCCATCAGTGCCATCTATTAGTGTCCATCAATGCCACCTGTCAGTGCCAATCAGTGCCACCTATCAGTGTCAATCAGTGCCGCCGGTCAGTGCCCATCAATGCCGCCTGTCAGTGCCCATCAGTGCCGCCTGTCAGTGCCCATCAGTGCCACCTGTCAGTGCCCATCAATGCCGCCTGTCAGTGCCCATCAGTGCTGCATATCAGTGCCACCTGTCGGTGCCCATCAGTGCTGCATATCAGTGCCACCTACCAGTGCCCATCAATTCTACATATCAGTGCCTCCTCATCAGTGCCCATCAGTGCCGCCTTATCAGTGCCAACTCATCAGTGCTCATCGGTGCCCATCAGTTCCGACTCATCAGTGCCCTTCAGTGAAGGAGAAAACAAAATTTTATAACAGAAACGAAGAAAAACTTTTTTTTCAAAAATGTTGGTCTTTTTTAGTTTGTTTAGCAAAAAGTAAAAACCTCAGAGGTGATCAAATACCACCAAAAGAAAGCTCTATTTGTGGGAAGAAAACGATAAAAATTTAGTTTGGGCACAGTGTTGTATGACCGCGCAATTGTCATTAAAAATGCGACAGCACTGAAAGCTCAAAATTGTCCTGGGCAGGAAGGGGTGAAAGTGCCTGGTATTGAAGTGGTTAAAGGGTAAGTTCACCTTTGTTCACTTTTTTTTTTTCTAAATTCCAGCTCCCCTATGCACCAATATAGCATTCATGTACTTTTTTTGCAAAAATATCAAAGCTTTCCATAAAATCTACAGACACAAACCTTACTGTCCTTAATCCATGTTTCTAAAGGTATCTATTGCTTCGGACTTACGTCCTTACAGGCTGTAGGTCATTACACAGGAAGGAGTTGACCAGCTGACCTCATCTGCCCACCCACTCCCAGCTGCACGTTTTTTAAATGAGATGCAATCAATCTGTGATCACCCTTCTCACTAAATACAAATTATACAATCAGATTGCATAGTGTATGGCCATCTTTATACAAGTACATAAGAGTGAGTGGACAGAAACACTCAGCTGTCAAGCCCCATTCACATCTCTGCACAGCGGGAACTTGCATTCCCAAATGCGTTTTTTTTTTAGCGGGGGGTAGGTGTTTTGGAGAATTTTCACTCATCACATATAGGGCAGCCCATCCACCTGAATGGGCTGCCCTACACACAACGATCGCCCCAAAGAAGCTTCAGGACATTTTTTAGAGCGAAGCTTGATACGTTTTTTAGTGCAATTTTTGGTGCAGCGCATTTCTGAAATGCAAGGAAATGCACAGATGTGAATGGGGCCTCGCTGTTCTTGTATTATCGCACCAATATCACTTTCAGGCCCCATTCACATCTAGCATAGTGGGAGCGAACGTTTTGTGGCTCGTTTTTCCTGTGACACACATAGGGCAGCCTGTTGATTTAAATGGGCTTTGCTATATGTGGCTTATAGGACATTTTGGCGTTTTGTGGGTTGCGTGTTTTTTGCACCATTTGCCACTGTTTTTTTCACATGGCAAAATGTGTGTTTGCTTCTGTGTTTGGTGTGCCGTTAACAAATAATGGCACTGAAAGGAGGGAAACTAGTAATTTTAGGTGTATAAACATGGTCATACACTATACAATCTAATTGTACAATCTCCTTTGGATTTACCAAATGTATATAATAGGAGGAAACACCTATCTAGCCAATCACTCTATATCCAATCAGGCAGGCCAGTGCACTACATAATTTATGGCAGATCTAAAGAAGATTGTACAATCAGATTGTATAGTGAATGGACACCTTTATACCCCAAAATTACTAGTTGCGCTTTCAGTGCCATTATTTTGTTAACGGCACACCAAACACAGAAGCAAACACACATTTTACCATGTGAAAAAACAAGTGGCAAATGGTGCAAAACACACAATAAAAACACGCAACCCACAAAACGCCAAATGTCCCATAAGCCACATATACAGTGGGGACGGAAAGTATTCAGACCCCCTTAAATTTTTCACTCTTTGTTATATTGCAGCCATTTGCTAAAATCATTTAAGTTCATTTTTTTTCCTCATTAATGTACACACAGCACCCCATATTGACAGAAAAACACAGAAAAAGAAAAACTGAAATATCACATGGCCCTAAGTATTCAGACCCTTTGCTGTGACACTCATATATTTAACTCAGGTGCTGTCCATTTCTTCTGATCATCCTTGAGATGGTTCAACACCTTCATTTGAGTCCAGCTGTGTTTGATTATACTGATTGGACTTGATTAGAAAAGCCACACACCTGTCTATATAAGCCCTTACAGCTCACAGTGCATGTCAGAGCAAATTAGAATCATGAGGTCAAAGGAACTGCCTGAAGAGCTCAGAGACAGAATTGTGGCAAGGCACAGATCTGGCCAAGGTTACAAAAATATGTCTGCTGCACTTAAGGTTCCTAAGAGCACAGTGGCCTCCATAATCCTTAAATGGAAGACGTTTGGGACGACCAGAACCCTTCCTAGAGCTGGCCGCCAAACTGAGCTATCGGGGGAGAAGAGCCTTGGTGAGAGAGGTAAAGAAGAACCCAAAGATCACTGTGGCTGAGCTCCAGAGATGCAGTCAGGAGATGGGAGAAAGTTGTAGAAAGTCAACCTTCACTGCAGCCCTCCACCAGTCGGGGCTTTATGGCAGAGTGGCCCGACGGAAGCCTCTCCTCAGTGCAAGACACATGAAAGCCTGCATGAAGTTTGCTAAAAAAACATCTGAAGGACTCCAAGATGGTGAGAAATAAGATTCTCTGGTCTGATGAGACCAAGATAGAACTTTTTGGCCTTAATTCTAAGCGATATGTGTGGAGAAAACCAGGCACTGCTCATCACCTGTCCAATACAGTCCCAACAGTGAAGCATGGTGGTGGCAGCATCATGCTGTGGGGGTGTTTTTCATCTGCAGGGACAGGACGACTGGTTGCAATTGAGGTAAAGATGAATGCAGCAAAGTACAGGGATATCCTAGACGAAAACCTTCCCCAGAGTGCTCAGGACCTCAGACTGGGCCGAAGGTTTACCTTCCAACAAGACAATGACCCTAAGCACACAGCTAAAAAAACGAAGGAGTGGCTTCACAACAACTCCGTGACTGTTCTTGAATGGCCCAGCCAGAGCCCTGACTTAAACCCAATTGAGCATCTCTGGAGAGACCTAAATATGGCTGTCCACCAACGTTTACCATCCAACCTGACAGAACTGGTGAGGATCTGCAAGGAGGAATGGCAGAGGATCCCCAAATCCAGGTGTGAAAAACTTGTTGCATCTTTCCCAAAAAGACTCATCATGGCTGTATTAAATCAAAAGGGTGCTTCTACTAAATACCGAGCAAAGGGTCTGAATACTTAGGACCATGTGATATTTCAGTTTTTCTTTTTTAGTAAATCTGCAAAAATGTCAACAATTCTGTGTTTTTCTGTCAATATGGGGTGCTGTGTGTACATTAATGAGGAAAAAAATGAACTTAAATGATTTTAGCAAATTGCTGCAATATAACAAAGAGTGAAAAATTTAAGGGGGTCTGAATACTTTCCGTCCCCACTGTAGCACAGCCCATTTAAATCAACAGGCTGCCCTATGTGTGTCACAGGAAAAACGAGCCACAAAATGTTCGCTCCCTCTATGTTAGATGTAAATGGGGCCTGAAAGTGATATTGGTGCGATAACACAAGAACAACGAGGCTCCATTCACATCTGTGTGTTTCCTTGCATTTCAGAAATGTGCTGCACCAAAAATTACAGTAAAAAACGCACCAAGCTTCGCTCTAAAAAATAGTTCTGAAGCTTCTTTGGGGCGATTGCTGTGTGTAGGGCAGCCCATTCAGGTGGATGGGCTGCCCTATGTCTGATGAGTGTAAATGCTCTAAAACAACTCCCCCCCCCCCCTAAAAAAAAAAAATGCATTTGAGAATGCGAGTTCCCGCTATGCAGATATGGGAATGGGGCTTGACAGCTGAGTTTTTCTGTCCACTCCCTTCTATGTACTTGTATAAAGATGGCCATATACTATGCAATCTATTGTGTATTTAGTGAGAAGGGTGATCACTGATTGATTGCATCTCATTTAAAAAACGTACAGCTGAAAATGTGAGGGGGAATGATGCAGGGTGTGTGCTAATGAGGTCAGCTGGTCAATTCCTTTCTGTGTCATGACCTAAAGTCTGTAAGGAAGTAAGACAGAAGCAATAGATACATTGGGAAACGTGGATGGAGGACAGTAGGGTTTGTGTCTGTCTGTGAACAAAGGTGAACTTATCCTTTAATTTTTCCACCTTCGTTGACAATGTTTTTCATTCTGAAATGAAATTGCCTAGCAACATTGCCATCCTGTGGACAAGGTAGTCTTAAGCTGCCTATACAGTACATGGATCGAAATTCGATCATTTCAGCATGGACCAGTCAAATTTTGATCCATGGTTAAACACAAGACAATCTATTGATCGACTTGTGTATAACCAGCCTGTCGGATCTTTCCCAAACAATCAGTGCCACCGGCTATAGCCGGCAACACTGATTATTGCATTCTGATGGTGGGGAAGGCTTCCCGTTGTCAGAATACAATACTACAGTGGGAGTAATTCCCCCATCCACCTCAAATGTGTGAATAGGGGAATTAGCTCTTTCTAACCATTTACGGACCGCCCGCCGCAGATTTACGTCGGCTGTTTGAAGGAGGATATCGTTGTTATGGCAGCAGCTAGCTGCCATAACCCCGGTAAACTCCTTTTCAGCGGGCGGTCCGCTACAAGATAAAAGTGGTCTCTGCAGCGGATTCACCACAAGATCAGTTTTATCAGTGGGGATCGCGTCTTGTCACTTGCTGTGCATGAGGGGAAGATGGCCCCCACCCGTCTCCATGACACTGCAGGGTGGAAGCGACGTCAAAACGTCACTTCCGCCCACAGCTCTTAAAGGGCCATTTTTTTTTTACTTTTTTTTTTTAAATGACAATTTTTTTTCATTTTTTTTTTTTATTGCATTTTAGTGTAAATATGAGATCTGAGTTCTTTTTGACCCCAGATCTCATATTTAAAAGGTCCTGTCATGCTTTTTTCTATTACAAGGGATGTTTACATTCCTTGTAATAGGAATAAAAGTGATTTTTTTTTAAAAAAAACTGTGTAAAAATAAAAAATAAAAGGTAAAATAAATCCGAAAAATTTTTTTTTTTAAACGTGCCCCGTCCCAACGAGCTCGCGTGCAGAAGCGAACGTATACGTGAGTAGTGCCCGCATATGAAAACAGTGCTCAAACCACACATGTGAGGTATCACCGAGATCGGTAGAGCGGGAGCAATAATTATAGCCCTAGACCTTCTCTGTAACTCAAAACTTGCAACCTGTAGAATTTTTTAAACGTCGCCTATGGAGATTTTTAAGAGTAAAAGTTTGTCGCCAGTCCACGAGCGGGCGCAATTTTGAAGCGTGACATGTTGGGTATCAATTTACTCGGCGTAACATTATCTTTCACAATATAAAAAAAATTGGGCTAACTTTACTGTTCTCTTATTTTTTAATTAAAAAAAGTCTATTCTTTCCAAAAAAAGTGCGCATGTAAGACCGCTGCGCAAATACGGTGTGACAGAAAGTATTGCAACGGCCATTTTATTCTCTAGGGTGTTAGAAAAAAAAATGTATAATGTTTGGGGGTTCTAAGTAATTTTCTAGCAAAAAAAAGTGTTTTTAACTTGTAAACAACAAATCTCAAAAAGAGGCTCGGTCCTTAAGTGGTTAAAGAGGAGCCTCACTCATATCTTAGAAAATTACAACAAAGGCACCTCTCCAAATGTTTAACCAATGAATGTAAGAAGAATTCATATCAGATCAGCAACCAGAGCAACATACTAATGTAATTTTTGGAAAAAGGAAGGAAAAGTCCACTTTAACCACCTCAATACTGGGCACTTTCACCCCCTTCCTGCCCAGGCCATTTTTCAGTTTTCAGCGCTGTCGCACTTTGAATGACAATTGCGCGGTCATGTTACACTGCACCCTAATGAAATTTTTATCATTTTTTCCCCACAAATAGAGCTTTCTTTTGGTGGTATTTGATCACCTCTGTGGTTTTTATTTATTGCGCTATAAACAAAAGAAGAGGGACAATTTTGAAAAAACACATTATTTTTAACTTTTTGCTATAATAAATATCCAATTTTTTTTTTTTTTTAACAAATTTTTTCCTCAGTTTAGGCCGATATGTATTCTTCTACATATTTTTGGTAAAAAAAAAATCGCGATAAGCGTATATTGATTGGTTTGCGCAAAAGTTATAGCGTCTACAAAATAGGGGATAGATTTATAGCATTTTTATTTATTTATTTCTTTTTTACTAGTAATGGCGGTGATCTGCGATTTTTATTGTGACTGCGATATTGCAGCGGACATATCGGACACTTTTGACACATTTTTGGGACCATTCACATTTATACAGCGATCCGTGCTATAAAAATGCATTGATTACTGTGTAAATGTGACTGGCAGGGAAGGGGTTAACACTAGGGGCGATCGAGGGGTTAATGTATGACCTAGGGAGGTGATTCTAACTGTGGGGGGAGGAAACCGACTGGGGGAGGTGACCTATGTACAAGGGACACACCATCGGTCTCCTCTCCTCTCTGATAGGACGTGGATCTGTGTTTACATGCACAAATCCACGGTCCTGCTCTGTTACCCGGCAATCGCGGGTGCCCGGCGGACATCGCGGCCGCCGGGCATGCGCACCGGGTCCCGGGCGACGCAGCAGGCATGCGCGTGCGCCGCCGGCGGTGTGCGCGCACACCCTAGTGGCTCGGGAGGGCGATCACGTCATATGACGTCCGCCCAGAACAACAGATGCCTCGTCCCGCCGTCATATGACGGTGGGCGGTGGCTTACTGGTTAAGCAGGTATAGCAGTTGTATTTTTTATTTTATTTGCTTTCTTGCAACATTCGGCAAGTGTGTACAGCAGCCTGTACGGCTTCTGTCGAACAGGCATGCTGAAAAACTAGGACCCGACCGGCATCTAAACAGCACTCACAGGCTAATCAGACTCACCCCGCTCTGCTCACAGGTTCTGACTGACAGAAGCCAAACCAATGGCTCCCGCTGCCCTCATCGAAGTCTGTGAGAGCAGAGAATGCATTAACCTCCTTAGTGGTATTCCCGAGTGTGGCTCGGGTTGAATTTTCAGAACCAAAAGCGGTAACCCCAAGCCACACTCGGGATCGCATCGCAGGATCCAGGCAAAGTTACTTACCTTGTTCCCAGGATCCTGCAATGTCTCCCTGCTGTGTGTGCAAGCCGTGTCACTGATCTATCACAGTGCCGAGCTCAGTTCCCTGCTAGCGCTGCGACGCACAGGGGACGGAGCACAGCGCCAAATTCAAAAAGTAAAAAACACACAATACATACGTGTAGCGGTGTAGTTGCCACTAGTAACAAACATCCACCAAATCACTCCGCTGCCAGACTCCCATATATCATTTGCAGAGACAATGAAAAGTAATTTGCTGTGTTTTGTTTTTGTTTATTGGGGGGTACAACTTGGTTGGGGAAAGGGGTATATGGGGTGCCCATAGGATCATTCACTTTGCCATCATATTTGTAGATTCTTTCAGATTAACACATAGTTTGAGCCTGAAGGAAGGATGTACATGTTTCAAAGCTACAGTCTTTTCCCTGCATCACCATACAGACTATTCCTCCTCCTGCTTAACTTCCGCAGACTATTGCTTCCAGGACTTCCTCACCCATGACCGTGTAAGGATGAGGACATCACTCTTGACCGTGTAAGAGTGATGTTGCCAGAAATCCTTTTTTTCCTCCTGCGCAAACTTATACTGTAGTAATTAGTGTAATGTCACATCTTCTTCTTTAAGCAAAAAGGACCCACTCTGAATAGTTCCTATTACAGGCTCTGGTAGCTCGCTGCTACTAGGCCAGAGGTCTGCAGTACCTCTCCACGGAGGCCTAGTAGTTTAAAAGCACGTACTTAGTGGTAGACTACTGTTCCCAGCTAGCCCTGCTTGCAAATCCTGTGCCCTCAGGCAACATTGATTTGACACAACTCCCCACAGTCTCTCCTCTGATCCAGGACTCCTCATAATTGACGGTGTAATGATGAGGACTTCACCAATGACCGTGTAGATGTGAAGTTCCCTCACAGACTTCCTGGCACATCCAGCCCTCCACTGTGGTACACTCACCGACCTTTCTCTGCCCCAAGTCCTTGATGGAGAACTTAACCGGACCGTATGTTCCAACAGCTTCACCTGCCCCTCTGCTCCAGGAGTTCCTTGCCAATGACCGTGTAGAGGCAAAGTTCCTTCACAGTTCTCCGCGGGCCTCCTCCTGTGATCGGTGCACCCCCCCCCCCAGATTGGAGTGTCCTCCTGCTGCTGTACTCCATTCTCCACTTCACTTCGCTGACAACTCTTCTCCAGTGGCATTCTACCTTAGCTTATATAGGAGGCCCGCCCCCTGCCAATACCAGATGGGGATTGATCAGGGCTCCCACATGAGCTGCCTGCCACTCCAGCTCCAGGCCCTGCCCCTCTTCCAGAACATTCTCCCTGGAAGCAGGGGAGGAGCCCCAGAACTAGAGCACAGGTGGTCACACCCACTGCTACACTAACCACTCCCAGCCCCCAGATCAAAAAACACAGGTCTAGCTTGCAGCATAGGTCTGCCTAAATTTACCTGTGCCGATAGTCTTTCTAGTAAAAATCCTATTATTAGCACCTACCTATTGGTAGAGGGTGCTACATACAGTACACTGTAATCTTACAGATTACATTACTGTATCAAATTATTTCACATCCCTTTTGTCCCTAGTAGTTTGTCCAGTGCCCTGCATGCAGTTTTATATTTCAAATACTGTTCTTTCTGCCTGGAAACTAGAGATTGTCCAAAGCAACCAAAAAGTGTACCTTTATGTCAAAAGCGGTTTTAGACCAGCTAGAAAACAAACAGCAATAATAAATTAGAATCACTTGCAGAATTGAGCGATAGTGATTAGTGCGGAAATCCGTCATCAAACACTGAAAGTAATGACAGCGACAATTCTGCAACTGAGAAAATTTCAGTGTTTTTGATTTGATTACATTATTGAATATTTTTTATTATTAAATTATTATTTGTTATAATTATTTAAAGTTATTTATTATATTATAATTTAGGATTTCATGTTTCAAACTTTATCATACCCGGGATGTCTACTAGACTCTTGTTTGGACAGATTTAAGTGTGTTATTCCTAAGAATTACAGGCCTACATTATAAACGCCAAATTTCCATGCAAAATATTGTGCCGCTTTGAGCATCAAAAATCTGAAATAATCATACTGCCAGGGAGGTTAAGGTAAAAAAAACTTTTACCTTTACAACCATTTTAACCTGTCAGTGGTCATAAAGTTATGGCTGATCGATGTATGTGAATCAGGGGTCCTTTAGAGAGTGTTCTAAGGAAAATACTCCTTCATTACTAGACTGCTGAGGCCCAAAAATAAAAATAAGTTTCAGAATGAAAAACAAATAAATTAGCAATTTGGTTGAAAACACAATCTCAGCTAAATATGTTCTCTGGACATTCTCTATAGCAGGGGTCAGAAACCTTTTCCACATTAAGTATCAATTTACAAGCATTAGTCAACTAGCGTTTCATAGCATGCTATAGGTGTATACAGTGGCTTGCGATAGTATTCGGCCCCCTTGAACTTTTCAACCTTTTGCCACATTTCAGGCTTCAAACATAGATATAAAATTTTAATTTTTTGTGAAGAATCACCAACAAGTGGGACACAATTTTGAAGTGGAACGAAATCTATTGGATATTTTAAACTTTATTAGCAATTAAAAAACTGAAAAGTGGTGCGTGCAAAATTAATCGGCCCCTTTACTTTCAGTGCAGCAAACTCACTCCAGAAGTTCAGCGAGGATCTCTGAATGATCCAATGTTGTCCTAAATGACTGATGGTGATAAATAGAATCCACCTGTGTGTAATCAAGTCTCTGTATAAATGCACCTGCTCTGTGATAATCTCAGGGTTCTGTTGAAAGCGCAGAGAGCATCATGAAGACCAAGGAACACACCAGGCAGGTCCGTAATACTGTTGTGAAGAAGTTTAAAGCCGGATTTGGATACAAAAAGATTTCCCAAGCTTTAAACATCCCAAGGAGCACTGTGCAAGCGATCATTTTGAAATGCAAGGAGTATCAGACCACTACAAATCTACCAAGACCTGGCTGTCCCTCTAAACTTTCAGCTCAGACAAGGAGAAGACTGATCAGAGATGCAGCCAAGAGGCCCATGATCACTCTGGATGAACTGCAGAGAACTACAGCTGAGGTGGGAGAGTCTGTCCATAGGACAACAATCAGTCGTACACTGCACAAATCTGGCCTTTATGGAAGAGTGGCAAGAAGAAAGCCATTTCTCAAAGATATCCATAAAAAGTCTCGTCTAAAGTTTGCCACAAGCCACCTGGGAGACACACCAAACATGTGGAAGAAGGTTCTCTGGTCTGATGAAACCAAAATCGAACTTTTTGGCCACAATGCAAAACGATATGTTTGGCGTAAAAGCAACACAGCTCATCACCCTCAACACACCATCCCCACTGTCAAACATGGTGGTGGCAGCATCATGGTTTGGGCCTGCTTTTCTTCAGCAGGGACAGGAAAGATGGTTAAAATTGAGGGCAAGATGGATGCAGCCAAATACAGGACCATTCTGGATGAAAACCTGTTGGGGTCTGCAAAAGACCTGAAACTGGGACGGAGATTTATCTTCCAACAAGACAATGATCCCAAACATACAGCAAAATCTACAAAGGAATGGTTCACAAATAAACGTATCCAGGTGTTAGAATGGCCAAGTCAAAGTGCAGACCTGAATCCAATCAAGAATCTGTGGAAAGAGCTGAAAACTGCTGTTCACAAACGCTCTCCATCCAAACTCACTGAGCTCGAGCTGTTTTGCAAGGAAGAATGGGCAAGAATTTCAGTCTCTCGATGTGCAAAACTGATAGAGACATACCCCAAGCGACTTGCAGCTGTGATCGCAGCAAAAAGTGGCTCTACAAAGTATTAACGCAAGGGGGCCGAATAATTTTGCACGCCCCACTTTTCATTTTTTTATTAGTTAAAAAAGTTTCAAAAATCCAAAAGATTTCGTTCCACTTCACAATTGTGTCCCACTTGTTGGTGATTCTTCACAAAAAATAAAAATTTTATATCTTTATGTTTGAAGCCTGAAATGTGGCAAAAGGTTGAAAAGTTCAAGGGGGCCGAATACTTTCGCAAGCCACTGTAGTTTGTTTTCAATATTTGCACTCAAAGTAATTACAAGTTAAACATATTTTGATCAGCCCCAACTCATGCACCTTTACATCTCAGGTCAACCCCAAATTCTGCAACATCATGCATTGGCTGGACTACATTGGTACATTTGGAGAAGGGTCACCAATTGAACATCAGAGGCCTCAGAGAGGTGGGTGGGCTACAGGCACAGAAGTGCAGGCCAAGCTTTTTAATTGACAGGCTTGACAGAATTTATGGTCCCTGAACTCCTGCACAACAAGCTAAAGTTATTATCAGATTTAAAGCAGAATTAAACCCACTGACTTAACAATTTCCCAAAAGAAAGCTCAAGTTAGAAATGTTCAATACATGTCATTACACCCTTAATAAAATATGCAAATGTTGTTTCCTGCAGTGTTTTTTTTTAATATTCTGCCTATTATTACATGTGCAATTTAACTTACATTCAAACAATACCGCTGGTGATAACTGTCACGGCTGGCAGTGTGCTGATGTCAGCTCTCAAGCAAGCTTTTAAGCCTTAAAATGGCTGGGGTCAAAGTTGGTCAGCTAGCTGTTTTGGCCCATCCCTTTGGGCCTACTGGCCCATTTAGTTAAATACCCCTTTCTGGGTCTAGTTGGTCCATTTAGTTTAATAAACCTTTCTGGGTCTAGTTAGACCATTTCGTTTGATACCCCCTTCTGAATCGAATGCCCCATTTAGTTTATTACACTTTTCTGGGTCTAGTTGGCCATTTAGTTCAATACACCCTTCTGGGTCTATGCCAGGTTCCCAGGGTGCAAAGTCTAAGCCCCAGCCTGCCTCTTCACTAGGGCCCCTGATGGTGGGGATGGATTTGCAGCAAGCTGGAACCAGGTTGCGGTCCGTACGCCCAGCTGAGGATGCAGAGACCTCTTGCTTATGCAGAGTACAATGGCAGGAGATAAATAAGCTGAGGCCAGGGCAGGCAAGCACAGACAGTAGATGAAGCTGGAGTTGTTACACGGGAAGTTAGACATGGAGTACATGTAATAGTATTCAAACTGGAGCTCAGAGAACTGGGAAGTTGCTCAGGCAATGCAGGCTGCACTCAGCATGTGTTACATAGGGACGCGGGCCAGAAAGTGATGGAAGAGAAAGGAAATACTATATAGCAAAGAGGGGACACTAGAGAGGAGGAAAATGGGGTGCTGCTCACCCCTAAAAGACTAGAAAGAAAAAGAAGGGATTTCCCCGAAGTGGGGTTTTTAGGCAGCACAGTGACAAATTGAGTCAGTAATGTATGAAAATAGAACAAATTTATTTGTACAAAAGTAACATTACATAAAAGTTAAAACGATGAGCTCCAGTGGGAAGTACCTTAAAACTAAAATTGGCTAAACATACATTTGCAGACATATATTCATAACAAAACTTGATATCATGAACATTGAACCTGAGGCGTTTCAACCCATACACTAAGGGTCTTCTTCAGAGGGTCAGTCTGCTGGAAAATATATACAAGTAGAGTTGATATACATATATGAATCCCATTATATATGGCAACAATTGTATTTACCATGCAATACACAATATAGTATAATTACCCAACAATGTATGTCCAGCAGGAAAGGAGACAAGCCTCCCACATGGAGATCCCTTAAAAAATTATCTTCTTCTCTTCCCCAAGGAAGAGTCCCAGGCACCTCTACTGTCACCGCAGCTCTGACCGGGGCAGTGAAAACAGTGACGTAACTTACGAGAGGTCACGCTCTCGTGCACCGCCCGCCAGGCCAAAAAACGTCCGAAAGACAAACCACACCTGCGATGACATTAAAGGACAAACTAAATCAACGCCCATTACATATACAACAGGTTAACCAAATTTATTATGTGGACAAAAAGGCCACTAGGGGACTGGAGTCTCCAATTATATCATGCGTATAATTCAAACAAGGAATTCAAAACCATGTTAGTATATAAAATTAATTAATAAAGATAATTCTTAGAACTGTATAATAGGTATTACAAAACACTCAGTCTGTGCCATATGTTATCTTTATTAATTAATTTTATATACTAACATGGTTTTGAATTCCTTGTTTGAATTATACGCATGATATAATTGGAGACTCCAGTCCCCTAGTGGCCTTTTTGTCCACATAATAAATTTGGTTAACCTGTTGTATATGTAATGGGCGTTGATTTAGTTTGTCCTTTAATTTCGTCGCAGGTGTGGTTTGTCTTTCGGCCGTTTTTTGGCCTGACGGGTGGTGCATGAGAGTGTGACCTCTCGTAAGTTACGTCACTGTTTTCACTGCCCCGGTCAGAGCTGCGGTGACGGTAGAGGTGCCTGGGACTCTTCCTTGGGAAGAGAAGAAGATAATTTTTAAGGGATCTCCATGTGGGAGGCTTGTCTCCTTTCCTGCTGGACATACATTTTTGGGTAATTATACTATATTATGTATTGCATGGTAAATACAATTGTTGCCATATATAATGGGATTCATATATGTATATCCACTCTACTTGTATATATTTTCCAGCAGACTGACCCTCTGAAGAAGACCCTTAGTGTATGGGTTGAAACGCGTCAAGTTCAATGTTCATGATATCAAGTTTTGTTATGAATATATGTCTGCAAATGTATGTTTAGCCAATTTTAGTTTTAAGGTACTTCCCACTGGAGCTCATCGTTTTAACTTTTATGTCATGTTACTTTTGTACAAATAAATTTGTTCTATTTTCATACATTACTGACTCAATTTGTCACTGTGCTGCCTAAAAACCCCACCTCGGGGAAATCCCTTCTTTTTGTTTCTGGAAATACTATATAAACTCTGAAAATAGCAGGAGCAACCCATAGGTGAACGGGCCAACAAAAGCCAAACAACACATGTGAAAGTTATCAGAGGACTAGGAGATAGGGTTGCCACCTCATCCCTTTAAACCCGAACACATATTAATTACACAGGTTCTTTGGCTGATTAAGGTGGTAATTAAACTTACTTAGTGCCTTATCTGCATTCAATTAGCCACAGAACCTGTGTAATTAGTATGTGTTCGGGTTTAAAGGGATGAGGTGGCAACTCTACTAGGAGAAGCACTCTAGCCTGGAGGTAGGAATTACACAAGTAGGGGAACTGCAGGCTAAATTGTGATAGTCTAGTTGGTCCATTTAGATAAATGTAGCCTTTTGGATCTAGCTGGTCATTTAGTTTAATAAACCTTTCTGGGTCTAGTTGGCCCGTTTAATTTAATAAAACCTTCTGGGGTTAGATGGCCCAAATAGTTCAACATTCCTTTCTGGGTCTAGTATTTAGGAGAGCTCTCTGAAGCTATGAGAAAAAGCCCAGGACATCACCTCTTGAAGCCTATGTATCTGAGGTTTTGCTTCACCCATGGACATTAGATAAAAACCAATATGGCCACCAGTAATCATTTCTAAGGAGAAATTAAAGATTGGAAAACCCTGTTTGATTGCTAATATTCCCCTCCCCTACCCCTCTCCATAAAATCCACAGGAACATTTAGCTGAGAGTTCGTGTTTATAGCAAAGAAGACAAAGGGCTGAAGAACCAAGCCTGTACTTCCTTCCACCCACAATTGTTTGTAGGCACCTTTAGGTACGGTCAAAATCTGATATCAGATTCAGCTTTTCCATTATAATTTCGTCATTTATAATATAGTACGATTGCTTATCGCTTCAGGTGATGTTTAAACACCAACCAAAACAAATATCTTGAAATGAAAGTGCAATCAGTATAAAGAACAGACGATAGGGAAAAGGACAGTAAATATAAATATTTAGCACTTCTCTCTCAATGAAAGTTGACCTGCTTTCATGTTTATTTAACATTCAGCGGGGTTAAATGATTTGCAAACACACAAAACAAAAATAATTTGTTTTATCTGCTTTACTGGTTACATTAAACATATAACTAAACAATTATTCTTGGGAAATAGATATTAAAGCTGAATAAATAAAGCATTACAATAGACAGGTTTCATATTGTGAATAAGAAAAGTATAAAGCTCACTTCAGATCTAAAGCTTTAATCTAATTATTTCTGAACATTCTTTATCCAATAATTTATTCAAACAATGATGTCAAACAGTGAGTCAGAATGAAATGTTGGCTTTGTTATGCACATGTTTTTTTTAAATCAAAAGAGTTTTTATTGAACACGTCATCATACAACAGCCTCCAATGTACAAGTACAAATATTCAATTTTTGTTCATCCATTAGTTACATACATAAGCATGTTAAACAGACCATTACTACTCATCTAATTGCTACCTACGTCTGCATTCCCCCACTCCATTCGTCCCCTGACCAATCCTGTATTATGCACATTATATACATTTGGTACACCTTGTCCCCTAGGGGCATTTCAAAAGTCTTGACATCACTAGTTCTCTAGGGCTTAGACCAGGTGTATCTAGCCAGTGTGACCAAATACGTTCAAACCTGCCCGGGCAACCTCTATTCTGGTATATATGTTTCTCCATAATCAGAGTGTTTCCCATGTGTGTTATCCATGACGCACTGCTGGGTGGTAATGAAGACTTCCAACCCATTAGGATGAGTTTCCTGGCCTGAAACAGTGCCCTTGAAAATGCTACCCTAATTAATTCCTCAGGAATCGCCTCTTCCAGAACACCCAATATACAGCATATGGGGTCCAATGGTACCTTGGTCTGAAACACCCCATTGAGTGTACCGACCACCTCATTCCAATACCTGTGGAGCTTTGGACATCTCCATAATAAGTGAATGAGATCCCCGGTATGCTGCTGGCATCTGCAGCACAAAGGGTCTGCCAATCTGCCCATCCTATGTAGTTTTATCGGAGTGTAATGAACTCTTATGCCCCGTACACATGGTCGGACATTGATCAGACATTCTGACAACAAAATCCTAGGATTTTTTCCGACGGATGTTGGCTCAAACTTGTCTTGCATACACACGGTCACACAAAGTTGTCGGAAAATGCGATCGTTCTAAACGCGGTGACGTAATACACGTACGTCGGGACTATAAACGGGGCAGTAGCCAATAGCTTTCATCTCTTAATTTATTCTGAGCATGCGTGGCACTTTGTGCGTCGGATTTGTATACACACGATCGGAATTTCCGACAACGGATTTTGTTGTCGTAAAATTTTATAGCAAGCTCTCAAACTTTGTGTGTCAGAAATTCCGATGGAAAATGTGTGATAGAGCCCACACATGTTCGGAATTTCCGACAACAAGGTCCTATCACACATTTTCCGTCGGAAAATCTGACCGTGTGTACAGGGCATAAGTATTATATATAGTTGGGAGACTTTTGTGCAACATTAAGAGAGCAAGTGGTTATGGATTGTAGGTCCTCCTCCCACTGGTCTCCCGTGAGCGCACCAAGGTCACTCTCCCACGTCGACACTGCCTTACATGGGTAAGCCCGCAAATGTTTCATAAGTAGCATTTGGTAGCATTGAGATATAATCTCCTTAGTTATAGTGCTAGAGTGCAGCACATGAAACATCGGAGTTGGTGACAGTGTCCATTCTCCTGCATCCCCCTGCGCAGCAACAGCATGTCGAAGCTGAAGGTATGGGTAAATCATGGTATCTGGTAGACTGAAGTTAGCTTTTAGTTCCGAAAAGGATAGCAACTTACCGTCATTAAATATATGGGATAAGAGTCACACCATACGCCCGCCATCTGGGTGCCTGCTGTAATTTAACCAGCTCCACATATGAACTATTATCCCATATTGGGTTAAAATCCGTGAAATACTGTACCCCCTGGAGTTGTTTGCCCTTGTTCCATATTTTTTGGACTAACGCGAGTGTTGGAGTCTGTTTATTGGATTTCATAAACATTTGCGCCTCCAGTCCCATCGGGATGGTCTCGGCTCCTGATGCAAACAGCATCAGCTGCGCCGCCGAACCCACCGGATCAATGGACATAGAACCAACCAAATGCTGTAGCTGGGACGCAATATAGTATAGCCAAGGGTTGGGGACCGCCAACCCTCCGCCATCCTTGGGTTGCTGCAGCTGTTCTAGTCTAATCCTAGGGAGATGTTCTAGTCTAATCCATAGTAGTCTACGAAATAGGGTATTTACCACCCTGAAAATTTTTAAGTGTATTACTACTAGGAAGTATAACAATTGGGGCATTAGTATCATTTTTATTAGGTTGACCTTGCCTGCCAGTGACATTTTAAGGTGGTTCCAAGTATTGATCTTATCCCGAAACCGTGTTAATAATGGATTTAAATTTAGGGAGCAATAATCCCCGAATTTAGGCGATATTATTATGTCCACATATTTAAAGCTGGTAACCACGGGGATGGGACAAGAGTCAGGAAGATACACCTCCCGGTCTTTGTCCAATATCATCAGGGCTGACTTAGACCAGTTTATGGTCAGGCCAGAATAGTAGCCAAACTGCGTTATTATGGATATTACCCCTGACAATGAGTAGTTGGGATCATTCAGAAATAGCAACATGTCGTCTGCATACAACATAATTTTTTCATGCAAGGCTCCATATTTAAACCCGCATATCTGGGCGCTGGCCCGTATCAAGACTGCCAGTGGTTCTATAGCAATTGCAAAGAGCAGGGGAGACAGTGTGCAACCCTGCCTCGTTCCCCTGCCCAGAGTAAAAGGGTGTGACATTTTATCGGCCATTCTGATGGTTGCTTGCGGAGAGGTATAAAGCAGTTTAACCCAGGTAATAAACCGAATCCAAACTTTTCTAGTACTGCCCATAGGTACCTCCAACTGATACTGTCAAATGCCTTGTTGGCATCTAGGTACAGGAGAGCCCTGCGACCCCCCTTATCTGCTTGAAGCTGCGTGTTTAGGAATAACCTTCTTAGGTTTGTAGCCATGGACTTTTGTGGCCTAAAGCCAGCTTGATCCTGGTGCATGATTGAGGTTACTATCCCATTGACCTGAAGCGCCAAAACTTTAGCCAGTATTTTTATATCACTCTGGAGTAATGAAATAGGCCTATACGAGCCCGGGTCAACTTGATCCTTCCCTTTGCCATGGCGGGTGACAGTTGTTGGGATCTTGCAATTTTAGCTAGTAGGCTAGTTTTCCCCCTCCTCATAGAATGCCACTTTTGAGAAAAACCTCTTACGTTCTGCAGTGGAGGATCTCAGGCGGTCCAACGAATCTTGAGCCGACATCCATGCCTCCCTTGCAGAGTCAGTAGGGTCAGTCACATACGTCAGTTCCAATCGTCCCACTAAGTCTCCCGCCTGTTCCAGCAGAACAGCGGTGTTCTGTTTAACTATTTGTATTTCCTGTATGAAAACACCCCTAAGATATGCTTTAAAGGTTTCCCATTTCTGCAAACTGTCAGCATATTGTCGATGTGATCTGAAAAAGACCTGGATCTGGGACGCTATCCGCTCCTGTGAAGTAAACAACTTAAGCCAGAAGGCGTTTAGCTTCCATGGGGCCCTGGGTAACAGACTAGGTGGCTGGGTAATCAACCACAGAGCAAGTGGGGAATGGTCGGATACTCTCTGTGGGAAATATTCCAACTTGGAGGTGCATCTGACCATATTTGGGGTACCCACACATAGATCAATACGAGACAGTGAGCCATGGGTCTTGGAAAAACATGAGAATTGCTTACTATTTGGATTACAAATGCGCCATATATCAGTCCACCCCACCTCTGCCATTAGGCGGCTAAGGGCAGTGCCCCGGCCGCCCCTAGGGGGCGATATGGGGGGGGGTGTCTATCCATTCTGGGATCTAAATAACAGTTGAAGTCTCCCATAATCAGAACCGGAATATCAGGCTTGTTAGACAGGTAGGACAACAGCAACTGTAACACCTCCCGAGAAAACGCCAAAATCATAGTTATTGTACACTGTTTACAATGTAGAAACACAACACTGCCAGATATATCAATGAGCGAGTCCAGCTCCTGGTAGGCTATAGCTTTATGTATCAGTACACTTATGCCCTGTACACACGGTTGGATTTTCCGACGGAAAAAGTGCGGTCGGATTGTGTTGTCGGAAATTCCGTGTGGGTGGGCTCCATCGGACTTTTTCCGTCAGAATTTCCAACACACAAAGTTTGAGAGCAGCTTATAAAATTTTCCGCCAACAAAATCCGATCGGTTAAATTCCGATCGTGTGTACACAAATCCGACGCACAAAGTGCCATGCATGCTCAGAATTAAGAGACGAAAGCTATTGGCGTTTATAGTCCCGACGTACGTGTTTTACGTCACCGTGTTCAGAACGATTGGATTTTCCGACAACTTTGTGCGACCGTGTGTATGCAAGACAATTTTGAGCCAACATCCGTCGGAAAAAATCCATGGATTTTATTGTCGGAATGTTCGATCAATGTCCAATTGTGTGTACAGGGCATAACTCCGCGGC
Source organism: Lithobates septentrionalis (assembly GCA_037952835.1). Taxonomy (NCBI): domain Eukaryota; kingdom Metazoa; phylum Chordata; class Amphibia; order Anura; family Ranidae; genus Lithobates; species Lithobates septentrionalis. The sequence goes on along the minus strand of JBBDGP010001790.1, from coordinate 1,432,371 downwards.
AGTCTGGAACAGACATCATACAATATTTCACACATTAGGTAGCAATGGAGGTACTTGCACATTGGGAGGGCATCATAAAACGGAGGTAGAGCATCTGGCGCAACTGCGCAACAAAGCAAACGTAGTGGCAGGTAAGGGGGTGGCAATCATCCCCTGGCCCATTCCCTGCCAGCGGAGTAGAACAGGTATTTTCCACATATTGTGAGGCATGGTCTTTGTATGCCCTCCTTGTGCCAACAGAGCACAAAAACTTGAGCCATGTCAGCCATAGCAACAGGAACCGAATGTATGATGTGTACGATCGATTTACGCCTGTACACATGAAACTTAGTGTGAAAAAAAAGTGGAAAAACATTAAGTGGTATTCCCTTCTCTGATGGTGGATATCAAGATATCAAGCATCGGCTCTCTCATAGCCACATGGATATTGAATCAGTAAACGATTGCCCTTCCTGCCCGATATAGATGATTGCAACAACAGCATCAACCTTCTCCATTGTCATGGCCCCGGCGGCGAAGATCCTGTTCATTCTGATCCAGCCATTCTGCGGCATCCTGTGCATTTTCAAAAAAGTGATCTCTGATCTCTGGCTGTTATTCACAACTTGGCTGGAAACAGCATGGCGTAAAGTAGTTGTAGCCCTTGTAGTCGCTTTTTGACGTCTGCAAATTTGGACCTTCTGCGTAAAACTTCTGCCGAAAAATCGGGGTAGAAGGATATTCTGGCGCCGTTGTACTGCACAGCACCTTTTTCTCTGGCCAGTCACAACACAGTCTCACAATCCCTATAGTTTAGGAGTCTTGCTAGCATCGATCTTGGGGGGTTGCCGGGTGGTAGGGGACGCGGCGGCACCCTGTGTGCCCGCTCCACCGCTTATAAATGGGAGAAAGCCTCCTTGCCGAACACTTCCTGCAGCCATCCTTCAATGAACGCAGTGGGATCCCTGCCTTCCACCTTCTCTGGGAGCCCCACGATGCGGACATTATTACGTCTCAGGCGGTTCTCGATGTCGTCAGTTTTATCAAAAGCCTGACGCGCATTCTGAGCAGCCATCCTCACTTCCCGGTTCATATAGGGCACCTGATCTTCCATGTCACTCACTCTATCCTCCACAGCCGTGGTCCTCTCTCTGATCTTCTGAATACGTTGACGGAGGAGAGACACAGTCTCCTTCAGCCCCCCAAATTTCTCTTTCAGATCATCCACTGAGGCAGTGCATCTGTGTACAGTGTGTAGTATTTCACTTAGTGTGGGTTAGGGGCTATCCTCCGATTGCATGTCAAACAGGAGAGGCATGGGATCAGGGACAGACTCCAAAAATTCAGTATCATCCAGCCTGTCTGTCTGTGCTCTGTTTGCCTGTGCTACAGATTCAGCATGGTGCTGTGCTTTAGCCTGTGAGGTTTCTGCAGGGCCTGTCAGCTTCTGTGTATAATATAACATGTCTCTGGGCTGCTCTTTAGTCTTAGGGGGTTTTGTAGACTTACCCCCCTGCTCCGTTTTCTTATCCGGGCCCCATGGCGTCCTATGAGGCAGAGACTACCCAGCGCCATCTTGGAATTCCTGAGAGGCTGCGGCCACGGCTTCTCTCCGGTTTCCACGGGCCATCATGCCCGTTATTTTAGCCTCCACAGATTCCTGGGGTATCAGTGGATTGGGAGGTACAGGCACCGGATTCTTTTGGGCGTCTAAAGCGGCGAGGGAAGGATCGTTTGTAGGATCGTCAGCGGGAGCTCCATAGAACAGGTCCGTTCACATGGCTCGTTAGGCCACGCCCCCGTTATGCACATGCTTGTTAAAAAAAATAAAGGGTATTTCCACCTCTAAATGGGCTTCCATTTTCTGCTTGGGACCAGAGCCGTCCTAATAGAATAATAAATACATCTGTCAGAATCGGTAGAACTTGTGCGTTCCCCCACATTCTGGTTTTGACAGCCCATTCATTTTAATTGGCTGCCCATCACGTGGGAATGTGCCAAAAGTAGTGCAAGCAGTACTTTTCCAAATTGTACCATACCAAACTGGAGATGCATTTGGGGTGTCATTATAAATTAATCGTACCAGCACATGGCTCGCAAGGGCGGCCTGTTCGTGTGTAGTTCTGGAAGCACACACTGAACATGCCTTTCCCACACTATCTTCCAGTGTGAATTGACCCTCAAAGCACTCATGATTTAACCCGCTGTAGCCTTTTTTTTTTAATAACCTCAGGTTTCTATAGCGCTTTTAAAATTACTTGGAATGATTATTGACCAATCCATTAATTAAAAGCAGGCTGGTAGGCGATCTTCATTCAAACCCCAATGACTGCTTAGACCCTGAAGCAGCAAAACAACCCCTAACCATAACATTTCTACAGCAATGCTTTACTGTTGATATGAGGTTGGTATGATTGTTGTTCTTGGTTTGCACCAAGAATACCTACAGTTACTGTGGCCGAACAAATAAATTGTTCAGTTATTAGCCCACAGCATATTGTTTCTCTTTGTTAAAGTGGAACTTCACTCAAAAGGGGAAGTTCCACTCTTGCTCCTCCCCCCTTACATTTGGCACTTTTTTGAAGGGGGGAGCAGGTACCTGATTTTGACAGGTACCTGCTCCCCCACCTCTGGTCAGATCGGCATGGCAACCTGAGAGGAACCCCTCTCCTTCCCCTGCAGTCTTCTGGGACACATCACAGGTCCCAAAACACTGCAAGACCAATCACAAAGTGCAGGACACCTCACTCACGAGAAATGGGAAGCCATCTATGAAGCTGCAAGGCTTCAACAATGAGTTACCATTTACAGTATAAAGCACAGTCCCCAGATTGCCCCAATAATAAAGAGTACCTGTCTTCAGCCCATCAGAGTACCTCTCTCCAGCCCATCAGAGTACCTGTCTTCAACCCAGAGTACCGAGTACCTATCTGCAGCCCATCAGAGTACCCGAGTACCTTTCTCAAGCCCAGAGTACCCGAGTACCTATCTACAGCCCATCAGAGTACCCGAGTACCTGTCTCCAGGCCATCAGAGTACCCGAATACCCATCTCCAGCCCATCAGAGTATCTGAATGCCTATCTGCGGCCCATCAGAGTACATGAGTACCTGTCTCCAGCCCATCAGAGTAACTAAGTACCTGTCTCCAGCCCATCAGAGTACCTGAGTACCTATCTGCAGCCCATCAGAGTACCTGAATACCTGTCTCCACATCCATCAGAGTACCCGAGTACCTATTTGCAGCCCATTAGAGTACCTGAGTACCTGTCTCCAGCCCATCAGAGTACCCAAGTACCTATCTGCAGCCCATCCGAGTACCCAAGTAGCTATCTGAAGCCCATCAGAGTACCCAAGTACCTATCTGCAGCCCATTAGAATACCAGAGTACCTTTCTGCAGCCCATTAGAGTACCCGAGTACTTGTCTTTAGCCCATGCCTCATAGAATATAAGTTGGGGTGTTTGCTTTCCAAAAAGGGGTAATTTTGTGGGCATTTCCATTGTCCTGGTGCTCCAGGGCCTTCAAAGGTGTGATAGGTAGTCAGGAAATAGATGTGTAATTTATGCTCCTAGAATGCCTGGAGGTGCTACATGGATGTTGGGCCTCTCTATGTGGTCAGGCTGTGAAAAAGTCTCACACATGTGGTATCGCCATACTCAGCAGGAGTAGCAGAATTTATTTTGGGGTGTACTTTTTGCTGTGTACATGCTACGTGTTAGAAATATCTTATAAATTGACAAGTTTTCATTTTCCACATTTTCCAAAAAGGTGTGGAAAAAAATTACATGTTTAAAAGACATATTATGCCTTGTAGAATATACTTTGGGGTGTTTGCTTTCCAAAATGGGGTAATTTTGTGAGCAATTCCACTGTCCTGGTGCACCAGGGCCTTCGAAAATGTGATAGGTAGTCAGAAATTTGGATGTGTAATTTATGCTCCTAGAATGCCTGATGGTACTCCCTGCATGTTGGGCTTCTGTATGTGGCCAGGCGGTGAAAATGTCTCACACATGTGGTAGCGTTATACTTGGGAGGAGTAGCAGAGTGTATTTTGGGGTCTAATTGCAAGTAATTGTAAGTATGCATATGATGTGTGTGAGAAATAACTTGTTAACATGACAATTTTGTGTAAAAAAAATTACTTGTTTGCAAAATTTTATAATAGAAACTAGTGCCTAGCAAGTTTTTTTTTTTCAAAGTTTATAAAAAATATTATATATATAAAAAACAGTGGTGATTAAATACCACCAAAAGAAAGTTCTACTTGTGTCAAATTTTTTTTATAAAAATTGTATTTGAGCTCAGTGTTGCATGACTGAGTAATTGTCATTCAAAGTGTGAGAGCACTGAAAGCTGAAAATTGGTCTGGGCAGGAAGGGGGGTAAAATTTTAATGATGCCTAAAATGAAACAATAAAAATGAATAATTCCTTAAAATACAGTGCCTGGGGGTCCCTTAGTCTGCCTGTAAAGTGGCACATCTGTACTGTGTATAGAACCTGCTGCAACAAAACTGACATTTATAAAGAAAAAAAAAAACGACATTTAAATTAATTTTCCCTGCAAGCTTTCTTTATTTTGTAAACAATGGCTTGAGGAGCCAGTCTGTATGATAAGGCCACAATTTAGTGCACCCGGAACAAGATTAGAGATGTTTTGGATAAATTCTGGTGTCTCTTTGGCAGACTTTGGATGGAAATATTATTATCAATACAGTGCAGTGCAAATCATTATATATACACTCTTAACATAACCATACACAAATACAATTATATAAATATGTGTCTACAATAGTCTCTCATATATCTCCAGTTGATATATATATATTCTTTTCGGAAATCACATCCTTGTGTCTTGAATGAGAGACAGTGCTAAATTCTTCACGAATGTGTCCTGTGAACCGCCACCTCTAAGTGCAATGCCTGCTTACCTCCAGACCCCACTACAGAGTCTCATTCGCCTCTACAACACTCATTCTGTGAGCGTCTCAATACCACTCCTCCTCCTCCTGGTTCCAATTCAGGAGTTCAGAAAGTCCCTTTATGCTCGGGCCTCATCCATTAGAACATGATATGACATAAAAAACAGGAGAACCATTGTGCTCTTTATTTTCAAACTTGTATTCTCTTTATAAACAGGGATTATAAAAATGTACAAGTATAGGTGGATACTGAAGATTACAGTATCTGGAACTGCCTCCTCCCAGCCACATACTACTCCCAAGGATTCTGGGGACTAAAAACCTTAAATCTCTTAAGGTTTGACATTTGTATTCCTCCGCTTCTATGCCTCCAAAACTGCCAGAATCCTCCTCCTCCCTCTCCTCTTGTGTGTTCTGTGGCATCGCAAGATTGGTGTCTGCATAAAGCGGTTATTGAGAGGAAGGGAAGTCCTCCTCTTTCTCCCGCTGCCTTGCTTCTAGTGCCCTGCCCAAAATGCCACACAGAGTATGCTCCAGCAGAAACACAAGAGGGACTGTGTCACTGATGCATGCATTGTCACAGCTGACCATCCTTGTCGCCTCCGCAAATGGTGACAATACAGTGCATGCATCCTTTATCAGCAGCCATTGGTTTTGGCAAAAAAGCTGAGCTGCCCTAAACCTGTCCTTGTGCCATACTCACACAGGCACTCGTCGATAGCCCTCTGCTGCATGTGCAGCCACTGCAGCATTGCCAAAGTTGAGTTCCACCTGGTGAGCATGTCACAAATCAGGCGGTTTATGAACAGGTGGAAATCACACTGAATTTCAGCCAACTGAACACTGGCTGTGTATGACCGCCTGAAATCGCTACAGACTCTTCTAGCCTGCCTTAGAAGATCTTGCAAACCTGGGTACCTGTTTAAGAATTGCTGCACCACCAAATTGAGGACATGTGCCAGGCATTGCCACAGCAACTTTCCCTGTTGAAGGGCGGACAGAAGGTTAGTGCCATTATCGCACACCACCATTCCTGGCTCAAGCTTCCATGGTGTGAACCACCTCTGGGCCTGCTCCTGCAGAGCTAAAAGCTTTTCTGCTCCAGTGTGGCTTCTGTCCCCTAGACAGACCAGCTGAAGCACTGCATGGCATCTTTCAGCTTGACTTGTTGAATGTCCCCTTGAACGCTTAGGGGGTAATGGTGGTTCATAGGACAATCCAGCAGAGGAGGGCATGAAGGAGGAGGGGGTGGAGCTGACAGATCTCGCATCATCACCATCATCTGTATGGAGACGTGGCAGCAAAACAAGCTCCAGCACTAAGCCCTGTCCTGCATTCTTCCTAGTTGCAAGCGGAGTTACCCAGTGTGCTGTAAATAAAATATATTATCCCTGACCATGCTCGCTGGACCACGTGTCAGCAGTGATGTGGACCTTGCCCCGACTGCCTTGCCTAAACATTGCCTTCCTGTCAGAAACCATGAAATCAGACCGAGACAGAAGTACAGTTAAATCACACTTGTTTAATAATAAAAGTAAAAACAACAAATGTAGTCAAAACATAGCCAAACTTCAGTAACTGGAACGGATAGTCAGCCAAGCCAGAAGTCAGGGATAAATGTAGTGGAACAGCAAGCAGGATCTGGAGCCAGAAGGGATGTCAGCAAAGCCAGTCTTTAAACTTGAACGCAGGAGATAGTTTCTTGTGATGTGACCAAGGCGAAGGCAGAGCTCCTCTGGACTGGACGGCTTAAGTAGGCAGGACTGACGAGCAGGATCATCAACAGCTGAGTAACTGTGGAGAGATGGGAGCTGGCAATTAGCCGACAGCTGAGCTGCCAGCTCAGAGAAGGAAGGGCTGAGTCCAGCCCTGACACTTCCGCATGATGGTACAGAGCTGGAATGGCCTTACGTGCAAAGAAATAGCGATTGAGAACCTGTCATTGAAAATTCACAGAAGGGGGCAGAATCCACCAGATGGAAAGGCAGGAGTTGTAAAGTCAGCAATTTGAACAAGCTGGAATTTAGACGCTGGGCATGTGGATGGCAGGAAGTGTATATTTTTCCGCTACAACAGCTGGGGAAGTGAAAATTGCCTGCTATACTCTACAGCTGGTGGTGTGCTGCTGTCAGTGGGGGCTGCTGAGAGGTCATGAGATATATAGTGGGGTAGACATCAAAGAGGAGTTGTGAAGAGGAGAAGAATTGTGTCCTTTGTGTGTAACTTTCAGGTGCTTTTGCCACAGGCTGAGTGGTGGGAGGTTAAATGCCTTGTCAAGCATGTGGTACCCAAATGGCTTGTGTTTTTGCCACGCTTGATCTGCATATTGCAACAGAGATTGCATATTGCAACAGTGCGATCGGCTGTACATGTGCTAAAAAAGGCCCACACAACTGATCTGTGAGAAGTGAGACAGGAGATAACAGCTCCACAATCTGATGGAATAGGGTGGCTGCTCTGTACTTACATGATGGCTGCCTCTGGAGGACATCCTGCCTCATTTGGGTTGTGCCCCCCCCCCCACTTTCCTCCTCTGCTCTATCTGCCACCCAAGTAATGTCAGTGACCTCATCATCATCATATCCTTCATCCTCATCATCAGTGGACCAACTTGGTAATATGCTGCAGCTGGGTGAACTTGACTGCCAATTTGTTGCTTATCAGTGTTCTTCCCTCTCTGTAGACTCATGTTACTCCTTTCCTCTACCTCAGAACCAACACCAGAATCAAGTAATGTCTGTGCATCCTAAAGAAGCAAGTGGCTGACACTGTTCAAATAATTCAGCTGATTCCTCCATGCATGACGCTGGGGCTATGGCAGGAGTAGCTGTGGACAAGGAGGCAGAATAAGCCACTCTGGCAGTGGGGGTGGACTGCGCACTAGTGTCAGCTTGGGTCATAGAGGAGGATAGAGGAGGATGAGGATGGTTTAGTAAGCCCGTCCACGGCCTCCTCTGCATGCTGTGGCTGGATAGCACAGGCAACATCACTAAACAGAGACAAATGTGCTCTGCCATGTCCACCATTGTCTGTGGACACAGACCCTGCTTGCCCCCTCATAGTGGCATGGGAATGTCTGCCTTTCCTCGTTGTCCTCCCAGACATGATGGGGGTGGCTTGTTACCCAAATTTAATATAAACTGGGAAATGTGTGATTGGATGCACTTTATTGAATGAGAAGTTGTTTGATGCACTTTAAATTGAGGACTGACGCTGACAGAAATGTAAAAACTATATAGAAAAGGGGGGAACACCAGTGTCGCTGTCAGAAAAACTGCGGCTGACAATTTAAAACAAGGGGGCAGGCAGGGAACAATAAAAAAACCAAAAATGCAGCAACCAATAAATAAATAAAAATAAAGAGTATATAGCACTAAATGTTATTTAATATTGTGTTACATAGTTACATAGTTACATAGTTACATAGTAGGTGAGGTTGAAAAAAGACACAAGTCCATCAAGTCCAACCTATGTGTGTGATTATGTGTCAGTATTGCATTGTATATCCCTGTATGTTGTGGTCATTCAGGTGCTTATCTAATAGTTTCTTGAAGCTATCAATGCTCCCCGCTGAGACCACAGCCTGTGGAAGGGAATTCCACATCCTTGCCGCTCTTACAGTAAAGAACCCTCTACGTAGTTTAAGGTTAAACCTCTTTTCTTCTAATTTTAATGAGTGGCCACGAGTCTTGGTAAACTCTCTTCTGCGAAAAAGTTTTATCCCTATTGTGGGGTCACCAGTCCGGTATTTGTAAATTGAAATCATATCCCCTCTCAAGCGTCTCTTCTCCAGAGAGAATAAGTTCAGTGCTCGCAACCTTTCCTCATAACTAAGATCCTCCAGACCCTTTATTAGCTTTGTTGCCCTTCTTTGTACTCGCTCCATTTCCAGTACATCCTTCCTGAGGACTGGTGCCCAGAACTGGACAGCATACTCCAGGTGCGGCCGGACCAGAGTCTTGTAGAGCGGGAGAATTATCGTTTTATCTCTGGAGTTGATCCCCCTTTTAATGCATGCCAATATTCTGTTTGCTTTGTTAGCAGCAGCTTGGCATTGCCTACCATTGCTGAGCCTATCATCTACTAGGACCCCCAGGTCCTTTTCCATCCTAGATTCCTCCAGAGGTTCTCCCCCCAGTGTATAGATTGCATTCATATTTTTGCCACCCAAATGCATTATTTTACATTTTTCTACATTGAACCTCATTTGCCATGTAGTCGCCCACCCCATTAATTTGTTCAGGTCTTTTTGCAAGGTTTCCACGTCCTGCGGAGAAGTTATTGCCCTGCTTAGCTTAGTATCGTCTGCAAATACAGAGATTGAACTGTTTATCCCATCCTCCAGATCGTTTATGAACAAATTAAATAGGATTGGTCCCAGCACAGAACCCTGGGGAACCCCACTACCCACCCCTGACCATTCTGAGTACTCCCCATTTATTACTCACCCTATGGTCCATGCCAACGGACCTTATTTTGTACAGTAAACGTTTATGGGGAACTGTGTCAAATGCTTTTGCAAAATCCAGATACACCACGTCTACAGGCCTTCCTTTATCTAGATGGCAACTCACCTCCTCATAGAAGGTTAATAGATTGGTTTGGCAAGAACGATTCTTCATGAATCCATGCTGATTACTGCTAATGATATCGTTCGTGTTACTAAAATCCTGTATATAGTCCCTTATCATCCCCTCCAAGAGTTTACATACTATCGATGTTAGGCTAACTGGTCTGTAATTCCCAGGGATGTGTTTTGGGCCCTTTTTAAATATAGGTGCTACATTGGCTTTTCTCCAATCAGCTGGTACCATTCCAGTCAGTAGACTATCTGTAAAAATTAGGAACAACGGTCTGGCAATCACTTGACTGAGTTTCCTAAGTACCCTTGGATGCAAGCCATCTGGTCCCGGTGATTTATTAATGTTAAGTTTCTCAAGTCTAATTTTAATTCTGTCCTCTGTTAACCATGGAGGTGCTTCCTGTGTTGTGTCATGAGGATAAACACTGCAGTTTTGGTTACTGAAGCCCCCCCGATTCACTCGTGAAGACTGAGGAGAAGAATAAATTCAATACCTTCGCCATCTCCCCATCCTTTGTAACCAGATGTCCTTCCTCATTCTTTATGGGGCCAATATGGTCTGTCCTCCCTTTTTTACTGTTTACATACTTAAAGAATTTCTTGGGATTTTTTTTGCTCTCCTCCGCTATGTGTCTTTCATGTTCTATCTTAGCTGTCCTAATTGCGCCCTTACATTTCCTGTTGCATTCTTTATAAAGTCTGAATGCTGAGGATGATCCCTCAACCTTGTATTTTTTGAAGGCCTTCTCCTTTGCTTTTATATGCATTTTTACATTGGAGTTAAGCCATCCAGGACTTTTGTTCGCTCTTTTAAATTTATTACCCAATGGGATACATTGGCTAATGCCCTTATTTAATATGCTCTTAAAGCAAACCCATCTCTCCTCCGTATTCTTTGTTCCTAATATTTTATCCCAGTTTATGCCTTTTAGCAAGGTTTGTAGTTTAGGGAAGTTGGCTCTTTTGAAATTCAGTGTCTTTGTATTCCCTTTATGTTTCCTATTTGTGTGATTTATACTGAAACTAATTGACCTTTGATCGCTGTTACCCAAATTGCCCCGCATTTCCACATCCGTGATCAGGTCTGTATTGTTGGTAATCAGTAGATCCAGTAATGTTTTATTTCTAGTTGGTGCGTCTACCATCTGACCCATAAAATTGTCCTGCAAGACATTAAGGAACTGGCGAGCCTTAAATGAATGCGCGGTTCCCTCCGCCCAGTCTATGTCTGGATAATTAAAATCCCCCATTATGATAACACTTCCCATCCTTGCTGCTACTCCAATTTGTGATAGGAGATCCATCTCCACTTCCTCCCTCAGGTTAGGGGGCCTATAGCATACTCCCAGTATTATTTTCCCCTTAGCTTCATCCCTTTGGAGCTCTACCCATAAGGATTCCACCTCCTCTCTAGCTCCCTCAGTGATGTCATCTCTCACATTCACTTGTACATTATTCTTGATATATAGGCATACCCCTCCCCCTTTTTTACCCTCTATCCTTGCGGTATAGGGTATACCCTTGAATGTTTGCCAGCCAATCATGATCCTCCTCGTACAACAGTATCTCTAGTTCACCCATCTTGTCCGCCATGCTCCTGGCATTGGTGAACATGCCACATAGTTTAGACCGGTCGCATATTGTCTTCGTATTGGGTGTTTCGAGATTGCAACTAGGACTTGCTACTATACTCACCTTGTGTTTTTGTGCTTTGGTTAACCTACCACTAATGCCCCCAATACTACCCTCTGGAATATCTTCCGCGCTGGCTATCTCTGCCTCTGGACCCTCCCCCCCATAGCCTAGTTTAAAAACCCCTCTAACTTTTTGGCCATTTTCCTTCCCAGCAGATCTGCACCCTCATTTAGGTGCAGTCCGTCCCTTCTATAGTACCGGTTACCGACTGAGAAGTCGGCCCAGTCCTCCAGGAACCCAAACCCCTCCTTACTACACCAGCTCTTCAGCCACTTGTTTACTTCCCTAATCTCCCTCTTCCTTTCTGGTGTGGCTCGATGTACCGGTAGTATTCCTGAGAATACTACCTTGGAGGTCCTTTTCCTCAATTTAGCTCCTAAGTCCCTAAAATCGGTCTTTAGGACACTCCATCTGCCTCTGACTTTGTCATTGGTTCCAACGTGCAACATGACAGCCGGGTCTTCCCCAGCCCCTCCCAGTAATCTGTTCACAAGATCCGTGATGTGCCGAACCCGAGCGCCCGGTAGACAACATACTGTTCGGCGCTTCAGGTCTTGGTTACAGATCGCCCTCTCTGTCCTTCTAAGAATTGAGTCCCCTACCACCAGAATCTGTCTTTCCTTTCCCTTTGCTGCCCCCCCACTCTCACTGGAGGAGTTCTTCCCCCGGCAGCTAGGAGAGTCCCTCAGCTCCAGCAGTGCTGGTCCCTGACTGGTTTCACCAATGTCACTCAAAGTAGCGTACTTATTGGGATGCTCCAGTCCTGGATCGGCCTCCCTGGCACTTCCCCCTCTACCCCTCCTGACTGTCACCCATCTACTCTTTGCTAGTGCCAGCACCTCTTTGTCTCCACCCGCCTCTGTGCTGGCCCCTGCCGGCACCTGCCGTGTACGTTCCTGGCTCTCCTTTAGTATGGAGGGACTTCTCAGTGCTGACAGTTGCTTCCTCAGATTCAGAACCTGGGCTTCCAGGGAAACAATGTGCTTACATTTTGCACAGCAGTATTCACCCTCGATCGGATGATCAAGGAACGCATACATGCGGCAAGATGTACAAAGAGTCGCCTCTCCACACCCGCCGGGCATCGTACCTATTAAATTTAGTGAGGATTGGGGATTTTACCCTGTCCAAATTACCTAACAGCTAGCTTCCTGGCACTAATACTCAAGAAAATACACAGGTACACAAGACAATACACAGGTACTCACAGACCTACATGCAATCGCAGAACAGTCGCAGACCTATGTACACTCGTAATACTCAAGTATACAATACACAATACACAAGTACTAACGATCCACAAACACTACTCAGACAACACTCAAGTACTCACACTACACAGGTACTATGACCCCTGTTATAATCTCCTGTTTTAAACTCTGGTTCTTAACTCACCACTTAGAAAAGTTCCACTTGGTTTAAGTTCCAGCAATCTCCCAATGAGCAGGCTCAGGATGAGTCCTACACACAGTTATATAGACTGCAGACACCTGTGAGCAATTACCCCCTCCCCCTAATTAATAGCCTGAAGGAACCAAAGAAGGAAAAAAAAAAAAAAGCTATTTAAAAAGTGTCAGAAAAAGGTAATTGAAAAGCTAAAAGGAAAAGCTCCAAAAATGCAGCCCAGCAAACAAAAAGTAAAACTTGTTCACTCTCCCTCTGGTTCTTAACTCACCACTTAGAAAAGTTCCACTTGGTTTAAGTTCCAGCAATCTCCCAATGAGCAGGCTCAGGATGAGTCCTACACACAGTTATATAGACTGCAGGCACCTGTGAGCAACTACTCCGTCCCCCTAATTAATAGCCTGAAGGAACCAAAGAAGGGAAAAAAAAAAAAAGCTATTTAAAAAGTGACAGAAAAAGGTAATTGAAAAGCTAAAAGGAAAAGCCCCAAAAATGCAGCCCAGCAAACAAAAAGTAAAACTTGTTCACTCTCCCTCTGGTTCTTAACTCACCACTTAGAAAAGTTCCACTTGGTTTAAGTTCCAGCAATCTCCCAATGAGCAGGCTCAGGATGAGTCCTACACACAGTTATATAGACTGCAGGCACCTGTGAGCAATTACTCCGTCCCCCTAATTAATAGCCTGAAGGAACCAAAGAAGGGAAAAAAAAAAAAAAAGCTATTTAAAAAGTGACAGAAAAAGGTAATTGAAAAGCTAAAAGGAAAAGCCCCAAAAATGCAGCCCAGCAAACAAAAAGTAAAACTTGTTCACTCTCCCTCTGGTTCTTAACTCACCACTTAGAAAAGTTCCACTTGGTTTAAGTTCCAGCAATCTCCCAATGAGCAGGCTCAGGTTGAGTCCTACACACAGTTATATAGACTACAGGCACCTGTGAGCAATTACCCCCTCCCCCTAATTAATAGCCTGAAGGAACCAAAGAAGGAAAAAAAAAAAGCTATTTAAAAAGTGACAGAAAAAGGTAATTGAAAAGCTAAAAGGAAAAGCCCCAAAAATGCAGCCCAGCAAACAAAAAGTAAAACTTGTTCACTCTCCCTCTGGTTCTTAACTCACCACTTAGAAAAGTTCCACTTGGTTTAAGTTCCAGCAATCTCCCAATGAGCAGGCTCAGGATGAGTCCTACACACAGTTATATAGACTACAGGCACCTGTGAGCAATTACCCCCTCCCCCTAATTAATAGCCTGAAGGAACCAAAGAAGGAAAAAAAAAAAAGCTATTTAAAAAGTGTCAGAAAAAGGTAATTGAAAAGCTAAAAGGAAAAGCCCCAAAAATGCAGCCCAGCAAACAAAAAGTAAAACTTGTTCACTCTCCCTCTGGTTCTTAACTCACCACTTAGAAAAGTTCCACTTGGTTTAAGTTCCAGCAATCTCCCAATGAGCAGGCTCAGGATGAGTCCTACACACAGTTATATAGACTGCAGACACCTGTGAGCAATTACCCCCTCCCCCTAATTAATAGCCTGAAGGAACCAAAGAAGGAAAAAAAAAAAAAAGCTATTTAAAAAGTGTCAGAAAAAGGTAATTGAAAAGCTAAAAGGAAAAGCTCCAAAAATGCAGCCCAGCAAACAAAAAGTAAAACTTGTTCACTCTCCCTCTGGTTCTTAACTCACCACTTAGAAAAGTTCCACTTGGTTTAAGTTCCAGCAATCTCCCAATGAGCAGGCTCAGGATGAGTCCTACACACAGTTATATAGACTGCAGGCACCTGTGAGCAACTACTCCGTCCCCCTAATTAATAGCCTGAAGGAACCAAAGAAGGGAAAAAAAAAAAAAGCTATTTAAAAAGTGACAGAAAAAGGTAATTGAAAAGCTAAAAGGAAAAGCCCCAAAAATGCAGCCCAGCAAACAAAAAGTAAAACTTGTTCACTCTCCCTCTGGTTCTTAACTCACCACTTAGAAAAGTTCCACTTGGTTTAAGTTCCAGCAATCTCCCAATGAGCAGGCTCAGGATGAGTCCTACACACAGTTATATAGACTGCAGGCACCTGTGAGCAATTACTCCGTCCCCCTAATTAATAGCCTGAAGGAACCAAAGAAGGGAAAAAAAAAAAAAAGCTATTTAAAAAGTGACAGAAAAAGGTAATTGAAAAGCTAAAAGGAAAAGCCCCAAAAATGCAGCCCAGCAAACAAAAAGTAAAACTTGTTCACTCTCCCTCTGGTTCTTAACTCACCACTTAGAAAAGTTCCACTTGGTTTAAGTTCCAGCAATCTCCCAATGAGCAGGCTCAGGATGAGTCCTACACACAGTTATATAGACTACAGGCACCTGTGAGCAATTACCCCCTCCCCCTAATTAATAGCCTGAAGGAACCAAAGAAGGAAAAAAAAAAAGCTATTTAAAAAGTGACAGAAAAAGGTAATTGAAAAGCTAAAAGGAAAAGCCCCAAAAATGCAGCCCAGCAAACAAAAAGTAAAACTTGTTCACTCTCCCTCTGGTTCTTAACTCACCACTTAGAAAAGTTCCACTTGGTTTAAGTTCCAGCAATCTCCCAATGAGCAGGCTCAGGATGAGTCCTACACACAGTTATATAGACTACAGGCACCTGTGAGCAATTACCCCCTCCCCCTAATTAATAGCCTGAAGGAACCAAAGAAGGAAAAAAAAAAAAGCTATTTAAAAAGTGTCAGAAAAAGGTAATTGAAAAGCTAAAAGGAAAAGCCCCAAAAATGCAGCCCAGCAAACAAAAAGTAAAACTTGTTCACTCTCCCTCTGGTTCTTAACTCACCACTTAGAAAAGTTCCACTTGGTTTAAGTTCCAGCAATCTCCCAATGAGCAGGCTCAGGATGAGTCCTACACACAGTTATATAGACTGCAGACACCTGTGAGCAATTACCCCCTCCCCCTAATTAATAGCCTGAAGGAACCAAAGAAGGAAAAAAAAAAAAAAGCTATTTAAAAAGTGTCAGAAAAAGGTAATTGAAAAGCTAAAAGGAAAAGCTCCAAAAATGCAGCCCAGCAAACAAAAAGTAAAACTTGTTCACTCTCCCTCTGGTTCTTAACTCACCACTTAGAAAAGTTCCACTTGGTTTAAGTTCCAGCAATCTCCCAATGAGCAGGCTCAGGATGAGTCCTACACACAGTTATATAGACTGCAGGCACCTGTGAGCAATTACTCCGTCCCCCTAATTAATAGCCTGAAGGAACCAAAGAAGGGAAAAAAAAAAAAAGCTATTTAAAAAGTGACAGAAAAAGGTAATTGAAAAGCTAAAAGGAAAAGCCCCAAAAATGCAGCCCAGCAAACAAAAAGTAAAACTTGTTCACTCTCCCTCTGGTTCTTAACTCACCACTTAGAAAAGTTCCACTTGGTTTAAGTTCCAGCAATCTCCCAATGAGCAGGCTCAGGATGAGTCCTACACACAGTTATATAGACTGCAGGCACCTGTGAGCAATTACTCCGTCCCCCTAATTAATAGCCTGAAGGAACCAAAGAAGGAAAAAAAAAAAAAAAGCTATTTAAAAAGTGACAGAAAAAGGTAATTGAAAAGCTAAAAGGAAAAGCCCCAAAAATGCGGCCCAGCAAACAAAAAGTAAAACTTGTTCACTCTCCCTCTGGTTCTTAACTCACCACTTAGAAAAGTTCCACTTGGTTTAAGTTCCAGCAATCTCCCAATGAGCAGGCTCTGGATGAGTCCTACACACAGTTATATAGACTACAGGCACCTGTGAGCAATTACCCCCTCCCCCTAATTAATAGCCTGAAGGAACCAAAGAAGGAAAAAAAAAAAGCTATTTAAAAAGTGACAGAAAAAGGTAATTGAAAAGCTAAAAGGAAAAGCCCCAAAAATGCAGCCCAGCAAACAAAAAGTAAAACTTGTTCACTCTCCCTCTGGTTCTTAACTCACCACTTAGAAAAGTTCCACTTGGTTTAAGTTCCAGCAATCTCCCAATGAGTAGGCTCAGGATGAGTCCTACACACAGTTATATAGACTACAGGCACCTGTGAGCAATTACCCCCTCCCCCTAATTAATAGCCTGAAGGAACCAAAGAAGGAAAAAAAAAAAGCTATTTAAAAAGTGTCAGAAAAAGGTAATTGAAAAGCTAAAAGGAAAAGCCCCAAAAATGCAGCCCAGCAAACAAAAAGTAAAACTTGTTCACTCTCCCTCTGGTTCTTAACTCACCACTTAGAAAAGTTCCACTTGGTTTAAGTTCCAGCAATCTCCCAATGAGCAGGCTCAGGATGAGTCCTACACACAGTTATATAGACTGCAGGCACCTGTGAGCAATTACTCCGTCCCCCTAATTAATAGCCTGAAGGAACCAAAGAAGGGAAAAAAAAAAAAAGCTATTTAAAAAGTGACAGAAAAAGGTAATTGAAAAGCTAAAAGGAAAAGCCCCAAAAATGCAGCCCAGCAAACAAAAAGTAAAACTTGTTCACTCTCCCTCTGGTTCTTAACTCACCACTTAGAAAAGTTCCACTTGGTTTAAGTTCCAGCAATCTCCCAATGAGCAGGCTCAGGATGAGTCCTACACACAGTTATATAGACTGCAGGCACCTGTGAGCAATTACTCCGTCCCCCTAATTAATAGCCTGAAGGAACCAAAGAAGGGAAAAAAAAAAAAAAGCTATTTAAAAAGTGACAGAAAAAGGTAATTGAAAAGCTAAAAGGAAAAGCCCCAAAAATGCAGCCCAGCAAACAAAAAGTAAAACTTGTTCACTCTCCTTCTGGTTCTTAACTCACCACGTAGAAAAGTTCCACTTGGTTTAAGTTCCAGCAATCTCCCAATGAGCAGGCTCAGGATGAGTCCTACACACAGTTATATAGACTACAGGCACCTGTGAGCAATTACCCCCTCCCCATAATTAATAGCCTGAAGGAACCAAAGAAGGAAAAAAAAAAGCTATTTAAAAAGTGACAGAAAAAGGTAATTGAAAAGCTAAAAGGAAAAGCCCCAAAAATGCAGCCCAGCAAACAAAAAGTAAAACTTGTTCACTCTCCCTCTGGTTCTTAACTCACCACTTAGAAAAGTTCCACTTGGTTTAAGTTCCAGCAATCTCCCAATGAGCAGGCTCAGGATGAGTCCTACACACAGTTATATAGACTACAGGCACCTGTGAGCAATTACCCCCTCCCCCTAATTAATAGCCTGAAGGAACCAAAGAAGGAAAAAAAAAAAAGCTATTTAAAAAGTGTCAGAAAAAGGTAATTGAAAAGCTAAAAGGAAAAGCCCCAAAAATGCAGCCCAGCAAACAAAAAGTAAAACTTGTTCACTCTCCCTCTGGTTCTTAACTCACCACTTAGAAAAGTTCCACTTGGTTTAAGTTCCAGCAATCTCCCAATGAGCAGGCTCAGGATGAGTCCTACACACAGTTATATAGACTACAGGCACCTGTGAGCAATTACCCCCTCCCCCTAATTAATAGCCTGAAGGAACCAAAGAAGGAAAAAAAAAAGCTATTTAAAAAGTGACAGAAAAAGGTAATTGAAAAGCTAAAAGGAAAAGCCCCAAAAATGCAGCCCAGCAAACAAAAAGTAAAACTTGTTCACTCTCCCTCTGGTTCTTAACTCACCACTTAGAAAAGTTCCACTTGGTTTAAGTTCCAGCAATCTCCCAATGAGCAGGCTCAGGATGAGTCCTACACACAGTTATATAGACTACAGGCACCTGTGAGCAATTACCCCCTCCCCCTAATTAATAGCCTGAAGGAACCAAAGAAGGAAAAAAAAAAAGCTATTTAAAAAGTGTCAGAAAAAGGTAATTGAAAAGCTAAAAGGAAAAGCCCCAAAAATGCAGCCCAGCAAACAAAAAGTAAAACTTGTTCACTCTCCCTCTGGTTCTTAACTCACCACTTAGAAAAGTTCCACTTGGTTTAAGTTCCAGCAATCTCCCAATGAGCAGGCTCAGGATGAGTCCTACACACAGTTATATAGACTGCAGGCACCTGTGAGCAATTACCCCCTCCCCCTAATTAATAGCCTGAAGGAACCAAAGAAGGGGAAAAAAAAGCTATTTAAAAAGTGACAGAAAAAGGTAATTGAAAAGCTAAAAGGAAAAGCCCAAAAAATGCAGCCCAGCAAACAAAAAGTAAAACTTGTTCACTCTCCCTCTGGTTCTTAACTCACCACTTAGAAAAGTTCCACTTGGTTTAAGTTCCAGCAATCTCCCAATGAGCAGGCTCAGGATGAGTCCTACACACAGTTATATAGACTACAGGCACCTGTGAGCAATTACCCCCTCCCCCTAATTAATAGCCTGAAGGAACCAAAGAAGGAAAAAAAAAAAAGCTATTTAAAAAGTGACAGAAAAAGGTAATTGAAAAGCTAAAAGGAAAAGCCCCAAAAATGCAGCCCAGCAAACAAAAAGTAAAACTTGTTCACTCTCCCTCTGGTTCTTAACTCACCACTTAGAAAAGTTCCACTTGGTTTAAGTTCCATCAATCTCCCAATGAGCAGGCTCAGGATGAGTCCTACACACAGTTATATAGACTGCAGGCACCTGTGAGCAATTACCCCCTCCCCCTAATTAATAGCCTGAAGGAACCAAAGAAGGAAAAAAAAAAAAAAGCTATTTAAAAAGTGACAGAAAAAGGTAACTGAAAAGCTAAAAGGAAAAGCCCCAAAAATGCAGCCCAGCAAACAAAAAGTAAAACTTGTTCACTCTCCCTCTGGTTCTTAACTCACCACTTAGAAAAGTTCCACTTGGTTTAAGTTCCAGCAATCTCCCAATGAGCAGGCTCAGGATGAGTCCTACACACAGTTATATAGACTGCAGGCACCTGTGAGCAATTACCCCCTCCCCCTAATTAATAGCCTGAAGGAACCAAAGAAGGAAAAAAAAAAGCTATTTAAAAAGTGACAGAAAAAGGTACTTGAAAAGCTAAAAGGAAAAGCCCCAAAAATGCAGCCCAGCAAACAAAAAGTAAAACTTGTTCACTCTCCCTCTGGTTCTTAACTCACCACTTAGAAAAGTTCCACTTGGTTTAAGTTCCAGCAATCTCCCAATGAGCAAACACTGCACTACACTAACACACTACACTAACACTACACTATACTGACGCACTATACTTATACACTATACTAACACTACACTAACACTCTACACCTGCAGTCAGGTGCAAGGCTTCATCCAATTAGGGCCCTAGAATGCACTGTAAAGCCTGCAGTGCAATGAGGGCCCTCAGCGGGCAAACATCCCGCTGAGCCCCCCCACAAATTCGGATGTTCAGGCCAAATTTTGCTCAGCCCGAACCATTTTCCCAACACAAGATATCAGTCATAGGCTGTGTGCTGAAGCCCTCCTCCTTGTCACCTTTTTATATCTTGTGTTGGAAACACCTGTCAGAAGTGACTCAGTACAGAGAAATGACACTTGGTGCTTTGTATACATATGTACACAGTATAGAAAGCTATACTTTGTTCATATTTTATGTTTGAGGTTTAAAACCACTTTAAATAAGACCGATTCCCCTTGCATACTCTCTAAGGATGTTCTTATCACTGACACCTCATTAACACCTGATATCAATTTCATGGATTTAAAAGGGGTTGTAAATGTAGCTGTGTACTTAGTTTTCCGTTGTGATAATTCTGAATTTGTGTTCATTTAGATATGATAATGAATGCAGCATGGCACTTTTATGTGTCATTTGTTCAAGTGTATCACCTTTATCATTAGGCACTGTTTGTATGAAGATTTAAAGTTTGCCTGTTCAAACACATTGAAAAAGTCAACAATTTCTATTGATTTACTTTTTTATATGACTACCATGCAAACTGCAGCTTTGGTTTTTCAAATATAGCCTTTCAAATACATACACCATGGGTTTTTTCAAGTCTTTTTCCAGTGCCAATAGGGTAATGCAAGGTACATGCTTTGTTTGACTAATTGCTATCTCCACTTGGATTTTGTAATCTCTGGGAAATTTTCCTAGGCTTGTGAAAGACATCCTTGTACATAGTAAGAATATTAAAATGACTGGCTTACAATGACAGAGTAATTTAAAATTATTCTGCAGACAATGCTGTGTAAGTTTTATATCTAGAGTGGCACAGAGGCCGAATACTGGTAAAGTTACAGTGCTTACTTTGTGTTTGTTGCCATTAAAATATTGCATTATGCTTGTATCTGTAACTGAGACTGCTTTCTGAATGTTTTTTGCTGTTATACTTTCAAATGTATTAACTCCCTTAAAACATAATCACTTGTGCACCTGTGTCCATTCTAATTGTATTTGCTTGGCTTTTTTTTCTACAAAGAATTAGTCAGATCAATAATTTTTGGTTCAATAAAGAAAGACAGATTTTTGGCTAGCAGTGGTAACCATTTCAATAATAAGCCATTTGAATCAGCATTAGATGTTTTTTTTGTGTACATCTTTAAACTGGCACATTTTACCCTAGTAGCTGTTTTTTTAACGGTTCTTGCAACCCCAAACTTTTCCAGAATAATTTTGCCATTTGTGGGTTCTTCCACATTTGCCAAATTTTTTGAACAGTTTTTGTTTTGTCTCAGTCTAGTTTTTACTGTCTGTGAGTAGTGTATGCTTTGTTACTTTTTTGGTATTTTATTAGATTTAGCCATGATTTTTTTTTGTCAGCAACCTTATGGCTCATGACTGTTGTGACAGTGCTAGGCCCTGCCCATGTGTTAATAATCATAAAAAGCACACATGAAAGTAGAGTGAGGGGCTCTGGAATGTTTGTGCTGAGTAGAGAAAGGGGGTTTTAGAGCTTTCCCAGGTTTTGGTATTTATAATTTGGGTTCCACAGTTCAGAGGCTTCAAAAAGACTTGGGAGAGACAAAGCCTCTAACCCTGTGTCTCAATCTTACTGGAAACCAATAGGGTGGGTGTGCAGGTGTGTACAGCCCTTATAATCTAAGGCCTGACAGCAGTCCATGGCTCCATCCCCCCCCCCCCCCCCAGGAGGCCATGAGACTGCAAGGGAGCAGCCAGAAGTCTATACGTCTATATGTCTGCACAGTACAGGAGAAGTTTGTAGTAGAACAGACAAGATTCCCCTACCTAGGCCAAGGAGTGGGCCAGGTTGGCAGGTAGCTGAGTGTGCAGAGAGATCTGCGAGAGGTGCAGAGGTTGCCCATAAGCACAGGCAGTGCAGTAGCATTGTGAAAGCAAGCCAGGAGACTTGAGCTCATTTTCTTTTATATTTTGTAGTGGTTGAAAACTGTTTGTTAAACTTTTTTTCTTTCGTTTTGAATAAAAATGGGCCACCATGCTCTGAAACTGCATTCCCTGACTGCCATGGACTCATTTAAAAGCTCTACACCATTAATTTAGATTCCCCTACTTTACACTGTCTGTTAGGGAATTCCTGTAAAACGTCTGGCTTACAGAAATGGGCATGCACGTGGCATTCTCCTCAGAATGGTAACCAGACATGCACGCGTGGTGCATGCTGGCGCCAGACAGACATTTTAAGGATGCTCAAGCCCGTGCTCAGGTGCTGACTGGTCTTCTGCTGTTCCTTGTGTCCTCCAGTGAGTTCCCCTTGTTGCTGACCCGGCTTGCTCCTGACCTGATCTCGGATGCTGCTCTTGACTTGATCATTTTTGCTTCCTTCCAGGGGACTTGTATGATACCCAATTCAAAGCTCTATCTGTGTACTTACATACCTCTATCTGTGCCATTGAGCGGACATCTTATATGCGCAATATCATAGCCCCCCTGTTTCCTGCGGAGCTTTTATTTAGTGTGGATACTTATCCCTTTTGTTTGGTAGCAACTCTTGTGGTTCCCTTGTTAAGAATGCACCTATAGCTAGGATTTACATGACCACAGCTGACGGTTACTTCTCGAAATTTGTCTCCATTACAAGTCCCTTACACCTACGGTGGAAATACACACCTTCATAATCAATTATTTGGGCTCACAGGAGCCTTTCTGCAAGATAGTTAAACCTTTCTCATTTTCTTTGCAACAACAGAAACCTGAATGTGTCCTGAAGAAGTTCTCGTAACGAAACGCGTAGATGCATTAGGGCTCACATCATATATATTTTTATATAGATGATTTATATATATTTTTGTAATGTCCTTCTCATAGTATATATGTACTTTTGTATTGAATAAAATGTATTATATTATATTGTATTGTGTACTATCCCTTTGGTTTGCTGTGCCTTAAAGTCCGACCAGGGGCTTCCTTTGTGAACCCCTTTTTTTCTTTTTTCGTTGTTCCAATAATACGGATGAGGCAGTAGGAGTGTTTTTCTTTGTTTTTTGCTCTTGACTTGCCACCAGTTCTTGACCCAACTTTTATTCCTGACTTTGCCTCGGCTCATCATTTGGTACCTCGCTGCCTGCCTAATAACCCTGGCTAATCCTGTGACCACACTTCTGTCTCTGCTCTTCCCAACTGTCAGATGTTCTGCTTAGATTCAAATGGATCTTGCACCTAAATACAGCGTCTGCTTATTATATAGTAACTCATCCCCATGTCAAAATTCTGCAATCCAATTGAAAAACATGTGTGGAGAAAAGTTTAAAAAACATCCCTTATACCTGGCTTCCTTACAGCAGGGGGTGATGTCACAATTCTTCCTGTGAGATCCTGGGAACATTGAGTATTCCAAATCTCATGAAAAGGCACTTCAGCACAGTGCAAAGCATCTTCTTGTGAGAAATTGGATACTCGGTGCTCCCAGGATCTTGACGAAAAGAAGATGGGGTTGACTGTTATTTAATAGACACACCTTGCACTTGAAAGCAAGGGCCACTTAAGATCAGCACCTTGAATTATTGTCTTCTCTTGTATTTGGGGTTGTTTTGAAATCAAATTCTATAACAAATCATTTCATTAGCATCAATGAAAGCACAACCTTTGGTTAAAAGTGGTTAAAAGTTTCAGGTTTGTCACAGATATAGGGTGCACCATTCTCTATGGAATACTTATAGAATTTGTATCTGACAAAACTGGGTTTGCTTTTAAAGCGGTGCTCCAGGATCCCCCCCAAAAAATTAAAAGTCAGCAGCTACAATTACAGCTACAAAAGACACGTACATGCCCTTGGATAAAGTGAAGTCCTCACCCAAGCCGATACTTCAATTAGCTTCAGGTGAAAGCATCGGCATCAGAAGTAAGGAAGACAGGAAGTGAAGCCTTGCATGGGAAAAGTGATGGATCAGCCCAGAACTACATGGGAGGAGCTTGTGAATGATCTCAAGGCAGTTGGGACCACAGTCACCGAACAAACCATTGCTAACACAATGCGCCGCCATAGACTGAAATCCTGCAGCGCCCGCAAGGTCCCCCTCTTCAAGAAGGCACATGTACAGGCCCATCTGAAGTTTGCCAGTAAACATCTAAATGATTCAGAGAAAGATTGGGAGAAAGTTCTGTGGTCAGATGAGACCAAAATTGAGCTCTTTGGCATTAACTTGACTAGAAGAGTTTGGAGGAATAAAAATGTTGACTTATGACCCTAAGAACTCCACTCCTACAGTCAATTACGGAGATGAAAACATTATGCTTTGGGGCTGTTTCTCTGCTAAAGGTACGGACTGACTTTGCCGCATTGAGGGGCCAATGGATGGGGCCATGTATTGTAAAATCTTGGATGAGAAACTTATTCGCTCAGCCAGAACACTGAAGATGGGTTGTGGATGGGCCTTCCAGCATGATAATGACCCAAAACATACCGCCAAGGCAACAAAGTAGTGGCTTAACAAAGAAGCACTTTAAGGTCATGGAGTGACAAGCAGAGACAAGGGTGCAGTCCCCTGCAGTTGCCAGAGTTGATAAACCTGCCTCCTTGTCCACATCTATTCCGGCCATAGCCCCAACATTAGCCATTGAGGATTAAAAAGCAAAAGAGAGGGGTAGTGGGACTTTAAATGAGGCATGGGTAGGTCTTTGAAAAAGTCTAGGATACCTTATATTAAATTAACTATCACCACCCCTTGAGGGGCTTATAAGCTGTATAGCCATAGAGAAATGCTAATCAAAGAAATGCATAGACATCAGTTCATGAGTAATATAATAATAATAATATAATGCATCATAATATACAATACATAAATCATGCACATTGAGGCATAATAAAAATAGTAGTCATGTTGATAGAAACGTTGTTTATAAACGCTGTTTGAAAATAATTGATACAAGCAATCACAGTTCTAAAATGGGTATACAAAAAAGGTGAACAAGGTATTCCAAATAACAATGTTAGTAAGTATAAATGGTATACGATAGAATTCATAGATGAACCAAACTTGAAATGGCAACCCTGAGTGTAGACTCTACGCGTTTCATGGCGTTTAAAGCCAATCATCAGGAGTGGGATGCATCAAGAGATGACTAGAAAAATAAATAAAACAAATCAATAAGTAGATCATTGGAGTCTCGATTAAAATCATGCTTACACAAGGTAAAGCAGGTATTTTAGAATATATAAATGCACATTACCTTTTGGCAACAACCCAGTATATAACCCAACAGTCCAATTGTGGAATAATGAAGGTGGCCCTGAGAGAGCTGTCTCCCCCGGGGTTGAGGCCAAGGACACACAAGGCTAACCCCCAAACCGAAAGTCTCCATGGGGGCTGGAGAATCGGAGAGGGGGTAGAGAGGAACAGCAGCCAGGGAGAGAGCCAGACAGCCAAAACACACTTCCAAAGTAGGAGGCATACATGCATGGGCCACAGATGAAGTTCTGCAATAAATGAAAGAAAAAAAGAATAATGAGGAGGAGATGTGTAACAAAGAGATGGGGATGAGTGTGTCAAAAAAAAAAAAAAAAAAAAAAAGGAAATGGAACAATGTTGTGAATGAAGGAAAGTAAAATGTAAAACCAAGCTGGCACTAGAGTGTATGTCTGACACTGCCCCAAAAAATAACTGGGTGGTGAGAACCAACAAACAAAAGATATATATAAATAAATAATGTATGCTAGCATGTTGCCAATGTGTTGGTATTTAAATGAGAGGCATAAAAATAAATAATGCACACCTGTATAAAGAGAAATCAAGCATGATGTGAATAGGTGTGTGATAGTGAAAAGGGGAAGAGAAACAGCCTGATTACCTGAGGTGTGGATGAAGACCCATATATCCTCTCCTCCTGAGAAAAAGTGTGGAATGAACTGCCGGCTCATCCCGACCTTTGTATCCTCAGCCTAAGGGCGTGTCCCAGCCAACGTCATGCAATCACGTTTGGCCAAAGAAATAGACGGGGCAGACAACCAACTGAGGCACAGAGATCTCAGCAGCAGTTCATCCCCGCCCATCAAGCCTTAGTGAGATGGAGGGAGCATAAACGCAGGTCGGCGTCGGGAGGACACCACACCTGCGGCATGCTGGGCATGACGCCGATGTGCCAAGATCCAGCCCCGCCCCCATCGCTGAAGAGATGGGTGGGGGGAGAAGGAGCTGGGCGCATCGCAACCCCGGGGGAAGAGAGATCAATCAAAAATGAACCACCCACCCTGTGGGTGGGGCGTGCCAAACAGGCAATGGAAAAAACAAAAGGAAGAGATAAAGAGTGGGCTGTATCTCCGAACTAGCAGAGGGTAGAGACTAAATTGAAATAACCAGTGATCCAGAGAACGAGTAGGTTACTGAATGGACCAAATGAAGAGGAAATAAGAAAGCAGATGCCAGCGTAAAAATAGCTCTTGGGACTAAAAACCCAGATTAAGTAGTTGCGTTAGTGAAGTGGGGCATGACAGGTCAAAGAGGGAAACGGGTGTCTTCCACCCAAATAAACATATTGTAAAGCAGTTGACCTGATTGGGCCCCACAGTTACCATAACCATGTCTCCATCCCTGTATAAACATTAAAAAGCAAAAGAGAGGGGTAGTGGGACTTTAAATGAGGCATGGGTAGGTCTTTGAAAAAGTCTAGGATACCTTATATTAAATTAACTATCACCACCCCTTGAGGGGCTTATAAGCTGTATAGCCATAGAGATTATTATTATTATTATTATATTACTCATGAACTGATGTCTATGCATTTCTTTGATTAGCATTTCTCTATGGCTATACAGCTTATAAGCCCCTCAAGGGGTGGTGATGGTTAATTTAATATAAGGTATCCTAGACTTTTTCAAAGACCTACCCATGCCTCATTTAAAGTCCCACTACCCCTCTCTTTTGCTTTTTAATGTTTATACAGGGATGGAGACATGGTTATGGTAACTGTGGGGCCCAATCAGGTCAACTGCTTTACAATATGTTTATTTGGGTGGAAGACACCCGTTTCCCTCTTTGACCTGTCATGCCCCACTTCACTAACGCAACTACTTAATCTGGGTTTTTAGTCCCAAGAGCTATTTTTACGCTGGCATTCGCTTTCTTATTTCCTCTTCATTTGGTCCATTCAGTAACCTACTCGTTCTCTGGATCACTGGTTATTTCAATTTAGTCTCTACCCTCTGCTAGTTCGGAGATACAGCCCACTCTTTATCTCTTCCTTTTGTTTTTTCCATTGCCTGTTTGGCACGCCCCACCAACAGGGTGGGTGGTCCATTTTTGATTGATCTCTCTTCCCCCGGGGTTGCGATGCGCCCAGCTCCTTCTTCCCCCACCCATCTCTTCAGCGATGGGGGCGGGGCTGGATCTTGGCGCATCGGCGTCATGCCCAGCATGCCGCAGGTGCGGTGTCCTCCCGACGCCGACCTGCGTTTATGCTCCCTCCATCTCACTAAGGCTTGATGGGCGGGGATGAACTGCTGCTGAGATCTCTGTGCCTCAGTTGGTTGTCTGCCCCGTCTATTTCTTTGGCCAAACGTGATTGCATGACGTTGGCTGGGACACGCCCTTAGGCTGAGGATACAAAGGTCGGGATGAGCCGGCAGTTCATTCCACACTTTTTCTCAGGAGGAGAGGATATATGGGTCTTCATCCACACCTCAGGTAATCAGGCTGTTTCTCTTCCCCTTTTCACTATCACACACCTATTCACATCATGCTTGATTTCTCTTTATACAGGTGTGCATTATTTATTTTTATGCCTCTCATTTAAATACCAACACATTGGCAACATGCTAGCATACATTATTTATTTATATATATCTTTTGTTTGTTGGTTCTCACCACCCAGTTATTTTTTGGGGCAGGTGTCAGACATACACTCTAGTGCCAGCTTGGTTTTACATTTTACTTTCCTTCATTCACAACATTGTTCCATTTCCTTTTTTTTTTTTTTTTTTTTTTCTTTTTGACACACTCATCCCCATCTCTTTGTTACACATCTCCTCCTCATTATTCTTTTTTTCTTTCATTTATTGCAGAACTTCATCTGTGGCCCATGCATGTATGCCTCCTACTTTGGAAGTGTGTTTTGGCTGTCTGGCTCTCTCCCTGGCTGCTGTTCCTCTCTACCCCCTCTCCGATTCTCCAGCCCCCATGGAGACTTTCGGTTTGGGGGTTAGCCTTGTGTGTCCTTGGCCTCAACCCCGGGGGAGACAGCTCTCTCAGGGCCACCTTCATTATTCCACAATTGGACTGTTGGGTTATATACTGGGTTGTTGCCAAAAGGTAATGTGCATTTATATATTCTAAAATACCTGCTTTACCTTGTGTAAGCATGATTTTAATCGAGACTCCAATGATCTACTTATTGATTTGTTTTATTTATTTTTCTAGTCATCTCTTGATGCATCCCACTCCTGATGATTGGCTTTAAACGCCATGAAACGCGTAGAGTCTACACTCAGGGTTGCCATTTCAAGTTTGGTTCATCTATGAATTCTATCGTATACCATTTATACTTACTAACATTGTTATTTGGAATACCTTGTTCACCTTTTTTGTATACCCATTTTAGAACTGGGATTGCTTGTATCAATTATTTTCAAACAGCGTTTATAAACAACGTTTCTATCAACATGACTACTATTTTTATTATGCCTCAATGTGCATGATTTATGTATTGTATATTATGATGCATTATATTATTATTATATTACTCATGAACTGATGTCTATGCATTTCTTTGATTAGCATTTCTCTATGGCTATACAGCTTATAAGCCCCTCAAGGGGTGGTGATAGTTAATTTAATATAAGGTATCCTAGACTTTTTCAAAGACCTACCCATGCCTCATTTAAA
This sequence comes from Lithobates septentrionalis, assembly GCA_037952835.1. Classification (NCBI taxonomy): domain Eukaryota; kingdom Metazoa; phylum Chordata; class Amphibia; order Anura; family Ranidae; genus Lithobates; species Lithobates septentrionalis. Next base: position 1,403,722 of record JBBDGP010001790.1, on the reverse strand, counting down.
GTCCCACTACCCCTCTCTTTTGCTTTTTAATGTTTATACAGGGATGGAGACATGGTTATGGTAACTGTGGGGCCCAATCAGGTCAACTGCTTTACAATTAGCCATTGAGGAGTCAGCTGAGTTATTTGACCACAGCGTCAGCCACTTGTCCCTTGATGATGCCCAGCCATTACTGGATTCAGATGTTTGTTCTGAAGTTGAGGATGACAGGAACATGAGCCTAGAGAGAGGGAGGAACACAGGTAGACAAGTTGGCATTTATGTTTCCCAAGCCGCAGCATATTGCCAAGTTGTCTCCAGTGGTAATAATGAAGATGGAGGAAATGGAGATGATGGTGATGAGGTCACTGATGCGACTTGGGAGCCAGATAGAGCAGAGGAGGAAATTGAGATGGCACAACCCCAAGGAGACCAACATCAAGAAAGAGTGGAGAGCAGTCACCCTATTCCATCACATTCTGTAGCTGTTATCTCACTCTCTAAAGCTCAGCTGTCTGGGCCTTTTTCAGCACATCTGCAGCCGATCGCACTGTTGCTTTCTGCAAACCGTGTCTCAGGTACATCAAACGTGGCAAAACACCAACCATTTGGGTACCACATGCCTAACAAGGCATTTAACGCCCAACCACTCAGCCCGTTGGCAAGAGCACCTAAAAGCCACACAAAAGGGGCACAAATCTGTCCCTTCTCCTTACCCACTTCAGTCTGCCCCTGCGATACCGAGTCATTACCTCTCAGCAGCCTCCACTGACAGGGATGATGGTATAGCACAGGGTGTCCCAGGTCCTAACGGCATATCTGCCAGCAGCACACCACCAGCTGTACACTGTATCCGGCAAATTTCTCTGCCCCATCTGCTGCAGCGGAAAAAAAATACAGATCCTGAATGCAAGCTTGTCAAAGCTGTTGGCTCTCCAACTTCTGCCTTTTAGCCTGGTGGATTCTGCCCCCTTCCTTGAATTCGCACAATGTGCTGTACCACAATGGCAGGTTCCTAGTCGCTACTACTTTTCACTTTTCTCTACCATCACGTGGAAGGGAATGTTCTGGCATTGTTGGACAAGGCAGTCAGCCGTAAAATCCACCTTACGGTTGACACGTGGTCCAGCAAGCATGGGCAGGGACGATATATTTTGTTCACAGCACACTGGGTAACGCTGCGTGCAACTCAAACGGATGCAGGACAGTGCTCGGTGCTGCAGCTTGTTGTGCCCCACGTCTCCTTACAGCTGGTGGTGATGATGCCAGACCTGTGAGCTCTACCCCCTTCTCCTCCTCCTCCTCTACCACCTCCATGCCCTCCACTGCAGAATTGTCCTATGAACATCAGGTACCCCCTAAGCATTCAAAGGGCTATTCACAGAGTCAGGCTAAAAGGTGCCATGCAGTGCTTCCGCTGGTGTGTTTAGGGGACAGGAACCACACTGGAGCAGAGATTCTTGCAGCTCTGCAGGGACAGGCCCAGAGGTGGTTCACACCACACCAGCTGGAGCCAGGAATGGGGGGTGTCTGATAATGGCTCAAACCTCCTGTCCGCCCTTTAGACAGGGAAAGTTGACACATGTGCCATGCCTGGCACATGTCTTTTTAATTTGATGGTGCAGCATTTCCTAAGTATGTACCCAGGGTTGCAAGATGTACTAAAGCAGGCCAGAAGAGTCTGTAGTCATTTCAGGCGGTCATACACAGCCAGTGCTCGATTGGCTGAAATTCAGCGGGTATTACACCTGCCCGTAAAACCGCCTGATTTGTGACATGCCCACCAGGTGGTACTCAACTTTGGGAATGCTGCAGCAGCTATACATGCAGCAGAGTGTCGTCAACGAGTACCTGTTTTTTTTTCCCACGCCAATGGCTGATCATTAAGGATGCATGCACTGTATTGTCACCATTTGAGGAGGTCACAAGGATGTGAGAAGTGACAGTGCATGCATCAGTGACACAATCCCTGTTGTGTTCCTGCTGGAGAAGACTCTGCGTGGCATTATGGACAGGGCACTGGAGGCAGAGCATCAGGAGGAAGAGGAGGACTTCCTTTCCTCTCAAGGCCCACTTTATCCAGACACCATCATTTCTATGTCACAGAACACACAGGAGGAGTGAGGGGAGGAGGATGAGGAGGAGGATTCTGGCACTTTCGTAGGCTTTGAAAAAGAGGAAGACATGCATCAATCTGTAAGCAATGTCTTTCCAACCCCAGAACCCTTAGGAGTAGTACTTGACTGGGAGGAGGAAGTTCCAGATGCTGCCATCCTGCGTGACCCCGAGGAGTGTGCTTCTCAAGCCTCGGCAAATTTGAGGCGCATGGGCAACCTCATGCTTCAAAGGCTGCGAAAGGACCCAAGAATACGTGGCAATAAGGAGAAGGATGATTACTGGTTGGCAACCATCCTTGACCACCGTTAAAAGGGGAAGGTCTCAGAACTCATCCCGTCCCCACAGAGAGTGCAGAAGATAAAATCTCTTCAAGACACGTTAAAGAGGAATTTTTTGAAAGTTTTTCCTGACTCCAGTAGGTTACAGTGTCATGAAAAACGTAGTTTTGAGTTTTCTGTTGGTCAAGAGAGGAGCGTTGGAGAAGGCATCTGCCTAAGTGAGGCATTTCAGAATTTTTTTAGTCCTCGCCGCCCAGGGCTGTCAGCCTCCACATCCCATCGGCAGCATCTGCATCACATGGGGGACGATTACCTCGGGGCCAAAACAAAGATGGAGAGCTTTCCAGCTGACGATCCACTGACTTACTGGGTCATGAGAATAGACCACTGGCCAGAACTTGCCCAGTATGCTATTGAGTTGTAGGGCTGCCCTGCATCCAGCGTGCTTTCAGAACGGGCATTCAGTGCTGCAGGAGGTTTCATTAATAATCATAGAACGCATCTGTCCACAGACTCAGTGGACCGTTTGACTTTTATAAAAATGAATCAGTCCTGGATTACCAGCTATAAAGCCTCTGATGCCGATGTCACTGATTAAGTCTTTTTGAGATGTGGAATCTCTGCAGGACTTCGAGGCTGCCTAGCTTTGAGGGTGTTCAATCATTTCATCTGGAAGAATGTTTTTGGTATAGGTTTCATGGGCACAATTAACACCCAAAGACCAATTTTTCAGCACCTGTTTGACAGGTGCATATCATTGCAATTTTTTACAGCGAGGCCATTTCTTGCTTTCATCAAGAGTACCTCTATAGGGTTACGGTGAGAAGGCGCCCCCAACACCCAAAGAGTAATTTTTCTTCACCTGTTGACAGGTGCATATCATTGCAATTATTTACAGCAAGGCCAATTCTTGCTTTCATCAAGAATACCTCTATAGGGTTATGGTGGGAAGGCGCCCCCAACACCCAAAGAGTAATATTTCTGTACCTGTTTGACAGGTCCATATCATGCAATTTTTTACAGCAAGGCCAATTCTTGCTTTCATTAAGAGTACCTCTAGAAGAGTTATGGTGGGAAGGTGCCACCGACACCCAAAGACCAATTTTTCTGCACCTGTTTGACAAGTGTATATCATTGCAATTATTTACAGCAAGGCCAATTCTTGCTTTCATCAAGATTACCTCTATAGGGTTACGGTGGGAAGGCGCCACAGACAGCCAAAGACCAATTTTTTTGCACCCGTTACTTCTATCCAAATTCAAAGTGACACCAGAATGTATCCAAAAAAACTCTAATCTTGTTCCCAGTGCACTACATTGTGGCCTCATCATACACACTGGCTCCCCAGCTGTTGCTGAGCAAAATAAAAGCAGCTTGCAGGGAAAATGTCATTTTTTGGGCTTTATAAATGCAATTATTGCTGCAGCAGATTCTAGACATGGTACAGATCTGCCACTTTACAGGTAGACTAAGGGACCCCCCCAAGGCACTATATTGGAAGGAATTTTTCATTTTTATGCTTTCACTTTAAAAATCAAAAAATCACTGCTCATTCAAAAATTAAGTTTTTCACAAACTTATTTTTTATTGATACATGTGCCTCAGGGCAGGACCCGGACCGCAGAACAATTGTATGCCAGATTACTTGCATATAAGCCTTCAAAATGGGCACTTTTGATTTTTGATGTTCGGGTCCCATTGACTTTATTGGGGTTCGTTATTCGGGTCCGAACTTTCGCGGTGTTTGAAAGTTCTTGTGCGAACCGAACAGGGGTCCATTCGGCCCATCCCTACTCCTGAGATGTGTGCGAACCTGGTAACCAACTACAAGAAATTTCTTCCCTCTGTGTTTGCCAACAAGGGTTTCTCCACCAGGTACTGAATCATTATTTGCTTGGGGATCAAATACTTATTTTAGTCACTGAACTGCAACTCAATTTATATAACATCTGTATCGTGTTTTTTCTGGATTTTTGGTTGATATTCTCTCTCTATCATTTAAAATTCACCTATGATAACAGTTATAGATCCTTCATTTATTTGTAAGTGGGCAAACTTACTAAATCTGCAGGGATAAAATAATTATTTTCCCCACTGTATACTGTATTTCCCAATGCATTACATATGTCCTTGCCTTTTTTCCAACTCATAACAGTAAATCACAATGCATTTCTTCTTCTTTTTCTTAAAGTCAATCTCTGAAGAAAAGATCACAATGGTAACCAGGAAGACTGAGATTTATGTTTATAAGGTTCTGTTCATATAGCCTGTATAAGTGTGTGAACATCAGTGAAAATGGGCAGCCATAGACAATGTCTAACAAAGAGTGACTGCCTATGAGTCATCTTCCCACATTATATTTTCTACAAAGAAAAAAATGAATAATTTCTTGGTTTTCAAAAGTAATGTAAACTTATAAAGTGCACATCTAATTGTGATTGCTCCAATCTTTAAATGCCTTTGTCAGGGTGTTGGTATAAGCATAGTAGCTGATTTCTTTAAGGAGGGGGTATACTAGTGAATGTTCAAACTGGATCTGGCATACAGAAACACGTTAGAAGCAGCAGTTCGCAGAGTAATTAAATGGAAGAACATTTATCACCCATGTTATAGATTTTTTGGTTTGCTGCTACTTTAGTTTGGCAGCACTTGCTAATAGACTTATTGGAAGAATCAACTTTTTGTAATTGAGAAACATTATAAAATATTTCAAACCTGTTTGATAAGTAACACTGTATTATTGATTATTTATTATAATCACTATATTACTCAATACACAATATTGTATATAATAATAAGGACTCCCTTACACTTAAAACACTTACAGAAATATTGTGCAAGTGTGTTTTTGCCTTTAGTGTAGAATGACTTTATTTGGAGAAATAATACATGATTAAATTAAAAGTGAAAAACAATTAGGATAAAGAAATGTGATTAGCAAGTATCAAGTGAGTCACCAGAGAGCATGATATACTCGAAGGCAAGGCCGGACTGGCCTACCGGGATACCGGGACATTTCCCGGTTGGCTGCGTGCCCTGGGGCCGCTTTGGATCTAAGGCTATGCTGTGGCTCCCCTCCCTCCTTCTCACGCACAGCGGGAGACCGCTGTGTCACGGAGCTGTGAAATGTTCAACCGCGCTATGACAAAAGTCCCGCCCTCCTTCTAGACCAGCTCGTGTGATAGATGCAGTGTTCTGTCTTTTAAACAAGCTGGTCTAGGAGGAGGGTGGGACTTGTCACAGCACGGCCAAACATGGTTTCACACTAAGCTCCATGACACAGCGGGAGATGCCCACTGTGCATAACCCACGCACTAAGGCTACAATGATGGTGAGGCTGTAATGAAGGCACAAGGCTGCAATGAGGGCACAGTAAGGCGGCAATGAGATGGGCGCAGTAAGACTGCAATGAGGGCACTGTGAGGCTGGAATGAGGGCATGGTGAGGCTGCAATGAGGGCACAGTAAGGCGGCAATGATGTGCACAGTGAAGCTGCAATGATGGGCATGTGAAGTTGCAATGATGGGCAGAGTAAGGCTGCAATGATGGTGAGCCTGCAATGAGGGCACGGTAAGGCGGTAATGATGGGCACAGTAAGGCTGCAATGAGGGCATGGTGAGGCTGCAATGAGGGCACAGTAAGATGGCAATGATGGACATGGTGAGGCTGCAATGATGGGCACGGTGAGGCTGCAATAATGGGCACGGTGAGGCTGCAATGATGGGCACAGTAAGGCTGCAATGAAGGCACGGTAAGGTGGCAATGATGAACACATTAAGGCTGCCATGAGGGCATGATGAGGCCACAGTAAGGCGGCAATGATGGGCACAGTAAGGAGGCAATGATGGGCATGGTGAGGCTGCAATAATGGGCATGTGAGGCTGCAATGATGGGCACAGTAAGGCTGCAATGAGGGCACGGTAAGGCGGCAATGATGGTCACAGTAAGGCTGCAATGAGGGCACAGTGAGGCTGCAATGAGGGCACAGTAAGGTGGCAATGATGGGCACAGTAAGGTGGCAATGAGGTCATGGTGAGGCTGCAATGAGGGCACAGTAAGGCAGCAATGAGATGGGCACAGTAAGGCTGCAATTAAGGCATTGGTGAGGCTGCAATGAGAGCACAGTAAGGCGGCAATAAGGGCATGGTGAGGCTGCAATAAGGGCATGGTGAGGCTGCAATGATGGGCATGTGAAGCTGCAATGATGGGCACAGTAAGGCTGCAATGATGGTGAGGCTGCAATGAGGGAACGGTAAGGCGGCAATGATGGGCACAGTGAGACGGCAATGATGGGCATGGTGAGGCGGCAATGATGGGCATGGTGAGGCGGCAATGATGGGCATGTGAGGCAATGACGGGCACGGTGAGGCTGCAATGATGGGCATGTGAGGCTGCAATGATGGGCACGCTGAGGCTGCAATAATGGGAACAGTGAGGCAGCAATGATGGGCACAGTAAGGTGGCAATGATGGGCACAGTGAGGCTGCATGGACTGGCACTGGTGAGACTGCATTGATCTCTTGTATCATGTCCACAGTCTCTGACCATCTCTTGTAGCATGTCTGCAGTCTCTGACCATCTCCTGTATCATGTCTACATTCTCTTAACATCTTTAGTATCATATCCTCAGTCTCTAACCATCTGCTGTAATATGCCTGCAGCCTCTGACATCTCCTGTACCATGCCTGCAGCCTCTGACATCTTGACATCTCCTGTACCATGCTGCCCACAGCCTGTGACCATCTCCTGTAATATGCCCACAGCCTCTGACCATCTCCTGTACCATGCCCACAGCCTCTGACCATCTCCTGTAATATGCCCACAGCCTCTGACCATCTCCTGTACTATGCCTGCAGCCTCTGACCATCTCCTGTAATTTGAAAAAGAACAAACAGAAAAAAGCGCCTCCAGATCAGTATCAGTTAGATTTGTTTAATATACAAACAATTACGTCCACTTACATATGATGAAAAGCAAGTAGAGCACAAGTAATCCTCAAGTAGTGGCGTCCCAGCGTTGTAAGCCTGTGTAAAGGCATCCATCCATAGGAAAGAAAAACAGTCCCGTCCAGCAGGATATCCTGGCTCTGTCTTAGGGGTTGAAACAGAGGCTTGGCTCAGGTAAGCTATGGAATGCAGGCCTCTGGCGCAGTGACGTCACCTCGCCAGGGGCCTGCATTCCATAGCTTACCTGAGTCAAGCCTCGGTTTCAACCCCTAGGACAGAGCCAGGATATCCTGCTGTATGGGACTGTTTTTCTTTCCTATGGATGGATGCTTTTACACAGGCTTACAACGCGGGGATGCCACTACTTGAGGATTACTTGTGCTCTACTTGCTTTTCATCATATGTAAGTGGACATAATTGTTTGTATATTAAACAAATCTAACTGATCCTGGTCTGGAGGCACTTTTTCCTGTTTGTTCTTTTTCATGTACTTGGAGCCTGCTTCATGCTTCCCTGAAGGCTTGCCCTGGAGTACGGACTGCTAGCCAGTATATACAAAGGTTTTTTGCCCACTTGCTTTTTATTAATTTCATACCGTTTTATTCCGTTTATGACTTAATTCCCAGTGGACATGTATACTACATCTATCTCAATTCAGCAACAGCGCTACTAACTATTGTTTTTTCATCTCCTGTAATATGCCCACAGCCTCTGACCATCTCCTGCACCATGCCCACAGCCTCTGACCATCTCCTGTAATATGCCCGCAGCCTCTGACATCTCCTGTAATATGCCCACAGCCTCTAACCATCTCCTGTACCATGCCCACAGCCTCTGAGCATCTCCTGTAATATGCCCGCAGCCTCTGACATCTCCTGTACTATGCCCGCAGCCTCTGACCATCTCCTGTACTATGCCACAGCCTCTGACCATCTCTTGTCTTATATCATGTCTGCAGTCTCTGAGGGAGTCTGGAGAGGAGTCAAGAGTGGGAGCGCCGCCGGGATGGGGGTCATGGGAGAAGTCAGACATGTGTGGACTGTGGAGAGGAAACTATAAGAAAACCAGAGCCACCAAGCTGGAGCCGACTGACTGATCCCTGCATAGCAGGGGTGGATCCAGGGGGGCACCTGCCCCCCCCCCCGAAAATATCAGTGACTGCACTGCAGTCCCGACTCAGTCTCTCTCTCTCTCACACCAGTATAATCAGCTGATCAGCGGCGTGGAGAGAAAGACTCTGTGTTATGGTCATTACGCCGTGCTGGAGGGAGGAGGTGGGTGGAGCTGCGCCGCTGGCTAGTGTTCCCTGCACTGGTTGCTAACGCCTGTGCTGCCTGGCGTGTAGCAACCAGTGACATCAGTCACATCGGAGGCTGGAGCCGCTGCTGAGGAGGAGGAGAGCCCCAGCATTTAGAGCGGAGCCTTCTTCGTTCTCCGCCCCCCAGTGAGAGTGTTGGCTCCACCTGCCTCCTCCCTCCATCTTCTCCACAGCACGGCGTGAACAAAGGAAGAAGCAGTGACTGTGTGTCACTGTCATCTGATGCTGCCGGCTGCACCTGCAGACAGTGCAATTAACGGATCCTGCTCATCTCCATTGCTCCTGCATGTGAGCCCCTCCCCCCCACCAGAGCACCAAAATATTATATAAAAGTGAGTAAAAGAATTAACGAATGTGTAAAATCGCAAAATCTTGTGTGCCATACTGCTATTATTTATGAAAAACAAATGCTGCCCTTTGAGTTTTGTTCAATCTAAACCCCTTCAGCTCCGGAAACTTTTACCCCCCATGAACAGGCCATTTTTTTGCGATACTGTGCTGTGTCACTGTAAGTGACCTACAATTGCGTGTCGTGCAACGCTGTACCAAAGTAAAATTGATGTCCTTTTTTTTCCCACTAATAGCACTTTCTTTTGGTGATATTTTATTTTTTGCGATATAAATAAACTGACAATTTTGAAAAAAAAGCAATATTTTTTACTTTTTGCTATAAAAAAAAAATGTCTTCCTCAATTTAGGCCAATATGTATTCTGCTACATATTTTTGGTAAAAAAAAATCCCAATAAGTGTATATTGATTGGTTTGCACAAAAGTTATCGCATCTAGAAAATAGGGGATAGATTTACAGAATTTATTTTTTACTAGTAATGGCGATGATCAGTGTTTTTTTTTAGCGTGACTACAACATTGTGGCGGACAAATCGGACACCTAACTGACACTTTTGACACTTTTTGGGGACCAGTGCTAAAAATATGCACTGTCACTGTACTAATGACACTGGCTGGGAAGGGTTGACATCAGGGGTGATCAAAGGGTTAACTTTGTCCCTAGGATGTGCTTGCTAACTGTGTGGGGGATGGACTGACTAGATGAACAGAGTGATCCGTGTTCCTGGTTAGCAGGAACACAAGATCACTCTGTTCATCTCGGACAGAAAGGCGATCTGCCTTGTTTACATCAGCAGACCGCTGTTCTATCTACCGCTGTGTGGAGTGATTGCAGGTGGCCGGCGGACATCACTTCCGCCGAACCCGCTGGATTGGCTCCCCCTCTGGCCAATCAGCACGCGTGCCTTTGCTGGCTATTTCACAAAATGGCGTACAGGTACACCTTATTTTCTGGCAGTGCCCCTCCCGAGACTAGACTCTGGATCCGCCCCTGCTGCACGGTGCACCTGAGAGGAGGTCAGTGACAGCACCATCAGGCCAGTCTGAGGGGGGGTCACTGATGTAAAGGGGGAGTGAATACAATAATGTAAGGGGGCACTGATATAAAGGTTTGCCCCTTATATCAGTAACCTTAGTGTAACCTTAGTAACTCTTACCTTAGTGTATTTTCTGCGGAAGGTGGTCTCTGGTCACCAGAGTCCCCCCCCCCCCTCACATTCCCAGAGTCCCAGGTGTCCCCCTTGATGATTGCTTCACTTTTACTACTTTTAACTGAAATTTGCTGATATATATATATATATTCCTAGCCCAATGTGCTTTCATATCTGTCTTATCTATATATAATACGCTCTTCAAATGCGCTTTAAAATGCATGGTTTTCCTTTTCATGAACAAGAAAATAATGGCGTTGGGCTGGTATGATAATGCTATGGGGCTGGTATAAAATTATTTCCAGGGCTGGTTTTTATTCCCAGTCCGGCCCTGCTCGAAGGTGTTGATTTACTAAAGGCAAATAGACTATTCACTTTGCAAGGGACTTTGCTGAGAGTTTAGTAAATTAGGTGAAACTTTACTTCCATAATTTAATCATGTACAAAAATTTTTTTTTTTTGTTATTTTGCTTGCACGAGATTAGGTATTCTTTGAATAGTTAACTTTACCATACTCTCCAAACTCTAGGGCAAATTCCTTTGTAAATGTTAATTGCCAGCTCCAATCTTTCCACAGTGACTCACCTGATGATATCCTGCTCGTCAAGTCCTGCTGGTTACTTAAGTTGTTCATCTTCTCTGGGCCAAAGCTCATTAAAAATGGTCTGTTGCAAAATGAAAAACTGTTCGGTGGTCTTATGAATCAAAATTTGACATTGTTTTGACAACCATGGGCGCTGTCAACTTGTTATCAGCGTTCAGTTCAATAGCACCTGAGGGTATGGAGGTGCATGTGCATAGTATGGTAGTATTAATGTGTATGGAAAAGCCAGTTTGCACATCTGGAAACGCAACAACAATGCTGAAAGATATATCCAGGTTTAAGCGCAGCATATGTTGCCATTCAGACATCTTTCTCAGGGGAGGCCTTGCATTTGTAGTTGAAGAGTCTGGGTGCTTAACTGACCTGCCTGCAGTCCAGACCTTTCACCAATTGAAAATGGGCACATCTTGAAACTAAAAATATGACAACAAAAAGCAATCAGCTTCCAGGTTTTTTGGCGAAGCTTAATTGAACAAGCTGAAGTTAGGAGCTGATTGGCTACCATGCACAGCTGAACCAGATTTTGCACTCTCCAGTTTTAATAAATCAACCCCACAATGTTTCATATTGCAAAGGTAAAAAAGCTGTCTAAAGGTATCAGAAGGGTATTCACTGGGGCTTGGGATATTGCGATGACACAGATGGTGAGCAATGATGTCTCACCTTCCTATGACCTCCCTCTTTCTTAATTTTTGTTTTTAACTAAAGCTAGGATTTTCATAAAAGCATAAGCCCATGTGATCTCAGCACTGAGTTTGATTAGACATGTTAAAACACTAACCTGCTTCGTAAAAATTTCCTGGACATCCTGTGCCAGCATTTACAATATGAAAGCCCTGTCTCACTATGCTCAAATGATATAATGTTTTTGCTTATTTTTTCTATTCCCGGGAGAGATTTTGTTGCTTCCCATAAAGTAACAAGCAGACAAAGAATGAAGAGGAAGCTCCTCAGGGACACATGATCAAGCACTGTGGTTGTTTCCCTGGGATGCTACTACATTTCCCCTATTTTACTGCCCCAGAACATAGGTAAAGGAGGACATTTGATTTCCATGCTGGGACATGACCATCCAGACTGGATGACATGATTTTTTGTGCTCCCAAAAACCACCTGTCCTGGATTATATCATGGAGAGCAGGGACTCAGCTACCTACAAGTTTTTGGCTGGAGACTTCATATAAGCTGTGATTGGCAAACAGGTATGCCATTTTCAGGAATTTGGCTTCAATGCACAATGGTTAACAATGCATTGAGCCCCCTTAAATGTACAATAAAGTTAAAATAAAGGTGAACTAACCCTTTTAGATAGCTAAGATGGCAAAAATTGATGCTGTAGATGGAGCGTGGATCAAAGATGAAGACCTTGCCTCTGGAGTCCAGGAACAATAGATAAAAGAGCTATTTTATCCAGCAGGCCTCAAGCTAGTTAATTTCAGTCTGGATGGTCGTAGTTTTCATCTGATATTGAAGTTTCTTTTATCCGTAGTATTTATGACAGCCTCTGATATTAGAAAATTGTTCTGTCTTCCCTAAAAGTTCAGTTTGATTTTAACCACTTGCTTACTGAGTAGTTTCACCCCCTTCCTGCCCAGGCCAATATTCAGCTTTCAGTGCTGTTGCACTCTTTGAATGACAGTTGCGCAGTCGCGCAACATTGTAACCAAATTATTTTTTTTATTTATTTTTTTAGACAGAGCTTTCTTTTGGTGGTATTTATTGACCACTGTGTTTTTTATTTTTTACTAAACAAATAAAAATAGACCAAAAAGTAAAAAAAAAAAAATATTTTTTTTCTTCTTTCCTGTTTTAAAATTTTGCAAATAAGTAATTTTTCTTCTTCACTGATGTGCGCTGATGAGGATGCACTGATGGACACTGATCTTGGGCATTGATAGGCTGCACTGATAGGCACAGATTATTGGCTTTCCTTTTCTTACACAGTGACAGCGCTAAGGAAAGGAAATGCCGATAATCGGCATTTGCTTACATGATTGGACACAGCTGATCTCATGGTAAAGGGTCGCTGTGATTGGCCCTTTACCTCGATCTGTGATCAGCTGTGTCTGAAGGATGCAGCACCCCGGGGATGTGCAGGGGCGGAGTTCTATGAGGATGTCAATAGACGCCCACCTAGTAACTGGACGACCGTGCTGTAGCGCGGTCGGAAAGTCGTTAAGCAAACTATATATTCCTGAAGATACTAAAACACTTTTTTACAACTCCCAAAATTTACCTAAAGACAAAACCTTTATTTTTATTTTTTTGGATAGAGAGGAGAGGGTTTACAACCCCTTTCAAATTGTATTCTTGTCTGTGTGCCATCAGAGACTCACCCTCTTTATTTGTCCTGTTTGCCATTATCAACAAAAGTGAAAGAAAATCCCAAATTTTGGGTTGTCACCAGAGGAGGTTAAGAAGGTAATCCAACGAGGACATTAGTTCCAGTGACAACTTGGGAATCCCTCACTTTGGTGGAATTTCATCTCACTTCCTGTTTTGGCTATATGGCAGGAAGGGAAATTCCCCTGCTGAGGCACAGAGTGCAGATAAAACCTGACAGAGGTTATAACTCTCCCTTACACTATCCAAAATAAAATGTTGCTTTTAGTCCTACTTTAAAGCGGTATTACACCCAAAAGCAAGCATTATATTTTGCAGCTTACCAACTCTTATGCCACGTACACACGATCGGAAATTCGCCAGCAAAACTCCGATGAGAGCTTTTTGTCGGAAAATGCGACCATGTGTATGCTCCATCGGTCTTTTGCTGGCGGAATTCCAGCCAGCAAAAGATTGAGAGCATGTTCTCTATTTTTCGATCGGGAAAAGTTCTTATCCAAAAATGCAATCGTCTGTACAAATTCTGACGCGCAAAATTCCTACGCATGCTCGGAAACAATTCGACGCATGCTCGGAAGCATTGAACTTCATTTTCTTGGCTCGTCATAGTGTTGTACGTCACCGCGTTCTTGACGGTCGAAAATTAGGAGAACTTTTGTGTGACTCTGTGTATGCAAGGCAAGCTTGAGCGGAATTCCGTCAGAAAAACCATCCAAGTTATTTCCGACGGAAAATACGCTCGTGTGTACGCGGCATTAGATGTGATAAGTGCATTTGCTTTCTTTTTTAGGCTTTCTTTCCTCTATTTTCAGCTGGTGAACTAGTCAGTAAGTCTGTTGTTTTTCAATAGAACACATTCTCCAACAGAATGTATCAGTTATAGAGATGAGGCAAACCTTTTACCACTGGCAAGGGTGCTTACAACGATCAGATTTTATTTATTTATGTAAAACCTTTATCCCAAAATAAACAATACTGTTTGCTGTAACTGCATATAAATTATTATCTGGAGTTTGGCTTCAATTTGTGTATTTAAACCCGCTAGTACATTTAGCCAGGGCCAGGACAAGGGGTGGGCAGGAGGGACGGCTGCCCTGGGCACTGTGGTATCAGGAGATTTGGGAAAGGGGATTTGTATTGAGAAGGGGAATTTGGGGGGGCTGTGGGAGTTAAGAATTTTTCTAGGAGGGCAAATTTGGGGAGTGGTGTGCTTGGAGTGGTGATTTGTGTTGGGAGGGGGGGGTTTGGGGGGCTTGTGCCATAAAAGTATACTGGTAGAGGGGATTTTTTTAGGGTGGGGGATTTGTGCTAGGATGGGGGATTGAAGAAGGGGAATTTGTGTTGGAAGGGGGGTTTTGGAGTGGGGGGAGTCAATTTGAGCTTAGAGGGGAAATTGGAGGGGTAGAGGATTTGTGCTAGGAGGAGGACATTTTTATTGTGGGGGGGGGGTGGATTGTGCTGGGGGCATATACGGAGAGAGGGGATTTGAGCTGAGGGGGCTAAAAATTTGGGCTGGAAGGGGGAATTTTTGCAGGGGGTAGATTTGTACTGGGAGTTGGGGGAATTTATGCTTAGGGGGTGAGCATGCAGTTTAGTGCTCAATTTTGTTTTTTGGAGGGAGGGGATTTTTTGCTGACACATAATGCTCATACATTATAGGGAAGCGCAATTTGTCATGTATCATCCTGGGCTCTAGATGACCTTGTCCTGGCACTGCATTTAGTACTTAGGATGATGCCACTGCCCATACAGTGACAGTGTCTCCTTAGATACAGTAAAATATTACATCTTCAGGTAACCATTTTAATTCTGTAAATTGACTCAGCTTCTATATTCATTTGTTTTTAGAAAAACAAAAATTGCTTGAAAATGGAAGCAATATCGGGCTGTTTAGTTGGTGTTGCTCTGATTCCACTGATCTTGCATGTGTGATATGATGAAAATGAATAAATGGACCAACTAGCATGTGTGTGTTGCATATGTGTTTCCTTGCAGGTGTCAAACAATATGTATGCCAACAAGAATTATAAGTTAAGCATTGAATTGCAGCCAAGGATATATGACAGGCTTAATAAACAAAGCTGTGTGCGTGTTCTCTGCTCTTGCCATTCGTGTATAATTTTTAAAACAAATTAATCATTTAATCTGTTAACAAGTTCATAATTGTGGCATCAGTTGTTTTAAAAATAACGCAAAAACACAAATAATTAATTTCAACAATTAAATGAGCACACACCTTTATGTTGGGTTCAGCTGTTGTAAGTACTTTTTTTAAATAGATTTGTCAGTTGAGGATTGCTTTTTTTCCTGAGGGTTTTAGAGGATTAGTCCAGATTTGCTTTTACTACAGTCTAATAAACTCTGTGTTCCCTTTTTCTTCCCAGTCTTATTTTTTTATGTAATTCATTTTTGAAGTGTACCTTCATTTTCTTATCTGTTATGGATATGCAGCCATGGTGTTTGTTTGCCCCTGCTTTCTGGTGAGTCTGCAATTTGATAAAATGTTTTTGTCTATTTTAATTTTCATTGTGGTCAACATTTGTTTGGCACATGACTATAAGATTTTGTAGGCTTTTGTTTGTATTTTTTGAATACTGTTTTGTTGTAATGGAAATAGTTTCTGCTTTAAATTCTGAAGAATTGCACCTGCAATAGAACAACATGTAAAAAAGAATTAAAGCACACTGGAGATAGTGCAGGAAAAAAACATTTATTAATAATAAAATAAATAAAAAGAACTGAAGCACACTGGATAGTGCAGGGAAAAAAATGTTTATTGATAATAAAATAAATAAAAAGAGTTGAAGCACACTGGATAGTGCAGGACAAAAACATTGATTGATAATAAAATAAATAGGAAGTATTGCACGCATAAGGGTTGTGGAGGTCTGGTTCGGGGGGGGGGGGGGGGCGCTCCGACGTCCCCTTCTTTTCTGACCTGCTGGGCTGCATGCTCAGATAAGGGTCTGGTATGGCTTTTGGGGTTGAACCACGCTGATTTTTTTCTCTAGTTCCCCCTTAAAAACCACACCAGATCCGAAGGGCCTGGAATGGATTGGATTCAGGTGGGGTGAGGGGAGGGGAGGGGACCCCCACGCCACTTTTTTTTACCATTTTTGTATTGCCAGCAATTTAAATGTCATTTTTCTTTAGAAATGTCAGTCTTGCTGCAGCAGGTTCTATACATGGTACAGATGCACCACTTTACAGGCAGACCAAGGGGACACCCCCCCCCCCCCCCCAGGCATTATATTTAAAGGAATTTCTCATTTTTATTGTTTCACTTTAGGCATCATTATAAATCACTGCTCCTGTAAAAACTACCTTTTTAAAAAAAATTTTTGCATTGATACATGTCCCCCAGGGCAATACCTGGGCCCCCATACCATTTTTATGGGCAATAACTTGCATATAAGCGTTCAAAATAGGGACTTTTGATTTTTAAAGTTTGGGTCCCATAGAGTTTAGTAGGACCCGAGATGTGCGCATGCGCGATTAGCCGACCAATGGGCGGTAGCGCGATTAGCATATAAGGGATGAGTGGCAGAGGGCACAGCCTATCCCATGAGGAAGTCAACCCATGATGAAACATGTCGGGGGCGTGGCTGTGAGACGTGATGCACAGCGCTGTTAACCACACTATAGGAGAGGAGCACTGTTTGCACGGAGGCACGGAGGACTATCAAGGGAGGGGTGAGATTGAGAATTCGGCATCAAAACACCTCGGGTCCGCCGTGACCGTTTGTTATGTTTGGTTTCACTGGATTTGGTCTGATGTGATCTGCACTTTACTCTGGCTGAATTTTATTGTTCTAAATGTGAGTGGATTGTTAGAAGATTGCAGTGTTTTAATAAATGTGTGTTACTGGTTTACACTATTGGAGCATTTATTTTTTTCATGTGGACCTCTTGTTATACATTCACTGTGGAACAACGATTGATCCTATTACCCTGGTGTGTGATAAATAAGCGATTTTTGCCTTGTATGAGAGTGCTGGCAAAATAAGTCGGTGAGTGCAATTCTTGAGGGAGTGGAATCACTGTTCACGAGGGGAAAGGTGGAAGAGACACAGCATCACCATTGTCTTTATCAAGAATTATTGTCACTTGTTTTGGACACTTTTTTTTCATCACGTGTGATGTCACGTCTATTCTCGGACTGATTGCTTTAAAGTTTAAAGATTTATTCCACTTTAGTTTATATTTTGTACATGCGGTGACACTATATATGTATCACTGGAGACGTATAGTTATAAGTGTCTTTACGTGTGAGTGTTGAAATATACATCAAGAGGGTCACACCATCACTGTGTTAAGGTCACTTGTACACCTATATGGTTAGTATATGTGCACTTATTATTTATAGTTTGTATCTGTTCAGAGTTAGATCAGATATTGTGTTAGTGTATAGGACACATATAGAGGTTCACACCACCATTGTGTTAAAAGCACTAGTACACTTTGTTAAAGCGCCTCTTATTTTTTCCTGGATGCCTGTGGGAGGATTGTGGTAGTCACGGGCACCCTTGATCAAATATTTAAGATATAACTGCATTGGCCATTTGTTTAGTTGAATGGTGGTGGCTTCATCTCATATATATCTAGGTTGCAGGGCTGTCCCACTTATCATCATATGCTAGCTTTCAGTAAGGAATAGAGTTGGGCGGAACACCCCCCCCCCCAGTTCTGTTCGCATCAGAACTCTCAAACATCGCAAAATTTCGGATCCCCCAACCCTGAACCCTACTAAACTCTATGGGACCCAAACTTTAAAAATCAAAAGTCCCTATTTTGAACGCTTATATGCAAGTTATTGCCCATAAAAAGGGTATGGGGGCCCAGGTATGGTAGTCACGGGCACCCTTGATCAAATATTTAACATATACACCATTCATTTAAAGGGGCCGCTTTATACTGATTGTGGAGAGAATATTCACCACACGCTTTACCATATTCACATTATTTTCACTTTTATTTGTATAGGATAGGGAGCGCGGTGGAGGTGTTTTTGGTTTGAAGGGCGGTTTATCAATCTAAAATACCATATTATATTCACAATGCAGTTATATCACCATTACTTCATGAAGAAACCCCACAACAGAACCCTCACTCAGAAGCAGCTTTAACCCATAACTAAGACTGATCAGACCAGACTCACTCAGCCCAAACTCTTAAGATGCTCCAAAACTCCACCAGCCCCCAAAATCATAAGGTGGACCGGCCAATAGATCAATTAAAACCCATCCTGCCCACACAAAACCATGGGTGGTTTGGCAACGTAATGACAGCACAGAGACATCAAACCACACTGCGTCAGCCCAGCGGAATAGAAAACCAACATATAAATAAAAAAACACAGGGAATGTATCTTAATGTCTTTTATAAATCATATGGATATAAGGTGTTCAATGTAAAGCTCCTGAAATGTTATAGGGTCTCTCTGAATATCTCTTCTATGGGAAAATCCCATAAAATTGCTTCTGTACTAAATACAAATTAATGCAATTAGAGTTGTATTGCCCTGTATGAGGTGTCTATTTGAAACAGTATATATATATATATATATATATATATATATATATATATATATATATATACAGCTGTATATTTACATTAGAAAGTTGGAAGGCTGACACATTTTTGCTGCCAGAGAAAATAAAAGCATCAGAGCTGGGGTTTTAAGGCCTGTGTTATGAATTTGAAGACTGATTTTTCCACAATGCTTACAGCTACAGAGGTCAGTCAGGGCTTGTTTTAAAGTAACTTTACTGCTTGGTTCGACTCTGTGTAAATACTTTAAAGCATATTTATGGTCAAAATTGTAATCCTATATTCAACTCCACATTGTATTTAAATTATTTCTAACTTATCAAGTTGGAATAAATTGATCATTGATTGCGACACATATATCCGTATTGTTTTATATCAATTCTGCAACAAAATTTGTCTCTCTGGAACTGATATTTGATACGTTTCCATTACTGCCCCAGGTTCTCCAAAAAGCTTTTATGCCTGTAAGATTCCACCACTTCGCAAAAGAGATGCTTCTGACAGTTCTGTCATTTATACACACCTTTCCACCGCATACATGACTCTGGCGCAAGCTCTGGCATTTGTGTCATAGATACTAAAGATTATCTATGACACACTTTATGATTTCCAGGAAGGGACTTTTAAGTGAACATGCAGTAAACCTTTAATTAAACTAGGCAGAAATAATTTCTCTCACCATGACAAAAAAATCAATAAAAAGAGTGAACAGAAAATGTATAGAGCTGTTTAACATACTGCAAATTAATGTTCCATTAAACTGTGCTGAATTATGGAAATTGTAAATTATAGTGAAACAGCAATAAGAAGTACAGAGGAATTGACCAGCAGCAGTAATTCTGACTAATCCACTATAACAATGAGATAATTGTCAGCTTTGCACATTGTCAACACCGTCCCCGAGTCTAGGTCATTTATTTAAATAATCCAAAATGGGTGGTATAAATAATGCATTAATCTATAAGCTGCTAATTAGATAATAAAAGCTGAGCTCCAGGCATGAATAAAAGACAAATGAATACATCTCTGTAATCATTTATACATCAATAAATGTTTTTTTTTTTTTTGTATCAGCCTCTTGCAGTCTCTGTTTAGCAGAGATGGAGTGTGAGAGGAAGTAGCAGCACAAGAATCCAGTCAGTTCATATGCTGACAAGGAGCATGCTGATAGGAGTAAATTGAAAAAAAGAAGCACAAAATTGCCACATCCGTAAATTTAGGAAGAAAAAAAAGGGAGCACTACTGAGAGTACTACCAGAAAATCGGACTTTGCAGGCCAGGAAACACGTCACGTTTATTGAAAAATAAAAAATATAAACATAATTCAAAAAGGGATAAAAAGCATAGTATCCATGCATATGTTACAGTTTGTACAGTGAGCCCTTGTGCGTCTACGCGTTTCGCCGTTAGGCTTCTTCATGACATGACCAAGGTTCAAAGATGTAACAAATAAGAGACAAGAGAACGAATCTCACTATTTGAAATGACATTAAAATCACAACTATTTACACAAACAAAGAGCAACATATTATATTAAAAAGCATATGTTGAACCAATCAGGGGAGACCCAAAGGAGACAAACAACATTAAAAGGTAGCTTGAATTTGGAGTACGCTTAATATGCAGAACCCGAATAGGCGGAGAATTTTTTCCAAATTATAAACTGTGAAAAAGCAGATATAATGTAATGGGTTCTAACAGATATATCAGTGGGAAAAACGGAAAAAAGAAAAAAAAAATATATATATATGGTGAGACCTTCACTCCAAACATGTAGGGAACCAGCAAGGTAGTAATATAGAAGGTCCAACATACACAGAGGGAACGGACCCTTAGTGGGACTGAGCAGTGCTAATGGCAAATAGAGCCTAAGCTGGCATGCAATACCTAAAGATAGAAAATGTGAGAGAAAGTATATATATTAGGGACTGTTGATAATAGTCAAAATACTAACAAAGGAAGAGTAATGGGTAATACTCACAAGGAGAATAAGGCATATAGACGTGCCCCTGGGAGACAGCCGAGTGCTGCACATGGAGCCCTTATGAAAAAAGGGGCTATTTATACTGGCCGGCAATGTCTCAGTGAATCGCTGAGACTGCGTCATATGATGTACTCACAGCATGGCGTCGTGGACAGGGGGATTGTGGGTATTGTAGGCAAGGTGGCGAGTGAAGTTTCGCTCGTTCTGCGCATGTGCAGACCGAGTACTGCACACAGACGGGGGAAAGGGATTGTAAGTGTATTAGGTGGTGCAGTGAGCGGATCTCTGCTCGTTCTGCGCATGTGCAAAATTATCCACAGCTGAAGAAATGAATTATGGGGTTTGTAGGCAAACTAATAAGTAAAACTACATTAGGTCTGCGCTGGTGAACATCCCCATACAGCAAAGGAGTCCAACAGAGCAGACCAAACATGGCTGTAAAAGAGGAAGAGCATATTGCTGCTAGAATACCTATACTGGGAAATGCAGGGAAGCATAAAATAAATGAAAATAAGCGCCTAATATAGATTGGTACCATATTGCGTCAGCTTTGAGTCCCCTGAATGGGCAACATTGACTAATTAAGACCAAAACCAATATGCATCTAAACATTTATAGGTACAAATAAATGAGAAAATGTAATTGCCATTGTTTACAGATAATTAAGGTAAATGACTTAGAGTAAAGTAAAAGAATTCCTAAATATCCATACCAACTATATACCCTGTGGTATCTAATTGACCCATTTATAGGGTCCTTTACTCGTTGACTAGGTAGCTACTGTACTGACATAGATATAAATGTAAACAAACAATTGTAAGATGGAAAACGGTATCAAGGGGGAAAAAACTGGAAACAAAAAGGAGGCGAGAGGCATGTCAAGGGCAAATGCAGTGTATAGAATTAAACTACATGATTGCATTACAGAAAAGGTCTGAAACTTATCATGTCATTCAAACCCGGGAACATAGTGGCCTGTAATCTATGTATCCACTGAGTCTCTTGTTGGAGTACTTTTTTTATCAAAATTGCCCCCTCTGGGGTCTTCATAAATGACATCAAGAGCAGCAAATTTAAACACCATGGGATTATATTTGTGCTTAAAAGCTATATGGTAGCCCATGGTGGTGTTAAGGAGACCACTAGTAGCATAGTAAACATGGTCTTTGATCCTCCTCCAGAATGGCCTAATAGTCTTGCCAACGTAGAAAGCTCCACATTGGCAAAAAATGATATATATCACTCCTTTGGTTTGACAAGTGATGTGGTGTCGTAAAACATGAGTACGGCCATTAGGGAGGGGAACAGAGGGTCCTACCAATAATAAATCACAGAAATCACACACACCACAACGAAATAAACCCGGTGGATCTTGAGTTGTATAATTGGTTTTGCCATAGTGGCTACGCACTAGCCAATCTTTGATCAATCCTGCTCGTCGATAGGTGATTTTGGGTTTGGACCCTATGTATTTGGCTAGAATAGGGTCTGCCAACAGGATGTGCCAGTGTTTTTGGATTACCAACCGTATTCTCTGATGTTGGTCAGAGTAGGTGGTTATAAACCTTACTACGTTGGAGTCTGTTCGTTTGGGTCCTGGAAAGAGAGTGGTATTCCTTGGTTTAGCCCCTGCATTTTTAAAAGCTTTTTTAAGGCTGGTTTTGCTGTATCTTCTGGCCAACAGCCGTTCATATAGGCAGTCTGCTAGACATGTGCATTCAGTTTTGTTCCGAATCGAAATTCGGACAAATTTTTCATTATTCAGAAATTTGTATGCATCCGAATTTCCGAATTACAAAAGTAACGAATTTAAACGAATCCGAAAAAAAGATCTAATTTGAAAACAAATTTGAATCGAATTCAAAAACAAATTCGATTCGGATTGAATTTGAAAATAATAGAAAACTATTTTCTAAAAAATACAATAAAATAGAATGTAAAACAATAAAGCAATAGAATATATATATATATATATATATATATATATATATATATATATATATATATATATATATATATATATATATATATATATATAAACATATTTTTTTTATTATTCTGTTCTATTGTTTTTCTATGCTTTTTCTTTTCTATTATTTTCTATTCTATAAGACTTTTTTATTCAAATTCAAATTCATTCTATACGAAATTCGGAACATGGCTTCTGAAGTTCGAATTTTGTATAGAATGAATTTGAATTTGAATAGAAATGATTAGAATAGAAAATAACAGAAAATAATAGACTCGAAAAACAATAGAACAGAATATAATATATATATTCTATTCTATTCTGTTCTATTGTTTTTCTAGTCTATTCTTTTCTACACTGTTCTAATGTTTTCTATTCAAATTCGAATTCATTTTAATCGAAATTCGAATTTCGGAAGATGTTTATATATATATATATATATATATATATATATATATATATATATATATATATACAGGCATACCCCACTTTTAAGTACACAATGGGGTTTATTTACTATACTGGAAAGTGCAAAATTAGGCTCACTTCTGCATAGAAACCAATGAGCTTCCAGGTTTTATTACCAAAGCTTAATTGAACAAGCTGGGGTTAGAAGCTCATTGGTTTCTATGCAGAAGTGAGCCTGATTTTTCACTTTCCAGCTTTAGTAAATAAACCCTATTGTGTACTTAAAAGTGGGGTATGTATATATATAATTGTTTTTGTATTGTATTCTAATCTTTTCTATTTGTATTCGAATTCATCCTATAAGAAATTCGAATTTTGGAAGATGTTATATATATATATAATATTTTTTCTATGCTGGTCTATTGTTTTTATATATATTTTTTTATTTTATTCTAATCTTTTCTATTTGAATGCAAATACATTCTATACGAAAATTTGAATTTCGGAAAATGGTAATATAGAAATAGAATGAAATTGAATTCTAATAGAAAAGACTAGAATAGAAAAACAATAGAACAGAAAAAAATATAATATATATATATTTGAATATATATATATAAAACCATCTTCCGAAACTGAAATTTGGTACAGAATGAATTTGAATTTGAATAGAAAAGATTAGAATAGAATAGAAAATAATAGACAAGAATAGCATAGAAAAACAATAGAACGGAATATAAAAGAATACAAGATAAACTATTCTAATCTTTTCTATTCAAATTCGAATTCATTCTGTACCAAATTCCAATTTCGGAAAGATGGTTTTATATACCGATATATATATATATATAATATTTTTTACTATTCTGTTCTATTGTTTTTCTATGCTATTCTTTTCTATTCTATTCTAAACTTTTCTATTCGAATTTGAATTCATTCTATACTAAATTCGAATTTTGGAAGATGGCTTCTGAAAATCGAATTTAGTATAGAATGAATTTGAATAGAAAAGATTAGAATAGAAAATAGTAGAAAAAATAGACTAGAAAAACAATACAACAGAATAGAATAAAAAAAAAATATATATATATATATATATATATATATATATATATATATATATATATATATATATATATATATATTTTATATATATATATATATTATATTTTATTCTGTTCTATTGTTTTTCTATGCTATTCTGTTATATTATTTTCTATTCTATTCTAATCTTTTCTATTCAAATTTGATTTCAATCTATATGAAATTCGAATTTCGGAAGATGTTTTATATATATATATATATATATATATATATATATATATATATATATATATATATATATATAACATCTATGGGTTGTTTGGGGCTGTTTGGGGTTCCTAGCACCAAGTGGCCCCAAGATACAGAAAAAAAAATATATATATAGATATATATATATATATATATAGATATATATATATATATATATCTATATATATATTTTTCTATTCTATTCCATTGTTTTTCTATGCTATTCTTTTCTATTCTATTCTAAACTTTTCTACTGAAATTTGAATTCACTCTATACGAAATTCGAATTTCAGAAGATGGCTTCTGAAATTCGAATTTCATATAGAATGAATTCGAATTTGAATAGAAAAGATTTGAATAGAAAATACCGTATATACTCGAGTATAAGCTGAGTTTTTCAGCACATATTTTTGTGCTGAAAATGCCCCCCCCCCCCGGTTTATACTCGAGTCCCGAGATACGGGGCCCCAAAATAAGTTTGGAAAATGTCATTCTCTGCTGCAGAAAAGTGCTTGACATTTTGCAAACTGACTTTGGGCCCCCGTATCTCGGGGCCACTTGGAACCCCAGCTTTTGATAAGTTGTAGTGCTAGTTCCACTGGTGGCACACTAAATTTGGGGTTCCTAGCACCAAGTGGCCCTGGGATACAGGGCCCCAAAGTCGGTCAACTGTGTCCATCTGCAGAAATGTCATTTCAGGACCCTTTGAATTCATTCTATGTGAAATTCGAATTTCGGAAGATGGCTTCTGAAATTCTAATTTCGTATAGAATAAATTTGAATTTAAATAGAAAAGATTAGAATAGAAAATAATATAAAAGAATAGACTAGAAAAACAATAGAAGAGAACAGAATATAATATAATATATATATATTATTCTATTCTGTTCCATTGTTTTTCTAGTCTATTCTTTTCTACTCTATTGTAATGTTTTCTATTCAAATTCATTTTCTACGAAATTTGAGTTTCGGAAGATATATAATTTTTTCTGTTCTATTGTTCTCTTGTTTTGCTATTCTATTATAATCTTTTCTATTTGAATTCAAATTAATTCTATACGAAATTCGAATTTTGGAAGATGTTATATATATATATATATATTTTTTTTTTTTTTTTTCTTAGCTTGTCTATTGTTTTTCTATGCTATTCTATTATTCTATTCTATTCTATTATTTTCTATTTTATTCTATTTGAATGCAAATTCATTCTATACGAAATTTGAATTTCGGAAAATGGTTATATAGAAATAGAATGAAATTGAATTCTAATAGAAAAGACTAGAATAGAAAAACCAATAGAACAGAATAGAAAAAAGTAAATAAAAAAAATAGAGAGAGAGAGAGAGAGAGAGAGAGAGAGAGAGAGAGAGAGAGAGAGAGAGAGAGAGAGAGAAAGTGTCAAAGACTGCGCTATGACAAATAATGAGAGGAGTTATATCCAAAATATGATCGCTCTGAAGCTGCAATTCTCATGTAAACATAAATACAAGAAGGAAAATCAGGAAAATTAGAAAAGCGCTAACCTTAATTTGTTAACCAAAGATCAAAACTAATCTCATAAGTGCATCTAATAATAGTGAAAAATCATAAAAGTTCATTGAAATCAAACAATTACCCAAAAACTAAATGTGCATATACACAATAATAGTAAAAACCAAGCGTTGATAAGTCCCTGATTAGGGATGAACTTCGTGTTCGAGTCGAACCCATGTTCGACTCGAACATCGGCTGTTCGGTCGTTCGCTGAATTGCGAACGATATGGGCCGTTCGCGCCAAATTCGTGTGGCGCGTCACGGCCCATAATTCACTGCGGCATCGCAGTGCATTGCTTGCTGATGATTGGCCAAGCATGCACTATGACCCGCATGCTTGGCCAATCACAGCGCCGCCTGAACAGAGAGCTGTAATTGGCCAAAGCCAAGGAGGCTTTGGCCAATTATGGCTCAGGGGATTTAGTACACGCCCCACACTATATAAGGCCGCCTGCACGGCGGCCCTGTGCAGTGTGTTCCGGTGTGCTTAGAGAGAGAGAGAGACAGTGTCATTTTATTTGAGTTAGCTAGATTAGGCAGGACAGTCAGTCAGTTAGCTGCACTTAAAGTGTATTGTGTATATATATGCATCCCAGGTGTTGCATATATATATATACACTGTATTCAGTTTAGCTAGATCCGTTCCTGTTATCTTCTAGACTATTTACATTTAGTGCAGTGCGTCCTGCTCACAGTGTTTAGCTAGATCCGTTCCTGTTATCTTCCTACTGACAGGCAGGCTTGTCTTGTTACAGTATTTACAGCTACCTAAAGAAAATTACTGGTGTTCTTTTGATCCTATTAGTACCACGGTCAGGCAGCTAGACTATTTACATTTAGTACAGTGCGTCCTGCTCACAGTGTTCAGCTAGATCCGTTCCTGTTATCTTCCTACTGACAGGCAGGCTTGTCTTGTTACAGTATTTACAGCTACCTAAAGAAAATTACTGGTGTTCTTTTGATCCTATTAGTACCACGGTCAGGCAGCTAGACTATTTACATTTAGTACAGTGCGTCCTGCTCACAGTGTTCAGCTAGATCCGTTCCTGTTATCTTCCTACTGACAGGAAGGCTTGTCTTGTTACAGTATATAAAGCTACCTGAAGAAAATTACTGGTGTTCTTTTGATCCTATTAGTACCACGGTCAGGCAGCTAGACTATTTACATTTAGTGCAGTGCGTCCTGCTCACAGTGTTCAGCTAGATCCATTCCTGTTATCTTCCTACTGACAGGCAGGCTTGTCTTGTTACAGTATATAAAGCTACCTGAAGAAAATTACTGGTGTTCTTTTGATCCTATTAGTACCACGGTCAGGCAGCTAGACTATTTACATTTAGTGCAGTGCGTCCTGCTCACAGTGTTCAGCTAGATCCGTTCCTGTTATCTTCCTACTGACAGGCAGGCTTGTCTTGTTACAGTATATAAAGCTACCTGAAGAAAATTACTGGTGTTCTTTTGATCCTATTAGTACCACGGTCAGGCAGCTAGACTATTTACATTTAGTGCAGTGCGTCCTGCTCACAGTGTTCAGCTAGATCCGTTCCTGTTATCTTCCTACTGACAGGCAGGCTTGTCTTGTTACAGTATATAATGCTACCTGAAGAAAATTACTGGTTTTCTTTTGATCCTATTAGTACCACGGTCAGGCAGCTAGACTATTTACATTTAGTGCAGTGCGTCCTGCTCACAGTGTTCAGCTAGATCCGTTCCTGTTATCTTCCTACTGACAGGCTGTCTTGTCTTGTTACAGTATATAAAGCTACCTGAAGAAAATTACTGGTGTTCTTTTGATCCTATTAGTACCACGGTCAGGCAGCTAGACTATTTACAGTTAGTGCAGTGCGTCCTGCTCACAGTGTTCAGCTAAACCTACAAGTTAGTGGGGTGCGTCCACCTCACAGTGTTCAGCTAAAGCTACCTGTAGAAGGTTGGTGGTGTTCTCATACTACAGGCAGGCAGTTGATTTTGCTAGCTGCAGTATCAGTACATATATATATATATATATATATATATATATATCCCAGCTTAGTGCAGCTACAGGCCATTAGTATGTCTGGAAGGCCAAGAAGGAGAGGCAGACAGTCACAAGCCAATAAGAGAGGGCAAGCAGGCTCTGTGTCTAGTGCTGGTCGTGGAGACGGTGCATCCTCATCCGCACGTGGCCATGGGACACGCTTGGCCTTTTTTTCGGCAGCTGGCCGTGTTGAGCCGCAACATGCGGAAGACTTGGTCGAGTGGATGACCAAGCCGTCCTCATCCTCCTCATCCTCTCTCACCCATGCCCAGGGTGCTTTGTCTGGCAAAGCAGCGGCCTCTTCCCTCGGCTCAATGTCATCAGTGACTCCTTCCCTAGCTCCACCATGTCCTCCTGAGGAGTCCCTCGAACTGTTTGACCACAGTGTTGGGTACATGCTCCAGGAGGATGCCCAGCATTTGAAAGGCTCTGATGATGATACTGAGCTCGATGAAGGCAGTAACATGAGCACGGACAGAGGGGGTGCCCAAGAAGGACATCAATCTGGCAGTCATGCTCCCCCTGCTGCAGCATACTGCCAGGTTTGCTCCAGTGATGAGGAGGGAGGGGATGATGAGGTCACTGACTCAACGTGGGTGCCTGATAGGAGAGAGGAGGAGGAGGAGGAGGAGGCGGCACATCACCAACGAGGCAGGATGCCCTCCAGGGGCCAGCCTAAGGGCAGCACATTGACTGCATCACACCCCAAAGCTCCACATGTGCAGGGCGCTGCAGTCTCTGCGCGTTATTCAAAAAGTTCTTTGGTGTGGGCCTTTTTTGAGACGAGTGCATCAGATCGCACCGCTGCTATTTGCAACATATGTCTCAAGCGTATCTCACGTGGCCAAAACATCTCCCGCTTGGGTACCACATGCTTGACCAGACATATGTTGACCTGCCATGCAGTTCGTTGGCAAGCGTATCTAAAAGACCCACACCAAAGAACAAAGAGGACCTCTCCTTGCTCCTCATAAGCTGAGATTTCCAACCCCACTAGACCTCCAGTCCTCTCTGAGACCTGCACTGAGAGGAATGAAGGTGTAGAATTAGGTGTGTCACAGCCAAGTACTTGTGGCCAATCTGCTTTTGGTACACCGACGTCAGATTGTACCAGGCAAATTTCCCTGCCCCAGCTGCTGCACCGCCGAAAGAAGTTTGCTCCCAGCCATCCACATGCCCAGCGGTTGAATGCTAGCTTGGCAAAATTGCTAGCACTTCAACTGCTGCCTTTTCAGTTGGTAGACTCTGCCCCCTTCCGTGAGTTTGTGGAATGTGCGGTTCCTCAGTGGCAGGTACCCAAACGCCATTTTTTCTCATGGAAGGCAATTCCGGCTCTCTACCGGCATGTGGAAGGCAATGTCCATGCCTCGCTGGACAGGGCGGTCAGTGGTAAGGTGCATATTACCGCTGACTCATGGTCCAGCAGGCATGGACAGGGACGTTACCTAAGTTTCACGGCGCATTGGGTGACTCTGCTGGCAGCTGGGAAGGATGCAGGACAAGGTGCAGTAGTGTTGGAGGTTGTTCCGCCACCACGCCTCCAAAATGCTAATGATTGTGACACACCTCTTTCCTCCACCCCCTCCTCTTCTTCTTCCTCCATGGCCTCTTCCTCGGAACCAGCGGTGCTCCGTAGTCGATCAAGGGGCTACGCAAGTACGCAGGCCAAAAGATGCCATGCGGTGCTTGAGCTGGTGTGCTTGGGGGACAGGAGCCACACTGGGGCAGAGGTTCTGTCAGCTCTGCAGGGGCAGGTTCAGAGGTGGTTGACGCCACGCCAACTTAAGGCAGGAATGGTGGTTTGCGACAATGGCACCAACCTCCTCTCTGCCCTCCGACAGAGACAAATGACCCATGTGCCCTGTTTGGCTCACGTCCTTAACTTGGTGGTGCAGCGGTTCTTGGGCAGGTACCCGGGCTTACAGGATGTCCTGAGGCAAGCCAGGAAAGTCTGTGTGCATTTCCGCCGGTCATATAATGCCAGTGCTCGGCTGATGGACCTCCAAAAGGAGTTTAACCTGCCCAAGAACCGCCTAATCTGTGACATGCCCACCAGGTGGAACTCAACGTTGGCCATGCTGCAGCGGCTGCACACGCAGCAGAGGGCCATCAATGAGTACCTGTGCGACTATGGCACCAGGACAGGGTCAGGGGACCTTGTTTTTTTTTCCCCACGCCAGTGGGCCATGATCAGGGATGCATGCACTGTCCTGTCACCATTCGAGGAGGCCACGAGGATGGTGAGCAGTGACAGTGCATGCATCAGTGACACTGTCCCCCTTGTCCACCTGTTGGAGCACACGCTGCGTGGAATAATGGACAGGGAACTTGAGGCAGAACAGAGGCAGGAAGAGGAGGACTTCCTTAGCTCTCAAGGCCCCCTTATCCAGACAGTGTTCCTGCGTGCCCGCCGATCACACAGGAAGAGCACGAGGAGGAGGAGGAGGAGGAGGAGGAAGATTGTGTCAGTATGGAGGTGGAGCCTGGCACTCAGCATCAGCAGCAATCTTTAAGGGATCAGTCCCAAGAAACACATGGACTTGTACGTGGCTGGGAGGAGGTGGCTGCGGACCATGTCGTCCTTAGTGACCCAGAGGACTCCGGACCGAATGCCTCAGCAAACCTACGCTGCATGGCCTCCCTGATCCTGCAAAGCCTGCGTAAGGATCCTCGTATTCGTGGTATCAAGGAGAAGGACCAATACTGGCTGGCAACCCTCCTTGATCCACGTTACAAGGGTAAGGTTGCGGACCTTATCTTGCCATCGCAGAGGGAGCAGAGGATGAAACATCTTCGGGAGGCCTTGTAGAAAGGTCTGTGCAACGCGTTCCCAGAGACTGGGAGGTTACAAACTCCTGTTTCTGGACAACGTGTTGCTGAGGCTTCGGTCAGTCAAAGAAGGAGAGGTGGAGAAGGTGGCCGTCTGACCGATGCGTTCAGACAATTTTTTGGTCCGCAGCCCCAAGGTATGATCGGTTCCAGCAACCATCGCCAGCGTCTGTTTTACATGGTGCAGGAATACCTAGGGGCAAGATCAGACTTGGACACCTTTCCCACCGAAAATCCTCTGGGTTACTGGGTCTTGAGGATGGATCACTGGCCAGAGCTTGCACAGTATGCAATTGAGCTACTGGCCTGTCCTGCATCCAGCGTTCTTTCGGAACGCACATTCAGTGCTGCTGGAGGCGTGGTAACCGATCACAGGGTGCGTCTGTCCACCGACTCGGTCGATCGACTGACCTTCATAAAAATGAATCAGTCTTGGATCACCACCAGCTACCAAGCACCTGATGCTGATGTAACCGAATAATTTTTATTGAAATCTCAGATCCCTTCAAAGACTGCCTATGCTAATGCTGAGTGACTATCCCTGAGTAATTATCCTCTTCCTCCTCAATCATCACGCTGATAGCTTGTAAGAACATTTTTGGTTCTGGGCGCCACCACCAGTGCCTAAGGCACAATTTTTCAGCCCCTGTTTAACAGGGGCGTGTAATTACAATTTTTGATGTAATACTTTGCAGCAGGGCTCGTTCCTGCATTCCAACTAGAGTGTCTGTGAGGGGTTGCAGTGTTGTGGCACCAGCACCAGTGCCTAAGGCCCAATTTTTCTGCCCCTGTCTAACAGGGGCGTGTAATTACAATTTTTGATGCAATAATTTGCAGCAGGGCTCGTTCCTGCGTTCCAACTAGAGTGTCTGTGAGGGGTTGCAGTGTTGTGGCACCAGCACCAGTGCCTAAGGCCCAATTTTTCAGCCCTTGTTTAACAGGGGCGTGTAATTACAATTTTTGATGCAATACTTTGCAGCAGGGCTCGTTCCTGCGTTCCAACTAGAGTGTCTGTGAGGGGTTGCAGTGTTGTGGCACCAGCACCAGTGCCTAAGGCCTAATTTTTCAGCTCCTGTTCAACAGGGGCATGTAATTACAATTCTTGATCTAATATTTCACAGCAGGGCCCTGTGAGGGCTTACAGTGTTGTGGCCACAACAACACCTAAGGCCCAAATTTCTGCTGAGTATATAGGGCAGGACCCTACTTTCAAACATCTAACTTACAAACGACTCCTACTTGCAAACGGAAGGAGACAACAGGAAGTGAGATGAAATCTACCCCTAGGAAGGGAAATTCTCTCCTGTAAGAGTTAATATGGGAAAAAATTTTCTCCTTTCCACTGATGCTTTCCAATCCTTGTTCCACAAAAAAACCCAAATTTTCAAAAAACATTTTTCATTGGGACAAAAAGTGAGGTGAAATCTTCTGAAGAGGAGGAAAGACAGCAAAACAAATGTCACAGGGGTGATAACCCTTACCTATGTTTTCCAAAAAGCTTAAAAAAGATTTTTTGGCTAGAGCTAAACACGTTAAAAATGTACCCGTTCAAAATTACAAATAGATTCTACATAACAACAAACCTACAGTCCCTGTCTTGTTTGCACCGCCTGTATACTGCTGTTCAGAGTATATAGGGCCTGGTGGCCCCACACCTTTCCTTATTTTAATTTGGGTGCGGGGTTCCCCTTAATATCCATACAAGACCCAAAGGGCCTGGTAATGGACTGGGGGGTACCCATGCCGTTTGTCTCACTGATTTTCATCCATATTGCCATGACCCGACATTACATTAAACCCGCAAGCAGTTTTAAATTAGATTTTTTCCTTTGAAAATGACATTTGGTGCAGGGACTGTTCTAAACACGGGAAACACGCGTCACTTTACAGGCATACTATAGACACCCCCCAGGTACGATATTTAAAGGAATATTTCACTTTTTTTTTTTTTACTTTAAGCATCATTAAAATCACTGCTCCCAAAAAAACGGCCGTTTTTAAAAGTTTTTTTTTGCATTGATACATGTCCCCTGGGGTAGGACCCGGGTCCGCAAACCCTTTTTAGGACAATACCATGCAAATTAGCCTTTAAAATGAGCACTTTTGATTTCGAACGTTCGAGTCCCATAGACGTCAATGGGGTTCTAACGTTCGTGCGAACTTTCGGTCCGTTCGCAGGTTCTGGTGCGAACCAACCCGGGGGGTGTTCGGCTCATCCCTATCCCTGATTAATAAATTGAAAAAAGTAATTGCACATCGATGTAAAAATATATAAATTATGTCCATAATAAATTCAATTAAAAACTGTGAAAAAAGCAATCTAGTGAGCGAATAAATAGAAATAAAACAGAAGTGAAAATGAAAGAACAAAAAAACACCCGTGCAAAAAAAAAGTCCATATGATACAGGAAAGCTTTCCTCAAAAGTGTCGGATGAGAAACTGAGTTGAGTCCACCACCAAATCAGCAGAAATGAACTCTTACCATGGTTCCATGATCCCCCATTACAGAGGATCAAGGAATGCGTATACGGAAACATTGTATGGCTCCAAGGACATCAAGCAAAATCACATATACCGGGCGGTCCCCTCCCAACCAATCAGATAATCATGGAGATCCCACGGTGCATAAAAAATATATATAGAAACTCCATAGTATAAACTGTTATTTATTCAATATATTTAGAACAAAAAAACACTACAACGTGCCCCTGGACGGCGTAAGTTATTGCGTAGGGCGGAGTGACGCACTGACGTCACCTCATACTTTGTATACCCAGAGGACAGGTTGTCTGCTTGTGCTCCGGCCAGCACAGCAGACTTCAGGCTCTCTTTTATCTACAACATTGTGAGTGTTTTTTTCGTTCTAAATATTGTTTTTTATATTCTAGTCTTTTCTATTAGAATTCTATTTCATTCTATTTCTATATAACCATTTTCCTAAATTCGAATTTCGTATAGAATGAATTATGAATTTGCATTCAAATAGAAAAGATTAGAATAAAATAGAAAATAATAGAAAAACAATAGAACAGAATAGAAAATAATATATATATATATATATTCGAATTTCATGTAGACTGAAATCAAATTTGAATAGAAAAGATTAGAATAGAATAGAAAATAATATATATATATATTATATTTTGTTCTATTCTGTTCCCTTGTTTTTCTATGCTATTCTATTCTAAACTTTTCTACTCGAATTTGAATTATTTCTACACGAAATTTGAATTTCGGAAGATGGCTTCTGAAATTCGAATTTCGTATATAATGAATTTGAATAGAAAAGATTAGAATAGAAAATAATAGAAAGAAAAAAATAGGGAAAAAAAGGGAGTAGATATGGCGCCGTTCCAGACCTGATGGATTCAGGTGTGTGCTGCTCCCTTGATTGGGAGAAAGATATTAGGTGGGGAAAGGGATAGTAGGTGGTTCCTATTAATATGTGTATTTTACTCAAAAATCAATATACAATAAAAGTGAAAGTTAATGTGAAGCCTTGTTGTAGACTCCCAAGTGTGCATGAGTGTCAAGTTGTATACCTGATACAATAAAGTGCAATGTGTATGGCACCAACTTGTTCCATAAATAAATAAATTAATGGATAAAATTGTGACATAAAGTGCAATATTCCTAATTATTACTATACATATGTATCAACCATATAAACAATATAAGCAAAGTAAATTAAAGTGCTGGTGTGGATAAACAGGTGAAAATCTGATTAATAAGGTGCTATAGTGCCGGTGAAGGGGTCCGTTTAAATTCTGGTGGACTTTTCAATGAATAAATCCTTGGTGCGTGCCTTATTCGTGCTCTTATAATGACTGCACTCACCAGATCCTTCACCCCTCTTGGGGTCTCACACGTCCACAGTATATGCCACTGTGTAGCAACGCAAGATAACTCCGTCCTTAATGTAAACTCTTAGGGACAGCAGACAGCTGTTGGATGAACCAAGAACCCTATTGCTTCTGTCTTACATCCTTACAGACTGTAGGTTATGAGTCTGTAAGGAAAGTTAGAGTTTAAATTACTAAACTAATCCATCTAGAATTCAATCTGGTCAGAAAAGTATAAATTTAATTATGATTAGTTACTCTAGGTTTTTGGCTCTGAGATATTAGAAGGATAAGTTCACCTTTAGGTACATGTTACATGTTCCACCCGTTTCTAGGGTGGACCATGTAACATGCTTCCACTGCTGCAGCCACTCCCCGCTGCCCTCTCTCCCTGTGACAGCAGTCCGGGGAGAAGTACCCTGTACCAGCTGTCACTTTTTGAAAAGAAAAGCCCACACAGCCCCATTATTCATTCACAGAGTTCTGTGAATGAATAAATGATAAGTTCCAACATCCTTTGCAGATGTTGGCTTGTAGTTCTCAATGAACACGGCGCTGTTGAGCACTGTGGTAGTTCATTGAGTCTTCCTGTCAGTGTGAAACTGCGTGCCCGTATGATGTACGGCCAGACAGCTGCAGGAGACCTGCATGGCATCATCGGTCTGCTTTTCGCTGTTGCGATGCTTTCCAGACTCTTAAAAAAAAAATACCTGCAAACAAAATGTGCATTCATTTATTATTTTTTTAAATGAAAGTATCCTTTAAGAACTTGTACTGTACCTTATTGTATAAAATTGAGGATGTAATAAAGCCAAAGGATCAGTATGACAACCAGACAACTTTCATTTTTTGAAAAAGTGGGCAGTGGCAGCTTCTGCATATTTCTCATGACCAGTTTCCTTTAAGAGAAGTTTGTTACTCGTTACATGTATTTTTATTGCACCAAGCATTCAATCAGATTTGTTTTTCTAGCCGGCTTTGAAAAAGTGACCAGGTGATCATTGGTTAATTTGAAAAGCATTTGCCTTTTCCTTTCGAACACTGAAAATAACTAAATATAACATGAAAAAAATCTCTGTATGTCCCTACTTATAAATCAAAATACCCCTATGAATCCGGCTGCCAGACTTTACAAACTGAAGATGGGTTTAAAGGGGTCGTAAACCCTTGTGTTTTTTCACCTTAATGCATCCTTTGCATTAAGGTGAAAAAACACTTGGCAGTGACCGGACCCCCCCCCCCCCCCGTTTTACTTACCTGAGCCCCATATTTCCCTCTCTCCACGGGGTCCCGGCTGTTGATTGGATTGATTGATAGCAGCGCAGCCATTGGCCCCCGCTGCTGTCAATCAAATCCAATAAAGCAGGCGCCGGGGGGCCAGGCCGAGTCCGGCATTCGTGTCTATAGACGCAAATGCTGGACTTGGGAGTGCGCCTGCATTGTAAACCCCCCCCCCCCCCCCCGGGGAGAGCGCTTCTCCTAGGGGGTTATCTGATGCAGGGAGGAGCCTCAAGAGGTGACGAGGGACCCCAGAAAAGGATGTTCGGGACCACTCTGTGCAAAACAAGCTGCACAGTGGAGTTAAGTATGATATGTTTGTTATTTAAAAAAAATAAAAAACAAACCTTTACAATCACTTTAACACCCAATGAGTCATGTGTAATTGGTGCTGCACTCTGCTATGTAGCTTTGTCTTTAATCGTTTTATATTTGTGCATCAATTACATAAAAATCCCTCAATCAGTCATTGAAAATCTTAATTTAAAGAGAGGAATTCCTGTTATGGATATTTTATACATAAATACATTGGTCCAACTTGGAACAATGTGACTCTACTGTATATACAGTATCTCACAAAAGTGAGTACACCCCTCACATTTTTGTAAATATATTATTCTGTCTTTTCATGTGACAACACTGAAGAAATGACACTTTGCTGCAATGTAAGGTGGTGAGTGTATAGCTTGTACAACAGTTTAAATTAGCTGTCCACTCAAAATAACTCAACACACAGCCATTAATGTCTAAACCGCTGGCAACAAAAGTGAGTACACCCCTAAGTGAAAGGACAAAGAAGTATGGAGGATGCAGGAGCCGTCGCCTAACCTGCTGCATGTCCCACAGCTCGCCGTCGTCACCCACTGCCTGACCCGCCACCAGGATGGGGTAAGTGCGGGTCAGACGGTGAGCGGGCGAGCGGGGGAGGTCACAGAGGTTGCATATGATGGGCACAGAGGCTGCATATGATGGGCACAGAGGCTGCATATGATGGGCACAGTGGCTACATATGATGGGCACAGGCTGCATATGATGGGCACAGAGGCTATTATAGGCACAGGCTGCATATGATGGGCACAGAGGCTGCATATCATGGGTACGGGCTGCATATAATGGGCACAGAGGCTGCATATGATGGGCACAGAGGCTGCATTTTATGGACACAGTGGCTGCATTTTTTGGGCAAAGTGGCTGCATATTATGAGCACAGTGGCTGCATATGATGGGCACAGAGGCTGCATTTGATGGGCACAGTGGCTGCATTTGATGAGCGCGGTGGCTGCATATGATGGGCACAGTGGCTGCATTTGATGGTGTTGTGGATAAATTTATGCTTCTCCTATAAGCAAATAAATCAATGCGCTAATAAGCACAATCATAGCTCTCTTGTATAATGCTGGGAAAACGCGCTTGTTTATCTCCAAGTAACACAGACAGACGCTATTATCACGTTGAGCTTAGCAAAATCCTGCCTAGCAGCACCTGCTCTTTTAATTTATACCGTAATCATTAATAACAAAAGGAAGGTGGTGGCTTCATAATCAGACAATCAGACACTTGTATTCCTTCAAAAGAACCAATCACACACATGTATATATTCAAATAGAATTCCAGTAGTGACATGTGCAGATAGTCGTGTGCAGAGCCATGCGGCCAGCTTCTGTGTCTCACAATTTGAACACTACTTACAGGGCTCTGAACACAATCGGGTGCACATTCCCACTGCTACCAATGAAGCGAGCCATACTCTATCATGGCTCAGTGGGCCATGATTTTTGTAGGGTTATGCTATTGTTCCCATGTACGCAGATCCGTTTGCTAGGAGCGTTAATGCAATCGCCATGAGGTGGTCAGTCTCTTGGTGAGGCATAAACGATCATCCCTAAAAGAGCAAACAGATCTGCCATGTCCACAGGAAGGTTTCCGCAGCCAATGGTCTTCCACCATCTGCATGTGCGAATACGCTCGCATGAGCGTATTACAGTAAAACTGTTATGCCCTGTACACAGGGTCGGACATTGATCGGACATTCCGACAACAAAATTCATGGATTTTTTCCGACGGATGTGTGTCGGAAATTCCTATGGAAAATGTGTGATGGAGCCCACACGCGGTCGGAATTTCCGACAACAAGGTCCTATCACACATTTTCCATCTGAAAATTCTATCGTGTGTACAAGGCATTACTGGGGGGGGGGGACATCTGACAACATACATTAATAAAAATGTCCACAACAATGGGCACAGTGGCTGCATATGATGGGCAAAGTGGCTGCAATTGATGTTTTTTTTCAGAATTTTTCAGTTTGTTTGCACCCCCCAAAAAAATTTGAGCACCATCTGCCACTGATCTGTAGACTAGAATATAAACACAATTCTCACAAACAGAAGGTGAATATCATGTTGTGATAATTAAATGTTTTATCTTTTTTTTTGCAGTAATTGAGTTTCCCTTTTAAAGAAACCATGTGAGATCGGTAAAAGGATATATTTCAGATGGTCCAGTTCTCCTAACTCTTCTTTGTTCCAGCGCTGCAGAATACTTCTATGGCATTTGGCAATTAAAGGAATGTCATTTGGACCTGAAGGGTGAGGACGCACACGCATCCAACACTAGCAGAAGTGTTGAATGACAAAGCGGCCGCAGCAATAAAATGGAGGAGGTTGGGGAGGTGAGTACATGCTGTCTTCTATTGCAGAGGAGTGCTAGATTTAACTCTTTAGGGACCTGACATATAGTTACTTCACTAGACTTCACTGTCATAACCTACAATGAATAAATCCAATCATACACATTTCACATGGAATTTGTGTCACAGCTTCTCTAAGGTGAAAACAATACTATAAAAAAGGATAAATTGTATCCTTTACTGCTTAACAGATATCTCATACCTTGCTCTCGAAGCAAAAAGAGTTTGAAGGAAAATATTTTTTTAGATGTACTGAGTTTTACGCTCCTTAAAAAGTACATAGGTCTCTATTAAACGTCTCCATTATTCTGGCTCTCCTACTGTTAGGGTTATAGCAAGGTGAAATGGAATCACGTATTCAGTGTAGGAATTAAAAGGCTTTTTGTTTTTGCTTCTACAGTGTGCCTGACTTGGCTGCTGTGTTTTCACAAATGCAATCTTTTTGTTGTCCAATGACGTGTTTCTTTTGCACAAATCATATATACACTATATTACCAAAAGTATTGAGACACCTGCCTTTACACGCACATGAAGTTTAATGGCATCCCAGTCTTAGTCCGTAGGGTTCAATATTGAGTTGGCCCAACCTTTGCAGCTCTAACAGCTTCAACTCTTCTGGGAAGGCTGTCCACAAGGTTTAGGAGTGTGTCTAAGAGACTGTTTGACCAGTCTTCCAGAAGCGCATTTGTGAGGTCAGGCACTGATGTGGATGAGAAGGCCTGGCTCGCAGTGTCTGCTTTAATTCATCCCAAAGGTGTTCTATCAGGTTGAGGTCAGGACTCTGTGCAGGCCAGTCAACTTTCTCTACCCCAAACTCGCTCATCCATGTCTTTATGCACCTTTTTTGTGCACTGGTTCAAATCATTTGGTGAAGGGGGGATTATGGTGTGGGGTTGTGTTTCAGGGAGGAGATTTAGTCCAGCCTTTGTTGGGGATTTACTAAAACTGGAACACACTGGTGCAGCTGTGCATAGAAACCAATCAACTTCTAACTTCAGCTTGTTCAATTAAGCTTTGTCAATGAAACCTGGAAGCTGAATAATTTCTATGCAGAACTGCACCAGATTTTGTAACATGCAGTTTTAGTAAATAGCCCCCTCTGTGACAACCATGGCATATTTAGGGCTCATGCACAATGCAGCTCAAAGAAGCTAAAAAAAAAAAGCTGCTCCTACAGGCTTTTGAGCTCTTTCAAGCTCTCATTTTTTTCTGCCCAGAAACTCCCCTCCATGTTAGCTAATATGTCTATGCACACTATGGTTTTTCACGCTTTTACAGACATATGCTCCTACGGGCAGAGAAAAATAGCCATAGTGGAGGAGTGAGTTTAGCCACAAAATGACAGGGAGTGTGTTATTCACTGGATCACTAGGTAAAAAAAAAACAATGCAGCCACCACATGTAAGGACTTGCAAGCTGCAATATAATAAATATTTGTTTTTGGGTTTAGATATGCTTTGATTTGAAGTCACTACTTTACTAAACATAAAACATAAGATATAGAGAATTTCAGTTTAGCAGCTAAACTTTTCTTTTTTTTACAGGTACAGTTAATCAATTTACGCACGCTTTACACACGCTTTACACTTTACGCTTATATTATACACCAGTCCCTGCCCTCAAGGAGCTTACAATCTAAGGTCCTTAACTCATATTCGTGCATAAATATAAACAGTTTTTGCTATATGTGGAGGTTGTCCCTGCCCCTTCCACCTATCATGCCTCATTTTGGCCTGTTAATGTGATTTGGAGTCTCACTGATAAAGAGAAAAGCTTGGAAGGCAGAGGGTTTGGGGAAAGCTTGATATTAAGCCCTGGTTGTCTATGCAGATATCTATGCAAGTCGCACATGAAATCGCCATAAATAGTGCAGGAACTACTTTTCCAAATCAGTGCAGCACTGCAAAGTCAGTGTCAGACAAATTTTAACGGGACCATTGCAGACAATAGGGTGCGACTTGTCATGCAATTTGGACCTGTCAAATCGCATGACAAGTCACACTGAAGTGCTCGGGGGCTAATAAAAACAAAGTAGGTTCCTATGTATATGTTAATCTGATAGTTGTTTATTATGTGATTTTTACTATAGGTTTCATCTGATTTTTGAATTTCATAATGAGCTGAGTTTGAATTATCCTGATTTGAGACTGGTAAACCCTATTGACCACTTAAAGTGGATGTAAACCCGATTCATGAAATTTGACCTAGGCACATATTTCTGTAGTGTTTACTTATCTGTCTCCAAACCGTGTCTTTCTGCTGCTCCATTCTTCTGTTTTCAGCATGATAAATTCTGACAAGCTTTCCTAGACAGGAGATAAAAAAACAGCTGAAAATTTGTTGAGGGAGATTGCTATAAATAGATTAGCAGAGAGCTTGTCTATTCACAGCACAGCTCTGAATGTATTTTTGTTCTTTTGCCAATGTGGAGGGGGGTTGTGTGCCTTTCCTCCAATCAGCTGTCTCCCAGTGTAAGCCAAGACTACACTGCTACTGCTGAATGAGGAAGTGAAAATTCTAACCCGATGTAAGAGTTCTAAGGAATGTAAAAAGCAGAAGACAGCAGATAAACAAGTAAAACTTATGTAGGGGGATTTGCTTCATCTCCGTGTATCATCTGAGGCTGTTCACTTCACTGGGTATATGTGAGGTTTTACATCCACTTTTAACATCTGCTCATTCTGTTGAATGAGGGTGATATTGATTTAAAATGGGCTGCCAGTGCATGGCAATGAAAAAAAACAAACCTGCACCTTTTTAAAAAACAATTAACACCATGCACACATCAAGTGCTTTTTTACACACACCTACAGTATCTCACAAAAGTGAGTACACCCCTCACATTTTTGTAAATATTTTATTATATCTTTTCATGTGACAACACTGAAGAAATTGTGACACTTTGCTACAATGTAAAGTAGTGAGTGTACAGTTTGTATAACAGTGTACATTTGCTGTCCCCTCAAAATAACTCAACACACAGCCATTAATGTCTAAACTGCTGGCAACAAAAGTGAGTACACCCCTAAGTGAAAATGTCCAAATTGGGTCCAAAGTGTCAATATTTTGTGTGGCCACCATTATTTTCCAGCACTGCCCTAACCCTCTTGGGCATGGAGTTCACCAGAGCTTCACAGGTTGCCACTGGAGTCCTCTTTTACTCCTCCGTGACGACATCACAGAGCTGGTGGATGTTAAAGACCTTGCAGCCCTCCACCTTACGTTTGAGGATGCCCCACAGATGCTCAATAGGGTTTAGGTCTTGGGACATACTCGGCCAGTCCATCACCTTTACCCTCAGTTTCTTTAGCAAGGCACTGGTCATCTAGGAGGTGTGTTTGGGGTCATTATCATTTTGGAATACTGCCCTATGACCCAGTCTCCGAAGGGAGGGGATCATGCTCTGCTTCAGTATGTCACAGTTCATATTGGCATTCATGGTTCCCTCAATGAACTGTAGATCCCCAGTGCTGGCAGCACTCATGCAGCTCCAGACAATGACACTCCCACCACCATTCTTGACTGTAGGCAAGACACACTTTTCTTTGTACTCCTCACCTGGTTGCCGCAATACACGCTTGACACCATCTAAACCAAATAAGTTTATCTTGGTCTCAGACCACAGGACATGGTTCCAGTAATCCATGTCCTTAGTCTGCTTGTCTTCAGCAAACTGTTTGCAGGCTTTCTTGTGCATCATCTTTAGAAGAGGCTTCCTTCTGGGACAACAGCCATGCAGTCCAATTTGATGCAGTGTGCGGAGTATGGTCTAAGCACTGACAGGCTGACCCCCCACCCCTTCAACCTCTGCAGCAATGCTGGCAGCACTCATACGTCTATTTCCCAAAGACTAATAGAAAAAGATTACCATCCAGCTGGATCATGTATGTTTCCAACATCTCTAGATTGATAGGTGAAAAAAATACCCCCAAATAAGGTTGTGGGACTTTAACGGCAACAGCGTAATGTAAAAACAATTTTATTCCATAGAAAAATTTATATATGTATACAAAACATTAGCATAGTTAATAAACATAACACAGTGAACACATCAAAAAGCTGAAACACAGCTATACTGATGTGCATTGGATAAAGATGCTTGTAATGTCTTCCACAAAGGCCTACGCGTTTCAGGGCTGAAACTGACCGTCCCGTCGTCAAGGGCGACTCGTGGGACAAGCTCTTACTGTATGGTGAAATACAAGATTGGAAAAAATATAAATAAATACAACATTTTCTATTGCATAATATTGTCATAGCATTGCATAGAGAACATGAAGTCTATGAAACCAAAACAAGAGAAACAGCCTACTAGTCTTCCCAAAGACAACCTCTAGATATGATGCTGAGCACGTGCACTTAACTTCTTTGGTCAACCATGGCGTGGCCTGTTCTGAGTGGAACCTGTCCTGTTAAACAGCTTTATGGTCTTGGCCACTGTGCTGCGGCTCAGTTTCAGGGTCTTGGCAATCTTCTTATAGCCTAGGCCATCTTTATGTAGAGCAACAATTCTTTTTTTCAGATCTTTAGAGAGTTATTTGCCATGAGGTGCCATGTTGAACTTTCAGTGACCAGTATGAGAGAGTGAGAGCGATAACACCTAATTTAACACACCTGCTCCCCATTCACACCTGAAACCTTGTAACACTAACGAGTCACATGACACAAGGGAGGGAAAATGGCTAATTGGGCCCGATTTGGACATTTTCACTTAGGGGTGTACTCACTTTGGTTGCCAATGGTTTAGACATTAATGGCTGTGTGTTGAGTTATTTTGAGGGGACAACAAATTTAAACTGTTATACAAGCTGTACACTCACTACTTTACATTGAAGCAAAGTGTAATTTCTTCAGTGTTGTCACATGAAAAGATATAATAAAATATTTACAAAAATGTGAGGGGTGTACTCACTTTTGTGAGATACTGTATGTGTTTGTAGATGCACTTTCAATAATATTAAATAGAAACGCACAGCAGTGCACTTTTTCATTACATATCAGTGCTTGATAAACATACATGTAAATGCATGTCAATTCAACGCTTACCCCACGATACATACCAAATTGCCTGTCCTGAAACATAAAGATCTAGCTGTATTAGAGGTATGGTGGTGGGTTGCTGGCTCTCCACCTGCCTTTTCACAGAATACAAGGCATTCTGTGAATGGACGAGGAGGGATCATGACATTCATCTGTGCCTCCATTGCCAGAATGCCTTGTATCTATAAAGACAATTCAGGCCCTTATGTCAATGCATGTGGTGGAAAGCCAGGCTGGACTACAAATACGTATGCCTTTGTTCATCTTCATTACATGGAGAACAGGGAGATTAGTAATTTACGCAAGAAAGATAACATTGTTTTTGCTTTCGGTTCATTAAGGGACAAGGACACTGAGCTGTGGCAAGATCAACAAGTATTTTCTGTACTTGCTGAAAATGTTCTTAGCCTGAAAAAAATGCAACCACTATACCTAAGGACTGGTAAGCTGCAATATATTACAGTTCTGCTCTTGGGTTTAGTTGTCCTTTAAAAACTGTTTACATCTCCTACCATTCCTTTGAGTATTATGTTCCCACTTAACTAAAGCGTGCACTTAAATGGGCCTATCATTAAAAATTACATTTTAAGTGATTCAGCAGAGCACATGTAAACATTGCCAAATTACATTACTATTTTAAGTAAAGTACCTTGCCCTGAATTAAAAAAAAATGAAATATTAAGTCTAGATAGACTAGATCACGTGACCTCTGACTACCAGGAGCAATGTGGGTTGCTGATTTTATTTGACAGAAGAGGATCA
Source organism: Lithobates septentrionalis (assembly GCA_037952835.1). Taxonomy (NCBI): domain Eukaryota; kingdom Metazoa; phylum Chordata; class Amphibia; order Anura; family Ranidae; genus Lithobates; species Lithobates septentrionalis. The sequence goes on along the minus strand of JBBDGP010001790.1, from coordinate 1,359,442 downwards.
ACAAGGCACAACCATGAAGCAGAGTTTGATATATACAGTATATAATATAGTTCCTCTCTTGTGCACGCATAGTTAAAACAATTTAATAGAACAAATTTTTATTAGAAAAAAATGTTGAAATACATTAACTTTCCTGGCGGTATTCCCGAGTGTGGCTCAGGGTGAATTTTAACCACCATTAGCAGTAACTCCGAGCCACACTTAGGATTGCATCGTACTTACCTTGTTCCTAGGATCCTGCGATGCCCGATGCCCCCCCCACCCGCTGTGTACTCCGCCGGATATATTACTGTTCCGGGCTCCGTTCCCTGTGAGTGGCGCGACGCACGGGGCGGAGCCCGGCGGCAAATTGAAAAAGTGAAAAATACAGAACACATACAGTACACCGTAATCTTATAGATTTCATTACTGTATCAAATCATTTCACCTCCTTTTTGTCCCTAGTGCTTTGTCCAGTGCCCTGCCTGCAGTTTTATATTATATATACTGTTCTTTCTATCTGGAAACTTGAGAATGTCCATGGCAACCAAAAAAGTGTCCGTTTACTTTAAAAGCGGTTTTAGACCAGCTAGAAAACAGCGACAGTAAAGTCACTTGCAGAATTGAGCAATAGTGATTCATGGGAAAATTCATCATCAGACACTGAAAGTAACAACAGCGACAATTCTGCAACTGAGCAAATATCAGTGTTTTTGATTTGATTACATTATTGAATAAAATGTATTATTATTATATTAATATTTGTTATAATTATTTATAGTTATTTATTATATTATAATTTATGATTTCCTGTTTCAAACTTTGACATACCCAGGATGTCTACTAGAATTTGTTTGAGCAGATTTAAGTGTGTTATTACTAAGAATTACAGGCCTACAATATAAAACGCCAAATTTACATGCAAAACACTGTACCGCTTTGAGATTCAAAAATCTGACATAAATATACCGCCAGGTTAACACATATTTATAAATCAGTTAAACAGGAATTAAGCAAGCATTCACCAAGTATCACCAGTACCGTATATACTCGAGTATAAGTCATTCCGAGTATAAGTCGAGGCCCTAATTGACCACAAAAAAATGGGAAAAACTTATTGACCCGAGTATTAGACGAGGGTGAGAAATGCACAGCTACTATAAGTGGAAAAGAGGGTCAACAATGCCCATTTGCAGCCTCACTGTGCTCATTTGCATGCCTCACTGTGTCCATTTGCAGCCATAGGTCCCCCGAACTTCAAACTTGGTAGTTAAGGGTTCCTAGATACCCCCTAGCTGCAGCCAAAATTTGGGGTCTCTGAACCCAAAGGGTCCCGAAATGACATTTCTGCAGATGGACACAGTTGACCGACTTTGGGGCCCCGTATCTCGGGGCCACTTAGTGCTAGGAACCCCAAATTTGGTGTGCAAACCCAGTGGAACTAGCACCATAAAATATCCAAAAGCTGGGGTTTCTAGCAGCAAGTGGCCCTGAGATACAGGGCCACAAAAATCGGTTCAGAAAATGTCAAGCACTTTTCTGCAGCAGAGAATGACATTTTCTGAACCGGTTTTGGGGCCCAATATCTCGGGGCCACTTAGTGCTAGGAACTCCAGCTTTGGATATGTTATGGTGCTAGTTCCATTGGGTTTTGGGGTTCCTAGCACCAAGTGGCCCCTAGATACAGGGCCCCAAAGTCGGTTTGGAAAATAAATTTTTTTGCTGCACAAAAGTGCTTGACTCGAGTATAAGTCGAGGGGGCACTTTCAGCACAAAAAAATGTGCTGAAAAACTCGACTTATACTCGAGTATATACGGTAAATGTTTGGTGAAAGTCACATTCATAGATTTAGAAATTTGCCCCTATGCACAGTACATACTGTAGTTGCATTTGCTAGGAATTATTACTTTTTAAAACTGAACTCGGGACTAGAAAAAAAATATTGTTGGAATAGGGTTCCCAACACTTCAAGGGTTAAATGTTTGTTATGTCTAGGGGTCACAGTCAGGGGTCAGGCTCGGAGACCTGTAGCTGTTGCACAGATGCTTTTTTTAATTTATGACTGTTTGAAGGATAGCACTGGCTATAGTGGAGAGATTTACAGCCAGCATCATTTTTTGTTTTATATGTAAGTGCACTGATTTTAAAATAAAACGGTTGAGACCATATTACATATTACCCATTTTAACTCTGAGGATTCATCCATCCATCCCATCTGAAACGGTGAGCTGAATCATCCTGTCACCATAAGGGGAACACAGTAAGACTGGCGGGGTAACATTTCCGGATTTCCATCTGCTAATCAGAGATCCCAATAAGCGCTGAATGATCTTCCTGAATAAGGAAGATTGCTGGTGATCTGGTACGCCCCCATCTGATTTATGGTGAAGGTGTCACATCGGTGAATGTCTGAGCACTGCGCCGTCAGAATCGATCTATCCAGTGTGGGACACTGGCATTCATAATTTGTTTGCACAGGAGCACTTTAGTGATCAATTTATGAACTTTGCACTTTATGAATATAATATTTTGTACTTTTGCATAAGGACATTTTTGGATTGAATAATATTTTGATTGGATTTTCTGTTCACTTTAAAAGATTAGCACTATGTCATGTATGGTATTTTGCACATGGTAATTTTATTTAGCGCTGCACTTTTAGGACATACATTTTTGATTCACCTGGTATTTAGGTTTTAGTGCACAGCTGCTGTAATTACTTTTGATAACACACTAGCGCGGATTTTTTTCTATAAAGTATTAGTATGTATGTAGTAAGTTGTCTTGCAAGCACTTTTCTCAAACTCCAAATCTTCTTGTGCACACCTGTAGAGCTGTCAATCTCAGGTACATGCTATAAGATCTTTAAGGCTATGCTGCACCCAGACCCACCATTCCACTATCCAATAAGAGTACATTAGTGGCCAGAAACAGTAATCTTATTGGATAAAATGATGAGGGGGTGGAGTGGTATGTTAAGTCCTTTATTACCAGGGAGAAAATGGGGTTAATTCAAATAATATGCTCTTTTTGCAAGGGAATTTGCCCCAGAACAGCATTTTTGCTTGCATGTGATTGGATAATGGAGACCAACTTTACTACCTAAACTCTGCGGAAAATTTCTTTGCAACATGAACAACCTATTGGCCTTTAGCAGGTCAACCCCAATATATTTACTTTGACCATGAGGTGGCGGTAGGCATGTTAGGACAAAATGGACAATATTGCCCTGTTTCCACTGAGCGGATCGGTTCGGTACGGTACGCTATTTTGGGTGTTTCCATTATGAAAGCGGCCCATACAACTGAACCGTACCGCTCCATTCAGGGTCCTGCTTCAGATGTGGGGCCATAGAAAATGGAATGGTTCGGTTAGGGCAGAGCTACGATACATTCCACTGATTGGCTGACAGAAAACCCTCTGCTGTGCTATGCTGAGGCATTTTTTCTAAACCCTGTATGGCCCCTTGTGGTCCCACTTGCAGTGGAATAGCTTACCAGAATAGACCGGACCATTCTAGGCCATTCAAACTGTACCGACCCGAACCGATCCGCTCAGTGGAAACGAGGCATATATGCCCAGGTTCATATTCTAATGTGTCCACAGGCTATGCTGTAATTACAGGAATAAAAATCTCTAGGACATGCTGTATTACTTTGATACGACATGCTGTAGTACTTTGAAACTGTGATGACTAGCAGTACATCCCATTTGTAAATATTTGCACAGGGCTGTAACGCTGATTGTATTTTACTTTTGCTCCAGTAATTTTTGCAAACAGAAATGACATAGACAAACACTTGGACATAATACTGAACAATGCAACTGAATACGAGATCTGCTAACAGCTGAGGGCCATTAAAACAATTTGTTTTTGGACAGTGTCAGGTGCTTGGGCTATAGAAGGATTACTTGCTGGTTTTACAAATACAGTAAATAATAAACTAAGACACATGTCTAGCTATCTGAGTAACTGCAGCTCAGAGTAATAATAATATTGGCTTTAGCTCTGCATTTTTTTTTCCTTTTTAAGAGATTTAGAGTGAACCTGTAATTTGTCCATGCAGGGGAAATGAACAGGCTTGCTGGATAACCAGTGCCTTTGATTATGGTTCTGATTTTTCATTTGCTACCCCAACACCCATTTCCTTGCTGGAGCCTCATTAAATTTCCTGTATATCTTGCTATGGGGAGGATACTGGCTCATCTTCCTCCCATGAAGCAGCACAGGCCAGCGTCACTAGGCAGTCACCAAATTACAAAACAAAGGTACATGGTCTATTAGCTGCCATAAAATATGACCTCTTTGTATTGCCCTTAAGAACCTATATTACAGACTGGTTTCTGAAATCAGCATAGAAATTTTTAAAGTGGTTGCAAAGCCTAAACATTTTTTACCTTAACCACCTCACCACTGAATGATTTACCCCCCACCCTTCTTGACCAGGCCATTTTTTGTGATACGGCACTGCGTTACATTAACCAGTTGCCGACCGCCGCACGCCGATGCACGTCGGCAGAGCGGCACGGGCAGGCAAAAGGGCTTACCTGTACGTCCCTGCCTGCCCGCGGGTGGGGGGTCCGATCGGACCCCCCCTGGTGCCTGCGGCGGTCGGCAAATCTCCCCCGGCGATCGGTGGTGAGGGGGAGGCCATCCATTCGTGGCCCCCCCCCTCGCGATCGCTCCCAGCCAATGGGATCATTTCCCTGCCTCTGTATTGTACACAGAGGCAGAGGAAATGAGCTCAGCGAAGCTGGCCCCCCTACAATCAGCACAAATAAAAAATCAAGTGTGTTTCTTTAGTGCTACGTTTGTGCTGTTTTGTGCCGTAAAAATTTACATTTGTGCTGCTTTTATTTTTAAGATATTAGCAATTGTTTTTTCCAGACTATGACATCACCTAGCCCCCCTACAATGCCCAAATGACACAAAACTGGTCTTGTTGGTTAGTGCTACGTTTGTGCTGTTTTGTGCTGCTAAAAATTCCGTTCTATCTTTTATCGTTTTTGCGTTATTAATGATTTATTAAAGGTCACCAAAGGTCAGTCAGCCCCCTACAATGCCCAAATGACGCAAAACTGGTCTCGTTGGTTAGTGCTACGTTTGTGCTGTTTTGTGCTGCTAAAAATTCCGTTCTATCTTTTATCGTTTTTGCGTTATTAATGATTTATTAAAGGTCACTAAAGGTCAGTCAGCCCCCCTACAATGCCCAAATGACGCAAAACTGGTCTCGTTGGTTAGTGCTACGTTTGTGCTGTTTTGTGCTGCTAACATTTCCGTTCTATCTTTTATCGTTTTTGCGTTATTAATGATTTATTAAAGGTCACCAAAGGTCAGTCAGCCCCCCTACAACGCCCAAATGACACGAAACTGGTCTCGTTGGTTAGTGCTACGTTTGTGCTGGTTTGTGCTGCTAAAATTTTTATTTGTGCTGTTATGGTTTTTAAGTTATAACAGTTTATTTTTTTTTTCAAACCCCACTCACTTTGCCCACCCTACAATCACACAAATAAAAACTCAAGTGTGTTTCTTTAGTGCTACATTTGTGCTGTTTTGTGCTGCTAAAATTTCTGTTCTATCTTTTATCGTTTTCACGTTATTAATGATTTATTAAGGGTCACCAAAAGTCAGTCAGCCCCCCTACAACATCCAAATGACACGAAACTGGTCTCGTTGGTTAGTGCTACGTTTGTGCTGTTTTGTGCTGCTAAAAATTCTGTTCTATCTTTTATCGTTTTTGCGTTATTAATGATTTATTAAAGGTCACCAAAGGTCAGTCAGCCCCCCTACAACACCCAAATGACACAAAACTGGTCTCGTTGGTTAGTGCTACGTTTGTGCTGTTTTGTGCTGCTAAAATTTCCGTTCTATCTTTTATAATTTTCGTGTTATTAATGATTTATTAAAGGTCACCAAAGGTCAGTCAGCCCCCCTACAATGCCCAAATGACACGAAACTGGTCTCGTTGGTTAGTGCTACATTTGTGCTGTTTTGTGCTGCTAACATTTTCGTTCTATCTTTTATCGTTTTTGCGTTATTAATGATTTATTAAAGGTCACCAAAGGTCAGTCAGCCCCCCTACAATGCCCAAATGACACGGAACTGGTCTCGTTGGTTAGTGCTACGTTTGTGTTGGTTTGTGCTGCTAAAATTTTTATTTGTGCTGTTATGGTTTTTAAGTTATAACAGTTTTTTTTTCAAACCCCACTCACTTTGCCCACCCTACAATCAGCACAAATAAAAACTCAAGTGTGTTTCTTTAGTGCTACAGTTGTGCTGTTTTGTGCTGCTAAAATTTCCGTTCTACCTTTTATCGTATTTGCGTTATTAATGATTTATTAAAGGTCACCGAAGGTCACTCAGCCCCCCCTACAACACCCAAATGACACAAAGCTGGTCTTGTTAGTTAGTGCTACGTTTGTGCTCTTTTGTGCTTCTAAAATTTCTGTTTTATCTCTTATCGTTTTCGCGTTATTAATGATTTATTAAAGGTCACCAAAAGTCAGTCAGCCCCCCTACAACACCCAAATGACATGAAACTGGTCTCGTTGGTTAGTGCTACATTTGTGCTGTTTTGTGCTGCTAAAATTTTTATTTGTGCTGTTATGGATTTTAAGTTATAACAGATTTTTTTTTCAAACCCCACTCACTTTACCCCCCCTACAATCAGCACAAATAAAAACTCAAGTGTGTTTCTTTAGTGCTACATTTGTACTGTTTTGTGCTGTTTAAATTTATGTTCTATCTTTTATCGTTTTTGCGTTAATAATGATTTTTTTAAAGGTCACCAAAGGTCACCCAGCCCCCCTACTACACCCAAATGACACAAAACTGGTCTCATTGGTTAGTGCCTCATTTGTGCTGGTTTGTGCTGCTAACATTTTTATTTGTGCTGTTATGGTTTTTTAGTTATAACAGCTTGTTTTTATATTTGTGCTTTTTTGTGTCATAATAATAAAAATCTGTGCTGCTTTTTTTTTAAGATAATAGCAATTTGTCTTTTCCAGATGATGACATCACCCCGCTCTCCTGTCACGTACCTGGTTAGTGAGCTCCTGGTTAGAAAGCAGCCCTAGGAGCACAGTGAGGTATGAGTGCCTCTGATCAGTCCAGTAGACTGCGTGGTGGCAGCAGTCAGCAGGTGGATGTGGCGGCAGAACCAGCTGGTGGCAGATGAGCTGGCACTGAGCTTGGCTGGTGGCAGACTGTGGGTAAGCAGCTGGAAGCAGGAGACAGATGAGACCTTGCTGGGCTGAAGAGCTGTAGCAGGCTGGATGAGCAGGATGCAGGGTCAGATGAGCCGGGTCCATAATGGTCAGGCAGATCAGGCATAGACGGCACACAACAGGATAGTCGGGTCACAAGCCAAGTCAGCAACAGGAGGTAGGTCAGGCAAGAAGAGAAGGCAGAAGCAGAATCCCGAGACAAGCCAAGGTCAGGGCAGGTAGCAGTCAAACGGAGGTCAGGAGCAAGCTGGGTTAGGATCAGAGGTCAAACACAGGAATCAGTAATGAACACACAGAAGCAACACACCAAATTGCAGCCTGTTTAAATAGTCTGTCTGGTGCCAGCATTGGTGACAGGCTCACGCTCATCTGCCCAGCCAGTTGTCAGTCTGCGCATGCACATATGTATGTACAGGGAGACATCATTTGTGCTATGCAAAAGCCTTCCCTGACACCCCCTACAACAGCCAAACAAAATTAAAACGGGCTGGTTGGTTAGTGCCACGTTTGTGTTGGTTTGTGCCTATTTACTTTCCATTCTATCTCCTTTTGTTTTTCAGTTATTGTTTGAACCCCCAAATTATTCAGTTATTTAATAAAGGTCACCAAAGGTTACCCAGCCCCCCTACAAGAGACAAAAGGCATGAAACTGGGCTGGTTGGTGCCTCCTTTGTGCTGTTTAAATATCAGTTCTACCGCTTTTCGTTTTTCAGTTATTTACTATTTATTAAAGGTCACCAAAGATCACTCAGCCCCCCCTACACATGAAACTGAGTTGGTTGGTTAGAGCTGCGTTTGTGCTGTTAAAATTATTATGTGTGCTGCTTTGATTTCTTAATTGTAAAAGTTTGTTTTTATTTGATCAAACCCCACCCACTTGGCATCCCATGTTATTAGATACTATAAGGCCTCATGCACACGAGACGCTGTTAAACGCGTTAAATAGTAAATAACTGAAAAACAAAAAGTGGTAGAACTGATATTTAAACAGCACAAACCAGCACAAAGGAGGCACCAACCAGCCCAGTTTCATGCCCTTTGTCTCTTGTAGGGGGGCTGGGTAACCTTTGGTGACCTTTAATAAATCAACAATAACTGAAAAACAAAAGGAGATAGAATGGAAAGTAAATAGGCACAAACCAACACAAACGTGGCACTAACCAACCAGCCCATTTTCATTTTGTTTGGCTGTTGTAGGGGGTGTCAGGGAAGGCTTTCGCATAGCACAAATGATGTCTCCCTGTACATACATATGCGCATGCACAGACTGGCAACTGGCTGGGCAGATGAGCGTGAGCCTGTCACCAATGCTGGCACCAGACAGACTATTTAAACAGGCTGCAATTTGGTGTGCTACTTCTGTGTGTTCATTCCTGAATCCTGTGTTTGACCTCTGATCCTAACCCAGCTTGCTCCTGACCTCCGTTTGACTGCTACCTGCCCTGACCTTGGCTTGTCTCTGGATTCTGCTTCTGCCTTCTCTTCTTGCCTGATCTACCTTCTGTTGCTGACTTGGCTTGTGACCCGACTATCCTGTTGTGTGCCGTCTATGCCTGATCTGCCTAACCATTATGGATCCGGCTCATCTGACCCTGCATTCTGCTCATCCAGCCTGCTACAGCTCTTCAGCCCAGCAAGGTCTCATCTGTCTCCTGCTTCCAGCTGCTTACCCACAGTCTGCCACCAGCCAAGCTCAGTGCCAGCTCATCTGCCACCAGCTGGTTCTGCCGCCACATCCACCTGCTGACTGCTGCCACCACGCAGTCTACTGGACTGATCACAGGCACTCATACCTCACTGTGCTCCCATGGCTGCTTTCTAACCAGGAGCTCACTAACCAGGTACGTGACAGGAGGGCGGGGTGATGTCATCATCTGGAAAAAACAAATTGCTATTATCTTAAAAATAAAAGCAGCACAAATTTTTATTATTATAACACAAAAAAGCACAAATATAAAAACAAGCTGTTATAACTAAAAAACCATAACAGCACAAATAAAAATTTTAGCAGCACAAACCAGCACAAACGTAGCACTAACCAACGAGACCAGTTTCGTGTCATTTGGGCGTTGTAGGGGGGCTGACTGACCTTTGGTGACCTTTAATAAATCATTAAAAACGCAGAAACGATAAAAGATAGAACGGAATTTTTAGCAGCACAAACGTAGCACTAACCAACGAGACCAGTTTTGTGTCATTTGGGCATTATAGGGGGGCTGAGTGACCTTTGGTGACCTTTAATAAATCATTAATAACGCAAAAACGATAATAGATAGAACGGAAATGTTAGCAGCACAAAACAGCACAAACGTAGCACTAACCAACGAGACCAGTTTTGTGTCATTTGGGCGTTGTAGGGGGGCTGACTGACCTTTGGTGACCTTTAATAAATCATTAATAACGCAAAAATGATAAAAGGTAGAACGGAAATTTTAGCAGCACAAAACAGCACAAATGTAGCACTAAAGAAACACACTTGAGTTTTTATTTGTGCTGATTGTAGGGTGGGCAAAGTCAGTGGGGTTTGAAAAAAAAAAAAAACTGTTATAACTTAAAAACCATAACAGCACAAATAAAAATTTTAGCAGCACAAACCAGCACAAACGTAGCACTAACCAACGAGACCAGTTTCGTGTCATTTGGGCGTTGTAGGGGGGCTGACTGACCTTTGGTGACCTTTAATAAATCATTAATAACACAAAAATTATAAAAGATAGAATGGAAATTTTAGCAGCACAAAACAGCACAAACGTAGCACTAACCAACGAGACCAGTTTTGTGTCATTTGGGTGTTGTAGGGGGGCTGACTGACCTTTGGTGACCTTTAATAAATCATTAATAACGCAAAAACGATAAAAGATAGAACAGAATTTTTAGCAGCACAAAACAGCACAAACGTAGCACTAACCAACGAGACTAGTTTCGTGTCATTTGGGTGTTGTAGGGGGGCTGACTGACTTTTGGTGACCTTTAATAAATCATTAATAACGCGAAAACGATAAAAGATAGAACAGAAATTTTAGCAGCACAAAAGAGCACAAACGTAGCAATAACCAACGAGACCAGTTTCGTGTCATTTGGGTGTTGTAGGGGGGCTGAGTGACCTTCGGTGACCTTTAATAAATCATTTATAACGCAAAAACGATAAAAGGTAGAACGGAAATTTTAGCAGCACAAAACAGCACAAATGTAGCACTAAAGAAACACACTTGAGTTTTTATTTGTGTGATTGTAGGGTGGGCAAAGTGAGTGGGGTTTGAAAAAAAAAACTGTTATAACTTAAAAACCATAACAGCACAAATAAAAATTTTAGCAGCACAAACCAGCACAAACGTAGCACTAACCAACGAGACCAGTTTCGTGTCATTTGGGCGTTGTAGGGGGCTGACTGACCTTTGGTGACCTTTAATAAATCATTAAAAACGCAGAAACGATAAAAGATAGAACGGAATTTTTAGCAGCACAAACGTAGCACTAACCAACGAGACCAGTTTTGTGTCATTTGGGCATTATAGGGGGGCTGAGTGACCTTTGGTGACCTTTAATAAATCATTAATAACGCAAAAACGATAATAGATAGAACGGAAATGTTAGCAGCACAAAACAGCACAAACGTAGCACTAACCAACGAGACCAGTTTTGTGTCATTTGGGCGTTGTAGGGGGGGCTGACTGACCTTTGGTGACCTTTAATAAATCATTAATAACGCAAAAATGATAAAAGGTAGAACGGAAATTTTAGCAGCACAAAACAGCACAAATGTAGCACTAAAGAAACACACTTGAGTTTTTATTTGTGCTGATTGTAGGGTGGGCAAAGTCAGTGGGGTTTGAAAAAAAAAAAAAAAAAACCTGTTATAACTTAAAAACCATAACAGCACAAATAAAATTTTTAGCAGAACAAACCAGCACAAACGTAGCACTAACCAACGAGACCAGTTTCGTGTCATTTGGGTGTTGTAGGGGGGCTGACTGACCTTTGGTGACCTTTAATAAATCATTAATAACACAAAAATTATGAAAGATAGAATGGAAATTTTAGCAGCACAAAACAGCACAAACGTAGCACTAACCAACGAGACCAGTTTTGTGTCATTTGGGTGTTGTAGGGGGGCTGACTGACCTTTGGTGACCTTTAATAAATCATTAATAACACAAAAATTATAAAAGATAGAATGGAAATTTTAGCAGCACAAAACAGCACAAACGTAGCACTAACCAACGAGACCAGTTTTGTGTCATTTGGGTGTTGTAGGGGGGCTGACTGACCTTTGGTGACCTTTAATAAATCATTAATAACGCAAAAATGATAAAAGGTAGAACGGAAATTTTAGCAGCACAAAACAGCACAAATGTAGCACTAAAGAAACACACTTGAGTTTTTATTTGTGTGATTGTAGGGTGGGCAAAGTGAGTGGGGTTTGAAAAAAAAAAAAAAACTGTTATAACTTAAAAACCATAACAGCACAAATAAAAATTTTAGCAGCACAAACCAGCACAAACGTAGCACTAACCAACGAGACCAGTTCCGTGTCATTTGGGCGTTGTAGGGGGGCTGACTGACCTTTGGTGACCTTTAATAAATCATTAAAAACGCAAAAACGATAAAAGATAGAACGGAAATGTTAGCAGCACAAAACAGCACAAACGTAGCACTAACCAACGAGACCAGTTTTGCGTTATTTGGGCATTGTAGGGGGGCTGACTGACCTTTGGTGACCTTTAGTAAATCATTAATAACGCAAAAACGATAAAAGATAGAACGGAATTTTTAGTAGCACAAAACAGCACAAATGTAGCACTAACCAACGAGACCAGTTTTGTGTCATTTGGGCATTGTAGGGGGGCTGACTGACCTTTGGTGACCTTTAATAAATCATTAATAACGCAAAAACGATAGAAGATAGAATGGAATTTTTAGCAGCACAAAACAGCACAAACGTAGCACTAACCAACGAGACCAGTTTTGTGTCATTTGGGCATTGTAGGGGGGCTAGGTGATGTCATAGTCTGGAAAAAACAATTGCTAATATCTTAAAAATAAAAGCAGCACAAATGTAAATTTTTACGGCACAAAACAGCACAAACGTAGCACTAAAGAAACACAGTTGAGTTTTTATTTGTGCTGATTGTAGGGGGGCCAGCTTCGCTGAGCTGAGGAAATGATGTCATCTCTCCTCGGCTCGGTATTTTCCGTTCCGGGCCGAGGAGAGAAGACTGTAATGTGAGTGCACAACACATACACACACAGTAGAACATGCCAGGCATACAAAACACCCCGACCCCCCCCCCCCCCCGATCCCCCCCCCCCGTCACAAACTGACACCAAGCAGGTTTTTTTTTTTTTTTTTTCCTGATTACTGCTAGGTGTCAGTTTGTGACAGTTACTGTGTTCGGGCAGTGAGTGTTAGCCCCCTGTAGGTCTAGGATACCCCCCTACCCCCCCTAATAAAGTTTTAACCCCTTGATCACCCCCTGTCACCAGTGTCACTAAGCGATCATTTTTCTGATCGCTGTATTAGTGTCGCTGGTGACGCTAGTTAGGGAGGTAAATATATAGGTTCGCCGTCAGCGTTTTATAGCGTCAGGGACCCCCATATACTACCTAATAAATGTTTTAACCCCTTGATTGCCCCCTAGTTAACCCTTTCACCACTGATCACTGTATAACCGTTACGGGTGACGCTGGTTAGTTTGTTTATTTTTTATAGTGTCAGGGCACCCGCCGTTTATTACCGAATAAAGGTTTAGCCCCCTGATCGCCCGGCGTTGATATGCGTCGCCCCAGGCAGCGTCAGATTAGCGCCAGTACCGCTAACACCCACGCATGCAGCATACGCCTCCCTTAGTGGTATAGTATCTGAACGGATCAATATCTGATCCGATCAGATCTATACTGGCGTCCCCAGTAGTTTAGGGTTCCCAAAAACGCAGCGTTAGCGGGATCAGCCCAGATACCTGCTAGCACCTGCGTTTTGCCCCTCCGCCCGGCCCAGCCCACCCAAGTGCAGTATCGATCGATCACTGTCACTTACAAAACACTAAACGCATAACTGCAGCGTTCGCAGAGTCAGGCCTGATCCCTGCGATCGCTAACAGTTTTTTTGGTAGCGTTTTGGTGAACTGGCAAGCACCAGCCCCAGGCAGCGTCAGGTTAGCCCCAGTACCGCTAACACCCACGCACGCACCGTACACCTCCCTTAGTGGTATAGTATCTGATCGGATCAATATCTGATCTGATCAGATCTATACTGGCGTCCCCAGCAGTTTAGGGTTCCCAAAAACGCAGTGTTAGCGGGATCAGCCCAGATACCTGCTAGCACCTGCGTTTTGCCCCTCCGCCCGGCCCAGCCCAGCCCACCCAAGTGCAGTATCGATCGATCACTGTCACTTACAAAATACTAAACGCATAACTGCAGCGTTCGCAGAGTCAGGCCTGATCCCTGCGATCGCTAACAGTTTTTTTGGTAGCGTTTTGGTGAACTGGCAAGCGCCAGCGGCCTAGTACACCCCGGTCGTAGTCAAACCAGCACTGCAGTAACGCTTGGTGACGTGGCGAGTCCCATAAGTGCAGTTCAAGCTGGTGAGGTGGCAAGCACAAGTAGTGTCCCGCTGCCACCAAAAAGACAAACACAGGCCCGTCGTGCCCATAATGCCCTTCCTGCTGCATTCGCCAATCCTAATTGGGAACCCACCGCTTCTGCAGCGCCCGTACTTCCCCCATTCACATCCCCAACCAAATACAGTCGGCTGCATGAGAGGCATTTTCTTTATGTCCTCCCGAGTACCCCTACCCAACGAACCCCCCCAAAAAAGATGTGTCTGCAGCAAGCGCGGATATAGGCGTGACACCCGCTATTATTATCCCTCCTGTCCTGACAATTCTGGTCTTTGCATTGGTGAATGTTTTGAACGCTACCATGCACTAGTTGAGTATTAGCGTAGGGTACAGCATTCCACAGACTAGGCACACTTTCACAGGGTCTCCCAAGATGCCATCGCATTTTGAGAGACCCGAACCTGGAACCGGTTACAGTTATAAAAGTTACAGTTACAAAAAAAAGTGTAAAAAAAAACAAAAAACACATACAAAAATATATAAAAAAAAAAAATAGTTTTCTCTATTGTTCTGCTCTTTTTTACTGTATTCTATTCTGCAATGTTTTATTGTTATTATGTTTTATCATGTTTGCTTTTCAGGTATGCAATTTTTTATACTTTACCGTTTACTGTGCTTTATTGTTAACCATTTTTTTGTCTTCAGGTACGCCATTCACGACTTTGAGTGGTTATACCAGAATGATGCCTGCAGGTTTAGGTATCATCTTGGTATCATTGTTTTCAGCCAGCGGTCGGCTTTCATGTAAAAGCAATCCTAGCGGCTAATTAGCCTCTAGACTGCTTTTACAAGCCGTGGGAGGGAATGCCCCCCCCCCCAACGTCTTCCGTGTTTTTCTCTGGCTCTCCTGTCTCAACAGGGAACCTGAAAATGCAGCCGGTGATTCAGCCAGCTGACCATAGAGCTGATCAGAGACCAGAGTGGCTCCAAACATCTCTATGGCCTAAGAAACCGGAAGCTACGAGCATTTTATGACTTAGATTTCGCCGGATGTAAACAGCGCCATTGGGAAATTGGGAAAGCATTTTATCACACCGATCTTGGTGTGGTCAGATGCTTTGAGGGCAGAGGAGAAATCTAGGGTCTAATAGACCCCAATTTTTTCAAAAAAGAGTACCTGTCACTACCTATTGCTATGATAGGGGATATTTACATTCCCGGAGATAACAATAAAAATGATTAAAAAAAAAAAAAAATGAAAGGAACAGTTTAAAAATAAGATAAAAAAAAATAATAATAATAAAGAAAAAAAAAAAAAAAAAGCACCCCTGTCCCCCCTGCTCTCGCGCTAAGGCGAACACAAGCGTCGGTCTGGCGTCAAATGTAAACAGCAATTGCACCATGCATGTGAGGTATCACCGCGAACGTCAGATCGAGGGCAGTAATTTTAGCAATAGACCTCCTCTGTAAATCTAAAGTGGTAACCTGTAAAGGCTTTTAAAGGCTTTTAAAAACGTATTTAGTTTGTCGCCACTGCACGTTTGTGCGCAATTTTAAAGCATGTCATGTTTGGTATCCATGTACTCGGCCTAAGATCATCTTTTTTATTTCATCAAACATTTGGGCAATATAGTGTGTTTTAGTGCATTAAAATTTAAAAAAGTGTGTTTTTTCCCCAAAAAATGCGTTTGAAAAATCGCTGCGCAAATACTGTGTGAAAAAAAAAATGAACCACCCACCATTTTAATCTGTATAGGGGATACGGGCTAAATTGCCCAGAGGATGGGGAAAAGAGGACTTTTAAGGTGCTGTTTACATCAAAGATATAATCAAAAATTCTGTACAATCATATTATAAAATGAAAATTTTATTAAATTGAGATTAAAATATTCATGTCTCTCATGAGAAGTGGGACATGCTTTTAAGAACAATATGACATTAATGAATATCACCCCAAATTTGTTCACATTGGATAATGCAACATAAAGCAACTACTTAAAGGTGCCATGACAATCTGCCGCTCGACATGTTTCGCTCTAATACGAGCTTCTTCAGGAGTTTAAAGGCTATGATTGTAGTGGATTCTATAATGATGGGAGAATAGACAATAATCAATACATGCGTATAAATATATTAGAAATACATTACATTACTTTAAACTCCTGAAGAAGCTCGTATTAGAGCGAAACATGTCGAGCGGCAGATTGTCATGGCACCTTTAAGTAGTTGCTTTATGTTGCATTATCCAATGTGAACAAATTTGGGGTGATATTCATTAATGTCATATTGTTCTTAAAAGCATGTCCCACTTCTCATGAGAGACATGAATATTTTAATCTCAATTTAATAAAATTTTCATTTTATAATATGATTGTACAGAATTTTTGATTATATCTTTGATGTAAACAGCACCTTAAAAGTCCTCTTTTCCCCATCCTCTGGGCAATTTAGCCCGTATCCCCTATTCAGTATTTCATTATAGGATGTGGTGCTTGTAGTTGAGTATCTCTGTCCTCCCTATAACTTAACATTTTAATCTGTAGGGCATTTGCTTTAAAAAAATATATAATGTTTGGGGGTTCAAAGTAATTTTCTTGCAAAAAAAAATTATTTTTTTATGTAATCAAAAAGTGTCAGAAAGGGCTTTGTCTTCAAGTGGTTAGAAGAGTGGGTGATATGTGACATAAGCTTCTAAATGTTGTGCATAAAATGCCAGGACAGTTCAAAACCCCCCCAAATGACCCCATTTTGGAAAGTAGACACCCCAAGCTATTTGCTGAGAGGCATGTCGAGTCCATGGAATATTTTATATTGTGACACAAGTTGCGGGAAAGAGACAATTTTTTATTTTTTTTATTTTTTTTTGCGCAAAGTTGTCACTAAATGATATATTGCTCAAACATGCCATGGGAATATGTGAAATTACACCCCAAAATACATTCTGTTGCTTCTCCTGAGTACGGGGATACCACATGTGTGGGACTTTTTGGGAGCCTAGCCGCGTACGGGACCCCGAAAACCAAGCACCGCCTTCAGGCTTTCTAAGGCCGTAAATTTTTGATTTCACTCTTCACTGCCTATCACAGTTTCGGAGGCCATGGAATGCCCAGGTGGCAAAACCCCCCCCCCCCCCCAAATGACCCCATTTTGGAAAGTAGACACCCCAAGCTATTTGCTGAGAGGTATAGTGAGTATTTTGCAGACCTCACTTTTTGTCACAAAGTTTTGAAAATTGAAAAAAGAAAAAAAAACAATTTTTTTTTCTCGTCTTTCTTTATTTTCAAAAACAAATGAGAGCTGCAAAATACTCACCATGCCTCTCAGCAAATAGCTTGGGGTGTCTACTTTCCAAAATGGGGTCATTTGGGGGGGTTTTATGCCATCTGGGCATTTTATGGCCTTCAAAACTGTGATGGGGTCATTTGTGGGGGTTTTGTACTGCCCTGCCATTTTAGCACCTCAAGAAACGACATAGGCAGTCATAAATTAAAGCCTGTGTAAATTCCAGAAAATGTACCCTAGTTTGTAGGCGCTATAACTTTTGCGCAAACCAATAAATATACACTCATTGACATTTTTTTTACCAAAGACATGTGGCCGAATACATTTTGGCCTAAATGTATGACTAAAATTGAGTTTATCGGATTTTTTTTAGAACAAAAAGTAGAAAATATAATTTTTTTTCAAAATTTTTGGTCTTTTTCCGTGTATAGCGCAAAAAATAAAAACGGCAGAGGTGATCAAATACCATCAAAAGAAAGCTCTATTTGTGGGAAGAAAAGGACGCAAATTTCGTTTGGGTACAGCATTGCATGACCGTGCAATTAGCAGTTAAAGCGACGCAGTGCCAAATTGTAAAAAGTGCTCTGGTCAGGAAGGGGGTAAATCCTTCCGGGGCTGAAGTGGTTAACTGACAATTGCGCAGTCGTGTGACGCTGTACCCAAATAAAATTTATGTCCTTTTTCCCCCACTAATAGAGCTTTCTTTTGATAGCATTTGATTACCTCTGCGTTTTTTATTTTTTTCTGATATAAACAAAGAACGACTGACAATTTTGAAAAAATTTTTTTATTAACTTTCTGCTCTAAAACATATCTAGAAAAAAATGTAAAATGTCCCCCCAAAAAAAACAAACAAACAAATTTGTTCATCAATTTAGGCCAATATGTATTTTGCCACATGCTTTTGGTCAAAAAAATCCAAATAAGCGTATATTGAATGGTTTGCGCAAAAGTTATAGCGTCTACAAATGATGGGATATTTTTATTTGTTTTTTTTTATTTTTCTCTAGTAAGCTACTTATAGCGGGACTGCGCTATTGCAGTGGACGAATCGGACACCTAACTGACACTTTTGACACCTTTTTAGGAACCAGTGACACTAATACAGTGATCAGTGCTAAAAATATGCACTGTCACTTTACTAATGACACTGGCTGGGAAGGGGTTAACATCAAGGGTGATTAAAGGGTTAAATCTATGGCTTACTAATGTTTCAGTGTCGTGGGGAGGTGGATGGATCGCTGTGGCTGCTTTACAGGAACACAGGATCCATGCATTCTGTACTGACAGAATGGCAATCTGCCTTGTTTACAAAGGCAGATCACCATTCTGCCTGTGTACAGAAGGGTCAGTGGGTGCCAGTGGACATTGGGTCCATGGGACCTGCAGATCAGCTCCTGCTGTGTAAATCACATCTGGAGAGAGCCGCCGGCGGTTCACACTCGCGCCCGATACCTGGAAGTGCATGATCACATAAATATATGTGATCCTGCCCTGTAGCAGTAAATCTGCTATGGGAAGGTCGGGGCGGTCAGCAGGTGGTTAATGCAATTCTTGCATTGAGGTAAAAAAAGTTCAGGCATCAGCATCCCCCCTCACTCTTCCCTCCATTTTACTTACCTGAGCTCTCATTCGATCCAGTGCTGTGCACGTCTGCAGCTTTTCTTTCCCCTCATTTACAGGTCTTGTTGGCTTCGCTAGGGCACTCATTGCTGTCAATCAAAGCCAGTGACGAGGTAGTGGGGGGCGAGGCTGAGTCCCGCTGTCTGTCAATGGACACAGCAGTGGGGCTCAGGAGGAAGCAAACATGAGTGCCCCCATGGGAAGCGGCTTCCCATGGGGGCACTGGACAGAGAGGAGGGGCCAGGAGCGCTGGCGGGGGACCCGGGAAGAGGAGGTTCACGGCTGCTCTGTGCAAATCCATTGCACAGAGCAGGTGAGTATAGACATGTTTGTTATTTACAAAAATTAAAAAAATTACCTTTTCTAATAGCTTTAAGTGAGTCTGTGCAGAGATGGTGAGCATTAAAGTATTTACATATTCTTAATAGAAATGTGCAGAATGGAAACCTTTGTTTCATTTAGAATAGATTAGTTATGTCATTTTATTTAATTTAGTTTTGTTTATAAATGTTCTAACTAATTCAAAATTTTCAAAACGATCTGGATTTGGATCAGTTCGAAAAATTATCGCCAGATTAGAATCCTGTGTGAAGAATAGCTGGTTGTTAAGGAGGGGGTCGGGCCGTGTCCTTAACAGCACCCCCCCCCCCCCCCCATGTGATTGCGTAGGGGTACATAGTATTCAGGTAAAATCATCTTCCCCAAGTCTTCCCAGCACAGTTCCTCTTCCACTGCTTCCCAGGTCCCCCTCCAACACAAATCCCCCCCCCCCCCCATTCTATCCTAGTACAATCCTTTTAGTCATGTTTTTAATGTTAATTGTTAGATAGGACAATTTGGTTTGTTGCAGACTGGCTAATAAGTTGAGCTGTGAATTTTTCTTTGTTTTTGATTGAAATGCATCACCCTTCCATCTGCTCCTTGCTGTTAAGGCCAGTAAGTGCCGGTTCACACAGGGGTCGGTTCCATGCATTGCAATGGAACCATTCTAATAGGAGCGACTCAATGCGCTCCGACTTAGAAAAAGGTTCCTGTACGACTTTGTGGCGACTTCGGAGCAGCTTGCATTGACTTCTATACAGAAGTAATTTTGCAAGCCTTGCTGAAGTCGCGCTGTATGGGGCAGCTTCAGAGTCGGTCGAGAGTCGGATGACTTTGAAGCCGCCCCTGTGTGAACCGGCACTTATAGGTTGGGGCAGTTGCCGTTTGTTTGTACTGTTGGTTTTTTTGCTGAGAGGGCGCTCTGGACACCTTTGCTGCCATTGCGCTTGGTGTTCAGTGCGCCCCTGTGCCTTTAAGGAGTAGTAGCCATCCTCCAGGCAAACCTGCCTGCAATCTAACCATTACTATATATTAGACGTGTGCAATTTGTCACTGTCTGAATATAAATTCGGAAAAATGTTTGGTTATTCAGAGATTCGGATGTACCTGAATCTCCAAATGAAATAGTAACACATTTTGTTGAAATTCATTAAATTTCATTTTGTTTAATTGTTTTCTAACTAATTCCAAATTTTCGGAACAAAAATTTTCAAATTCGGATCAGTTGAAAAATAATCGACAGATTTGAATTCTGTGTAAAGAACAGCTGGTTGATGACTCATCAACTGTCAGCTGGTTTACCCACTGAGAGCAGAAATAGACAAACAAAAGAATGCCGACAATAGAAAATTCAGAAAAAAAACAGTGTGGGGTCCACCCCACACCAATTATTTTTTTAAAGTAAAGTTTGGGGTCCCCCCAAAATCCATACCAGCACACCCTTGAACCATAGCAGGCCACATGCCCTCAACATGGGGGGGGGTTCCCCAAGGCGCCTTGTCCCCATGTTGATGGGGACATGGGCCTCTTCACCACAACCCTGGGCAGTAGTTGTGGGGGTCTGCGGGCGTGGGACTTATCAGAATCTGAATCTGAATCCCCAGATTCCGCCCCCCTAAGTAAATGGGAACAGTAAATAGGAAAGTACCCCCCCAGTACTGTGGGACTTAGGGGTGAATATTGCCCTCATAAAAAATTATGAATTTAATTATTTTCCCATGCTTAATTTCATGATTAGTAGTTTACAGTCAAGGGCCGCAGGGAAACACTCTTGGCTAGGGAGAATGGCAATATATAAGATGGATATTCTACCTCGATTCCTGTATTTATATCAGACACTACTAATAGCTCTCCCACTGGCTTTTTTTTGGTCGTTAAGATCTAGCTTACTTAGGTATCTATGGCTGAATTCTCCGGCCAGACTTCGTTGCGATATTCTACTAAAGCGGAAGACAGAGGGGGGAGCAGGCTTACCGCACATGGAACTTTACTATATAGCAGCAGTATTGGCCAGAATATTGGACTGGTTTCATTGTGGGCAAGCAAAACAATGCGTAACCATTGAACAGCAAATAATAGCTGTTCCTTTGACCTCTCTCCCATGAATTGTACCTAAGTCTCGTCCATCTAGACAAACACTCTCACCACTGACCCAATCCCTATTGAGAGTTTGGGACCGGGCTATTCGAAGGTGGGGTGTTTCGTCAGTGCCATGCCCATTAAGCCAGATTATGAGTAACCTAGAATTTTTGCCGGGTATGCCGCCAGATAGGTTCCTACGATGGACACTGTCAGCTCCCTCCCCGATTATACAAGCGCTTACACCAAAAGGATAACAGGTGCTTAATATGATAATGACTACTGAGCGTAATTATTCAGGACAGTGGGTTCACTATTTTAAACTCAAAGATTATTATATATATCTATCTAAAATGGGCCCACTGCGTAGGGAATTAACCCCATTTGAGTCTCTATGCAGTGGACTTACAGTGTGCTCTTGTACTGTTTCCAAGATATATGGTATTGGATAGTATGGATAGTACTCCTATCTCATGCATTTTCCATAGGCCCGTACTACATTAGAGACTGGGAGAGAGAATTGGGTCTTGGGTCTTATGATTACTGGAGAAGAATGGAAGAAAGTTTTCTTGTTAACTTTTAAATCTAGCTCTTCAACTTATATGCAAGAAAAGAATTATAAAATATTAACTAGATGGTATAGATGCACAGCGAAGCTACAAAGAATATCTCCGATTTATCCTGAGGAGTGTTGGCGCTGCGGAAGAGATGTAGGCACAATGGTGGATCTGCCCCCGGATCAAAGCATTCTGGGAGTCTGTGTTCCAAATCTGCTCTTCTGTCATTGACACACCTTATCAGAAGTCTCCAGAAATATCTTTACTTTCTTTATACCCAGGCCCCTCCCCTCCCTTATCTCTGCAGCACAAACCCTTATACCCAATCACTGAAGCACACAAGATGTTTCCACTATTAACCACTTGCCGACTGGCTCACACCGATATATACGTCGGCAGAATGGCTCTCCTGTGCAAACTGACGTACCTGTGTGTCAGTCCGTAAATGCAGGATATCAGGTGCGCACGTGCCCGCCGCGCACTGCGGGAGTGTGCTCGCGGGTCCCGCGGACTCGATGTCCGCCGGCGGCCCGCGATCTCGGTGAGGAGAGGCAGAACGGGGAACTGCCTATGTAAACAAGGCATTTCCCCATTCTGCCTAGTGACATGACAGGGATCTACTGCTCCCAGTGATCTGGAGCAGTGATCTCTATCATGTTTCAGTAAGCCCACCCCCCTACAGTTAGATCACAATGAGGGAACACAGTTAACCCCTTGATCGCCCCCTAGTGTTAACCCCTTCCCTGCCAGTGTCATTTTTAAATTGATCAGTGCATTTTTTTAGCACTGATCAATGTAATAATGTCACTGGTCCCCAAAAAGTGTCATTTGGGGTCAGATTAGTCTGCCACAATGTCGCAGTCCTGCTAAAAATTGCAGATCACCGCCATTACCAGTAAAAACAACAAAAAAAATCAAAGTCCCTTAATCGATCCCGTAGTTTGTAGGTGCGATAACTTTTGTGCAAACCAATCAATATACGCCTATTGCAATTTTTTTTTACCAAAAATGTGTAGAAAACATATCGGCCTAAACTGATGATTAATTGGTTTTTTTGGATCTGTATTATAGCAGAAAGTAAAAAAAAAGTATTTTTTTTCAAAATTGTTGCTCTTTTTTTGTTTATAGCGCAAAAAATAAAAAACGCAAAGGTGATCAAATACCACCAAAAGAAAGCTCTATTTGTGGGGAAAAATTATGTCAATTTTGTTTTGGTACAGCGTTGCACGACCGCGCAATTGTCAGTTAAAGCGACGCAGTGCCGTTTCACAAAAAATGCTCTAGTCATTAAGGGGGTAAAACCTTCCGGAGCTGAAGTGGTTAAAGAGTAGGTAGCTGAATTGAACCAATTAAAGAGAATGGAGGAAATATCAGTGAGTACAGGGGCGTAACTACCACCAAAGCGACCCATGCGGGCGCTATGGGGCCCGCAGCCAAGTGGGGCCCAGTGAGGATGAGAGCATCGCCGGCACAGTCTCCCAGCCAGGGGAAGAGAGAGGAGAGGAAGAGGCAAGCTGTGACCTGTGCCCAGTGCAGCGTGACCTGTGCCCAATACAGCATTGCCTGTGCCCAATACAGCCTGGTCTGCCTGTGCCCCATACAGCCTCACCTGTGCAGAGGAAGAGGCAAGCCACCCGGATCAGCAGAGAGCTGAATTGCCCGATGTAATAGCTTTCATTAGAACTTCCAGTGTTCCCGGGGCTCACGTCACATAGCTCCACCTCTTGGCCCGTCGCCTTTGATAGACAGAACGCCAATCCAATGCGGGACGTGTGGCGTTATCAAAGGCGTCAGGCCAAGAGGTGGGGCTATGTGACGATGAGCCCCGGGAAGACGGGAAATACAAATGAAAGCTATTACAGCGGGCAATCCTGCTCTCTGCTGATCCAGGTGGATTGCCTCTTCCTCTGCACAGGTGAGGCTGTATGAGGCACAGGCAGACCAGGCTGTATTGGGCACAGGCAACGCTGTATTGGGCACAGGTCACGCTGCATTGGGCACAGGTCACGCTGTATGGGGCACAGGTCACGCTGTATGGGGCACAGGTCACGCTGCATTGGGCACAGGTCACGCTGCATTGGGCACAGGTCACGTTGTATGGGGCACAGGCCACGCTTTATGGGGCACAGGTCACGCTGCATTGGGCACAGGTCACGCTGCATTGGGCACAGGTCACGCTGTATGGGGCACAGGTCACACTGTATGGGGCACAGGTCACGCTGTATGGGGCACAGGTCACGCTGCATTGGGCACAGGTCACGCTGCATTGGGCACAGGTCATGCTGTATGGGGCACAAGTCACGCTGCATTGTGCACAGGTCACGCTATATGTGGCACAGGTCACGCTCCATTGACACTAGGGCAGCTGTGGGGGGGCTGTTTGCAGGGGGGCCCCATACAACATTTTGCTATGGGGCCCTGCTATTTCTAGTTACGCCCCTGAGTGAGTATACAGGGACATTACCATAAGTACATGGCTTTGTGGGCACCCTGGAATGATTTCCTTAGCTCTGACATGATGAGATCCTATTTGTGAAAAGTTATTATCTACATGTGTGGTGGGGACCTAGGTTGGTGGCTATGTGGTTGTGAAGGCGGCTTCCCAGATATTTGTATTGTCTGTATGTGTATGTGTTGTTATATATATATATATATATATATATATATATATATATATATATATATATATATATATATATGTATATATATGTATATATATGTATATATATGTATATATAAATAACAACACAAAAAAATATATATATATATATATATATATATATATATATATATATATATATATATATATATATATATATTTTTTTTTTCTTTCCTCTTTTTTTTCCTGCTTTCGCTCATTCTTTACTTTTCTGGGGTAGTTCTTAATCAAAGGGGAACACTCAATAGCACGAGCTTGTACGAATTGATTTAGAGGTTGTTTTAATCACTGTTCTTTTAACATAGGGATACATGAAAACATGTTGTTCCTGGCTATGTGCTTTGTGTGTAAGCCTTGCAAAATATCTAATAAAATCTAATATATGAAAAAGACCCTACAGCCTACCAATGAACATTTTGTGCCCTTTGCAGGGTTAACAGTGATTGTATCAACACTATAGGACAGGGTATTGGGGTGGTCCTACCACAAATTACCAGTCTGTATCCTCTTGGCAGGGTGTAAACCGATTGTATTGTTGCTACAGGACAGGGCAGAAGGGGAGGGGGGGTCCGGACAGCCAAGGGGAGGCAAGTTGGAGTAATAACAAAAGCGATGAAAGTGACAGAGGGTGCTGCTGAGAATCCTTGGTGGATTTGGTAGGAGAAGTGAGTGTTCTCAGTCCATTGCTAGGCATCCTCTTCATACAGGGCTGTATGTATGCTTGCATGTGCAGCTCATAGGTGCTCGGCTCTAGTGAGGGCACTGGTGTCTTCCCACTACATGTTATAACTGTGTGCCAGGGCACGTATTCCCTCTGCCCTCCTGTCCTGGCCCCGGTTGTAAGTTTATTGCAAACAGAAAGAAATATTTTTTTTGTTATTTGGATGTACCGAATCCTGGTTATACCCAATGTCTCTGATTATTTACTTTAAAAAAAACATTCTATCATTTTTTAACATTGTAGTCCTAATAGACACCTATAAAATGAATGTTCAAAAATTAAAACAATAATAAACCTCTTTAATTTGCTGAGAATAATGGTTGACAGATGAAACATACAGTAGATCCTTACAGTGCAAAATTTGCTACCGTGTAATATCAGTTTGAGTATTTGACCTTGGCTGATCAATTAAATTTCTGCGGAAGAGGATTATTTGCCTCAAGTAATTTATTTTATAGTTCTGGTAATTCAAGAAGGCAGAATTTTAAAAGGAAGGAACACTAGGGAGAACAATTACTTAATATAAGCTATTAGATGTATTTTTAGAATACTTGGTTCAACCAAAAAAAGTATTCGCACTGTATAATAAACAAGTTTTCCTAATTAGTCAATTCAGTTTTACAGACATTTTATTTAATACGATCAAAACCATTGCACTTAAACCCGTAGGCATAAAAATTAAGTATGCTTTGCATACTATTAATTTTTATATATACGTTGTGTTATAAATTTTATTTCCATAAATATAAATAATGTACAATAATTGCTATATAGTGTGCAGTAATTCTTAGAATTACAATAAGCTTATAGTGCACTTGTACTCAGACTATGGACTTGCACAGTGGACTGTTTTACCCCCTTCCTGCCCATTCCATTTTTCAGATATTAGCGCTGTGACACTTTGAATGACAATTACTCTGGCATGCAACACTGTACCCAAATGAATTATATGTCATTTTTGTCAATAACATGTGTGAGACTTTTTCACAGCCTAGTCACATAGGGAGACCCAAAATCCAAGGGGCACCTTCAGGTATTCTGGCCTCCTTCCTTTACATCAGTGTCCTCAGCCCTCACTGCACATCACAGTTCCCCTCACCTTCACATCAGTGTCTCCTGTAACCCCTTCACATCACAGCCCTCCTCTTTACATCTCAATTACCTTTATATAACAGATGTAAAAGAGAGTGCTGTGATGTAAAGAGGATGCTGTGTTGTAAAGGGGGGCACTTTAATGCAAAGTGGGGTTGTGAGGTAATGTAAAAGGGGGCTGTGTTGTAAAAGGGGGAGGGGTGCTGCTGTGATATAAAGATGGGCACTGTGATGTAAAAAAGGGGGGTTGTTCAGTATAAAAAGGGGGTGCTGTGGTGTAAAGGAATGACTGTGATGTGAAAAGGGATGTGATATAAAGAGGCGCTGTGATGTAAAGTTGAAACTGCAATGTACGGAGGGAGAGGGTCTGTGATATGAAACATCTGGGTCATAGCACAAATATGAGACTCGGACCCCTGCTGAAAGAAAATTTTACTGACCAGACCTCTGTGAATTTTAATTCCATACCCCTGAACTACAGCATATTAATATATTTGTAATTTTAGTGTTCTGAGACATTATTTTATATGAATGCATTTTATTCACTGATTTGTTCACCAGTATATACTTATTGAGGCACTATGTATTGAGCTATGGCAAATTTTGGTTATTAATTGCACTTTTGTTGTTTCATATATATTTAAAGGGGAAGCGCAACAAGTTTTATGTAGATGTATACACTTTTTTGTTGTTTTTGCATTCAATCACTGCTTCTGGATAATTTTGTTTCTTTTGGTTATCATCGCCTAGCACAGATTTATTTTGTTTATTGATGCCACATATGTGAGACTTATTAAAAGCCTAGCCACACAGAGAGGTCCAAAGTCCAAGGAGCACCTATAGGCTTTCTAGGGGAATAAATTATGCATCTAATTTCCTGAATACATACCACATTTTTGGAGGCCCTGGAACACCATAACAGTGGAAACACTCACAAAATTACCACGTTTTTGTAAGCAAACACCTCAAGTTATTTTCTAAGAGGCATTGTAAGTTTTTTGAAGATTTTTTGCAACATTTTACACATAGTTGTCAATTTAATAAGATCATTTTCACACAAAGCAGGGTTATACTTAGAATTTCACCTCAAAACACTTTCTGCTACTTCTCCTGAGTATGGGCATAGCACGCGTGAGACTTTTTCAATATTTGGACTGATTATGTATTAGACATTGTGTCTTGTGTATCACAAAACTCAACCATCTAAAAAAAAACAGTGTAATGTAATGGTCGCCTCTGTACGAGTGATTAGGGAATATAGCTTAGTGTAGTGTCACCTATAGCAGTTCCTGTTTCTATAAGTCAAGAAAGCCTAGTCTACTGGTATGTGGCTGCCCCAGGAATGCCATGTTCACTGGCCAGGAAGTACATGAGGCTGAAGAAAGAAAATCCAAAGATTATCTGTGGTTTCAGGAGTGCAGCTGTCCACAGGGCATGCCTGGCACTGGCATCTCACAGGAACGTATTCAGTGGGTTGTGCAGATAGGTCAGTTGAGGCGGTAGGCAGAGACACAGGCAGCAAACAGGTAAAGAATAGGTTCAAACAGCAGGTAGAAGTGTGGTCAATAAACAGACCAGGGTCAGTACAGGCTGCATGCAAAGACAACACTACACTGGTGTGGCGGTGATCAGGAAGACTTTTACTGGCTGCAATGGCTCTAGTGATACTGATTTGGTGTCAATCAGGGACACTGTTGATGGCTGTACTGGCTCTGGTGACACTGGCACTGGTGTGGCTAGTGATCAAGAACATTGTTACTGTCTACACTGGTCTGGTGACATTGTCACTGGTGTGGCAATGATCTGAAATACTGTTGATAATTTACACATTTCAGTACCTCTGTTGTGACATTTTAGGATTAATTTCTCCTATCTATAGCTACAGGGGTAAATAGGGGCTTGCTTCAAAGTGTTTTTACTGCTTATTCAGCATATGTAAAGAGTTTAATGTGCATGGTCTGAGCAAAGGTTCACTTTAAAATGGTAAGTAGGGATGGGCAGAGTTGACAAAAAAGTAAATCTGGTTGTCATGAATAGGGGTCCATATCCAAGGAGAGAGGGTCAGTTCAGGAATCTAATGAGTGTACCTAGGCTTGTGTGGCAGAGGCTGCTAGAGTGCAATGGAGTCACAGGAAGATACTGGATACTAAGGGTGCGATGGAGTGACACTGACTGCAGTGGGGCCATGGGACAGGGAGAAGATAGACTCTCTAGGTCAGTGATGATGAACTTACAGTGCCTTGAAAAAGTATTCATACCCCTTGAAATTTTCCACATTTTGCCATGTTACAATCAAAAACTTAAATGTATTTTATTGGTATTTTATGTGCTAGACAACACAAAGTGGCACATAATTGGGAAGTGGAAGGAAAATGATAAATGGTTTCCAAAATGTTTTACAAATAAACATGTGAAAAGTGTGGCATGCATTTGTATTCAGCCCCCTTTACTCTGATACCCCTAACTAAAATCTAGTGGAACCAATTGCCTTCAGAAGTCACCTAATTAGTAAATAGAGTCCACCTGTGTGTAATTTAATCTCAGTATAAATACAGCTGTTCTGTGCAGCCCTCCGAGGTTTGTTGGATAACCTTAGTGAACAAACAGCATCATGAAGGCCAGGGAACACACCAAACAGGTTAGGGATAAAGTTGTGGAGAAGTTTAAAGCAGGATTATGTTTTAAAAAAATATCCCAAGCTTTGAACATCACACGGAGCACTGTTCAATCCATCATCTAAAAATGGAAAGAATATGGCACAACTGCAAACCTACTAAGACATGGCCATCCACCTAAACTGACAGGCAGAGATCCACAGCTCAGGTGGGAGAATCTGTCCACAGGACTTAGTTGTACACTTCACAAATCTGGCCTTTATGGAAGAGTGGCAAGAAGAAAGCCATTGTTGAAAGAAAGCCATAAAAAGTCCTGTTTGCAGTTTGTGAGAAGCTATGTGGGGGACACAGCAAACATGTGGAAGAAGGTGCTCTGGTCAGATGAGACCAAAATTGAACTTTTTGGCCTAAATGCAAAACAATATGTGTGGCGGAAAACGAACACTGCACATCACTCTGAACACACTATCCCCACAATGAAACATGGTGGTGGCAGCATCATGTTGTGGGGATGCTTTTCTTCAGCAGCGACAAGGAAGCTAGTCCGAGTTGATGGGAAGATGGATGGAGACAAATACAGGGCTATCTTACAAGAAAACCTATTAGAGTCTGCAAAAGACTTGAGACTGGGTCAGAGGTTCACCTTCCAGCAAGACAAGGACCCTAAACATACAGCCAGAGCTACATGGAATGGTCAAGATCAAAGAATTAGAAAAGTGTTAGAATGGGCCAGTCAAAGTCCAGACCTAAATCCAATTGAGAATCTGTGGCAAGACTTGAAAATTGCTGTTCAGACACTCTCCATCCAATCTGACAAAATCTGACAATCTGAGCAAAAGTGTCACTTTCTAGATGTGCAAAGCTGGTAGAGAAATCCCCAAAAAGACTTGCAGCTGTAATTGCAGCGAAAGGTGGTTCTACAAAGTATTGACTCGGGGGGCTTAAGATAAATGCATGCCACACTTTTCACATATTTATTTGTAAAAAATGTTGAAAACCATTTATAATTTTCCTTCCACTTCTCAATTTTTGTGCCACTTTGTGTTGGTCTATCACATAAAATCCCAATAAATTACATTTACGTTTTTAGTTGTAACATGACAAAATGTGGAAAATTTCAAGGGGTATGAATCATTTTTTAAGGCACTGTAGTTATTATAGGACACCTCAATTGGGCCCCTAACATCATCAAAGGGCCACACAAATATACTGTGTGTATATATAGATATATATATACAGTGGCTTGCAAAAGTATTCGGCCCCCTTGAACTTTTCAACCTTTTGCCACATTTCAGGCTTCAAACATAAAGATATAAAATTTTAATTTTTTGTGAAGAATCACCAACAAGTGGGACACAATTGTGAAGTGGAACGAAATCTATTGGATATTTTAAACTTTTTTAGCAATTAAAAAACTGAAAAGTGGTGCGTGCAAAATTATTCGGCCCCTTTACTTTCAGTGCAGAAAACTCACTCCAGAAGTTCAGCGAGGATCTCTGAATGATCCAATGTTGTCTTAAATGACTGATGGTGATAAATAGAATCCACCTGTGTGTAATCAAGTCTCTGTATAAATGCACCTGCTCTCAGGGTTCTGTTGAAAGCGCAGAGAGCATCATGAAGACCAAGGAACACACCAGGCAGGTCCGTAATACTGTTGTGGAGAAGTTTAAAGCCGGATTTGGATACAAAAAGATTTCCCAAGCTTTAAACATCCCAAGGAGCACTGTGCAAGCGATCATTTTGAAATGTAAGGAGTATCAGACCACTGCAAATCTACCAAGACCTGGCTGTCCCTCTAAACTTTCAGCTCAGACAAGGAGAAGACTGATCAGAGATGCAGCCAAGAGGCCCATGATCACTCTGGATGAACTGCAGAGAACTACAGCTGAGGTGGGAGAGTCTGTCCATAGGACAACAATCATTCGTACACTGCACAAATCTGGCCTTTATGGAAGAGTGGCAAGAAGAAAGCCATTTCTCAAAGATATCCATAAAAAGTCTCGTCTAAAGTTTGCCACAAGCCACCTGGGAGACACACCAAACATGTGGAAGAAGGGGCTCTGGTCCGATGAAACCAAAATCGAACTTTTTGGCCACAATGCAAAACAATATGTTTGGCGTAAAAGCAACACAGCTCATCACACTCAACACACCATCCCCACTGTCAAACATGGTGGTGGCAGCATCATGGTTTGGGCCTGCTTTTCTTCAGCAGGGACAGGGAAGATGGTTAAAATTGAGGGGAAGATGGATGCAGCCAAATACAGGACCATTCTGGATGAAAACCTGTTGGAGTCTGTAAAAGACCTGAAACTGGGACGGAGATTTATCTTCCAACAAGACAATGATCCCAAACATACAGCAAAATCTACAAAGGAATGGTTCACAAATAAACATATCCAGGTGTTAGAATGGCCAAGTCAAAGTCCAGACCTGAATCCAATCGAGAATCTGTGGAAAGAGCTGAAAACTGCTGTTCACAAACGCTCTCCATCCAACCTCACTGAGCTCGAGCTGTTTTGCAATGGAAGAATGGGCAAGAATTTCAGTCTCTCGATGTGCAAAACTGATAGAGACATACCCTAAGTGACTTGCAGCTGTAATCGCAGCAAAAGGTGGCTCTACAAAGTATTAACGCAAGGGGGCCGAATAATTTTGCACGCCCCACTTTTCATTTTTTTATTAGTTAAAAAAGTTTCAAAAATCCAAAAGATTTCGTTCCACTTCACAATTGTGTCCCACTTGTTGGTGATTCTTCACAAAAAATAAAAATTTTATATCTTTATGTTTGAAGCCTGAAATGTGGCAAAAGGTTGAAAAGTTCAAGGGGGCCGAATACTTTCGCAAGCCACTGTATCTATATATACACAGTTGTGTTCATAAGTTTACATATCCTGGCAGAATTTATGATTTCTTGGCCATTTTTCAGAGAATATGAATGTTAGCTGAATCCATTTATTATTCATAAACTGTGTATACTCTTTTTAAATCATAATGAAAACAGAAAAATTCCCAAATTACCCTGATCAAAAGGTTACATACCCCAGCTCCTAGTACCGTGTATTTGCTCCCTTTAACATCAATGACAGCTTGAAGTCTTTTGTGGTATTTGTGGATGAGGCTCTTTATCTTCTCAGATGGTAAAGCTGCTTATTCCTCTTGGCAAAAAGCCTCCAGTTCCTGTAAATTCTTGGGCTGTCTTGCATGAACTGCACATTTGAGATCTCCCCAGAGTGGCTCAATGATATTGAGGTGAGGAGACTGAGATGGCCACTCCAGAACCTTCACTTTATTCTGCTGTAGCCAATGACAGGTCGACTCGGCCTTGTGTTTTGGATCATTGTCATGTTGGAATGTTCAAGTACATACCATGCGCAGCTTCCTGGCTGATGAATGCAAATGTTCCGCCAGTATTTGTTGGTAACATACTGCATTCATCTTGCTGTCAATTTTGACCAAATTTCCTGTGCCTTTGTAGCTCACACATCCCAAAACATTAGCGATCCACCTCTATGTTTCACAATAGGAATGGTGTACTTTTTATCATAGGCCTGGTTGACTTCTCTCCAAATGAAGCGTTTATGGTTGTGGCCAAAAAGCTACATTTTGGTCTCATCACTCCAAATGACTGTGCCAGAAGGTTTGAGCCTTGTCTCTGTGCTGTTTGGCAAATTGTAAGCCTGCGACTCGACCATGCAGCCCATCTTTCTTCAAGTGCCTCCTTATTGTGCATCTTGAAACAGCCACACCACATGTTTTCAGAGAGTCCTGTCTTTCACCTGAAGTTATTTGTGGGTTTTTCTTTGCATCCTGAACAATTTTCCTGGCAGTTGTGGCTGAAATTTTAGTTGTTCTACCTGACCATGGTTTGGTTTCAGCAGAACCCCTCCTTTTCCACTTCTTGATTAGAGTTTGAACACTTCTGATTGGCATTCTCAATTCCTTGGATATCTTTTTATATCTCTTTCCTGTTGTATACAGTTCAACTACCTTTTCCCACAAATCTTTTGACAATTCTTTTGCTTTCCCCATGACTCAGAATCCAGAAGCGTCAGTGCAGCACTGGATGAAAGATGCAAGGGTCTGTCAGGAGTCCAGAAACTCATTGACCTTTTATTACACACACACTAATTACAAGCAAACAGATCACAGATGAGGATGGTTACCTTTTGATAGCCATTCAAACCCCATTGTGTCAACTTGTGTGCATGTTATCAGGCCAAAATCACCAGGGTATGTAAACTTTTGATCAGAGCCATTTGGGCAGTTTCTGTTGTCATTTTGATTTAAAAAGAGTAAACACAGTCAATTGATAATAAATGGCTTCAGCCAAATACTAACCATGCGTGAAAGAAGAGTTTTTGTGTTATCATTCATATTCTCTGAAAAATGGCCAAGAAATCATAAATTCTGCCATGGTATGTAAACTTTTGAGCACAACTGTGTGTGTGTGTGTGTGTGTGTGTGTGTGTATATATATATATATATATATATATATATATATATATATATATATATATGAAAGCATACATGTTTGATTTAAAAATTGATATTTATAACAAAGTAAGCCCTCCAATCAATTAAATCACACATGGAGAAAAAAAAGAAAGAGACACAACAGGCATGTGAAGGACATATCACAAACAAAAAAAACATGTTCTGCCACTGTTCCAACGAATATATGAAAACAATGTAGTTATGTTAAGAAAAGAGTTATGTCCATCCTATCATTCAAGCCATATGGTTTGCCATGGTGTACTTCTCGGAAATGTTTTGACACATTTGAAATATTTTTAGCATTAGTATTTGTAGTGTCATTCAGATGTTCCGAGATTCTAACTCTCAATGGGCGTATAGTACAACCAACATATTACAGGTTGCAGGAACTACATTGAATTACATAAACCACCGATTTAGAATTACAATTAATATACTGTTTGATAGTATATGTTTTCTTAGTAGAAAAGGAAAAAACTGAGGTACTTTTTTATGTCTATGGCACTGCCTGCAGGTATTATGGCCACACATGTAGGATCCTATAGTGGAAAGCCAAGTCTGTGGTTTGTTTAGCTTCTGAGAGCAAATCAAACTAGGTGACAGCTTACTACCTAGACTGGGGGCCCTTCTACTAGAGAAATTACAACCCCCCTTAATGGCACTATACAGATCCTTGTCAGCATATAGGATGGGAAGATGTTTTTTAAGAATTGCAACAATTTTGTTTTACTCTAAAGAAAATGTAGTAACAAAGTTAACTTTATTTTTATTAAAATCACTACACTGTTTGTGTTTGTTTGTACTACTATTCTGAATCATCCACGCCCGATCTCTGTAAAGAGCTATATTTTTACTTCTAGCTATTGTTTGTGTGTTATAGCTCCTTTCTTTAAGTCGCTTTTGAATTACTGTACATTCACAAGATGGTTAGAGACTGCGTCTATGCTACAAGAGATCAGAGGTCAGAGGTCATGCATGACCAAACGTACTATAGAAGTTGTCGGAGATTGGAGACATGCTTTAGAAAACAGTCTTAGGCCCCTTTCACACTTATACGACTTGTCCCACGATTTTGTACTGCAAAATCGTATGACAAGTCATTCTCCATGATTTTCAATGACTACCATTCATATTGGCACGACTTTAAGTCGTGCCGACTTGAAAGTAGTCCCTGCACTACTTTGGTCCAACTTCTATGCGAGTTGTACTCCATAGACCTCAATGTTAAACCCTGAAGTAGCATGCAAGTCGTGCCTGAAAAATATATAGACACGACTTCAGCACGACTTTGTAAGCACAAGCCTGGCTCCCTGATCGGGAAAGGAAAACTTTTTTTTCCTTTCCCGATGAGTGACAGGCAGTGCTGACAGCTGTCTGGTATGAATCCAGAGGGGGAACTCCACGCCAAGTTTTAAATGAAAAAAACGGCGTGGGTTCCCCCCCCAGGGGCATACCAGGCCCTTAGGTCTGGTATGGATCTAAGAGGAACCCCCTACGCCGAAAAATCGGCGTGGGGTCCCCCCCAAAATCCATACCAGACCCTTATCCGAGCATGCAGCCCGGCCGGTCAGGAATGGGGGTGGGGACGAGCGAGCTCCCCCCCCCCTCCTGGACCGTACCAGGCCGCATGCCCTCAACATGGGGGGGTGGGTGCTTTAGGGCATGGGGGGCACCCTGCCGGCCCCCCCACCCCAAAGCACCTTGTCCCCATGTTGATGAGGACAAGGGCCTCTTCCCGACAACCCTGGCCGTTGGTTGTCGGGGTCTGCGGGCGGGGGGCTTATCGGAATCCGGGAGCCCCCTTTAATAAGGGAGCCCCCAGATCCCGGCCCCCCACCCTATGTGAATGAGTATGGGGTACATGGTACCCTTACCCATTCACCTAGAGAAAAAAGACAATAAAAAACACAGTACACAGGTTTTTAAAATAATTTATTAGGCAGCTCCGGGATCTTCTTCCGACTTCGGGGGTCCTCTTCCGACTTCGGGGGTCTCTCCGCCATCTCCTCCCGGTGTCCGCATCTTCTGCCGGCTCCTCCGCTATCTTCTGCAGCTCAATTGCTAGCGGTGGTCCGGACTTCTGCCTTCTGCCTTCTTCTTTTCTTTCAGAGATGTTGACACGACGCTCTCTACAGCTGGAATGGTCTCTGAACGCTCCGCAACAGACTTTTATAGGCGGTGACTCCGCCCCCCTATGAGGTCACTGTCCCGGGGCATGCTGGGACTGTGCCGTCATAAGGGGGCGTGGTCATCACCCGGTGACCACGCCTCCTAAAACGTCACAGTCCCAGCATGCCATGGGACTGTGACGGCATAAGGGGGCAGGGTCAGCGCCTATATAAGTCCGTTGCGGAGCGCACAGAGACCATTCTGGCTGGAGAGAGCGTCGTGTCAACATCTCTGGAAGAGAAGAGGGAAGAAGACGATCCAGAAGTCCGGACCACCGCTGGCAAAAGAGCGCCAGAAGATAGCGGTGGAGCCGGCAGAAGATGCGGACACCGGGTGAAGACGCCGGAGAGACCCCCGAAGTCGGAAGAGGACCCCCGAAGTCGGAAGAAGATTCCGGAGCTGCCTAATAAATTATTTTAAAAACCTGTGTACTGTGTTTTTTATTGACGCTTTTTTCCCTAGGTGAATGGGTAGGGGTACCATGTACCCCATATTTATTCACATAGGGTGGGGGGGCCGGGATCTGGGGGCCCCCTTATTAAAGGGGGCTCCCAGATTCCGATAAGCCCGCAGACCCCGACAACCAACGGCCAGGGTTGTCGGGAAGAGGCCCTTGTCCTCATCAACATGGGGACAAGGTGCTTTGGGGTGGGGGGGCCGGCAGGGTGCCCCCCATGCCCTAAAGCACCTACCCCCCCATGTTGAGGGCATGCGGCCTGGCACGGTCCAGGAGGGGGGGGCCGCTAGCTCGTCCCCACCCCCATTCCTGGCCGGCCAGGCTGCGTGCTCGGATAAGGGTCTGGTATGGATTTTGGGGGGACCCCCACGCCGATTTTTCGGCGTAGGGGGTTCCCCTTACAATCCATACCAGACCTAAGGGCCTGGTATGCCCCTGGGGGGGAACCCACGCCAGTTTTTTTATTTAAAACTTGGCGTGGAGTTCCCCCTTATGATTCATACCAACTACTGTATGTTTTCATTTGTTAATGCCAAAAACGTGGCAAAGTAGTACTGCTCCCAAATCGCGGTAAAATCGCGGCAAATCGCGTTAAAATCGCGGCCGCGAAATCGCGGTAAAATCGTGCGACTTTGAAGTCGTATAAGTGTGAAAGGAGCCTTAGGCTAGGGACATGTAACATGAGACTGCTTAAGGTTTCATTCTTCTTGTGCTTTTCTGACTGCTTTTTGAAACCAATGAAATCCAGGGACATCAGCTCCAGTCCTTTTTTCAGAAGTGACCGAGACAGCCTTAAGCAGCAACAAATAGGAATGAAGAAGCAGCTCCAAAAACTGAAGCGTCAGGGACAGCCACAAAATCAGAGAGAGACAGTTAAAGCCAGAGTTATTAAATCAGCAATATTAATTGGGTTCAGTACATCGTTGCCACTGGTGAACGGTGGTGTCTCGGATTCATTGAGGAGTGTCCATAGTGGAGATTTGGTGTCCACACCAAAACGCCCAAAAAAGCGTGTTATGACCACCCTGAAAAGGGGGTCATGTGGACTTAGTAAGCGAGCATTTCATCTGTCACTTTGGGTGAAGGTGCTTATGTGTGTCTTCACTAAACCTTCTGGATCTTAAATCAAGGTGCACCTCAAATCCTTTCCACGGCACTCAATATATTGGATTTGGAGTTTGCTTTTCCGTTTCTTAATCTGGACTCACAGCATTTGGAGATTGCTCTCCCTTTTTGTATATATTGTTGATTACACTGTTTGTTTAAAATCCACACAAGGTATAGATTCACTATTTATGTAATAGAGGTATGTGCACTATCATTTCTTATTAGCTTGGTGAACAGGGTTTGGGTTGAGCGCAACCTAATATTACAAGACTCTAATTATAGAAAGAATATCTTCTACGGTGTTTGCAGGCTTACCCTCGCATTTTAATGTATTCTTAGCACTGTTTTGAGAATTTATATATTTTTATATTTAAGTTTTTTTCTGCACAAGTGCATGGTTTTATTATATAGAGGGTAAGATTATTTATGATTTGGTGAAGTTGGACATTGTGTATGATTAACAACTAATTATTAAGTATGTTAAATGGTAAACAAAGCGTTTGGTTCCCTTGGATCCACCATAATTCAGGCACACCTTCTGGGAATAGATTTCAATTTCAGGTCTCCCCAGGATTCTTCTCTTCTTCTACCTGTCACTTTTCCTTTTTTATTTGTCTGATTATGAGGGTCATTTTAATTCCTTGCCCCACCTCTTTATGAAACTACTTTCTCAGCTTGTTTTCTTTGCTTCTAGCATTGTAAAGGAATGTATTCAGTTGATGTTAAATACCACAGATCCCCTTGATATTTACCATGTAATACAGTTATCTGTTGCTGTATCTTAATTATTTGTTCTGCAGGGAGTTTCTTCTCGTAGAATCATGTTGTATGACAATTTGCTACATGTGGAATGATATCAATTATTCAGTAAAAAAATTGGAACAATAAAAAGATACAGTAGAAACAAACTCTGGATGTCTATAAAAAATCATTTTATTAGGGCTTGTAGACATTCAAGGCCAGTACTTGAGCTTAAGAGCACTAGAAGCTCAACTACAATAGAAGTCCTTGGTTATGGAACAACACTAATGGTAACACTTGCTGACCAGGCCTTTTCTGGAACTTTTTGTATGAAAGTTTAAATCAGTATTTTTTGCTAGAAATATACTTAGAACCAGAGACTCTAGAGAATAAAATGGCGATCGTTGCAATATTATATGTCACACAGTATTTGTGCAGTGGTCTTTCAAACGCAATTTCTTGGGAAAAAATTCACTTTAACCACTTGCCGACCAGCCGCCGCTGTTATACTGCGGCAGGGCGGCTCTATTGCGTGAATCGCCGTACCGGTATGACGCTTCGTGTAATAGATACAGTGGGCACGTGCACGGCGCCGGGGCTGCAATGTCCGCCGGCCACCCGCGATTGCTCCACAGAGAGCAGAACGGGCATCTGCCAGTGTAAACAAGGCAGATCCCCATTCTGTCAGGGGATTTCCGTGTGATCGTCTGTTCCTAGTGATTAGGAACAGCAATCTCTCTGTACTCCCAGTCAGTCCACTCCCCCCACAGTTAGAAACACCTCCCTAGGACACAATCAACCCCTTGATCGCCCCCTAGTGTTAACCCCTTCCCTGCCCGTGTCTTTTATACAGTAATCAGTGCATTTTTATAGCACTAATCACTGTATAAATGTCACTGGTCCCCAAAAAATTTCAAAAGTGTCCAATCTGTCCGCCGCAATCTCACAGTTCTGCTAAAAATCGGTGATCACCACCATTACTAGTAAAAAATAAAAATAATAAAAATGCCATAAATCTATCCCCTATTTTGTAGAACTTTTGCGCAAACCAATCAATATACGATTATCGCAATTTTTTTTTTTTACCAAAAATATGTAGAATACATATTGGCCTAAAGTGATGAAGAAATTATTTTTTTTACATTTTTTGGGGGGGGATATTTATTATAGCAAAAAGTAAAACATATTGTTTTTTTGTTTTTTTCAAAATTGTCAGTTGTTTTTTTGTTTATAGCGCAAAACATAAAAACTGCAGATGATCAAAAAAAAAAAAAACTAAAGGTGATCAAATACCACCAAAAGAAGCTCTATTTGTGTGTAAAAAAGGACTTTAATTTTATTTGGGTACAACGTCGCACAACCGCGCAATTGTCAGTTAAAACGACGCAGTGCTGTATCGCAAAAAATGGCCTGGTCATTA
The DNA here is from genome assembly GCA_037952835.1 of Lithobates septentrionalis. Taxonomy (NCBI): domain Eukaryota; kingdom Metazoa; phylum Chordata; class Amphibia; order Anura; family Ranidae; genus Lithobates; species Lithobates septentrionalis. The sequence goes on along the minus strand of JBBDGP010001790.1, from coordinate 1,320,334 downwards.
ACCACTTCACATTCCGCATATAGTTATATGACGTCCGCAGGAGGGATCTCCCATCCTGGGCAGGCGTCATATGACGTCCTGGGCTTCCCGGCCATCTGGGGGGCGTGCGTGTGCGCCCCCGCCGCATCATTCGGGACCCGATGCGCGTGCCTGGCGGCCGCGATGCCACTTTATCGAGCAGGACCGTGAATCTGTGTGTGTAAACACACAGATCCACGTCCTGTCAGGTGAGAGGAGACCGATCGTGTGTTCCCAGTACAGAGGAACACCGATCCGTCTCCTCCCCTTGTGAGTCCCTGCCCCCTACAGTTAGAATCACTCCCTAGGACACACAGTTAACCCTTTGATCGCCCCCTAGTGTTAACCCCTTCCCTGCCAGTGACATTTATACAGTAATCAATGCATTTGTATAGCACTGATCGCTGTATAAATGCCAATGGTCTCAAAATATTGTCAAAAGTGTCTGATCTGTCAGCCGCAATGTCACAGTCACGATAAAAAATCACAGATCGCCGCCATTACTAGTAAAAAAAAAAATAAAATAATAAAAATGCCATAAAACTATCCCCTATTTTGTAGACGCTATAACTTTTGTGCAAACCAATAAATATACCCTTATTGTGTTTTTTTTTTACCAAAAATATGTAAAATACATATCGGCCTAAACTGAGGAAATTTTTTTTTTTTAAATTGGGATATTTATTATAGCAAAAAGTAAAAAATATTGTGTTTTTTTTTCAAAGTTGTCGCTCTTCTTTTGTTTATAGCGCAAAAAATAAAAACCGCAGAAGTGATCAAATACCACCAAATGAAAGCTCTATTTGTGAAGAAAAAATGATAAAAATGTCATTTGGGTACAGTGTTGCATGACCGTGCAATTGTCATTCAAAGTGCGACAGTGCTGAAAACTGAAAATTGGCTTGAGCAGGAAGGGGGTGAAAATGCCCTGTATTGAAGTGGTTAAGGGGGTAAATCCTTCTGGGGCTGAAGTGGTTAATGACATTTAATGTGAAAAAACACCATGGATAACCCAATTTTCTGTAAACTATGAAAGATGATGTTATGCAGAGTAAATAGATACCTAACAACATGTCACGCTTTAAAATTGTGCACACTCTTGGAATGGCATAAAATTACGGTACCTAAAAATCTCCATAGGTGACATTTTAAAAATGTTTACAGATTACCTGTTTAGAGGTACAGAGAAGATCTTGCACTAGAATTATTGCTCTCACTCTAACATTCGTGGTGATACCTCACATGTGTGGTTTTAACACAGTTTACATATGCTTGCATGACTTACGTATGCATTCACTTGTGCGCGTGAAACTTTTTAATTAAAAGTTTAAATCAGTATTTTTTGCTAGAAAATTACTTAGAACCAAAGACTTTATAGCGATTGCTGCAATATTATATGTCACACAGTATTTGTGCAGCGGTTTATCAAATGCAACTTTTTGGGAAAAAATACACTTTACTGACATTTAGTGTGAAAAAACACCATAGATAATCCAAATTATTGTCAACTATTAAAGATGATCTTACGCTGAGTAAAAAGATATCTAGATTCGTATGCATTCACTTGTGCCTTTGAGCACGGAGGGATGGAGCGATTTAAAAGAAAAATGTCTTATTTATTTTACTTTTTATTTTTTATTTTTACACTGTCCCTTTATTTTTTATCACTTTTATTCCTCTTATAAGGAATGTAAACATCCCCTGTAATTAAAATAAGCATTACAGGTGCTCTTTACTGAGAGATATGGGGTCAAAAAGAACCCACAGCTCTCATTTACCGTTAAAAGCAAAAGATTTAAAAAAAAACATTATTATGAAGATAAAAAAAAAGAGTTGTTTACTATGACCCAGGAACCAGAAGTGACGTCATAACATTGATCCTGTCCTTCAAGGACATAGAGATGAGTGGTGGCCATCTTGACCTCACTCTTCTCTATACCTAGCTACCACCAGCGCCGGATCACTCCCGGGCTTTACCGATCGGTCAAGTAAGCCCAGTAATAAAAGCGATCCAATAGCGAATCTACCCGTGGGACCACTTTTATCTGAAAGAGAATCACCTATAGAAAAAAAAAAAAATACCAGGATGATGCCTTAACCTACTGCTGATACTTGCAAACATTGATGGGGACTATTACTTTTAAGTTTGGTGAGTTCTCAGGATTTACCATTAATTGCTCCAAATCCATCTTAATGCCCCTTGACCCCTTGACAGAACCCCTGCCATCCGGTGCTAGTCAGAATGCCTTTGCTAACTCCTTCCGATACCTTGGCGTGATGGTGTCCCCCAATCCTTCTGACTACCTTCAATTGAATTTGGGTCCATTACTAGATAGGTAATGGGCGAAGTGTCTCAGTTGGTGTAAGCTCCCCCTCTCGGTAGTGGGTAGGGTGAATTTGATAAAGATTATTTTGGCCCGACAGCTCTTGTACATTTTTCACAACTCCCCAATGTGGGTATCTAATAAGTGGTTTAAGCATATTGACTCCCAATTCCGTGATCTTATCTGGAGATGGAAAAAAGCTTGGATTAGGCTGTATACTTTGCAGTTCGGAAAGGACATGGGAGAACTAGCAGTTCCTCACTCTAGAATGTACTTTTTGGCATCCCAAATACAACAGTGTGCTGGCTGGGGCATGATAATAACTTCCTATATCCTATAGTACAATTGGTGACTTTGTCTAGCCCTAGTTTAAAAGCTGGCTCCCATATACTGTAGAGATGGATCTGCCGAGTATACCCCCTTCTTCCTATCCTTAGGAAAGTATGGAAAGCAGCTCGAGAGGCATTGTCTGTTAAGGGCCATTTACTATGTGGCATGTTCACCAATGCCAGGAGCCTGGCGGACAAGATGGGTGAACTAGAGATACTGTTGTACAAGGAGGATTTGGATTTTGTGGGAATTTCAGAGACCTGGTTCAACAGCTCTCATGATTGGCTGGCAAACATTCAAGGGTATACCCTATACCGCAAGGATAGAGAGGGTAAAAAAGGGGGAGGGGTATGCCTATATATCAAGAATAATGTACAAGTGAATGTGAGAGATGACATCACTGAGGGGGCTAGGGAGGAGGTGGAATCTTTATGGGTAGAGCTCCAAAGGGATGAAGCTAAGGGGAAAATAATACTGGGAGTATGCTATAGGCCCCCTAACCTGAGGGAGGAAGTGGAGACGGATCTCCTATCACAAATTGGATTAGCAGCAAGGATGGGAAGTGTTATCATAATGGGGGATTTTAATTATCCAGACATAGACTGGGCGGAGGGAACCGCGCATTCATTTAAGGCTCGCCAGTTCCTTAATGTCTTGCAGGACAATTTTATGGGTCAGATGGTAGACGCACCAACTAGAAATAAAACATTACTAGATCTACTGATTACCAACAATACAGACCTGATAACAGATGTGGAAATACGGGGCAATTTAGGTAACAGCGATCACAGGTCAATTAGTTTCAGTATAAATCACACAAATAGGAGACATGAAGGGAACACAAAGACACTGAATTTCAAAAGAGCCAACTTCCCTAAACTACAAACCTTGCTAAAAAGGCATAAATTGGGATAAAATATTAGGAACAAAGAATACAGAGGAGAGATGGGTTTGCTTTAAGAGCATATTAAATAAGGGCATTAGCCAATGTATCCCATTGGGTAATAAATTTAAAAGAGCGAACAAACATCCTGGATGGCTTAACTCCAATGTAAAAATGCATATAAAAGCAAAGGAGAAGGCCTTCAAAAAATACAAGGTTGAGGGATCATCCACAGCATTCAGAATTTATAAAGAATGCAATAAGAAATGTAAGGGTGCAATTAGGATGGCTAAGATAGAACATGAAAGACACATAGCGGAGGAGAGCAAAAAAAATCCCAAGAAATTCTTTAAGTATGTAAACAGTAAAAAAGGGAGGACAGACCATATTGGCCCCATAAAGAATGAGGAAGGACATCTGGTTACAAAGGATGGGGAGATGGCAGAGGTATTGAATTTATTCTTCTCCTCAGTATTCACGAGTGAATCGGGGGGCTTCAGTAACCAAAACTGCAGTGTTTATCCTCATGACACAACACAGGAAGCACCTACATGGTTAACAGAGGACGGAATTAAAATTAGACTTGAGAAACTTAACATTAATAAATCACCGGGACCAGATGGCTTGCATCCGAGGGTACTTAGGGAACTCAGTCAGGTGATTGCCAGACCGTTGTTCCTAATTTTTACAGACAGTCTATTGACTGGAATGGTGCCAGCTGATTGGAGAAAAGCCAATGTAGCACCAATATTTAAAAAGGGCCCAAAAAACATCCCTGGGAATTACAGACCAGTTAGCCTAACATCAATAGTATGTAAACTCTTGGAGGGGATGATAAGGGACTATATACAAGATTTTAGTAATAAGAATGATATCATTAGCAGTAATCAGCATGGATTCATGAAGAATCGTTCTTGCCAAACCAATCTATTAACCTATGAGGAGGTGAGTTGCCATCTAGATAAAGGAAGGCCCGTAGACGTGGTGTATCTGGATTTTGCAAAAGCATTTGACACAGTTCCCCATAAACGTTTACTGTACAAAATAAGGCGCATTGGCATGGACCATAGGGTGAGTACATGGATTGAAAACTGGCTACAAGGGCGTGTTCAGAGGGTGGTGATAAATGGGGAGTACTCAGAATGGTCAGGGGTGGGTAGTGGGGTCCCCCAGGGTTCTGTGCTGGGACCAATCCTATTTAATTTGTTCATAAATGACCTGGAGGATGGGATAAACAGTTCCATCTCTGTATTTGCAGACGATACTAAGCTAAGCAGGGCAATAACTTCTCCGCAGGATGTGGAAATCTTGCAAAAAGACCTGAACAAATTAATGGGGTGGGCGACTACATGGCAAATGAGGTTCAATGTAGAAAAATGTAAAATAATGCATTTGGGTGTCAAAAATATGAATGCAATCTATACACTGGGGGGAGAACCTCTGGGGGAATCTAGGATGGAAAAGGACTTGGGGGTCCTAGTGGATGATAGGCTCAGCAACGGCATGCAATGCCAAGCTGCTGCTAATAAAGCAAACAGAATATTGGCATGCATTAAAAGGGGGATCAACTGCAGAGATAAAACGATAATTCTCCCGCTCTACAAGACTCTGGTCCGCCCGCACCTGGAGTATGCTGTCCAGTTCTGGGCACCAGTCCTCAGGAGGGACGTACTGGAAATGGAGCGAGTACAAAGAAGGGCAACAAAGCTAATAAAGGGTCTGGAGGATCTTAGTTATGAGGAAAGGTTGCGAGCACTGAACTTATTCTCTCTGGAGAAGAGACGCTTGAGAGGGGATATGATTTCAATTTACAAATACTGTACTGGTGACCCCACAATAGGGATAAAACTTTTTCGCAGAAGAGAGTTTAATAAGACTCGTGGCCACTCATTGCAATTAGAGGAAAAGAGGTTTAACCTTAAACTACGTAGAGGGTTCTTTACTGTAAGAGCGGCAAGGATGTGGAATTCCCTTCCACAGGCGGTGGTCTCAGCGGGGAGCATTGATAGCTTCAAGAAACTATTAGATAATCACCTGAATGACCGCAATATACAGGGATATGTAATGTAATACTGACACATAATCACACACATAGGTTGGACTTGATGGACTTGTGTCTTTTTTCAACCTCACCTACTATGTAACTATGTAGGGTTCACCCCTCTGTGGAATAATCCGAAATACCCTGAAATGAACAAATTACAAGGATTTTCTACATGGAGGCAAAAAGGGGTTTGGTTTTTTCCACAGCTGTATACTGGTGATGTGTTGAAGCCATTTGCTCAGTTGTGCACAAAATTCAGACTATCTTCCAAGTGCTTTTATCAATACCTTCAGCTCAGATATCTGAGGTGTATTTAGCACTCTTGTCTTCCATTCAGGATCATGCTTCTCTGAAATGCAGGACTCGATGGGTGACTGACAATGGGGTTATAGATGGGAACCAGTGGGATATGGCTTTGGAATCAATTCCTGTAGTTTCTGTCTCGGCCTTCCATAAGCTTTCACAATTGTTTATCCTGCGCAGAGACTATTGGACTCCCGAGAGATTATATGAATGGGGCCAGAGAGAGCAAAATATTACAGCGCACACATGCAAAAAAGACATTTACCTCCAGGAGGGCTAGTTTAAAACACCTAGACAATCTAAAAAATATTAGCAAAAAATATGGGGATTTGGTCACACCATATTGCTATATGGTGCTAAGCCCACTTACTGCGACAAAGTACCCCATGATTAGTGGGTCCTACACTATCCATGGATTGGGAGATCCTGCTTCTCTGAACCATGAAAGCAAACACTCTTCTATATGGGAGAACTTTGAGGTCTCCACCCATGACACAAGTGGACACTAATGAGAGGCACTTAATGAACGAGTGGGGTGCTCCGCACCCAAAGGGATTTGGTCAGAATCCATACAATAAACAAACAAGATATTTGGGGGGCACACCCTAAAAGATGCATTAAAGCTGGTGCAGCCATAAGACCATACAGCAGAGCAAAATACTAAAGCGCACACATGCAAAAAAGACATTTACCTCCAGCAGGGCTAGTTTAAAACACCTAGACAATCTAAAAAATATTAGTAAAAAATATGGGGATTTGGTCACACCATATTGCTATATGGTGCTAAGCCCACTTACTGCGACAAAGTACCCCATGATTAGTGGGTCCTACACTATCCATGGATTCTCCCCTGTGCCCAAAGTGTAAGGTGCATCAGGGTGACTTTATTCATATGATCTGGCGATGCCCAAAGCGTAAATGCTATTGGGCTGACGTATTGCAGCTCATCTCTGATCTAGTCCAGGTGCCTATAGCTTCAATTCCTTTGGTGTGCCTTCTAGGAACAATTGATGTTGAAATGCATCCAAAGGGTTTATATCATGATAACTAAGTTACTGTACCTGGCTAGAAAGCTTATAGCCCGCCACTGGATAGCATCTATCCTGCCTACCAAAAAACAATGGGTTGCCTTTGTGAATTCCCTTCTTCTCAGGGAACAACTGGTCTAGCCTTAATAGGAATGCTGCGTCAAAGTTTAATCTTATCTGGCAGCCTTGGCTGGATAACTCTAGTATTGCCCCACCACAGCTAATGATGGATAGACTTCTACGACTCTACCCCAACGAGAATCACAAAAGGTTCTCTCTTCTTTTTGCTCTTTTTTTTTAATGGGTACTCACTTTGTTGCATTTGAAAGCTGTAAAGAATGTATTTTTCCTGACTTACTATAACCCATAAACAAGTGTTGAGTTTCCTAGTTGTATGTTATATATGGTGGTTTCATGACAGAAAGTGATTGGGATGCTTTTTACTATGCACAATGTGACTGACTACTGTCTAATCCTCATAAGTGATAGATGCATTGTATCATTTGATATGTCCCTTATATATGTTTGGAAGTATGGACACTTTCTGTTATAACAAATAATAAAAAAGTTTTGATTAAAAAAAATAAAAAATACCAGGGTTATGGCAGCTAGCTGCTGCCATAACCCCAGTTTTTAACATCAAACTCGTTCACACCATCGTTCACACCATCAGCCACATCCTGTTTGCAGCTGCTGGTGTGTGCTCTGAAGTAAATTTCCTACCGCAGCTTCTGGTGTGACATGTGTCCAATTTGTTCAGTTCACACTTCTGAACAGTGTTGTGAGCTGAACATGTAAGAAACAAATCAGTTTGTCTTGACTGAGCATTAGGACTGCATTGGACCATGCTGCCCAGTAGAGAATATTTGCCTATAGTGTGAGAAAGACCTAAAGACAAATTGAACTTTTGATTTGACTTATAACGGTGTCAGTTTGGGTCACTAGCCTGAGTAGAAAATTATGTCCTCTACCTGCATGCTGCAGAGAAAGACCCTTTCTCTCTGTGTGAAAGCAGTGATCTCTCTGTAGAGGCTCCCCCTGCTGAGTTAGAGATAGAGCTCTCCAATCAGCAAAGTTCATACTCCCTGCTGATTGCAGAGCTATAGGTTTGACATAGCAGGAAGCGTAACAGACTTCTGCAAAGAGTTGAGGAAGGTGTAAAAATAGCACTGGACCCCTAAGGTTATTTTTTTGGTTATGCTATTTTGATATTGATGTAAATAATCTGGCTACTGGCAAGGTGTCTTCTACACCCCAGAGGATCTCTACGGTCTCCTTTCCTTTCTTGGTCTTCTCTTCCTTCTAATTCCCCCTCCCCCCTTCCCCCTTCCCTTTTTCTTTCTTGGATTTGCACTTCCCTTTTCATTTTGTTGTGTTGCTTCCATTTGTGGTTGCACATTCTGTATACTCACGGCCCATGCTGGCGGGGTGATGGCAAACTATGGGTTCTAATAATGTTTCTCCTCGTGGGGGGGGGGGGGGGGGAGGTTCTGAGTGGAATTGCTGCTTGTTCTATGAGAATCCCCATTTTCTTTTATGTTGAATTACTAACCTATATGGCATCCCTTTGTGTCAGAAATAACTGGTAGTATAATATTCAATTATGTTTTTATATGCTCCACCTGCGTTGTGGACCCTATTGTACAAATAAAAAAAAAAAATTGAAGCAAAAAGTGAAAGAAAGTAAAAGAAAATCCCAAATGTTTATATTTTGATATGCTCCACCTGCGTTGTGGACCCTATTGTAAAAATTTTCAAAAAAAATATTGAAACAAAAAGTGAAAGAAAGTAAAAGAAAATCCCAAATGTTAGGTTGACATCAGAAAAGTTCTGGTGACACTGCGGGATTCCCTCACTTTGAAGGGATTTGCTCTCACTTCCTGTTTTGACTATGAGACAGGAAGAGAAGGGAAATCTCCCCAATGGGACACAGATGGCAAGAAAAAAATCTGACAAGGGTTATAACCCTCCTTTGCTTCATCCAGAATAAAAAAAGTATCTTTAGTTACATTTTAACTTGCCACACGCATTGATAACATTCATCTTATAGATTTGCTGTTGTGCTTAATGGGAAAAATTGACCACTGGTATTTTTTTTATTTTCTTTGTACCTTACAAAACACACATATGGCTTTGTCTGGAATGATGGTTGTGAACAAACAGAAATTATGTTCCAAGTAGTTCATTTTCTAAGACACAATAAAACATGGCTCTTAAATTGCTTTGTCACTCCTGTGCTTTCACTATTTCTTAGTAACTCTGAGGCAAGACAATGGAAATAGCTGTATGAGTGGAATTTTCCTTACAGTTGCAGAAAAAAATAAACTTGTCATTGTTTTGTTTCCTCGACATTGCAGGTCACAACGGTAAACCCATTTTTTCCCAGTGCATTTTAATTATGTTTGGTCAATACCAAAAACTCCCTCCCTTACAGACATATTTAATGTTGCAGCACTTATAAAGGCCAGACTTCTATCTTTCTTCAAAATGTAAAACAATGTGTCCATTTCCACATTGTATTTCAAATATTTCTAGCCTTCTAATAATAATCTGAATGATCCTGAAGTTTGTAAACTTACTTTGTGAAGATCCCTTCACACTTACTTGATTTCTGTAACACAAATTCATTATGCCCTGTGGGTAGGCACTGCTGTGTCACACATTTCACAGAGCCTGCCTTCTGAACTACAGAGGAGGAGTTTCAGGAGGTGAAATCAGTACCGGAATCTCTGCTTGGAGGCAGCAAGATACTATGGGGCTAGGTGTGCGCAGGGGGTTTGCCAGGGCACACCCTAATCACTACGTGCGGTGCAGATTCCCCCTACTGCCTGGGCTTCCCCTGTGTTGGCGCCACCCCGTAGTGTTTGTACATAGTAAACTGTGTTTACTATGCTTCAGTTGGTGAATGAACAGGAAGCCGCTCAGCACAGAACACTTCCCATTCATTCACTGTCCATTGCAGCTGAGGCTGTAGAGAAAGACGTGTGTGATTTAGCTTTGGGATGCACACCCTAATGCGATAGGCTACGCACTCCTATGACCATGGGATATGTAGTCCTTAGAAATTAAAAGTAAACCAAGTAAAGGAGATGGTGAAACGCATGAAGGGAATCCAGGACTTTGTGGAAAGAGATGGTCAACAGAGAGGCAGCACTCAGAAAATGAAAAGAGATTTTGAAACAAGCTTGAATTGTCAAATATAACTATTGTTTGTATTGCAATTACAATGCTGATGCTTTAAAATTAAAGTGTATGCTTTGACCATAGAACTCCTTTAAGTGTACTTTTTAAAAACTCTGTACAAATGTAGTGAATTAAAAGTCTTTGAATCTCTGAAGTCTGGATTGTACCCAGGGCTTTTTTCAGCCGGAATGTGCCGGAATAGAGTTCTGCAACCTCCGGTGCTAGAACCTTGCTAGACGCCGTTCAACGCTGTCACTTTCATACGGAAGCTTAGGTTCTGTGTGTACAGATGACAGGCTCCTTTCCTGGTGGTGCGCTCCTTAATTCTGCACCCTGTACATACCTCACTCCTGAGCTTTGCGGCCTGCACATAGCGTACTCCTGAACCTTGCATTCTGTACACAGCGCACTCCTGAGCCCTGAACCCTGTATGTAGCATATGTCTGAGTAGTGCGCCCTCTACATAGTAGCACTCTCCTGTTTGTGATGTGATCATACATTAATAAAAAAACCTTTGGACTTAACTTGAAGATCCGTGGTGGGCTGGCAAATATCTTAATTGTACATAGTGCATGCCTGAAACCTGCACCCTATACATAGCGCACTTCTGAGCTTTGCACCCTGTACATGGTGCACTGAACCCTGCACTTTTTACGTAGTGCACTCCTGAGCCTTGTACCCTGTGCATGGCACACTCCCTGAACCCTGTACATTGCACACTCCTGAGCCTTGCGCCCTGTACATAGTGTACTCCTGAAAGCTGCACTCTTCATACTTAATTACTGTTTAGTTATTGAATCTCTACGGGGGGGGTACCATGTGATCCAGTGCAGGCAAACGCTCTGCGTTTGAGGTTTGCATTTGGGCCATGGTTAAGAAACTATTGACACTTGCAGGAGATCACACACCTTGCGTATTTGGAATGTGGTGTGAGAAACACACCTGCATAGATTACTTAAAAAAACTGAGGTTAATGTCACTTTAAGCTGATATTATTCACCACAGCAGCAGACTGTGTGGCAGAGTCAGTAAAGCTGCCCACACCTGTTTTAAAATTAATTTTTTTTTTACTTATTTTACTATTTATTTTTACAGTGTCCCTTTTTAAAAAAATGTATCTCTTTTATTCTTATTACAAAGGAATTTAAACATCCAGTGTAAAAGAAATAATCATGACAGGGCCTCTTTATTGTGAGATCTGGGGTCAAAAAGTCCTAAAATCTCACATTTACACTTAAAAAAACAAAAAAAAGTTGTTTAGCCTTTGAGAGATGAAAAAAATCATCCCTTTAAGGCCGGAATGCGGAAGTGACATCAGACATCGCTCTGATTTCCAAGGCCATAGAGCCGAGTGGGGACTATTGTGCCCTCACTCAGCTTCCTGCCCAGCCGCACAGAGGATCAGATCGGCTCCAGGCTTATTGAAAAGGTCCAGTAATTCCGGAGACAACCCGGAAGCGGCTGGAGGGGGGTCACCTCTCCCGCTGCCTCTAAAAGTGATTTTGTGGCGAATCCGCCACCTGAACCACTTTTGTCGGAAAGAAGACCGCCCGCTGTATAAAAAAATACTAGGGTTATGGAAGCTAGCTGCTGCCATAACTGCGGTATATAATGTTAAAGTAATGACGTATATATATATATACAATGGACTGTCCGGAAGTCAAGCTGAAGTTAGAAGCTGATTGGCTACCAGGCACAGCTGCACCAAATTCTGAGTGCTCCAGTTTTAGAAAATCTCCCCCTATCCCTTAAGTTTTAAAATGCCCAATGAGCTGGTATTAGAACATTATGCTGATTATTCCAATTTAAATTATCCCTATTTCCTCACTATTTCTGAAATACATTTTTCAACTGAAAAGGATCAAACCCAATTGTAGGTTTCCTGACTGTAACAAGTGGCAAAGATTTGTTGAAAATTAACTTTGATTTGTTTCTCTGTGGACAAGTTATCCCTTAACAGTAACAAACATGTTGTGGGTACAAATATAAATTATCCTTGTTAATATGTTATCAAGTCTGAAAGCTGAGCCATGTATTGTAACAGAGGATGGCTAAACACTGCTAATGTGTGTATATAAACAGAGTGGAAGAATGTCATCATATGTTCCATTTGTCTTTGTATTTGCAGTGAGATATTTACTTGAAGGAACCCAAGTGCCTAATATTTTTCTTCCCCTAGTTATACAATACTAGTAGATAACCAGTTACATTTTGTGGGCTTCAGAAGCAGACTTCCTCTTGTCCTAAGGACCACCAGAGGTGTTACTAACGAAGGGGGCCCCTTATCCACGGAATTAGGAATAAATCCCTAGAAACATTCCAAAGAAGCTTAGTCTATGCCTCCTTTTGTATATTTTAACTTTATCTTTTTTAGTTCTATTCTGCTTCTGCATCTTATATTTTCCAGAGCAGTAACAATACAGATAAAATATTATTCCTGTTTGAATCAGTTTATTTATCAACCAGAAATACAGACATCAAATGCATTTGTAAATATTTATTTCTAATTAATATTGCACCACTGTCCGTTTCATACCCTGGTTAACTGCCCCTGCTACCTTCCCTGAGTGATGCCCCTTCAGCCACATTTAAAGTCGAACACCAGAATCAGGGCTGGATTTCCCATTAAGCACTATAGGTATGTACCTACAGGCACCCTTCCTAGAGGGGCGCCCGTCTGTATAATGTTTTTTTTTTAACTCTTTAGCTGCCAGGTCCATACTTCATACGGACCTGATAGTGGGGGTTTCACACACAATCCGGTGGCTGCAGCCACCAGGATTGTGTTTAAAACTGACAGGCAGACTCCTGCCTGTCAGGTGGAAACATTTGTGCGCTGTGCTGCTCAATTACTTGCTCACACCCCCAATACCAGCACCCTTGCCATGTATTCAGGGCTCCGCTTGACCTTCTGTGGGCCTGGGACCAACCTAGGGGGTGCCAGAGAGGAAAAACAGCAGACACACGTCCTCTTTCCTCCTCTTCTTGCTGCCACCTGGAAAGCGACGTGTATATCCATTTACACACAGAATAGCAGCTCGGCCCGCCCCTCTTTCTGCTGATTGGCTCAGTGGCTGTGGCTCATTGGCCCCCGCTGCCGTCTCAGCCAATGAGAAGGGAGAGTCCCCTGAGAGCCAAGGCTGTCGTGCACATCGGTGGATAGAGATAGGGCTCAGGTAAGTATTGAGGGGGCTGCTGCACAGAGTAGGTTTTTTTTCACTTCATGCATTCTATTCTATAAAAAAAAATTGAGCCTTTACAACCACTTTAAAGTGATAATAAAGGCAATTTTTATTTTTTTAAAGTAACAAACATGGTATACTTACCTGCTCTGTGCAGTGGTTTTGCACAGAGCAGCCCGATCCCCCTCTTCTTGGGTCCCCTGCCAGTGCTCTTGTCCTCTCCCTCCTGCTGAGTGCCCCCCAGAGCAAACAGCTTACTATGGGGCACCCGAGCAGGCTCGATCCTGAGCCACTGCTCTGTGTGTCCATTTACACACTGTCTCTCCTCATTGGCTCACTGGCTGTGATTGACAGCAGTGAGAGCCAATGGCTCCCGCTGCTGTCTCAGCCAATGAGGAGGGATAGTCCCTAGAGAGCCAAGGGTCTCGTGCACATTGCTGGATCTAGATAGAGCACAGGTTAATATGGGGGGGGGGGGGGGAGGGGGGAGTTACACACAGAAGATTTTTACCTTCATGCATAGAATGCAAACTTTGAGCCTTTAGAACCACTTTAGTTTTCCTCTGCAGAACCTCAGGCACACTAAGATAAAAGTGCCAACTTTTGCACTGCCCTGACTTCAAGGGCTTGATTTACTAAAGGCAAATAGGCTGTTCACTTTTCAGGCTTAGTGAATGTGGTGAAAATTCACTTTGAAAAGAACACTCTTGCACATAGTTGGATGATGGAAGCAGCAGAACTTTGCCTCATTTACCAATGGGTTTCAAACTGTGTGGCCCTAATCATAACTGAGGTTGAAATGCGTTAGCTATTTTGTTATGACTGTTTTAGATGAGATCTAATAGACTTTGCTGAAGGATTTGTTACTGTGTGCCAGACTTTTTTTATGAATTGATCTGTATTTCCAAGATAAGAACTACAGTTGTTTTGGCTAACAGATTTCCTTTCAGTGCTCATTCCCACTTGTGCATACATCAACATGTGTTTTTTTGCATTGAGGTGCGTTGTATTCAGACAACTTGTCCATTTTCAATGGACTGTCAGCTTGCCTCAATGCATATAAAATGCAGCTGCACTATTTTTACCAAACAGTGCACCACAGTGCTTGCACAGTATTCATATCAGTGTATTGCCGTTCACTAGAACACAAGTGCGTTTTGACTCGCTGTATACAGTATGTGCATTGAAGTGTCACTCAAAATGATAGGCAGCGCACTGAAACACACATATACCTGTTCATTATTGTGCATTGTTGTACCATGTAATAAAATGTGCATATTGCCTTCCATTACCACAACACAATAATGTAAATGCAGCCTAAGTAAGTGTAATAAGTTGCCTTTGAGCAATAGTAATCCACATTACATGTTCTGTTTATCCTACTAATAAAAAATAACAGTTGGAAACAACATGAGCTTTTCATTTCTTCAAATTAAATAAATTATCCATGCTTGTTTCAAAATGATGAGAAGCAATTAAAATAATGACAAATTCAAGTTAACATCAGAGGTAGCATTGATTACAGCATTGTATTTTGAAGGCAGTGATTGCATATGCTTTAAATGTAAATAATTTTTAGAAAAAAAACAAAAACACAGAAATAAATTAGAAATGAAAGCTGTTCCATTGCAGAAGTTGGTGGCTTTTCCTTGTTGTTCACCTGTGGTCATACTGTGCAATTCATTCAGTGTTTCTAAACCCAAAAACAAAAATGTAATATGTTGCCAATTAAGAGTCCTTAGATGTGGTGGCTGCTTTTAGTTTTCCCTTTTCAAACGTATTTTCATTATTTTCCTTTAGTAACCCGGTAATTAACGCACTTCCTGTCCCTGGGTGGTTACACTCAGTTTTATACTGTATCTTTAGATTCAGCTATGAGTGCTGACCAGGCAGGACTTCAAACATCTCTCCTTTGTGCATCTCATTACCCGGGTTGGAGTTGGGTGGTAGATGCGATTAGTAGTTTACACAAGAAAGGAAAGATTGCATGAAAAGTCATTATACAGGCTTTCTTTTGAATCAATCAAATCTGCTCTTGTATATGCCAGGTTAGTACAACTCCTGATTTACTTTCAGGCCACTTGGATACTTTGATATGAGTGCAGGTCTCATCATAGACCCCAGAGCTGTGGTCAATTCTCAGCCTCCCTCTCATACAAGCTATTCACTACTAACCCCACCCCAGGCTTTGTACTGTGAATGGCTAGGAGAAGGCTAGGAGAAGAGGTATGGAATAGACAAGATTGCAATACTGGGGTGTGAGAACTGCAGAACTAACATCCGAGCATCCCGGAACTACAGGGGAGGTTGATTTGATGGATTTAAATAAAAGGTGGGGTTCCTTTGATGCAAAATAATATATAACTGCTATAACCCTGCTAAGTCAACTGAGGCCTGAGTTGGGCTTTATTGCTTATCTAAACCCAGGCATATTGCTATCCATTTATGTTTTGTGCTTTTAGGAACATGTTCATCTATTTTCTGAAGCAAGCTATGGAGCTGGCTAGAATCAAATCATAGGGAACTTTTATTCCACATTTTACTAGCCTTTATAGTACAAAATAACTCAACTTCCTTTCTTTCAAAGTCTGCGTGTTTTCATATTTGTGTATGTGTTATGTATTTATGCATGTGCTAAAATATTTACCTTCCTTTTTCCCCAGCAGAAGGTATCAGTTATATTCCAGCTATTACTGGGATATTTATTCTGTATTTTTCGAGCTTCAACAGTAAAAAAAAAAATCTGCTCATACGTACAAAGTAAACCTCTGTTCTTCCATTCTTCCAGGGTGTGTGTGTTTTAATTTTTGTGTGAGTTTGTATGTATGTGTATGTATGTGTGTATATATATATATATATATATATATATATATATATATATATACACACACACACAGTGCCTTGCAAAAGTATTTACCACCCTTGGCTTTTTACCTATTTTACAGCCTTTAGTTCAATGTTTTTTTAATCTGAATTATATGTGATGGATCAGAACACATTAGTCTAAGTTGGTGAAATAACATTAGAAAAGTATATATATAAAACTATTTTTCAGAAATAAAAAACTGATAATCGGCATGTGCATATGAAGCCCATAAAAAGCTCTGGTGCAACCAATTACCTTCAGAAGTCATATATTTAGTGAAATGATGTCCACCTGTGTGCAATCTAAGTGTCACATGATCTGTCATTACATATACACACCTTTTTGAAAGGCCCCAGAGGCTGCAACACCTAAGCAAGAGGCACCACTAACCAAACACTGCCATGAAGACCAAGGAACTCTTCAAACAAGTAAGGGACAATGTTGTTGAGAAGTACAAGTCAGGGTTAGGTTATAAAAGAATATCCAAATCTTTGATGATCCCTATGAGCACCATCAAATCTATCATAACCAAATGGAAAGAACATGGCACAATAGCAAACCTGCCAAGAGACGGCCGCACACCAAAACTCACAGCCTGGGCAAGAGGCCATTAATCAGAGAGGCAGCACAGAGACCTAAAGTAACCCTGGAAGAGCTGCAGAGTTCCACGGCAGAGACTGGAGTATCTGTACAGACGACAATAAGCCGTACGCTTCATAGAGTTGGGCTTTATGGCAGAGTGGCCAGAAGAAAGCCATTACTTTCAGCAAAAAACAAAATGGCACGTTTTGAGTTTGTGAAAAGGCATGTGGGAGACTCCCAAAATGTATGGAGGAAGGTGCTCTGGTCTGATGAGACTAAAATTTAACTTTTTGGCCATCAAAGAAAATGCTATGTCTGGCGCAAACCCAACACATCACATCACCCAAAGAACACCATCCCCACAGTGAAACATGGTGGTGGCAGCATCATGCTGTGGGGAATTTTTTTCAGCAGTCGGGACTGGGAAACTGGTCACAGTTGAGGGAAAGATGGATGGTGCTAAATACAGGGATATTCTTGAGCAAAACCCGTACCACTCTTTGTGTAATTTGAAGCTAGGGCTGAAGTTCACCTTGCAGCAGGACAATGACCCCAAACACACTACTAAAGCAACACTTGAGTGGTTTAAGGGGAAACATGTAAGCATGTTGGAATGGCCTAGTCAAAGCCCAGACCTCAATCCAATAGAAAATCTGTGGTCAGACTTTAAAATTGCTGTTCACAAGCACAAACCATCCAACTTGAAGGAGCTGGAGCCGTTTTGCAAGGAGGAATGGGCAACAATCCTAGTGGTAAGATGTGGCAAGCTCATAGAGACTTATCCTAAGCGACTTGGAGCTGTGATAGCCGCAAAAGGTGGTTCTACAAAGTATTGACTTTAGGGGGGTGGATAGTTATGCATTTGACTTTTTTTGTTATTTTGTCCTATTTGTTGTTTGCTTCACAATAAATATATTCAAAGTTGTGGGCATGTTCTGTAAATTAAATTTTGCAAATCCTCAAACAATCCATGTTAATTCCAGGTTGTGAGGCAACAAAACACGAAAAATGCCAAGGGGGTGAATACTTTTGCAAGGCACTGTATCGTGTCTATAAAAAGAATGACAAAATTGTTGACCAGTTGGTGGTCCCTAAGCCATACAGATGGGTGGTGTTGGAACTTGCCCATGGGCACTTGCTAGGAGGTCATTTAGGGGTTGAGAAAGCCACTGAAAGGGTGTTACACGGGTTTCACTGGCCCGGGATACAGAAAGATATTGAGTATTTTTGTCAATCCTGTCCTGTGTGTCAGATGTCAGCCCCACTACCCCACTTCCGAAGTCCTTTAGTGCCCTTGCCCATTATTGAAGTGCCCTTTGAGAGGATTGCCATGGACCTTGTGGGTCCACTCCCCAAGTCTGCCCGGGGTCATCAGCATATCCTTGTAATCATGGATTATGCTACTCGTAACCCCGAGGCAGTTCACTTATGCACCGCATCTGCTAAGAACATTGCTAAAGAGCTCTTCATGGTGTTCAGACGTGTTGGAATCCCTAAGGAGGTCCTTACAGACCAGGGAACCCCATTTATGTCACAAATAACTAGGGAGCTTTGCAAGTTATTTAAGGTGTCGCAGTTGCGAACCTCTGTGTACCACCCTCAAACTGATGGCTTGATGGAACGCTTCAATAAAACATTAAAGAGCATGTTAAAAAAGGTTGTTGACAAGGCTGGGAAAAACTAGAACTTCTTGATTCCATACTTAAAGTTTGCCATCAGGGAGATTTCCCAGTCCTCTACGGGGTACTCCCCATTTGAGTTGCTTTATGAGAGACACCCTCTGGGACTCTTAGACATAGCCAATGAAACCTGGGAGGGGGAGCAGACACCCCAAAAAAGTGTCATTGAGCATATCGCTCTAATTCAGGACAGGATTGCAGCAATAATGCCTATGGTAAAAGAACACTTACTGCAGGCCCAAGCAGCCCAACAGAGAATGTACAACAGGGGAGTCCAACTCCGTGCTTTCTCACCTGGTGACAGGGTCCTGGTGTTGGTTCCCACTATTGAAAGCAAGTTCCTGGCTAAGTGGCAGGTAATTGAAAGAGTTGGGGAGGTCAATTACAAAGTATATCAACCAGGTAAAAGGAAGCCTGAACAGATTTACCACATAAACCTGTTAAAGCCCTGGAAGGATATACTGGCATTAACTGCAAGGTCCCTCCCGGTAAAGCCTAAGGGCACGATTCCAGACACCCTGTTGTATTCCCAAAAACAGGAAGCTAGAGAGTTCCTTATAAGGAATAGAGAGAAATTTTCAGAGTTACCTAGCACGACTTCAGCAGCTCAGCATGATATAGTTACTGAACCTGGGGTCCGTGTAAAGCTCTAACCTTACTGAATTCCTGAAGCTAGAAGAAAGGACATCGGTGATGACGTTAAAAGGATGTTGGAGCTAGATGTCATTGAGGAGTCCAATAGTGACTGGTCTAGCCCCATCGTGTTAGTCCCAAAACCGGATGGCACGTGGAGGTTCTGTAACGACTTCAGAAAGCTTAATGCAGTGAAAAGTTTGACACGTACTCAATGTCCAGGCTAGACAAACTTATAGACCGAGTTGGCAAGGCCCGCTATCTGACCACTTTGGACTTGACAAAGGTTATTGGCAAATACCCCTGACTGGTAGCACCAAAGAGAAGACTGCATTTGTGACCCTGGAGGGTTCCTTTCAATATAAACAAAATTCCATTTTGTGTTTCAAAATGCCCCTGTGACATTTCAGAGGGCCATGGATAGGACCCTAAGACCACACCGACAGTATGCAGCAGCCTATCTAGATGATATAGTGGTACATAGCATTGACTGGGAGTTTCACTTGCCCCGTGTCCAGTCTGTCCTTGATTCCCTCTTCAAAGAAGGTTTTACGGCACATCCAAAAAAATGTGCCATTGGTTTAGAGGAAGCCAGGTATTTGGGCTATGCTATTGGCTGTGGTGTCGAAAAACCTCAAGTGAATAAAATAGAAGCCATCCAGGAGTGGCCACGTCCTGCAAACAAGAAGCAGGTCAGGGCCTCTCTTGGGATCGCGGGGTATTATAGAAGGTTTATCCCAAATTTTGCAACTATACCTGTCCCACTGACGGACCTTACGAAAGGGAAAGGCTCCTTAATGGTGAAATGGTCCCCAGTAGAGGAGGAATCATTTCAAGTCTTGAAGAAGGCTCTTTGTGCACAGGCAGTGCTGTACTCCCCCGGTTTCTTTAAAGATTTTTTGGTTCAGAGGGATGCGTCTGATGTAGGTATCAGGGCAGTATTGTCACAGGTACACAATGGGGAAGAACACCCTGTGGTGTACCTAAGCAGAAAGCTCAATGACCATAAGAAAAAGTATGCAGTCATTGAAAAGGAATGTTTAGACATAAAGTGGGCTGTCAACGCAGCAAGGTACTATTTGTTAGGGCACCAGTTTGAGTTAATAACTGACCATGCTCCCCTGAAATGGATGGCCCAAAAGAAGGAGACTGATAGACGGGTGAACCGGTGGTTTTTGGCTCTACAGGATTACTCCTTCACTGTAAAACACAGGCCAGGTGTTGAGATGGGGAATGTAGATGCCCTGTCCCATGTTCACTCCTGTTGGGTCTCAGGCGTTCCAACCCTGGGGTTGAAACAAGGGGGAGGATATGTAGCAGAGCATCCCAGAGAGAGCCAGGAAAAGTCCTGTTCGGGGTTTATACGTCTCCCAGGCTCCACTCATACACGTTCAGGGATCTCTGATCCACAATCCAGTTCAGGTCTTGGTCCTCTCCCCCAGGCCAATTTAAACTCACCTGTGACAGACAGGCTTCGCTCTCTGCCTGGGAAACACAGATGACACTGGTCTGTGAGGGCAAAAAGGTTGATAAAAAACTGTTAAGCTGTATCTGTGGAAGCTGACAAGCTGTAGGCTTGCTCAGCCTGGTAGTTAGGGCCTGTATATATTGAGACACGACTAGGTTTTTGTTTGGCTATTTTTGTTCTGTTTGTTTTTCTGAAACACTGTACAGCACCTGTATATAGACTTGTATATATCACAAATAAACACAGTAATGTTTGTCACTACCTCACTGGATTTGGTATCTGTGCCTAAAAGACTGCTTATCCCAGGGAGCTTTGTACCTGCTACCTGTCCCCCAGGTTACAATATATATACTGTATATATACATACAGTTGTAGCCACTGCACGCTATGTGTGAGATAAATGTCCAGGTGCTCACCCACAAAGAAATCCATACAAATCAAAAAGAGGTATAGAGGCACTCATGGGTCTTGCAGAGGAGATAGATCAAAGCAGTAGCATTTTATCAATGTTTCGATAGACCTCAGTTCATCTTTTTCAAGAAGAATGGGCTGAGCTCCATCAAAACATTGACAATGCTGCTGCTTTTGCATCGTTACATAGTTGGTAAGGTTGAATAAAGACAACAGTCCACACAGTTCAACCTGTGTAGGTGTGTGTGTGTGTGAAGAAAAATCATTTCCCATATCCCCATATATTATGTTTGTTAAGATGCACATCCAAACTATCCATACTTCCTGCCGACACCACTGATTGTGGAAGAGGTTCCACATCCTAACCGCCCTGACAGTGAAAAACCCCCTAGGCAGATTAAGGTTGACTGCTTCAGCCCCGGAAGAATTTACCCCCTTCCTGACCAGAGCACTTTTTGCGTTTCGGCACTGCGTCGCTTTAACGGACAATTGCGCGGTCGTGCGTCATGGCTCTCAAACAAAATTGACGTCCTTTTTTTCCCATAAATAGAGCTTTCTTTTGGTGGTATTTGATCACCTCTGCGATTTTTATTTTTTGCGACAATTTTGAAAAAAAACACATTATTTTTTACTTTTGGCTATAATAAATATCCCCCAAAAATATATAAAAAGCCGCAATAAGGGTTGTATTGATTGGTTTGCGCAAAAGTTATAGCGTTTACAAAATAGGGGATAGTTTTATGGCATTTTTATTAATAATTTTTTTTTTACTAGTTTTGGCGGCGATCAGCAGTTTATATTTTAACCACTTCAGCCCCGGAAGGTTTTACCCCCTTCCTGACCAGAGCACTTTTTACAATTCGGCACTGCGTCGCTTTAACTGCTAATTGCGCGGTCATGCAATGCTGTACCCAAACGAAATTTGCGTCCTTTTCTTCCCACAAATAGAGCTTTCTTTTGATGGTATTTGATCACCTCTGCTGTTTTTATTTTTTGCGCTATACACGGAAAAAGACCGAAAATTTTGAAAAAAAATGATATTTTCTACTTTTTGTTCTAAAAAAAATCCAATAAACTCAATTTTAGTCATACATTTAGGCCAAAATGTATTCGGCCACATGTCTTTGGTAAAAAAAATGTCAATAAGTGTATATTTATTGGTTTGCGCAAAAGTTATAGCGTCTACAAACTAGGGTACATTTTCTGGAATTTACACAGCCTTTAATTTATGACTGCCTATGTCGATTCTTGAGGTGCTAAAATGGCAGGGCAGTACAAAACCCCCACAAATGACCCCATTTTGGAAAGTAGACACCCCAAGGAATTTGCTGAGAGGCATGTTGAGCCCATTGAATATTCATTTTTTTTGTCCCAAGTGATTGAATAATGACAAAAAAAAAAAAAAAAAAAAAAAATTACAAAAAGTTGTCACTAAATGATATATTGCTCACACAGGCCATGGGCATATGTGGAATTGCACCCCAAAATACATTTAGCTGCTTCTCCTGAGTACGGGGATACCACATGTGTGGGACTTTTTGGGAGCCTAGCCGCGTACGGGGCCCCGAAAACCAATCACCGCCTTCAGGATTTCTAAGGGCGTACATTTTTGATTTTACTCCTCACTACCTATCACAGTTTTGAAGGCCATAAAATGCCCAGATGACATAAAACCCCCCCAAATGACCCCATTTTGGAAAGTAGACACCCCAAGCTATTTGCTTTGAGGCATGTTGAGTCCATGGAATGTTTTATATTTTGACACAAGTTGCGGGAAAGTGACAAATTTTTTTTTTTTTTTTTTTTTTTGCACAAAGTTGTCACTAAATGATATATTGCTCACACAGGCCATGGGCATATGTGGAATTGCACCCCAAAATACATTTAGCTGCTTCTCCTGAGTACGGGGATACCACATGTGTGGGACTTTTTAGGAGCCTAGCCGCGTACGGGACCCCGAAAACCAAGCACCGCCTTCAGGATTTCTAAGGGCGTACATTTTTGATTTTACTCCTCACTGCCTATCACAGTTTCGGAGGCCATGGAATGCCCAGGTGGCACAAACCCCCCCCAAATGACCCCATTTTGGAAAGCAGACACCCCAAGCTATTTGCTGAGAGGCATGGTGAGTATTTTGCAGCTCTCATTTGTTTTTGAAAATAAAGAAAGACGAGAAAAAAAATTTTTTTTTTCTTTTTTCAATTTTCAAAACTTTGTGACAAAAAGTGAGGTCTGCAAAATACTCACTATACCTCTCATCAAATAGCTTGGGGTGTCTACTTTCCAAAATGGGGTCATTTGGGGGGGGGTTTGTGCCACCTGGGCATTCCATGGCCTCCGAAACTGTGATAGGCAGTGAAGAGTGAAATCAAAAATTTACGGCCTTAGAAAGCCTGAAGGCGGTGCTTGGTTTTCGGGGTCCCGTACGCGGCTAGGCTCCCAAAAAGTCCCACACATGTGGTATCCCCGTACTCAGGAGAAGCAACAGAATGTATTTTGGGGTGTAATTTCACATATTCCCATGGCATGTTTGAGCAATATATCATTTAGTGACAACTTTGCGCAAAAAAAAATAAAAAAAATAAAAAATTGTCTCTTTCCCGCAACTTGTGTCACAATATAAATTATTCCATGGACTCAACATGACTCTCAGCAAATAGCTTGGGGTGTCTACTTTCCAAAATGGGGTCATTTGGGGGGGTTTTGAACTGTCCTGGCATTTTATGCACAACATCTAGAAGCTTATGTCACACATCACCCACTCTTCTAACCACTTGAAGACAAAGCCCTTTCTGACACTTATTGTTTACATAAAAAAATAATTTTTTTTTGCAAGAAAATTACTTTGAACCCCCAAACATTATATATTTTTTTTAAAGCAAATGCCCTACAGATTAAAATGGTGGGTGTTTCATTTTTTTTTTTCACACAGTATTTGCGCAGCGATTTTTCAAACGCATTTTTTGGGGAAAAAACACACTTTTTTACATTTTAATGCACTAAAACACACTATATTGCCCAAATGTTTGATGAAATAAAAAAGATGATCTTAGGCCGAGTACATGGATACCAAACATGACATGCTTTAAAATTGCGCACAAACGTGCAGTGGCGACAAACTAAATACATTTTTAAAAGCCTTTAAAAGCCTTTACAGGTTACCACTTTAGATTTACAGAGGAGGTCTACTGCTAAACTTACTGCCCTCGATCTGACCTTCGCGGCGATACCTCACATGCATGGTGCAATTGCTGTTTACATTTGACGCCAGACCAACGCTTGCGTTCACCTTAGCGCGAGAGCAGGGGGGACAGGGGTGCTTTTTTTTTTTTTTTTTTTTTTTCTTTATTATTATTATTTTTTTATCTTATTTTTAAACTGTTCCTTTCATTTTTTTTTTTTTTTAAATCATTTTTATTGTTATCTCAGGGAATGTAAATATCCCCTATGATAGCAATAGGTAGTGACAGGTACTCTTTTTTGCAAAAATTGGGGTCTATTAGACCCTAGATTTCTCCTCTGCCCTCAAAGCATCTGATCACACCAAGATCGGTGTGATAAAATGCTTTCCCAATTTCCCAATGGCGCTGTTTACATCCGGCGAAATCTACGTCATAAAATGCTCGTAGCTTCCGGTTTCTTAGGTCATAGAGATGTTTGGAGCCACTCTGGTCTCTGATCAGCTCTATGGTCAGCTGGCTGAATCACCGGCTGCATTCTCAGGTTCCCTGTTGAGACAGGAGAGCCAGAGAAAAACACGGAAGATGTTGGGGGGGGGGGGGGGCATTCCCTCCCACTGCTTGTAAAAGCAGTCTAGAGGCTAATTAGCCACTAGGATTGCTTTTACATGAAAGCCGACCGCTGGCTGAAAAGAATGATACCAAGATGATACCTAAACCTGCAGGCATCATTCTGGTATAACCACTCAAAGTCGTGAATGGCATACCTGAAGACAAAAAAATGGTTAACAATAATACACAGTAAACAGTAAAGTATAAATAATTACATACCTGAAAAGCAAACGTGATAAAACATAACAACAATAAAACATTGCAGAATAGAATACAGTAAAAAAGAGCAGAACAATAGAGAGAGAATAGAGAGAGAGAGAACAATAAAACGACAACTATTTTTATTTTATATTTTTGTTTGTGTTTTTTTTTTTTTTTTTTTTACACTTTTTTTTGTAACTAACTTTTATAACTGTAACCGGTTCCAGGTTCGGGTCTCTCAAAATGCGATGGCATCTCGGGAGACCCTGTGAAAGTGTGCCTAGTCTGTGCAATGCTGTACCCTACGCTAATAGTCAACTAGTGCATGGTAGCGTTCAAAACATTCACCAATGCAAAGACCAGGATTGTCAGGACAGGAGGGACAATAATAGCGGGTGTCACGCCTATATCCGCGCTTTCTGCAGACACAACATCTTTTTTGGGGGGGTTCGTTGGGTAGGGGTACTCGGGAGGACATAAAAATGCCTCTCATGCAGCCGACTGCATTTGGTTGGGGATGTGAATGGGGGAAGTACGGGCGCTGCAGAAGCGGTGGGTTCCCAATTAGGATTGGCGAATGCAGCAGGAAGGGCATTATGGGCACGACGGGCCTGTGTTTGTCTTTTTGGTGGCAGCGGGACACTACTTGTGCTTGCCACCTCACCAGCTTGAACTGCACTTATGGGACTCGCCACGTCACCAAGTGTTACTGTAGTGCTGGTTTGACTACGACCGGGGTGTACTAGGCCGCTGGCGCTTGCCAGTTCACCAAAACGCTACAAAAAAAACTGTTAGCGATCGCAGGGATCAGGCCTGACTCTGCGAACGCTGCAGTTATGCGTTTAGTGTTTTGTAAGTGACAGTGATCGATCGATACTGCACTTGGGTGGGCTGGGCCGGGCCGGGCGGAGGGGCAAAACGCAGGTGCTAGCAGGTATCTGGGCTGATCCCGCTAACACTGCGTTTTTGGGAACCCTAAACTGCTGGGGACGCTAGTATAGATCAGATCGGATCAGATATTGATGCGATCAGATACTATACCACTAAGGGAGGTGTACGGTGCGTGCGTGGGTGTTAGCGGTACTGGCGCTAATCTGACGCTGCCTGGGGCTGGTGCTTGCCAGTTCACCAAAATACTACCAAAAAAACTGTTAGCGATCGCAGGGATCAGGCCTGACTCTGCGAACGCTGCAGTTATGCGTTTAGTGTTTTGTAAGTGACAGTGATCGATCGATACTGCACTTGGGTGGGCTGGGCCGGGCGGAGGGGCAAAACGCAGGTGCTAGCAGGTATCTGGGCTGATCCCGCTAACACTGCGTTTTTGGGAACCCTAAACTGCTGGGGACGCTAGTATAGATCTGATCGGATCAGATATTGATCCGTTCAGATACTATACCACTAAGGGAGGTGTACGGTGCGTGCGTGGGTGTTAGCGCTACTGGCGCTAATCTGACGCTGCCTGGGGCTGGTGCTTGCCAGTTCACCAAAACGCTACCAAAAAAACTGTTAGCGATCGCAGGGATCAGGCCTGACTCTGCGAACGCTGCAGTTATGCGTTTAGTGTTTTGTAAGTGACAGTGATCGATCGATACTGCACTTGGGTGGGCTGGGCTGGGCTGGGCGGAGGGGCAAAACGCAGGTGCTAGCGGGTATCTGGGCTGATCCCGCTAACACTGCGTTTTCGGGAACCCTAAACTGCTGGGGACGCTAGTATAGATCTGATCGGATCAGATATTGATCCGTTGAGATACTATACCACTAAGGGAAGCGCATGCTGCGTGCGTGGGTGTTCGCGGTACTGGCGCTAATCTGACGCTGCCTGGGGCGACGCATATCACCGCCGGGCGATCAGGGGGCTAAACCTTTATTCGGTAATAAACGGCGGGTGCCCTGACACTATAAAAAATAAACAAACTAACCAGCGTCACCCGTAACAGTTATACAGTGATCAGTGGTGAAAGGGTTAACTAGGGGGCAATCAAGGGGTTAAAACATTTATTAGATAGTATATGGGGGTCCCCTGTCGCTATAAAACACTGACGGCGAACCTAAATATTTACGTTCCTAACTAGCGTCACCAGCGACACTAATACAGCGATCAGAAAAATGATCGCTTAGCGACACTGGTGACAGGGGGTGATCAAGGGGTTAAAACTTTATTAGGGGGGGTTAGGGGGGTATCCTAGACCTAAAGGGGGCCTAACACTAACTGCCCTAACACTAACTGTCACAAACTGACACTATGCAGTAATCAGAAAAAAAAAAGAAAAAAAAAAAAAAAAATACTGCTAATGTCAGTTTGTGACAGGGGGGGGGGGTGATTGGGGGGGGATCGGGGGGCGATCGGGGGGGGGATCGGGGGTGTAAATATGCCTGGCATGTTCTACTGTGTGTGTGTGTGTGTTGTGCACTCACTTGTCATCTCTCCTCGGCGCTGGAACGGAAACTGCCAGACCGGGGAGAGATGACATCACATCCTCTGCCTGTGTGAAACGACACACAGGCAGAGGAGGATTCCTATTGGCTGGGAGCGATCGCGAGGGGGGGGCCACGATCGGATGGTCTCCCCCTCGCCTCCCGACGCTCCCAGTCAGATGCCGACCGCCGATGGCACCGGGGGGGGGTCCGATCGGACCCCCCGCCCGCGGGAGGCAGATCACGTATGGGTACGTGATTTTGCCTGCCCGTGCCATTCTGCCGCAGTATATATGCGGTAGGCGGTCGGCAAGTGGTTAACTGCGACATTATGGCGGACACATCGAACATTTTTGACACATTTTTGGGACCATTGTCATTTATACAGCAATCAGTGCTATAAAAATGCATTGATTCCTGTGTAAATGACACTGGCAGTGAAGGGGTTAACCACTAGGGGGCGGGGAGGGGATAAATCAGTACTAGGGAGGTGTTTCTAACTGTAGGGGGGTTGGGCTGTGTGTGTCAGTACACTGATCTCTGCTCCGATGACAGGGAGCAGAGATCGAGTGACACTTGTCACTAGGCAGAACGGGGAGATGCTGTTTACATCAGCATCTCCCCGTTCCTGCTCTCCGTGAGACGATCGCGGGTATCCGCGTGACCCGCGACCCGACTCGCGGAGCTCCCGGCCGGCGCGCGCGCACGCAATGACATGGTGGGAAATTCAAATGGACGTACCTGTACGCCCATTTGCCCAGCCGTGCCATTCTGCCGACG
Organism: Lithobates septentrionalis; assembly: GCA_037952835.1. NCBI lineage: Eukaryota > Metazoa > Chordata > Amphibia > Anura > Ranidae > Lithobates > Lithobates septentrionalis. Next base: position 1,292,213 of record JBBDGP010001790.1, on the reverse strand, counting down.
TACATCGGCGTGCGCCGGTCGGGAAGCGGTTAAACCAATTTTTTTTCCCAGTCTCATCGTGTGGCCCCATGTCCTCTTACACTCCCTGGGACTGAAAAGTTTTATGCTTACAATGGAATCCCCATTGAGATATTTGTATATCGCTATCAAATCTCTTCTCAAGCTTCTTTTCTCCTGGGAGAATAAATTTAGTTCTTGTAGTCGTTCCTCTTAACTGAGGTCCTCCGGATCCCATATTAATTTAGTTGCCCTTCTCTGGACTCTCTCCAGCTCCAGCACATCCTTTCTGAGGATTGGTGACCAGAACTGGACACAAAATACTCCAGATACTCCAGATGCTTTGATCTATCTTCTATGCAAGACCCATGAGTACCTCTTTTGGATTTGTATGGACTCCTTTGTGGGTGAGCACCTGGACATTTATCTAACACATATCTCACACAAGGACAAAAATATAATATATTCCAGCTTACAGCGCTTACATGTATTTGCTGCATTCATTTTTTTTTCAAGCCAAGAACATGTTCAGCAAATACAGAAAATACCTGGTGATCTTGCCAGAAATGCTGTGTCCTTGTCACTTGCTGTGAGCTGCACCGAAGAATATCTCTTTTCCTAGCTATCTTCTGTAAACCACCCTGCCCTAATGTAATGGAGATGAAGTGATAAGGACATGTTTGTAGTCCACATCAGGAGAGCAGCCTAGGGGAACAACTATGAATCCTTCCAGAGATACAGTGAAGGAGTGACACAGCCACCCAGGGACAGAAAGTGTGTTAGCTGCAGGATTACAGGTGAAAACAAAGCAAAAAAAAAGCTTTAAAAAAAAAAAGTGAATGCAGACACCAAACCAAGGAGTATTAAACTGTAATATATTACATTGTTGGTTTTATGTTCAGATACACTTTAGTACAGAAGGATAAATGATATATGATATAATTTGATGATAATAATGATATATAGGAATCTGAAAGACCTCTTTATCAGTGTACTTCACAACCCTGCAAATTTGCAATTTTTTAAAGCAATATTTTTGACACTTTGAATTTCAGAACTGGTGCCTATTTATTTAACAAGCAGAAATGAAACATTATAAGAAGAATTTTATATGCGTCCAGAAAAGTTCTAGCGTGTGACCTTACTGTCTGAAAAGTCAAGATAGTGTTGAGCTTACAACCCCCTTTTGTATTCTTTAGAAGTACATAAAATGCTTTAATTATTAACAAATATTGCAAAAAGTATGGTGAATGCATAAAACAATGTTATGACCAATTTCTTTTCTACAGTACAAAAGATTAATGTACCATAATGTCTTTTTTACCAGACCGATGAAATCACCATCCAAAAATGATTTAGATTTTGTTTTACTAATGTTAGAACTTTCTAAAATTTGGTTTGATGCATTATTGTTGGCTTGTCCTATTGCTATCCTGCCTATTATTATGATTTATTTTGTCATTAAGAAGAAAATTAGAAGCCAATACCCAGTAGCATGCTTTATTACAGTCACAGTTGAGGCCATTAGGATACACATTTTGTCCATTTCATAAGCTGTATTTTGTCCAATGTTTGTTGTTATCTCTCACAGTTACACAAAAATAACAACAGTAATAGCTGAAATTAAATTGAATTCTTTATTCCCCACCCCGGAGAATCAGAGTGTAGTTATAAGGTGAAGTGTCTTATTTGTGTTTGTAGCTATGATTCGGCCCCCTGAGGGCTGAAACAGGTAAGCTACTTGTTTTCTGGAGTTTTTACTTCTGACTATATTAAATAAACTGATTTTATGCTGTGAAGGATCTGAGTCGCCGATTGCATCTGTTAAAATCTGAAATAAAACTGAACCTTCTGCTGGGGAAGAAGGAAGGAAATTAGTTTAGAGACATGAAAAGAAAAATAGTGTATATATATATATATTCTTTTAATTTGTATCTGAGATTTGGTTTGGAATTATTCTGACAATATTTTTTTTTCTTTTCTTAGGTACACGGCTATTGTAAAGCCCATGGATATCCAAGCCAATAATGCTTTGACTAAGATCTGCATCAAAGCCGCACTTATCTGGTTATTATCCATGACTTTGGCCATTCCGGAAGCTGTTTTCTCGGATTTGCTCCCATTTTATGACAAAGAAATTAACAAAACATTTGTCACCTGTGCCCCCTACCCACATTCCAATGGACTGCACCCAAGAATTCATTCGATGACTTCCTTTTTGATCTTCTATATCATCCCTCTGTCCATTATTTCAGTATATTACTATTTTATTGCTCGAAATCTGATTCGAAGTGCATACAACATGCCAGTGGAAGGAAATGTGCACGTTAGAAGACAGGTATGTTTTACAAAAAGCAAAAGATTTATGACTGATAACATGTTTTATAAACAGATTGGTCTGATATCTTAGATGAGATCAAAATGCATGTATTCATTTTTAATCAGGACATGGATTATAGAACCATGACACAAAGTAAAATAAGCAGTATGCCTAAGCGCTATATAAATCCTGTATAATAATAATAATAATAATAAATATATATATTAATGTAATGCAGAAATTATTCTTTAAATTGTGTAATTTTATAAAAATATGTTATGCAAAGCTGAATTTCATATAATTGCATTCAGGTGTGATAATATCTGCATCCTGTGAGAAAACATCTTAATATAGCCAGCTAGTTAAAACAGTTTACCATATTTGTTCAGTACTCGTTGTATGCACTGACTACTCTCCTTCATTTAATTTCAACATGCTACTATCTGTATGTATTAATGCCTATGTTGCAGTACAACCTATGACCCTACAATGATCATACAAAGTGGTCTTTGAAAACCCTGGGGTATTGCTTAGCTTGCCCCACCTAAGTATAGTTGTTGGCTTTTATTAATGCTGTCCTTCTAAAATGCCATTTGTCATACCAGTTCTCTGATTTTAGTACCTTTTGACCGAGTTGAAACACGTATGGAGTTGGTGAAGTCAGAATTTCTTATTTACATGCTTGTTATGGTTGAGGTCAACATGACAGCCATGCAACTAGCGGTTTCAGGATAGTAATGGCAGCCTCCATTTTTCTCTTAGCTAGGGTTCCCAACTTTTTGAATTAATTTATAATGATTAAGGTAGAAAACAGCATCAGGAAAAAAGGAATAGTTGTATGACCACTAAATAGATCCCTTGGTTAAGTTCTACAGAAACAGTCAGCTTTAGATTAAATATGATCTACAGCAGAGTAACTTGTTCATATCTAGACTTCAATTCCTACTCTACTCAGCTGTCATGAAGGTATCTAAAATATTAAGCTGTTTTCACACACTGATCAGCTGCAAAAACGTGGCAAAATCGAATATGCATTATTGCCACGATTTTATCGCAGTTTTTTAAAAACATGTGACTCAAAAACTGCACCAAAAACGCGTCTAGCAACAATAGACCCCCCCAGCATCAATAGATACACCAGCTGCCAGCATCAATAGACCATCCAACGGCCACCAAAAATAGACCAAAAATGTGACCTACCCTGGGTATCATACATCTGTCATAAAAACTGAACTCCCAGTCCCAGTGCATATCTGTGAATACATTTATGGGTGATGTTTTTTTCTGCCAAAGTATTTGTATTTCTGTCCATCCACTAATGAGATTTACAATGTTTTACCACACATCACAGCTCTGTCTGACAGGGCAGGAGACTTGATTTTTCGTTGCTGTAGTTAAGTAAAACGTACAGGTCTTGTCCCCAGGGCCGTCTTTAATATTGATTGGACTCCGGGAAAACATTTTCCAGCCCCCATTCAATGCAATTTCGCTCTCCACCTGCTCTGAGATATACAATAGATTTCAGTTCAATACTGCTCACTGATTGGTTGCTAGAGGTTACTGGACATTTTTACCACTCACTAATTGGTTGCTAGAGGTTGCTGCACATTATTACTGCTCACTGATTGGTTGCTAAAGGTTACAGCACATTATCTCCTTACTGCCTGCACACAATGGACTGGGGAGGTGAGGGAACCCATCAATAAACAGAAAACTCCTAGGAATCCTAGGACTGCAATCAGTGGCAATGCTGGGGCGCTGGGTGTGATCAGTGGCAATGCTGGGGGGTTGATGTGATCAGTGACAGTGGTGGGGAGATGGTCTTAGTTAGGAGGCAGTACACTGTGGCAAATTCTGAATCATGTAGCTGGAAATCTTTGGTAAGTATATAGTGGGGGATTTACACTGACCACCAATGTGAGGGGGGATTTTCACTGACTACCATGTAACGGGGATTTTACGCCACCCACCAATATAAAGAGGGATTTCTACACTGACACCAATGTAATAGGAGAATTTACACCAACCACCAGTGTAAGGAGGAATATACAATGACCTCCATGTAAGGGGGAATTTACACTGACAACCATTATCGAGGAGATTTGTACTGACCACCAATGTAAGGTGATACTTATACACCGACCACCAATGTTAGGGGGGATTTACACTGACCACCAGTGTAAGGGCAATTCTGCACTTACCACCAATGTAAAGGGAAATGTACAATAGTCACCAATGTAATGAATAATTTGCACTGACAGTCAATGTAATGGGGGATTTTACATCCACAACTGATAAAGGGGGATTTCTACACTGGCCAACAATGTAAGGAAGGATTTACACTCACCACCAATTTAAAGGGGGCTTTTACATGGACCACCAATGTAAGAAAGGATTCTAAACTGACCACAAATGCAAGTTTGGATTTTTTTACCGATGACCAATAAAAAGAGGGGTTCCTACACTGGCCACCAATGTAATGGGGATTTACACTGACCACCAATATAATGGGGATTTACACTGACCACTAATGTAATAGGAGCATTCACAATAACCACCAATGTAAGGAGGGATTTACACGACCACCAATGTAAGGGGGGCCTTCAGACTGGGCATTAGTGTGAATGAAAGGATTGTACACTTGTTTGAACAAGAAATTAAGGAGTGGCTGTGTGGTCCTCCCCTCGCGACACAATATGTTCCCAGATGGGGTGTCTGGGGGGGTTAGACAAGACTCCTTTCCTCATATTGAGCTAGTTTGAAGAGATTATATTGTTCACACGTTTGTAATGATTGTTTTGACAAAGGTACCCACTTATGTAACTCTGTTTACTATGTCCTAATGTATGACAGACACTGATCACATTGTTTTTTCCTCTATTTTTCTTCATGATAAACCTTTAATAAAAATATTGAACAAGAAAGGATTGTACACCAAGCCCCAATGTAATGAGAAGATTTAAACTGACCACCAAGGTAACTGAGACATTTGGAATGTGTTCACATTTGTGTGTGTCGGGAACACATGCAAAATCGCTTTCCTGACACCACAGAAACAGCAATGCCATTAATAGTTAATGACACCCTCACACATCTGCTGAGATGTGCATATTCACATGCACCAAAGTTCACGGTGCTGTGGCACCATGTTATTTTGACAAAGGGTTCCACCTCCAATTTACTTACCTTTGCAGAACAGGCTGATGTTAGGCCTAATGACCACAGTTGTAAGCAGGACTTTCAAGCATGCCCCTGTACCTCCCCAGTGGGCAGCATTCAGCAGACGTGATGGTGGATATGACCTCAGGGGGGAATGATATACATATGAATGCCACCTCTATTTACATATCAATGCTGAGGTCCGCAGCTATTTACATATTCATGAAGTTGTTATTTACATGTCAATGCAGGTTATTTACATGTAAACACAGAGTCTTCAGGTGAGTCATCTGTACATGGCAATAGGGCAGAGCTGGGCAGCATTAGCAGAACTTCACACTGAGATATTGGGACACAGCACGGCACTAAAACTTCAAGGGACTAGGGAATTTTTACTGGGATTGTTGTGTTAGGTGCAGCTTCTATGGAACTGCTTTACAATTTATATTCCTGTGTCAGATTATTTGCAGTATAGGAATTAAAACACAGAGTCAGATATCCGTGCATCAGTTCCGAGCATAAAGGACCCGTACTGAACTGACCTGCTTTATTAGTTTCAAAAGCCTTTTATAGGCGATTATACAAACAAAAGCATCAGCACCACCCCCACACAGGGCAAGGGTCAACCACAACAGGAGTCACCTGGGCTACAAGCACAAGCTCCAACACCATGGCAATACAGATACAAGGCAACAAAAGCAGCTTCAATCGAGTTCAGCAGCCAAAGGTTACATTTCATAAGAGACTGCAACGCAGGCATTATTATATTTCATAACAGACTACATTTCATAACAGATTTACACGTAGGCATTATATTAAGTGAGAACTCTAAATTAAATCCCTGACCTTATCAATTTCCCCCTTTGACATCATCCTCTCCCTTCCCCTGGGTCCTCATGATTAAGTTCTAGTCAGTTTTTCCCCAGAGTACTTTCCCTGACCGCGAGTTGTCAGAGGGGTAAAACCCATCCCCCTAGGTATTACCAACATCTTAAATTCAAGAAGAGGAGTTTTGTAGGAGTAGGGTGATGTCAATACACATTTATCAGTATGCCCTGTCTATTCTCCTAATTTTCCTATTTATTTTCCTGTATACACATATATTTGTGATTGTAAGTGATATTAATATTAAAATAATAATTACCATTGGACTTAACAACCAGTGAAAGGTATTGGTTGCTGTAGAAGACATTCCACTAAATATATCCCACCAATGTCGTGCAGTATCCTGTTGTATCTGTGAGGAAAGATGCACTAGTCTACCTTTGTCAATAATTTGCAGATACAAGGTTATTCTGTAAGGTATGTTCTAGTGTTTCTATGTGTTGTCTTAATATTTCTGATTGTTCTAAAACCTGTTTTAGTGGGTCTAAAGAAATTATAAAGGGTGTAGTGTCAGTGAGATTATGTACCTCATAGACTGAAGAGAATACCTTATCGGCGTCTGGTTCAAAAAGATAGGTGTCGTTACCCCATTGTAATATTTTAATCTTTTTTATACATCCCGCAAACGGCGCCGATTTATTTAACGCTGACATGGTGCGGTTATCATTAGTAATGATACAAATATGCTGGGGTCCTATTTCTATGAATCTATTGTTCACATTTATCGGTGTTCTTTGCATTTTGCATATGCTAGTTTGGTATTTTAACAAGCAAGGTTCATATACTGGGGAACTTCTGCCACATACCATTCCCTTATTAGTTCCTTCACATAGATTTAAATCATGGGTTCTGTTTCCTTTATCTACATATTTCCCATATATTTCTGGATACCAAAACTCGTCTTTAATTACTAGTGGCATGACCACTATTTTACACATTTCCATTGCATCCTCTACCCGGTATGCTTCAAACCTTCCTACACACCATTTATCCTCACATTCTATCTTATCCCCTTTTACTTGGAACCATACTCCATCGTCAGTTAAACCCTTAAAATATTTCATCCAGGTATGATAATTTCCCAACTGTAGTTCAGTCCTGGCCCTATTTATTTGTATATGATAGGATAAGAGGTTAAAAGAGCACTGTGTGAAATTTACAAACTGTTGACTTTGATTCCACAGCTGGAGGTCTGCTCCTATCGTGTGATTTATTAACCCTCCCAAAAATTGTAATAGGGGTATTTCTTGCAGTTGGGTTTCAAAAGTGGTGGGTAACCATTTGCTTGTGATAATCAAGCTGTCACCTATGTGTCCCCCTGCATGCTTCCATCTGTTGTTCAATTCTTCTATCTCCACCGAGTTTAAAATTCCCATCCCTGTACCTGTCAGTCCCAATAGTGTGTCGTACCATTCTCGTTTATACCTACACTCCGGTATCGGGGGAAAGGTGATGTTGAATTTTATTTTTGTTTTCTGTTGTGATGTTGATGCATTTATGCAAGTGTTTGGTACAGGTGTTAATATGGAAGATTCAATTATTGGCGTTACTTCTTCCTCCATTTGTATGTGAAATCCATAGGCCTCTGCATTCCAATACCACCCATCATTTCTCTCTTCCCTCCCCCAAGAGGCACAGAGGACGGTAATAACGGTAATATCTGCTAGATTAAACATCCCTTCTGATATATTTTCTCCCCCTGCTTTATGGACTAATATTTGGTACATTTGTCCTACCACCTGTTCCCGGGCTTGTTTCCACGTCTGTGAAAGGGATATTTTATGGCACCTATGATTTTTATTGTTATTGAAAGGAAAGCTCATATTGTCATTCCACTGGAAGGTTATAGTTACTTCTGATAGTGGGTCTGCCTGTATCCATGCAATACCCACATCTGTATGAAATGGTCGCCTGTGTCCTTTAACAGTAAAATTACCTACATCATAATACTTATTCATCTCATATCCTGAATCATTTGCTACTTTTTTTGTCATCTATTACCCATTGGAAAGTTGCGGTTTCCTCTACCTCAATTACATTAATACCAGGAGTCCAGGCATACACTTGTAGAAAGGCAAGTTTAAACAAACTATAGAAAAGTAGAGATTTCATGATGACGTTTTCTCAGGTTGTTTCTTGCAGTGTGATGCGTGTATCCAGGTTGGCTTTCCCTCCAGCTTTACTGAAGTGGCTGTGGTCAAGAGTACTTGATAAGGACCTTCAAACCTGAGTTCCAATGTCTTTCTGGTGTGTTTCTTTACATATACATAATCCCCTTGTAGCAGCGTATGGGTACCTGTTATTGAATTAGGGTCTGGAAGAGAAGAATACACACTTTTGTGGATCTTAGTTAGACGTTGTTGTAATTGTATCACATATGCAGTCAAACTATCACATTGCAATTGCATACTCTGTGGAAAGTATAAACCTAATCTAGGTGCATTCCCAAAAAGTATTTCATATGGGGATAATCCTGTTTTTCCTGTTGGAGTGCACCTTATAGAGAATAAAGCCAAAGGCAGGCATTCTGGCCAAGGCTTGTTTAACTCTTGCATGGCTTTTTGTATTTTTAACTTTATTGTCCCATTTACTCTCTCCACTGATCCTGAACTCTGTGGGTGATAAGGGGTGTGCAAACTTTGTTGAACCCCTAACATGGTCATCACATTCTGCATTATTTCTCCTGTAAAGTGTGTCCCCCTATCTGATTCTATGGTTTCAGGAAGACCAAACCTAGGTATTAACTCAGTGATCAGTTTCTTGGCTGTGGCTTTTGCTGTAGCTGATTTTACTGGATAACTTTCGTGCCAGTCTGAAAATAAATCGATACACACGAGGACAAATTCAAAGGGGCCGCTCTTAGGCATTTGTATGTAGTCAATTTGCAGTTCCTGGAAGGGGTATTGGGCCCGGACCTGGTGTTTCCGTGGGGTTTTTACTTTCTGTCCTGGGTTATTCAGGAGACAGATTTGGCAGGCTGCACAGTAGTTTCTCGCAGTACTACTGAATCCAGGGGCGAGCCATCCTTGGTTCACAATCCTATACATGGAATTGGAACTGACGTGTGTGGGTAGGTGAACTGCCGCTGCCATTGCTGGGTACAGAGAGGCAGGTAGGCATATTTTGCCTCCTTCCCTCCATACATTGTCAAGGTCTGGTGCTGCTCCCATCCTGACCCACTTATCTTTCTCGCTCTCCCCTGCTTGCTCCTGTAATTTACTCAGCTGCTGCCATGTTGGTTCTGGGATACTCACCTCTACCGCTGCTAAGGTCTCAGGGCTTCCTTCCCCTAGAGCTGCCTGTTTCGCAGTCAAATCTGCAAATGCATTTCCTTTTGCCTCAATTGTTTTTGCGCTCGTGTGTGCCGCTACCTTCATGATGGCTACTCGTTTAACCTTTTGAAGATTGTTCAGGACTCTCTTAATCCCTTCTCGTCCTTTTAAGTATTCTAGGGCTTGTTCTAAAACTTTTAATTCTGCTTCTTGTGCTGACATGTGGGCTGGTAAGGGCTATGCTTCAATCACCTGCGTATCAGTCACTACAGCATACCCTGTGTGATATTTACCCTTGTCATCAGCAAACCTGCTACCATCTATATACAAAGTGTGCTCAGCATTTAAAATTGGTGTATCTGTAACATGTGGGAATCCCATTGTCTCCTGTTCCATGAGCTGAAAACAATCGTGCTCGTCTATCTCTCCAAACAAAAGAGTGTCAGTTCCCTCATCTCCTTCCTTATTAGCACTATTATTCCCCCTTGCCAAATCTGGGGACTGAAGAGGCAAAAAGGTGGCCAAATTTAAAGTTGTACAGCGCTGAAAAGTGACATTTGGAGGTAAGAGTAAAGTACACTGTAACCTTAATTGCCTAGCCATGGAAATGTGTTTGGGCTGTACCTGAGACAAGATTGCATGTATGTCATGTGTGGTATGCACTACAACTGGATTGTCTAGAACAATCTCTGATGACTTATCTATGATAATTGACACTGCAGCTACCGCCCATACACAGGACGGTGAACCTCTAGATACTGGATCTAATGCTGCTGAAAAGTAAGCGACTGGTCTTTGTTTTACATGTGCCTGTGTCAGAACACCTGTGGCGTGTCCAGTGATCTCAGCAACATACAGATTAAATATCTTAGTATAATCTAAAGTGATAAACGACTCATAAGCTACTTTTGTAAGCATATACGGTACAATTTTCAAACAATCGTATAATGGCTGCATCAAAGCGCTAGCGTGCAGTATCCATTCTCTACAATATGACACAATACCTAAAAACATACGCAATTGTTTGGAATTCCATGGGGGTAACATTCCCTTTATCACTTGAACCCTCTCCTCAGTGAGATGTCTTGTACCCTGTGATATACAATGTCCCAAAAAGATAACTTTTTCCTGACACACTTGCAGCTTTTGCTTATTAACCTTGCAACCTTTTTCTGCCAAAAATCGCAACAAATTAAGGGTGGTGGCCAAACAAGTTTCCTTGTCAGGGCAGCATAACAATAAATCATCCACATATTGTAACAATACACAGGAATCTGGTGGTACCCATTCTCCGAACACCGTTTGCAATGCTTGCGAATGCAAGGTAGGTGAATGCTATAGCTAATGTGACGGTACCATCTGGGTGATAGGTAATATTGGCTCCTATTTTCTGCAAAATATCAGCTCCTAACAGGTTGGTAGGGGCTCCTCTGGATATTAAAAAGCGTGAAAAGAACATGTGATTTCCAACTTTAACTTTTAAGGGTTTTGTCAATGGCGCATCCATTGCTTCTCTAACACCTCTCCTTGTCTGTCCCTTTTTATTTCACTTCATACATCCGGGTCTAAACCCGCTGCTCCTTTCACCTTAAATTTACGAAAGACATCCTTTAAGTCCCGCGCTTCATCTTTCCCACAGATGTTTTTAATTATCTGTGGCACCGTATAATGCGCCACAATTCCCTGACGGGGTTTTGTATTCTGCTGGCCCATTCTGACAGTCCTGCCTAGGTAGCGTGTGGGACACTTAGTGTACAATATAAAACACTTAACCAAGTTACACTAGTTCCTCGTTGCCTTCCTCCTAGGGTGCCAGAATACTAAAAACCTCTCCTAGATGAGATTTCTGAAATCAAATTACTTTATATGCTAGCCCAATAACAAATAATTACTTTATATGCTAGCCCAATAACAAACCAGAATGCGGCTACAACATATACAAGAATGCGGCTATGACATATACAAGCATTCCTTTAAGTGGCCAGGTATCCGACTAGATCTCCGGACTTTGTGGAGACCTTATTCCCCCCCCCCTCGTATCTGGGATCCCTCTCATACACTCTTATCCCTGCTTTATGGAGCAGACAGGGCTTATACTTTCAACCCGTCTATGGTTTATGAGTTAGATGTGAGGTTAAGCATAAGCGTCAGACCCCCCAAGTTCACTTATGTGAGGTAAGGGCGCATTCCGTTGCTTAGTTCGGCAATCCCCTTCTAACTCATACCATCCTTGACAAGGCTCATTCACTTTCTCAGCAAGACAGACAGACAACAAATAATTCCAGCAAAATAAACCAAAATATGCAGTAATTCTAGACTCACCACTACAGAGGCTGGTGTTTTAAAACCAGGAGAACCATAACTGACAGAACGGATAGGCACAAATCAGGGGAGCACAGAATATAAGAAAAATAAAGCTTTTTCTTACCTGCGCAGGTTTTCGATCTGTGGTTCCCGGAATGCCTGTTCCTTTTGTTCCGTCAGCCTCGTTCGTCCACCTCTTGTAGTATCATCGGTGAGTCCCTCGTTCGGGCGCCAAAAATGTTAGGTGCCGCTTCTATGGAACTGCTTTACAATTTATATTGCTGTGTCAGATTATTTGCAGTATAGGAATTAAAACACAGAGTCAGATATCCGTGCATCAGTTCCGAGCATAAAGGACCCGTACTGAACTGACCTGCTTTATTAGTTTCAAAAGCCTTTTATAGGCGATTATACAAACAAAAGCATCAGCACCACCCCCACACAGGGCAAGGGTCAACCACAACAGGAGTCACCTGGGCTACAAGCACAAGCTCCAACACCATGGCAATACAGATACAAGGCAACAAAAGCAGCTTCAATCGAGTTCAGCAGCCAAAGGTTACATTTCATAAGAGACTGCAACGCAGGCATTATTATATTTCATAACAGACTACATTTCATAACAGATTTACACGTAGGCATTATATTAAGTGAGAACTCTAAATTAAATCCCTGACCTTATCAGTTGGCAAGTATGAGGCAGCTGCTTTGGGCCCCACAACAATGATGGGGCCCAGGGAAGCTGCCCCTTTTTCCCTGCCTTAAAGATGGCCGTGCTCTTCCCTTATAATAAGACAACAAAGAGAGGGTGCACAAACCTAGCTCATTACCACTACATAATTTTATTGAAGATATAAAAAAAGTAAGTTATATATACTCACAAACGCATGACAACAACAAGCATATAAAAATGCAAATGAGACTGCCGCCAGGTCCACAACAATCAACTGATAACACAGAAAGTCCTTTCAGCATCCAAAATGGCTTACGTGTTTTGAAGAACGAGCCCTTTTCCTTTTTTGTCATGTATCACGTACAAGAAAGTATACCCACAGTGGGTATACTTGAGATATGCAAGATATATTTGCGCTATACCTGTAAGCTGGATAAGCTGAGATTCCATCAGGTCTTTGAAGTAGTTGTAAAGGCAGAAGATTTTTTACCATTCTATTCTGCATGCAGCTCCCCCCTTATACCTATCTGAGCCCAATCTCAATCCAGTGAGGTGCAGGAGAGTCGAGGCTCTCTTGACTCTCTCTCTCTTTATTGGTTCATACACAACAATGGGGGCCCTTGGCTCCTGCTGCTGTCAATTACAGCCAGTGAGTAGAAATCAGGGGGCGGGGCTGAGCGGCTTGCATACAGATTACTATGGGGGCACTCAGGCAGAAGCCAGAAGGACCGGTGGAGGACCCGAGAAGAGGAGGATCGGGGCTACTTTGTGCAAAACCATTGCAAAGAGCAGGTAAATATAACATGCTTGTTATTTTAAAGAAAATTAAAAAAAACAGGTTTTATAACTACTTTAAGTACCACACTCAAGCACAGGAGGTTTTTCTTTGGATTAGGTCTTGTCCCTTTCCTGGCCTGCAGCTGGAGAATTAGCAGACTGAAAAAAAATAAGGAGGTTTAGCAGACTGAAGAGTTCAGCTTTCTGTCTCTCTCCTGGCAGCAGCATGTCCCTTTAACAACTTGTCGCTGGCAGTACGCAAATTTGCGGCCTCTCGGCCCCTGGTCCTTAGAGCCAAGGAGCCACATGTTTACATTAATTGCCAACAATACACCTGTGCCGAGAGTGCGCGCACTGCTCGCTCCCGGCACAGTTACTGTCACTTTACCAACATTTTTTGGAGCACGTAAACGGCGTGACAGCCAATCACGGCAGTCACATGATCTTAAGCCACGCCCTGCCTCCCTAGAGTTCACCTTTAAGTATGCTGTATGGAAAGTAGATGTAAAGTTTTGTTTTTGTTTTTTAACCTCAAAACATCTTACTGATTTATTTCTGTCTTGTGCTACTCTTGACTGGTAAAAGGTTTCTTTGTAAATTCTCCTTTGCATTAATGTAAGTTCAAGGTTTAAGGTTACAAAGGAGTATTGAATCACTTTATATATCAGAATTGTCACTAATCCTTATGTGATATGAGAAAGAGAGTTTGATAATCTAGTTAGTTTCCTTGATCCCGATGTGTGCTATTCACATTGTATTTCTCTATCTACTGTATGGTAAAAACTGTGACTCAGTGTTCATACAAAGCACTAGGGAGAAGCAGAGAGTATAAAATTAAGTGTTTATATTCGTACACATTTATATACAAGGATAATTGCTTATGATCAACATTATAAACACCTTCTGTTTAGATGGATCAGATCAGAGGGTAGTCGGGTGTAAATTGGGAGTCTATTTACTCCCAGCCCCCCGTACAGCAGAGTGGGCTCTGTCCATGTCCGCTCTGCAGAAACTGACCGGACATGGATGTGTCATCTGCCCACTCTGCTCCGATCAGTAGGGGATCTGTGAACTGATCCAATGCTGATTGGAATGGAATCTACCTTGTGTATAAGCAGCCTCATTCACCCTTCTGTATCAGGACAAAAGTAAGAAGATAGGTCAACAGTAATAAGATAAGGCAACTGAACCCCAACCTCTCCCCAACATAGGGGGGCATAGATATATAGTCCTCAAAGATAGCTTAGCCAATGTAACTTATAACAGTCAAGATAGGCAGAAAGCACAGGAAATTATCAGCTAACAAGACATCTGGCAAGATCAACTTTTCAAACAGATATAACAAAACACTTTCAATGCTATATTTAATAGATCAAAAGGGACTATATAAGAGAAGTTAATTGTTAGCATTTACATACACTTTAGGTAGGCTAACTGAAAAAAAAATATATGGCTGGTATTTGCACAAAAGAGCACACAGGCTTTGGCAATTTTAGAGTCTTCTAAAAACAACCTGAGGATGTTCCCAGGCACCTGAATGTGCCTGTGCTGTGAACCTACAGCTTTGGAAAAGAAACCCCACCACTTCCCTTTAAGGTAGATGACAGCCTGGGAGGAGAGAGATTGTTGGGATCACACACCACATAACTATTGAAGTAGAACTATAGGCAGAACTTTTTTTTTATTATCTATATCCCATTGGGAACATTTACTTTCACTTCCAGTCCCATAGCCAAACTGGAAGTGAGAGGAAATCCCTGCAAATTAATGAAATGCCTTGAGGCCCCCAGGCTATGAGAACTAGTGTTCCCTTTGGAAGATTTTTCCTCTATTACTTTTCTGGGGATAACCAAAAAGTAGGGAATTTCGTTTACTTTCACTTTCTATTTTTTTTTTTTTAAAGATATTTTTATTGATTTTTTGTTTTTAATACAAACCAGTTGTACAACAAAAAAAAAAGGGCACAACAAAAAACAGTCACCAAATAAAACACTGTTAAACATTGGTATACCTTGTGAAGTATATTGTCTACATATGAGGGGGGGAGAAAAAGACCAAACAGCTAGCTGGTGGTAATTCGACCTGAGATTGATTACATAGTTTATGCATAACCAGTTATTAACGAATATGAGTTATAGTAGTTCACATATATATGGTGTACATTCTGGCACGGCACGTGAATGGCATAGATCAAGCACACACTATATAGAGAGGGTCATGGGGCTAGCCAGCCACCTGTCACATATTTTGTGGAACATTTTTTTTTCGTTTCCTAAGTTCAAAGGTAAGTTTATATAACGTGGAATAGAAAAGACTACCGCGCTACATGTACATACAGATTATGGAATTTAAATAAATAAACCCCAACAAAAAACATTAAAAAAGCATGTGAAGGAATGTGAATTAACAAATCAATAAATGAAACTAAAGCAGCCGCTAAAAGTGGGATACACACACTAAAATAATCAAAATCAAAAAAAGGAAGAAGCAGCGCTGTGAGAGTAAATTACTTAGGGGTTGACTTATGGGTGAACAAATTAAGAAGTGACAATAACCTTAATCTGTGTTGATATGAAATACACAATATGAATTAGAAATTGATCACATAAAACATTAATCCCCAAAAAAAACAACAGAAAAAAACGCAAGAAACAGTCCTATTCTGTGTCCCAAACAGATGGATGAGATGATGTGGGAAGATATGGGTAACAATCCCGGTCGACAGGTAGAAGTACAATTGGATAGGTTGAGACCTTCACCGCACCACTGTGAAAAATAATAAGAATGCGCGCTTACCAAAAGGCAAGCTTATACGAGCTTGCGACCTTAACCCGGTCGGGGCCTTTCATGGACTGAAACCACCAACGCACCACTTCAGCTTTAGGATAGGTACAATTTAGTAGATCAAATAAGAGCAAAAATAGCCGGCCAGCTAGAAGCGAACACCCGTCCACAGACGGTATCTGCAGCACGTCAGCACGTCAGCACGCCATGCGCAATAATGGTTGTAAAGGGTTATCAATACGATTTCATGTACAACTCGGCACACAGCATCCTCACACACCAGTGTGAGGATGCTGTGTGCCGAGTTGTACATGAGATCGTATTGATAACCCTTTACAACCATTATTGCGCATGGCGTTCTGACGTGCTGACGTGCTGCAGATACCGTCTGTGGACGGGTGTTCGCTTCTAGCTGGCCGGCTATTTTTGCTCTTATTTGATCTACTAAATTGTACCTATCCTAAAGCTGAAGTGGTGCGTTGGTGGTTTCAGTCCATGAAAGGCCCCGACCGGGTTAAGGTCGTAAGCTCATATAAGCTTGCCTTTTGGTAAGCGCGCATTCTTATTATTTTTCACAGTGGTGCGGTGAAGGTCTCAACCTATCCAATTGTACTTCTACCTGTCAACCGGGATTGTTACCCATATCTTCCCACATCATCTCATCCATCTGTTTGGGACACAGAATAGGACTGTTTCTTGCGTTTTTTTCTGTTGTTTTTTTTGGGGATTAATGTTTTATGTGATCAATTTCTAATTCATATTGTGTATTTCATATCAACACAGATTAAGGTTATTGTCACTTCTTAATTTGTTCACCCATAAGTCAACCCCTAAGTAATTTACTCTCACAGCGCTGCTCCTTCCTTTTTTTTTTATTTTGATTTTTTTTTTGATTTTTTTTTAAGTTTATATAATGGTATGACATCATTAATTAGTTTTAGCCATAGGGATTTCAAAGGTGTTTATATACCTTTCCAGGATAGTAGTATAGACTTTCTAACATAAAAATAAAGGATACGTAATAGTCTCTTAGCCTGTTTTTTTATCTGTAAATCACCAAAGACCCCCAGTAAGCCATTCTTCAGGTGAATAATATTGGGGAGTCCTAGAGCCGAGGAAATGAAAGAACCCACCTCTTTCCAAAAGTCCTGAACCACCGGACAAGTCCAGAAGCAATGTAGGAAATCAGCATCTCCCCCACAGCCCCTAAAACATTCAGCATTAGGCTTCAACTCCATCTTACACAGCCTAGCCGGGGTAAGATGAGATTGGTGAAAAATCTTAATCTGTATGACCCGGTCTTTAGATGAGATAACAGTATTTTTGTATGTGTCACTAAATTCAGTCCAGTCTTCCCCCGTAAGTGAAATGTCCATGTCTGCCCATTTATTCTGCGCTTTGCTGAATCTGGGGTTAAAATCCGTCATTAGGGCAGCGTAGTAAGCAGAGACAAGTTTATTAGGATCAGGTTGTCTTAGCAGTCTCTCTAATGGGGGCAGGTCTATGGGGTCATTTAGGGAGCCAAACTGAGCTCGGATAGCATGTCTAAGCTGGTAATAGTGGAACAGGTAGGAGCTTGGTAAATTAAAATCGAGTCTCAGTTGTTGAAAAGTTTTAAAGCCCTGGTCGTTGTATAGATGGCATAAATACTTTACCCCTTTGGAGTACCAATGTTTAGCGTCAGGTAGGGAGTTAAGTTCCTGTAAAGTGGGGTTAAACCACAGAGGATTGTTCGGGGATACCGGCCACGTATGTCGAGAAATTTTTTTGACTATGTGTTGGAAGATTGAAAGTGTAGTTGCCAGCATGGAAGTACCTGGTCTATTTGGGACTTTGTCCCTATAAATGATATTATGGAGAGTTTCCATGGAAGTCGCGATGGCACCCTCAGTAGTAGTACATGCATTTGCCAGGGCTGGATGTAACCAGTCATGTATATGCACCAGTTGAGACGCTAAATAATAAAGAAAGAAATTTGGAAATGCCAGGCCGTCCATGCAAGATGGCAGCCTTAGTGTCTCAAGTGCCACTCTGGGGGATCCCCCCCTCCACAGGAACGTCACACATATCGTGTCAATACGTTTAAAAATAGATTTAGGGATTGCACATGGGGAATTAGCCATAACATATAGCAATTTCGGGAGATAGACCATTTTGAGGAGATTTGCTCTTCCAATAAGGTCAAGGGGCAGATCCATCCATTGATTAGTTTGCTCCTGTAAGCGATTCAATATGGGATCTAAATTATTAGTGATGTAAGTGGATAGGGGCGATTGTACTAGGACCCCAAGGTATCGAAAGGAGGACACCACCTGTAATTTAGAATCCGGATGAATCTGGGGTGTCGCTGCTGTATCCAAGGGGAAAAGACTTGATTTATCCCAATTTACCCGGAAACCGGAGAAATCTCCGAATATGTTAATTTCAGCTAGCAAAGACTGAAGTGACCCGCTAGTATCTGCCAGATACACCAATGTGTCGTCTGCATAGAGCGAAATTCGCTCTTCTATAGTGGCAATAGGAAGTCCTTTAATAGATGAAGATGAGCGAATACGTGCCGCTAGGGGCTCCATGGCTAGGGCGAATAGAAGTGGGGACAGCGGGCAACCTTGCCTTGTACCTCTTGTAATGGGAAATGTCTCTGTAACCGAGGAGTTAACTCGAACCTTGGCCTGGTGGGAGGTATAAAGGAGTCTTATCCATGCCACTACACGCGGGCCAAAACCATACAACTGTAACACCCGAAAAAGATACGGCCATTCCACACTGTCAAATGCTTTGCAAGTATCTAAGGATACTATGGCCCACGTTGGGAGGCAATCATGTGAATATTGCAAATTGTGAAATAATCTACGAATATTCATTCTAGTGGATCTTCCTGGTATGAAGCCCCCCTGGTCACTGTTAATCAGAGTGGTGACCACTTTATTTAAACGATTTGCAAGCACTTTAGCCAGTATCTTAACGTCCACATTGATAAGGGATATTGGTCGGTATGATTCACATTTAAGTGGATCTTTCCTAGGTTTCAGCAGAAGTAAGATCAAGGCCTCACGCATAGTGGGGGGCAGAACCCCAGTGTCTAAAGCTTTATTATATGTGCGCAATAAACGTGGGCATAGTAATTCCCTAAACTGTGTATACCATTCGGTGGGGTAACCATCCAACCCAGGGGTTTTATGGGCTGGCATTTGTGAGATGGCTGCAGCAATCTCTTCCACCGATATGGGCGCCTCCAACTCATCCCTCCTCTCAGAAGACAGGGAGGGGAGGGATATGTCAGCGAGGTATTCATCCAGCTGGGTTTCAGAGTATTCAGCCCTGGAGGTATAAAGGTCTTTGTAAAAGTTAAGAAAAGCCTCCATAATATCTCTAGGAACATCACTAATTTGGCCCTGTATGGTCTGAATACGTGGAATGGATACAGGAGGTCGGTCTGGTCGCGTAAGATATGCCAGGAGATGCCCAGCTTTGTTACCATGTTCAAATGCTTTCTGTGTAGTGTGTAATAATCTTTTTTGTGTAAGATCTAGTAAAAGAATCTCATATTCTCTACGCCTCTGTAACCATTCCTCTCTCTTATCAGGGGACGGGTCAGTGGCATAGCTAGACTCTGCTTGCACCATAGCGGTCTCTAGTTCTGCAGTAAGCTGTTGGTTATTTTTCCTCAAAACCCCGGTGATGGACATAAAAGTACCCCTCAGTGTGGCCTTAAAGGCTTCCCATTCTGTAGAGGGGTCTGCCGTTCCCACATTGTCTCTCCAGTATTCCACAATACCCCTCCTGCAGGTCTCTTGCACCATCTCATCCTCCAGCCAATAAGAATTTAGTCGCCAAATGGCCTGACCTGAACCTGGAAGGATGTCTAGGTCCACAGAGAGAGGAGCGTGATCTGAAACCCCTCTGGGCAAATATGTAACCGCAGAGACAAGGGGGAGAGTGTCTGTAGGGGCGAAGACCATATCGATCCTAGACATGGTGTGAAAAGAGTCTGAGTGACATGAAAATAGTTTATCGTCTTAGTGTTTCCACCGCCAAAGTTCTGTAAGATCATGAACCTGTATCCAATCTAGAAGGGAGGGAAAGGATCTACCCCCACCTCCCAAACGGTCCATGGCTGGATCTAGTACTGCATTAAAATCACCTATGTAGAGTAAAGGTCCTGGGGGTCTATTCAGCAAATAGAGTGACAGTTTAGATAGCATTTCCACCGAAAATGGGGGAGGAATGTAAATGTTTACCAGAGTGAGTGTCGCAGTATAAATTTGTAAGGAGAGTATAACAAATCTCCCATTTGGGTCTGTCTTAATTTGTATAATTTCAGCTGGAAGGGATTTGGCTAATAAAATAGAAACCCCCCTAGAGTAATTTGTATGGGTGGCATGGTAACATTGAGCCAGCCATGGACGCCTGAGGGCCCTCACCCTATCATCAGTCAAGTGAGTCTCCTGGAGACAAATGATGTGGGGACTGTGTTTTTTGAGGACTGAAAAGACCAGAGACCTTTTTTGAGGTGCATTCATGCCTCTAGTGTTCCATGACACTACTTTCAGTGACCTGGGCATTTAAAGCAGATTCTATACCATAATCACATATATATGTAAATACTTTCATCTTCAATACCTCACATGCCGGGCCAGTCCACCCCCACTTAATCACATCCATATTACATTGTAAATAACTTTTACAGAAATATACACCATTAATCAATAAGGCAGAGAATACCACTGAGCTGCTCTGAGCAGCGATTAAAAAAGAAAAACTTTT
Source organism: Lithobates septentrionalis (assembly GCA_037952835.1). NCBI lineage: Eukaryota > Metazoa > Chordata > Amphibia > Anura > Ranidae > Lithobates > Lithobates septentrionalis. The sequence continues at coordinate 1,271,275 of JBBDGP010001790.1, read as the reverse complement.
TTTGAAAAAAAGAAAAAACAGAAAAAGCAGAAAAAGGGGAAAAAATGAACCCAAACAGAAAATTTCTGGAAAACCCGTTCCCCCCACCCTGCTCGGCCTTCCCCAACTTAGCGAGCCTTGGATCCCTGAACCTGGTGAAATCCCTCCTACCCCTTAAGCAAAAAAGGGAAACATTCTCGAGGGTTGAACTATTCCGTGGCCACGCCACTAACTGGTGAGGGGCAGAGGCGGCTCTCTAATTAGGCAAAATAGGCGGTTGCCTAAGGCCTCGCACTCACAGGGGCCTCGTGGCCGCCTAATTTGCCCTTTTCTCAATCACTGAAGTTGACGCCGGCGGCTCCGCCTACCCCCACTGGGACTCTGTGGCTTAGGAGCTGACGGACAAATCAGATACTGCCCGCAGCCTGAGGAATAGCGGCCTCATCACGGAGCGTCCCAGTCCGTGGGGCCTCATGTGTAAGTTTTGCCTAAGGCCTCACAAAGCCTAGAGCCGCCTCTGGTGAGGGGGTACTGTGGAGTCCGGTGTGGCTCCTAACCGAAAAAAAATTTGAAAGAATTGTGTGTGTCCCAGTCCAGGATGTTCATCTCTGTAGAAAAACAGTAGGCCATTCAAAGGAAAAAATAAAAAAAATGATATAGAAGGAGAAAAATCAAATGTTATCTTGGGACTTATAGTGCAAGTATTAAAGGTAGACAACCATCCCATATGGGTTAGGCACGTTGTAAATAAGGGATCATAGTGCTGCTACAAGACGGAAGGCATCAGGGAGTCAATGGACTTGCTGTCTGTTATTTCTTCTTCTGTCAGCGGGTCCGTAGCGATCATTCAGCCAGGTCATGGCTTCTTTAGGACTAGTGTAGAATTGAGCTTTACCATCATGGATGATACGGAGCTTGGCAGGAAAAAGCATGGCGTATTTCAGTCCTTCTTCACGTAGCCGATTCTTCACTGCTGAGAAGGAGATACGCTGGCGTTGAATTTCAGCCGAAAAGTCTGGATAAATTGAAATATTATTGCCGTTGTATTTAAGCGGACCTTTTTCTCTTGCAATGCGCAGGATAGCCACCTTGTCTTGGAAGTTGAGAATGCGTGCTATTAGGGAACGTGGAGGTGCCCCTTCCGGGGGAGGACGTGGGGGGGTACGGTGTGCCCTTTCAATCACATAGGAGAACGAGGGTGCATCAGTGCCAAAAATGTCCCTTAACCATGTGTAAAGGAATTTTTCAGGGTGTGTGCCCTCTGCACGCTCAGGAAATCCTACAAAGCGAAGGTTGTTCCGTCTGGAACGATTTTCCAGATCATCAACTTTAGCGCGGAGGGCCGCCATTTCCCCAGTATGATCACGCACTTTAACAGAAAGGGGATGTACAGTAGCTTGCGAAAGTATTCGGCCCCCTTGAACTTTTCAACCTTTTGCCACATTTCAGGCTTTAAACATAAAGATATAAAATTTTTATTTTTTGTGAAGAATCACCAACAAGTGGGACACAATTGTGAAGTGGAACGAAATCTTTTGGATTTTCGAAACTTTTTTAACTAATAAAAAAATGAAAAGTGGGGCGTGCAAAATTATTCGGCCCCCTTGCGTTAATACTTTGTAGAGCCACCTTTTGCTGTGATTACAGCTGCAAGTCGCTTGGGGTATGTCTCTATCAGTTTTGCACATCGAGAGACTGAAATTCTTGCCCATTCTTCCTTGCAATACAGCTCGAGCTCAGTGAGGTTGGATGGAGAGCGTTTGTGAACAGCAGTTTTCAGCTCTTTCCACAGATTCTCGATTGGATTCAGGTCTGGACTTTGACTTGGCCATTCTAACACCTGGATACGTTTATTTGTGAACCATTCCTTTGTAGATTTTGCTGTATGTTTGGGATCATTGTCTTGTTGGAAGATAAATCTCCGTCCCAGTTTCAGGTCTTTTGCAGACTCCAACAGGTTTTCATCCAGAATGGTCCTGTATTTGGCTGCATCCATCTTCCCCTCAATTTTAACCATCTTCCCTGTCCCTGCTGAAGAAAAGCAGGCCCAAACCATGATGCTGCCACCACCATGTTTGACAGTGGGGATGGTGTGTTGAGTGTGATGAGCTGTGTTGCTTTTACGCCAAAACGTATCGTTTTGCATTGTGGCCAAAAAGTTCGATTTTGGTTTCATCGGACCAGAGCACCTTCTTCCACATGTTTGGTGTGTCTCCCAGGTGGCTTGTGGCAAACTTTAGACGAGACTTTTTATGGATATCTTTGAGAAATGGCTTTCTTCTTGCCACTCTTCCATAAAGGCCAGATTTGTGCTGTGTACGAATGATTGTTGTCCTATGGACAGACTCTCCCACCTCAGCTGTAGTTCTCTGCAGTTCATCCAGAGTGATCATGGGCCTCTTGGCTGCATCTCTGATCAGTCTTCTCCTTGTCTAAGCTGAAAGTTTAGAGGGACAGCCAGGTCTTGGTAGATTTACAGTGGTCTGATACTCCTTCCATTTCAAAATGATCGATTTCACAGTGCTCCTTGGGATGTTTAAAGCTTAGGAAATCTTTTTTTATCCAAATCCGGCTTTAAACTTCTCCACAACAGTATTACGGACCTGCCTGGTGTGTTCCTTGGTCTTCATGATGCTCTCTGCCCTTTCAACAGAACCCTGAGACTATCACAGAGCAGGTGCATTTATACAGAGACTTGATTACACACAGGTGGATTCTATTTATCACCATCAGTCATTTAGGACAACATTGGATCATTCAGAGATCTTCGCTGAACTTCTGGAGTGAGTTTGCTGCACTGAAAGTAAAGGGGCCGAATAATTTTGCACGCACCACTTTTCAGTTTTTTAATTGCTAAAAAAGTTTAAAATATCCAATAGATTTCGTTCCACTTCACAATTGTGTCCCACTTGTTGGTGATTCTTCACAAAAAATAAAAATTTTATATCTTTATGTTTGAAGCCTGAAATGTGGCAAAAGGTTGAAAAGTTCAAGGGGGCCGAATACTTTCGCAAGCCACTGTACATTATCTTCTATAGAACTAATGCGTTCTTCCATGTCCCCAGCCCTGTCACGAAGGTTTTGGACATCCTGTTTCTGGAGAGAAAAGTCCATCCTTATAGAGGCTATCTGGGACGTGAGTGAGGCTTTGCAATCTTGTATTGCTAGCATAATGGAGGCTAAGGTTGGTTCAGCAGAGGGAGAAGCTTCCTCTGGGTCATTATCAGCAAAATGTTGAGAGTTTTGTGCTGAGTAGGGGTTAAGGAGTTGCTGGGGGTCTATTTGTGACTGAAAGATAGCTGGAGTAGAAACACTCACCCCACTAGCAGAGCTCCGGTCAGCAGGAGGGCATGTCTGCAGCGTGTCTGTCTGAGGAGTCTGTGTCCCGGCACCATCTTGCCTCCGAAAGCCCGCCAGCCGGTCCGACGTGGATGTGGCCCAAGCCGGACCGTATTTCACCATATTTGCCAGCCTGTCGGGTGCCCACAGCCGTGGGGAGCAGTTAGAGACCTTCGGTGAAAGGATAGGACACAGGATGCCTGTAGGATGGCGGTTAGAAGCCGGAGCGGTGTGTCTATGCGGCTGCTCGCTCCACCATCAAGCCACGCCCCCACTTTCACTTTCAATGACAATGGTAAACAGGACAAATAGGCTGAATCTCCCTAATTCGAGGACAGACAGCAATACATACCTGAAGGTGTTCTAATCCCTCTCCACTCTGTCTAAAAAAAAAGTTTTGCTTTTAGTTTGACTTTTAATAGGAAAAGGGCTGTCTTACCAGTGTGACATTTTTAAATTCCACAGCAACGTGTAGTGGTCTAGTCAAAGAGACTGTGCTGGGCAAAGTAACAGGTTCTCGTGTAAGAACAACTCCTACCCTCTGATACCCACCTTCTCCATGCTCTTCCTCCCAAATCTGTTTTTCTTCTTTGTTGGACAAGGGAGTCCAAAACCCTGTGTAAAGGTCTAAGTTGAAGAGTGTCAGAACTTACACAGGGTTTTTTTTTACAGTAAAACTTTTTGAACGTTTCCAAAAAAAAAGCATTAACATGAATTCTACCACATCTTAGGTACAGCATAGATAAGTATAATGAAAATAGCTGCATCCAGAGGGTGTGATACAGTAGTGGTTATTACAAAGGTAGTCATTGACAATCAATGACAGATTTCTGACAGGAGAGCTCCATACCATAAAACACAAGGAAGGGAAGAATATGTAGGTAATAGATGTATGTACAAAGGTGTCTTGCTGTGGGAGCATTTTGTGGGTTTTGGGGGTGATAAGGGGAGAGAAAAGAAAAGGATAAGGGATATGTGGAGGTTCAGGTAAGGGGAGAGGGAGGTGCTTACACAGGGATCGTGTGTCTTTCACCTTGCTGACATGCTTTCCACAGTAGTCTAAACACTACTTCGTGAGTAGAGATGACATGCTCCTCCACACTCAGAAGCATTGGGCATAAACCAAGCAATCCAACAGAGCATCAGAGTGATAGGAGAGTATGGTGAAAGGTTTATTCTCACCCTTAGTGAGAAATGTTATATAGTACAAAGGTTTAATAAAGACGCCAGTCCATCTATTTCAATCTGAGTTAGGGTTGCCACCTTTTCTTCGAGCCAAACCCGAACACTTCAGCGGGGCTTGGCATTTTTTTTGTAGCATACACTATGAGATTGTAAAATACCCGGGACACCTCTGTGTGCCCTAGGGGAGTAGTAATGCGGCACGCGCAGCAGTGAACAGTGGGTGTAGACAATTGCATACAGTATAGTGCAGGCGTGCGTAATGTACAATATAGTGTATATGTAGTGTGTAATGTTTGGTGGGAAGCCTCCCAGTGTAATATTGGGGGGTGGTCTCCTGGTGTGTGTGATAGATAGATAGATATGGTGGGGAGGGGGATCGGTAAGGACTGTATGTATGGGGGAACTCTGATGTAAGGGGGGGCTCTGGTGACGAGATCACCTTATATCAGAGTCCACTGCATTCACCTTTACATCAGAGTTCCCGTTTATGTAATTGTCCACAGAGTTCAAACTTGCATTAAAAATGAAACTCTAATGTGGGGGGGGGGACTCTGGTCACCATAGAGCACCTTCCACAGAGTGAATGCACTAAGGTAAGGTGGGGGGGTTACTGATATAAGGGGTAACCTTTATATCAGTGCCCCTTTACCTTACTGCATTCACTGCCCCCTACATTAGTGATCCCCCCTTAGACTGGCCTTGCTACGCTGTCACTGACCACCACTCAGGTGCTCCGTGCAGGGCTCAGTCAGATGGTCCTCTCTGGGCTCCAGCTTGGTGGCTCTCGTTTCAGCCTATATTACACTACGAGACTGTGCCGCCATAATACAAGAGATGATCAGAGGCTACAGACATGATACAAAAGATGGTCAGAGACTGCAGACATGATACAGGAGATGGTCAGAGACTGCAAACATACTACAGGAGATGATCAGAGACTGCAGACATAGTACAGGAGATGTTAAGAAACTGCAGACATGATACAGGAGATGATCAGAGAGTGTGCGGACATCGTACAAAAGATGGCCAGAGACAGCAGAGATAGTACAGGAGATGGTCAGAGACTGCAGACATAATACAGGAGATGGTCAGAGACTGCAGACATAGTACAGGAGATGGTCAGAGACTGCGGACATAATACAGGAGATGGTCAGAGACTGCGGACATAATACAGGAGATGGTCAGAGACTGCAGACATAGTACAGGAGATGATCAGAGACTGCAGACATAATACAGGAGATGGTCAGAGACTGCAGACATAGTACAGGAGATGGTCAGAGACTGCAGACATAGTACAGGAGATGGTCAGAGACTGCGGACATAATACAGGAGATGATCAGAGTATGTGGACATGATACAGGAAATGGTCAGAGACTGCAGACATGATACATCAGATGGTCATAGACTACAGACATGATACAGGAGATAGTCATAGAGTGTGCGGACATGGTACAGGAGATGGTCAGAGACTGAAGACATGATACATGAGATGGTCATAGAGTGTGCGGACATGGTACAGGAGATGGTCATAGAGTGTGCGGACATGGTACAGGAGATGGTCAGAGAATGCAGACACAACTGGGCTGAAATTGCACTCGGGTCACATATGAATCGCACAGAATGCACAGCGCGTTCCTGTGTTTTCATAGTGTGAACCTGCCCTGTGACCTGGAATCCACACTTTGCTCCACTAACTTGCTTGGAAGGGGGGCACTTGTATGGGCACCTGGAGCAATTTTCCACATCTCCTGTGGGGTGCCAAGGGCCACCCCCTCTGTGGCAGACATCATCTCTTTAATATTGGGGGAGAGGATATGTGCTAAGAGGTCTGGATTTCATATCCAAGCCCCCTTGTAGCACAGGTACTAAAGTGCCCCCTAGAAGATACCCCCCCCCACACACACACACAAATTACTCAAAGTGAACTGTAGGCTAGTTGCCCCCTCACCCTCTTGTTCATGCCCCCCATCCTCTGGAAGACTCACTGTGGATTTGTTGATAGATGATCTCAGTCCAGCAGCGTTGTCGGCAGCGTGGAGAGCCTTCCCCTCCTCCCCTCCTCCTCCTCTGTGTACACAGGAAAACAACACAGCAGGAGGAGGAGGGGCGGGTTCACTCCACAGCACTCTCTCTGCACTGTGTCTGTGTCCTGCAGCTGGGGACAGCGGGGAGAGATGTCGGGTCTGTCCTGTCATGAAAAGTGGAGCTCACGGACGGTGTGCCATGCTGGAACTAAGATACCCCGCACAAGCTGCGGGAATTCCCTTACTATGATTCGCCGGGGAAGTTAGAGGGCTGCCTGTGTAGGCAAGGCACGCCGCACAGGGAGCCACAGACGGGTCTGAATAATGTGCCCGGGTCTGAGGCGGCCAGAGACCCGGACACATGTTTCAAAACCCGTACTGTCCGGGTGAATCCCGGACAGGTGGCAACCCTAATCTGAGTGAGTGTGTGTGAGAATACTGTTTTCCATATCCCTATACATTTTGCTCTCTACGAAAGACATCTAAAGATTTTTTTAAACTTATCTACACTGTTCGCTGACACCACCATCTGTGGAATTCCACATTTTCACCACCCTAACAGTAAAGAACTTCTGACGCTGTTTTACCTCTTTCTGCCCACGCTATCTGAAAGACGGCTACAGCATGGGCTTCCTTTGCCGGGAGGGTGTACATGGACATCCTCCTGTGATTGCGCTGCCCATACGCAATGTGCGGCTGCTCTATGATCGCTGAGTCCTTTGGACTCGGCTGATCACAAATCGAGGTAAAGGGCCAATTACAGAGGCCCGTAACCACGTGATCAGCTGTCGGCCAATGACAGCTGATTACAAGATCTAAACACAAGCCGTTTTTGGGCTTTTTTTTCCTCACGCTCACAGCGTGAGGAGAGAAGAAAGCCCATAACCGGCTTATGTTAAAGGGACATTGGCACTGATAATCAGGGGGTGCCTATGCACGAAAACATCAATTGCGATACACACAATACATTTTTCTGCGCACGCCAGAGCGTGAGCAATCATTTTAGCACTAGAGCTTCTGTGTAGCTCTAAACTGATTACTTTTAGGCGCTTTTATGGCATCACCTATGGAAAATATAGGGTACTGAAGCTTGTCGCTATTTCACAGATGCACCCAATGTTGGGTATCTATCTACTCGGCGCAACCTCATCTTTTATAGTTTACAAAAAGATAGGGTAACTTATTGTGCTTGTGTGCCCTAAAATGAACTTTATTGTATTTTGCATTTCCTAGACCTTTGCGCCAATATTGTGTAACATAAACAATTGGAATTACCACCATTTTATTCACTACAGTGTTTGCTTTCAGATATATATGATGTTTTACGGGTTTTATGCAATCTTCAGGGCTAAAATGACTTTTTAAACGTGTGCAAAAAATGCAAAATCGGCTCTGGCAGCGAGAGGGTTAGGCTTTTTGAGACCATAAACATTATAGAGCAAATGTTTTTATAATTTTCTGTAATTTTACAAAGACAGCTTTAAACTGATATCATACTAATGCACCTAATCACATATTTTACTAGGTTAAAAAAAGTAAGATGGGGAATAAAAATTCATGAAAATTTCCTTGAATTGAAAACCATCACCCACTGCATCTTACAATATGATCCGTGCATCTCTAAAATCTGGAATGGTTATTGTCTGGTAAGGGACACTGAACAAACAGGAGATGGCAGTAAGGAAGTTATTAATCCTTTAATGAAAAACTCAAAGTGTGATATGGGCCAGATCAGGTCATGTCTGATGCCCTCTGCGGGTCTGGGTTCAGAATTAAATCAGTCTTTTGATCCGCAGAACATCTCTATTACATTATGCTGCTCTGCTCTGGCACGTCTTACTTGCTCTAGCTGTCTTTCAGACATGGAATAGAATGCCAAAAAAATGTGAAGCAAAAAAAGTAAAAACATTAAAGTGGATTAAATAGCTTCTGGTATTGAAAGACCCTAATGCCTTTAAAGACCAGTCATCCCAAAACAGATTTTTCAGTTTCTGACAGATGCAATGGATTGAGCCACCACTTCCAAATCAGTTCTATACTAGATTGGGGTGCCTGAGTAAATAAAGTTAACGGCTCACCTGGGTATCATAATACAGTGGATATAAAAAGTCTACACACCCCAGTTAAAATGTCAGGTTTCTGTGATGTAAAAAAATGAGACAAAGATAAATCACTTCACTTTTTCCACTTTTAATGTGACCTATAAGTTGTACAACTCAGTTGAACAACAAACTGAAATATTTTAGGTGGAGGGAAGTAAAAATATAAGTGTGCACACCCTTAAACTAATACATTATTAAAGCACCTTTTGATTTTCAGCTTGGCACATCTTGACTTGGCAATGTTTGCCCACTCTTCTTTGCAAAAACACTCCAAATCTGTCAGATTGCGAGGGCATCTCCTGTGCACAGCCCTCTTCAGATCACCCCACTGATTGTCAATCAAATTCAGGTCTGGGTTCTGGCTAGGCCATTCCAAAACTTGAATCTTCTTCTAGTGAAGCCATTCCTTTGTTGATTTGGATGTATGCTTTGAGTCGTTGTCATACTGAAAGATGAAGTTCCTATTCATGCTCTACCCTGTCTAAGGCCCTTGTTCCAGCTGAAGAAAAACAGCCCCAAAGCATGATGCTGCCACCACCATGCTTCACGGTGGGTATGATGTTCTTTTGGTGATGTGCAGTTTTGTTTTTGCGCCAAACAAATCTTTTGGAATTATGGCCAAAAAGTTCAACCTTGGTTTCATCAGACCATAACACATTTTCCCACATGCTTTTGGGAGACTTCAGATGTGTTTTTGCAAAATTTAGCCGGGCTTGGATGTTTTTCTTTGAAAGAAAAGGCTTCCATCTTGCCACTCTACCCCATAGCCCAGACATATGAAGAATACGGGAGATTGTTGTCACATATACCACACAACCAGTACTTGCCAGATATTCCTGCAGCTCCTTTAATGTTGCTGTATGCCTCTTGGCAGTTTCCCTGACCAGTTTTCTTCTCTTTTTATCAATGTCCAGCTCTTGATAATTTCACTGTTATGTCATATTTTCAACACTTGATGATGACTGTCTTCACTGTGTTCCATGGTATATCTAATGCCTTGGAAATTATTTTGTAGCCTTCTCCTGACTGATACCTTTAAACAATGAGATCCCTCTGTGGCTTTGGAAGCTCTCTGCGGACCATGGCTTTTGCTGTAGGATTCAACTAAGAAAATGTCAGGAAAGACCTACTAGAATGGCTGAACTTTATTTGGGGTTAATCAGAGGCACTTTAAATGATGGCAGGTGTATACTTTTATTTTTTTATTTTTACCCCCCCTAAAAGATTTCAGTTTGTTTTTCAACTGAGTTGTACAGTATATAGGCCATATTAAAGGTGAAAAAAGTTCTGAAATGATTTATCTTTGTCTCATTTTTTTACAACTCAGAAAGCTGACATTTTATTAGGGGTGTAGACTTTTTATATCCACTGTATATATATATATATATATATATACACACAGTATCTCACAAAAGTGAGTACACCCCTCACATTTTTGTAAATATTTTATGATATCTTTCCATGTGACAACACTGAAGAAATGACACTTTGCTACAATGTAAAGTAGCGAGTGTACAGCTTATATAACAGTGCAAATTTGCTGTCCCCTCAAAACAACTCAACACACAGCCATTAATGTCTAAACCGCTGGCAACAAAACTGAGTACACCGCTAAGTGAAAATGTCCAAATTGGGCCCAATTAGCCATTTTCACTCCTCGGTGTCATGTGACTCGTTAGTGTTACAAAGTCTCAGGTGTGAATGGGGAACAGGTGTGTTAAATTTGGTGTTATCGCTCTCACTCATACCGGTCACTGGAAGTTCAATATGGCACCTCATGGCAAAGAACTCTCTGAGGATCTGAAAAAAAGAATTGTTGCTCTACATAAAGATGGCCTAGGCTATAAGAAGATTGCCAAGACCCTGAAACTGAGCTGCAGCACAGTGGCCAAGACCATACAGTGGTTTAACAGGACAGGTTCCACTCAGAACAGGCCTCGCCATGGTCGACCAAAGAAGTTGAGTGCACGTGCTCAGTGTTATATCCAGAGGTTGTCTTTGGGAAATAGACATGTGAGCGCTGCCAGCATTGCTGCAGAGGTTGAAGGGGTGGGGGGTCAGCCTGTCAGTGCTCAGACCTAACGCCGCATACTGCATCAAATTGGTCTGCATGGCTGTTGTCCCAGAAGGAAGCCTTTTCTAAAGATGATGCACAAGAAAGCCCGCATACAGTTTGCTGAAGGCAAGCAAACTAGGGACATGGATTACTAGAACCATGTCCTGTGGTCTGATGAGACCAAGATAAACTTATTTGGTTCAGATGGTGTCAAGCATGTGTGGCGGCAACCAGGTGAGGAGTACAAAGACAAGTGTGTCTTGCTTACAGTCAAGCATGGTGGTGGGAGTGTCAAGGTCTGTGGCTGCATAAGTGCTGCCGGCACTAAGGAGCTACTGTTCATTTAGGGAACCATGAATGCCAACATGTACTGTGACATACTAAGCAGAGCATGATCCCCTCCCTTCAGAGACTGGGCCACAGGGCAGTATTCCAACATGATAATGACCCCAAACACACCTGCAAGACGACCACTGCCTTGCTAAAGAAACTGAGGATAAAGGTGATGGACTGGCCAAGCATGTCTCCAAACCTAAACCCTATTGAGCATCTGTGGGGCATCATCAAGCGGAAGGTGGAGGAGTGAAAGGTCTCTAACATCCACCAGCTCTGTGATGTCGTCATGGAGGAGTGAAAGAGGACTCCAGTGGCAACCTGTGAAGCTCTGATGAACTCCTTCCCCAGAGGGTTAAGGCAGTGCTGGAAAATAATGGTGGCCACACAAAATATTGACACTTTGGGGCCAATTTGGACATTTTCACTTAGGGGTATACTCACTTTTGCTGCCAGTAGTTTAGACATTAATGGCTGTGTTGAGTTATTTTGAGGGGACAGCACATTTACACTGTTATACAAGCTGTACACTCACTACTTTACATTGTAGCAAAGTGTAATTTCTTCAGTGTTGTCACATGAAGAGATATAATAAAATATTTACAAAAAATGTGAGGGGTGTACTCACTTTTGTGAGAATATATATATATATATATATATATATATATATATATATATATATATATATATATATATATATATATATATATACACAGTTGTGCTCATAAGTTTACTTACCCTAGCAGAATTTATGATTTCTTGGCCATTTTTCTGAGAGTATGAATGATGACACAAAAACTTTTCTTTCACTCATGGTTAGTGTTTGGCTGAAGCCATTTATTATCAATCAACTGTGTTTACTCTTTTTAAATCATAATCACAGCAGAAACTACCCAAATGACCGTGATCAAAAGTTTACATACCCTAGTTCTTAATACCATGTATTGCCCCCCTTTAACATCAATGACGGCTTGAAGTCTTTTGTGCTATTTGTGGATGAGGCTCTTTATCGTCTCAGATGGTAAAGCTGCCCATTCCTCTTGGCAAAAAGCCTCCAGTTCCTGTAAATCCTTGGGCTTTCTTGCATGAACTGCACGTTTGAGATCTCCCCAGAGTGGCTCAATGATATTAAGGTCAGGAGACTGAGATGGCCACTGCAGAACCTTCACTTTATTCTGCTGTAGCCAATGACAGGTTGACTTGGCCTTGTGTTTTGGATCATTGTCATGTTGGAATGTCCACGTATGTCCCATGCGCAGCTTCCTGGCTTATGAGTATTTTTTGATAACATACTGCATTCATCTTGCCATCAATTTTGACCAAATTTCCTGTGACTTTGTAGCTCACACATCCCCAAAACATCAACGATCCACCTCCTTTTTTCACAGTAGGAATGGTGTACATTTCATCATAGGCCTTGTTGACTCCTCTCCAAATGTAGTGTTTATGTTTGTGGCCAAAAAGCTAAATTTTGGTCTCATCACTCCAAATGACTTTGTGCCAGAAGGTTCGAGGCTTGCCTCTGTGCTGTTTGGCGTATTGTAAGCGGGATACTTTGTGGCATTTGCGTAGTAATGGCTTTCTTCTGGCGACTCGACCATGCAGCCCATCTTTCTTCAAGAGCCTCCTTATTGTGCATCTTGAAATATATCCCTTTCCTGTTTTATACAGTTCAACTACCTATTCCTGCAGATTCTGATTCATTCCCATGACTCAGGATCCAGAAACGTCAGTGCAGCACTAGATGAAAGATGCAAGGGTCTGCCAGAAACTCATTGACCTTTTATATACACACACTAATTACAAGCAAACAGATCACAGGTGAGGATGGTTACCTTTAATAGCCATTCAAACCCCTTTGTGTCAACTTGTGTGCATGTTATCAGGCCAAAATCACCAGGGTATGTAAACTTTTGATCAGGGTCATTTGGGTAGTTTCTGTTGTGATTATGATTTAAAAAGAGTAAACACAGTTGATTGATAATAAATGGCTTGAGCCAAACACTAACCATGAGTGAAAGAAATGTTTTTGTGTTATCATTCATATTCTCTGAAAAATGGCCAAGACCTCATCTTCCAGGGTATGTAAACTTATGAGCACAACTGTATATGAGCTGCACGATTCTAGGAAAAATGAGAATCACAATTTTTTTGCTTAGAGTGAAGATCACGATTCTCATGGCGTAACATCATCTTTCACATTATACAAAAAAATTGGGCTAACTTTACTGTTTAGTTTTTTTTAATTCATTAAAGTGTATTTTTTTCCAAAAAAATTGCATTTGAAAGACTGCTGCGCAAATACAGTGTGACATAAAATATTGCAAATATTGCAACAACCACCATTTCATTCTCTAGGGTCTCTGCTAAAAAAAAAAAAAAGCGTCAATTTTGAAAAAAAACGCATTATTTTTTACATTTTGCTATAATAAATATCCCCCAAAAATATATAAAAAAAACTATTTTTTTCCTCAGTTTAGGCCGATATGTAATCTTCTACAAATTTTTGTTAAAAAAAATCTCAAGAAGCGTATGATTGGTTTGTGCAAAAGTTATAGAAAATAAAGGATAGATTTATAGAATTTTTATTATTTTTTTTTTTACTAGTAATGTCGGTGATCTGCGATTTTTATCGTGACTGCGACATTATGGCGGACACATCGGACAATTTTAACACATTTTTGGAACCATTGGCATTAATACAGCGATCAGTAAAAATGCATTGATTACTTTAAAAATGTCACTGGCAGTGAAGGGGTTAACACGAGGGGGTGGTGAAGGGGTTAATTATGTTCCCTGGGAGGTGATTCTAACCGAAGGGGGAGGGACTAACTACAGGAAGTGACAGATCGTGGTTCCTAGCTAATAGGAACACACGATCTGTCACTCCTGTCAGAACAGAACAGGGAAGTGTGTGTTTACACACACTCGTCCCTGTTCTGTCTCTCATCTTCACTATCGCTTGTGACCAGCGGTCATTGCGTACGTCAACCACGAGCACCGGCACCCCCGCTGTGCAGCGTGCCTGCTACCTGGACCCCACGAGCCCACGTACAGTTACGTGGTTTCACGCAGGGGAGCCAACCTGCCGCAGTGTAACTGCGGCGGCTGGTCCAGAAGCGGTTAAATATACCACTGGGAGTCACAACAAATCAAACAAATGACCATTATAAGATTTAAATAGTATAGATTACAATAAAGAATGAGCCATTTCCAATGCTATCGCATGTCCTTTTCACTAGATTGATAGATCCACGCGTTTCATGCTGTTTTTGTATCTCCCCGTTATAGTGTACAGGGATATATATTTAGATTTTATTTATATATTTTTGAATAAATAGGCTCTTCTCTCCCAACTTTTTTTATGTTCCACACTTGAAATGGATTTGATTCCTTATGGGCTTATTTGTAGTGTAAAGAAAAGTAGAAAGTTGGGCTTTGGACTTTTTAGGCACAATAATTACTAAGTGGATATGCTTAAAATTCTAGTTTATTAGAAATTATTTAAAATATAGAGATAAAAAGGAAGAACAGATAGAATTCAGCTCATGATCACACATTTACAAGTTATACACTCCATACATAGCTTAATGGTGTAGATAATAATTTGAACAGTACTTAGAACTAACAATCATGTTTACATACGATTGTATTGTATTGGACCAGAAGCTATGCAGTGGTAACAATCAAATTCGATATTGGCTCATACATAGCTTAATGGTGTAGATAATAATTTGAACAGTACTTAGAACTAACAATCCTGTTTACATACGATTGTATTGTATTGGACCAGAAGCTATGCAGTGGTAACAATCAAATTCGATATTGGCTCATACATAGCTTAATGGTGTAGATAATAATTTGAACAGTACTTAGAACTAACAATCCTGTTTACATACGATTGTATTGTATTGGACCAGAAGCTATGCAGTGGTAACAATCAAATTCTATATTGGCTTGACATGTTGCACGCCACAAGCGCTTCTTCAAGAGCACAGAACTGAATACTGTAATGAACAAAATATTTGCAATAAATAATTCACAATGATGTGTTATAATCAATTATAATTAGGTAGTAAATATAGTGATATCATAGATTCCAAGAGAACTCAAACACTGTGGGGACGTATGTAACATGGTAATAATGAAAGTATACATTAAATTATGTAGATGATAAGTCTACTTGACTCCAACAGAGGTAAAGCTGCTAATGATGTATTATGGGGGGGGGGGGAGAGAAGGGAAAGGGGAGGGGGGGGGAAAGGGAAGGGAAAAGGGAGAAGGGGCAAAAAAGGAAGGGGGGGAGGGAGGGAGGGAGGGAGGGGGAAGGGAAGAGGAAAGGGGGAAGGGGAGGGGGGGGAAAGGAAAGGAATGGGGGGAAGAGGGGGAAAGGGAAAAGAGGCAGGGGTATGTTGCTAAGATAGATTATTTATTGAGGGTGTATATCATGAGTTCTTTGGCAATATAGTGGCAGTAATTTAGACAGTGTATGCGCCTGTATACACCAAATTAAGGGGGGGATTATTCTATGAAATTATTCACGTTGCATTAAAATATATAGTTAATTCGTTTAAGTGGGTAATTAATATCCCCACTATGAGCAAAAATAGATAATAATAAACATAATTATATAGTGTTGAGGATAGAAATAAACGTTTGTATATGGTATTTTGGGGTACCCCCTAATGTTACATGTCCATGGTAGTAATATAATTTGAAATAACATTTCACTTACCCTCTAGAACTTTATAACTGTGTGTAATAATAACAAGGATAAAAGTCGCAGCAGCCTCTTGGCTACGTGTCTGCAGCTTTCAGTGATTTGCTGACATCATCAAATACAGGTTGATTAGATGAAAGGCATCTGGTGTCAGTCAAAGGTTGGCAAAGGCTTGTACCGAGACTCATATGAATCTTGCTTATTAGGATGTTTTAAATGCTATTCCCGATCCCAGCTTCTGATTAGACTGCCAAGGGGATAAGCCCATAAAAAGAGACAAAAATCAGTGAGTAAGAAGATACGTGTTAGTATGTAGGAACAGTGTATAGTTATCCAGATGTATGCAGGCACTTACCTCTTGTTGGGGATCAGATTGATAGACACTAGCAGTCGGCGGCATGGAACCACACAGCCGCTCAGTACAGAGCGACTGATAGTGTGGATCGTACAGGGGGAGACGCTGGAGGCGTCTCTTGTACATACGCCCCGTCTGTTGTTCACCAATCGGAGGAGCCGATATGACGTCATTCAGGCCAGCCGCAGAAGCGTACTGCGCATGTCCCGATCTTTGGCGTCGGCATATCAGCTGCCGGCGCGTCGCAAGGGGAACGGGCAATCGCGTCTAGGTATCCTAGCAGCCAGGGACACACTGAGGCATACTGCGCATGTCCCAGACTTCGGCGTCGGCATGGCAACTGAAAAAACACCCAGTGGGTAATACATACCACTAAAAGAAAGCTCTATTTGTGGGAAAAAATATATAGAAATTTCATATGGATACATTGTTGCACGACTGCAAAATTACTATTCAAAGTGCAACAGCTCTGAAACCTGACAATTGGCCTGGGCAAGAAGGGAGTAAAAGTGCTTGTAGAGCAATTATATATGCTACATTGCTGTTGTTTTTTTTTTTATTTGTTTTGTTTGCTATATTTTTTCCCCACAAAAGTGGAGTTACCCTTTAAGTTTGAAAATATAGCAAAGTGAGTGCATAATTTTAGCCTACTTAAGAATTTCATTTTTTTTTAAGTTGAGGGGAGGTTTGATATATTTCTGTTCCAATTGGCATGAAGTGAAACCTCTCTGTCTGTCTCTTGAATAGCAGGAAATATCAGCTACTTGACTTTGAGTTGGTGGAAGTCTGCATCAGTGTAGGAAAATAATACAAACAGTACAATTTGGCAAATCAAAGACATCTGGTGACTCGTTCCAAATCTGGGCTTTACTGAGTCATAGAACATTTATAAACAGAAAAGAATGGAGAAGGCCCAAAACATAACACATAGGCAAGAATGCAACATTTAATATTATACATTCAATAGGTTTTGCAGCAGTCATATGAAATTGAATGAACAAACTCTTATTTTAAACTATTGAAAAAACAACAATCCCCTCCAGATAAACCATGTAAAGTCAGGGTTAGACTGCTCTGGGGGGGGGGGGGGGGTAGAGGGGCATTTGACTCTTTTAAGACATGTTGGGCTGGTGGTTGTAAGTAGACATACTTCACCTTTCAGATATATCAGAGCAGGACAGTGGGCATTATATTGCTACCTGCTTACCGTTCAGACCTGTGAATCTGGCATGTTTTCCAGTAATATCTTTATTAGCCACTCTGAGGTGTTCAAATGTGGGGATCTGCAAAGGAAGCTGATTTAGGAACATGTGAAAAGGTGTGCATCAATAAACCATGTGCTTTAGGAACATCCACTTTTCAACATGCCCATTAATCACTGCAGTACCATGGCACATTTTGATTGGGTTACTTTTTCAACCCACTGAGGTTTTCCACCACCATGAAAGGGCTAATTGGTTTTGTTTGCACCCTAGGCAAAAAATTTGATTTTAGATATACTAGCAGGTTTAGATAAACTAACAAACTGAAGCTGAGCTCCAGCTAACATTTTATAACTAGTTACAGCAAACAGGTTTTTGTCTTTTGGGATAAAGATTTTACATAAATAAATAAAAGCCGATCACTGTGCACACCCTTGTGAGAGGTTAATGGTTTGTCTCAACTCTGTAATTGATACATCTGCAGAACAGCTTGTTCGGTTGAAAAACAACAAAACATACTGGCCAGATCTTCAGGTGAAAATAAAGGAAAGAACACCTAAAAAAAGTACCAAATGCAGCCACCACATCTAAGAACTATTAAGCTTGGGGCGTTGCTGAGCAGCGGATGTAGCTGGTCGCATCTTTCTCCTTCTCTGCCGAAAATCCATGTATTTCTCTTAAAATCACCCGATATCGCTCCTTCACGGACCCTAGTTGACCGGTACCGGTATCACCACACCTGTGACCTGCATTCCCGCTACTCCGCTGCCACAGCTGACATGGCAAAACGGCTTAAGGAAAACTGAGTCCTCATAAAGTATCCTGGCCAAGATGATGCCTGGTCGCAACGCTCCTCCAAGGAAAAATACAAGGAGGCAGCTTAGAAGCTCTTCGACGGGAGGATTTCCAAAGAACACCTGCCTTCTTCATCTGCCCTAGGAGATGCTTCAGGGGGTCAATCGAAGGCTGATGACATCGTCCCGCTGGAGGATGCAGGTTGGTCGCCCCCAGATTGGAACACAGTGAGTACTCCTGTTCTGGGGACATTTTTGCTGTGCCACATGCATCTTCCCTGGATGCAGAAGAGCTGGAGCCTACTCTACGTGATATACTCTCTGCTGTAACATCTTGCAATATGTCTATCTCTATCTCTGCCCTCACTGATGAACTAAAGGTAGTTAAGGTTGAAATCTCGTTTGTGCGACATGACATGCAAAATCTGCGGGAACGCACCTCTGCCCTGGAAGGCAGAGTGAGCACAGTGGAGGATGATATAGCTCCCATGCAAAGGGATTGCAAATACAACTGCCATCTCACAGTCCAGCATGCCGCCCACCTGGATGACTTAGAAAATTGTATGCGCCGCAACAATGTGCGCGCCCTGGGTATTCCTGAGCAGGATGAAGGCAAAAATCCTGTCACCTTTATTGAGCAGTGGCTCATCTCTACCTTTGGCAAAGATACCTTCTCCCACCTGTTTGCAGTGGAGAGGGCGCATAGGGTCCCAGCACGCCCACTGCCACCGGGCAATCACCCGCGCCCATTCCTGTTCAAATTATTGAATTACAAGGACAGGGATGCTATCCTCTCCAAGGCTAGAACCATGAGTGGTGCTATGGCTATTGACAACTCCAAAATGTCGCTATTCCCAGACCTCTCTGTGGAACTGCAAAAGCAGCGTGCAGAGTTCACAGATGTGAAAAAGAGGCTCTGAGATCTTAATCTACAATATGCCATGCTATATCCTGCCCGTCTTCAGGTGGTTGCGCTGGGAGAGGTCCACTTCTTTGATTGCCCTACTTCTGTGGCACAATGGCTGAATAGGGGGCATAGAGCACTTTGAGCCTCTATGTCGCAACGCTCTGCTTCTACTTGAATTATGGTCACCCTGCAAAGGGCTTTTTTTTTTCTTTTGATGTTATCTGGTCCTAGATATGTTTCTACAATTTTAAAACATTCTTTTTAGTTAAGGCGGACTCTGGAGAACATTGGATCTATCTGCATCGTGGTTTATCCCACATACACTGCTGAAGTGAAGCCCGCTGACCAACTTTTTTTACTAGAGTTTCCACTGCCCCCCTCATGGAGGATCCATGGGGACAGCATGTTCCTCAGCTTAACTGGCTGGGAGCCCTGGCTCTATATTTCAATTTTATTTTCTTTTTTTTTCTACCACAGTCCCAATTTTTTGTCTTTTCTGATATGGGCCCTGTCAGACTGTTCCTATTATGCACTGTTTCTGGTTTGTCATGTATAATCGCTGGGATATATATACCACCACCGTTTTTCGTCCAAGGTCCTCAGGTGCTTCATGTTTTGTTTTCCAGATATCCCACTCCTGGTGGTGGGTGATTTTAACAACTACCTAAATCACATGTGGGACAAATTACCTGCCCCTGCCCACACCTCCTCGGTAAGAGGGGGACCTACATCTTTTGCTTGCTTACTTGGGGATTTCGGACTGAAGGATGCGTGGAGACTTAGGCACCCAGATACTAAGAAGGTCTTTTGCTACTCAGCCACACATGGGGGACTGTCTAGGATAGTCCTACGTTTAGGTAATAACGCACTACTTCCACTGGTTATAGCCTTAGATT
Source organism: Lithobates septentrionalis (assembly GCA_037952835.1). Taxonomy (NCBI): domain Eukaryota; kingdom Metazoa; phylum Chordata; class Amphibia; order Anura; family Ranidae; genus Lithobates; species Lithobates septentrionalis. The sequence continues at coordinate 1,251,383 of JBBDGP010001790.1, read as the reverse complement.
ATGATGGTAGACATGTATCTGACCACTCCCCGTTTTGGGTCAGCATTTCGCTGCCTACTGTCTCTAAACGCACAGGCTGGAAACTTAACCCTTTTTGGCTCTCCTTATTCCCAGAACTAGACCCCACACGTGGCTTACTAAAACTTTTTTGCTGGATAACATAAACACTGCTCAGTTGAGTGTTGTCTGGGATACTGCTAAGGCCCATATGAGGGGTCAGTTTATCAAACTAATAACCCATATCAAATCCGATACCAAAGCTTAGCAAACAATGGTACGCAGGGAGGTTACAGAGGGTGAGGATAGATATATCGCTAACTCTACGGAGGACACAAAGAGGGCTTGGTTGGAAGCGCAATCCATTTCCAGGCAACTGGCACTGCAGCTGGCTGAAAACAAATGTTTTTTCCTACAGCAAACTAATTTCAAGGAGGGGGGGGCTACTGGGCACGTGCTGGCCATGCTGGCATGTGCACAGAGGTCTTCCTCCCTTGTTTCGGCCATCTACAATAATCAGGGAGCCCCCCAGTGCCAGACCTCTGATATTATTAGGATCTTTAGATCATTTTACGCTGATCTCTATACTTCTAAAGTCCAGCCTTCTGATGTGGAGGTTGGGGGATTTCTGGATGGTTGCGTGCTGCTTCGCTTGTCGGCATTGGATGCTGCCTTGCTCAATGCCCCATTAATGGAGAAAGAACTTGTGTTAGTTCTAGCACAATCTGACAATAATAAATCTCCAGGGTCGCATGGCCTCCCATCCGAGGTCTACAAGCAATATGCAGGCACATTTCTACCCATACTACTAAAGGTCTATAATGAGGCATTTCAAGAGGGAGCTCTGCCCACCTCTATGAATGAGGCGATCATTGTTGTGCTATTAAAACCGGGGAAAGACGCTACCCTACCAGATTCCTACCGATCTATCTTCTTGCTCACAACCGATGTCAAACTATTGGCCCAGGTGTTGGCAACCAGACTGGCTCGGGTGATACAAAAATTGATGCACAAGGACCAGTCTTGATTCATCCCCACTAGATCCACGGCCCAGAATCTTCGGAGGCTTATCCTAAACTTGCAATTACCTGGAAACAATCCTGGTAATTGAGCCATCTTTTCACTGGACGCAACTAAGGCCTTCAACAGTGTCGAGTGGCCTTACCTATGGAAGGTGCTGGAACATATGGGCCTGGGTACTAATTTTTTTTTTTTTAAACTGACAATTTTTATTATTATTTTTTCACAAAAATATACAAATCTGCAGCACTGGGTACAGAAAATAGAGTTTGTAATATTACAGGTCAATCTAACAGACAATCAGCTGACCGTTGAACAATGAATCGGTTCGGTGCAAACATTTAGTGATTAAACAGGATGAGTTTACTGGATTATTATACATCTCAAACAGTATATCTATTAATACCCTTTGCATAAGTGTATAAACACATAGAAGAGAAAAAGGGAAAAGAGTAGAGAAAAAGGGAGAGGGAAAAAGGACAGCCACCCACCTCCAGAGCCCAGGACAACCCGAGAAGGAACGGGCCATAAATACGCAAATGACACAAAGCGTTAGATCGCAGGAGTCTCCAACAGGACCCAAGCTTCCCAAATACGGTTATGCTTATCAAGAGTATCATTTAATGAGGCTGTAAGATATTCCATCCTTTTAACATCTCTGATCCTGGAGTGCAGCTCAGACAGTGAGGGGGGTTCCCTCTTTTTCCACTTTAGAGCCACCAAACATCGTGCTGCAGTGAGCACATGGGCTAAGAGTTTTTTTGATGTTTTAGAGAAGGTGGCAGGAGGTGGGAGACCTAGAAGAAAGATCTTCGGATCGAGGAGCACCCCAGTATCAAAGATGGACTGGAGTAAGGATTGTACCATACACCAATAAGGGATGATTAGAGGGCAATAGACATGAAATAACGTCCCCCTATCTTTATAACATTGCCAACAACGGGAATCTGCCACGGGGTATATGGAGTGGAGCAGATCAGGGGTCTGATACCAGTAGAATAAAATCTTATATTGATTTTCTTTATAAAGCGTGCATATGGAGCTTTTAGTAGCCTGGGTCCATATGGATTGCCAGGTCTTTAAGGATAAGTCTGTGCCCAAGGCCTGCTCCCACTTAACCATATATGAATGTCGCGGCCCGTCCGGTGAAAAATCTGTGACCAGGATCTGGTAGGTGCGGGAGATCATGCCCTTAGGGAACGAACCCTCTAAACATAGCTTTTCGAGGTCTGTTAGGGGAGAGAATCTTAAGTTCGACACTAGTGATTGTGCGTAGTGGCGTAGTTGTAAGTAACTGAAAAAAGCCTGTTTAGGAATGTCAAAGGCGATTTGAAGTTCTGGGAAGGATCTTAGCAATCTGGTTTTAGGATCAATTAACTGGCCATAACGAAATAAGGCCTTATCCATCCAGAAATGGGACATCTGTGAGGTTAAGCTGTCAGGAATGTTGGGTGTAAATAGAAATGAGATGACTGGGGAAGAAGTGGTAGAGAGCGGGTACGTCGATTTGGCATGTCGCCATAGTGTGCGTAAAAGGGCCATTGGTCCTAACAGTTGTACGCTGCCAGGTGGTATATCAGAACTCCAAAGCATGGAATTTGGGTGGATGGGGGCTAACCATAACTTCTCGATCTGTGTCCACCTATTATAGGCATGTAAGGTACACCAGGAGGCTACAGGTCCTAACTGGGCTGCTAGGTAGTACTTAGCTATGTTGGGAAACGCCAGTCCGCCTTGATTAAGAGGAGCGTATAAAACCGATCTAGCAATGCAATGTCTTTTATAGTTCCAGAAAAAAATTATCAGGTCGCCCTGGAGCTTCTTTAGGTGTGAGGATGGGATGGGAATAGGGAGCGTCTCAAAAAGATATAAAAGTCTAGGTAATATCGTCATCTTCAGGGTTGCAAGTCTACTAAAAAGGGACAATTTCAAAGATTTCCATTTGGTTAGGGAGGCTCTGATAGAGGTAAACAGTTGAGGAAAGTTAGCTTTATATAGAGTGTCGTATGTGGGTGTGATATGTACCCCAAGGTATTTTAAGGAAGAGGACTGCCAAGAATAATGAAATGTTTGCGAAAGTGTTGATAGTGTTTGATGGGATAGATTGAGAGGGAGGACCTCCGTTTTTGAACTGTTAATTTTATAACCCGAGAGTGTGCTATATCGATCCAACTCAGCCTGTAAGTTCGGAAGGGTTATATGAGTTTGGGTGAGAGTAAGAAGGACATCATCCGCAAATAAGGAAATCTTAAAATCTCTAGTACGGACTGGAATACCATCTATACTTGGGTTATTTCTGATATGGGCTGCTAGAGGTTCAATGCATAGGGCATATAGAAGAGGGGAAAGTGGGCAACCTTGGCGAGTCCCGTTAGAAATCAGAAAGGTAGGGGAGGTGGCGAATTGAGTGTGGACCTGGGCCGTAGGGGCTGAGTATAGGTGAGTGATAGCTCGGAGGAATGGGCCTTCAATACCAGCCCGATTGAGAGTTGCAAACAGGAAAGGCCAGCCCAGCCTGTCAAAGGCTTTTTCGGCATCCAGACTGAGCAGTATTGCCTCCAATTTGTTCCTGTTCGCAACCTCAACCAAGTCGATAACCCTCCGGGTGTTATCTCCGGCCTGTCGAAAAGGGATAAATCCTACTTGGTCTCTATGGACTAAGGACGGCATGAAGTTGTTTAACCACTTAAGCCCCGGACCATTTGGCTGCCTAAAGACCAGAGCACTTTTTGCGATTCGGCACTGCGTCGTTTTAACTGACAATTGCGCGGTCGTGCGACGTGGCTCTCAAACAAAATTGACGTCCTTTTTTTCCCCACAAATAGAGCTTTGTTTTGGTGGTATTTGATCACCTCTGCGATTTTTATTTTTTGCGCTATAAACAAAATAAGAGCGACAATTTTGAAAAAAACGCATTATTTTTTACTTTTTGCTATAATAAATATCCCCCAAAAATACATTTTTTTTCCTCAGTTTAGGCCGATACGTATTCTTCTACATATTTTTGGTAAAAAAAAATCGCAATAAGTGTTTATTGATTGGTTTGCGCAAAAGTTATAGCGTTTACAAAATAGGGGATAGTTTTATGGCATTTTTATTAATAATTTTTTTTTTACTAGTTTTGGCGGCGATCATCGATTTTTATTGTGACTGCGACGTTATGGCGGACATGTCGGACATTTTTGACACATTTTTGGGACCATTGTCATTTATACAGCAATCAGTGCTATAAAAATGCATTGATTCCTGTGTAAATGACACTGGCAGTGAAGGGGTTAACCACTAGGGGGCGAGGAGGGGTTAAGTCAGTACTAGGGAGTGTTTTCTAACTGTAGGGGGGTTGGGCTGTGTCTGTCAGTACACTGATCTCTGCTCCGATGACAGGGAGCAGAGATCGAGTGACACTGTCACTAGCCAGAACGGGGAGATGCTGTTTACATCAGCATCTCCCCGTTCCTGCTCTCCGTGAGACGATCGCGGGTATCCCCGCGGCGATCGAGTCCGCGGGACCCACGACCCGACTCACGGAGCTCCCGGCCGGCGCGCACGCAATGACACGGCGGGAAATTCAAATGGACGTATATACGCCCATTTGCCCAGCCGTGCCATTGTGCCGACGTACATAGTCGTGCGCCAGTCCTTAAGTGGTTAATCTATTTGCCAGCAGTTTCGTAAAAAATTTTAAGTCTGTATTGAGGAGTGCTATTGGTCTGTAATTGGACGAGAGAGTGTGGGCTTTTCCTGGTTTTGGGATTAGTGTCAGGTAGGAATTTTGCATATCTCTGGGAATGGGTGTATCAGAGAGAAATAAATTAAAGAGGTTTGTCATATGGGGAAGTAGATGTGGCAGGAATGTCTTGTAGTAAAGGTACGGTAGTCCATCAGGTCCAGGGGCTTTTTTTATTTGGCAACAGTTTAATCGTTTCTGTTACTACCTCTTCTGTAATGGAGGCATTAAGAGTCTCCAGAGCAGAGGAGGTGAGCCTAGGGGTATCCGTGTCTGCTAAATAGGTATGTATGGCCTGGGATAGGTCAGGAGGGGATGGGTTGTGCGGAACACTTGGGTCATTATACAGGGTTGAATAGAAATCATGAAAAAGCTGTGCTATTTTGTTAGGGTGAGATTGAAGGACACCGTTTGTGTCTCTAAGATGTGTAGTGGTCGTTGTTGCTGCCCTGTCGCGAAGCTGTTTCGCCAAAAGCGTATGTGGCTTATTGGCCTTGTCGTAATAAGTCTGTTTAAGCCTAATCAGCGCCTTTTCTTTCTTACCCAAGTCGATATCTCTCAATCCAGCCCTAACACTAACAAGTTCTCTAAGGATTGTTAGGGACGGGGATGAGAGCAGGGGCGCTTCTAAATGCTTAAGTTTGTCTAAAAGGGCGCAGCGTGTTGCATTAGCATTCCATTTCAGGGCAGTGGAAAGCGAGATACATTGGCCTCGGAAGACTGCCTTATGGCCCTTCCACAGAGATGAGGCGGAAACCCTGGGTACTAATTTTATCAAGTGGGTCAAGATACTATATGCCGAACCATCAGCTAGGATTAGGGTGAACGGGAGTTCACTTCACTGAGTACTGTATATGTGAGGGTTTACATCCACTTTTAAGAGGAATTGCAGTCTGCTCACATAATTTGTCATAAAAACATCTTTGCCATTCTGAAGCTTCCCTCCAACCACTTTGCATATTATTTTATATATATTGTGATTCTGTACTACTTGCCAAATAGATTTCTAGGCAAAGCAATAATCCAACCACACAGACAGTATGTGATATTTTTGGTATTTTGTACATAAATAGTCTACAGAAAATATACTGTTTTCTACAGGTGCAAGAAATCAAAATTAGCATTTTTTAAAACAATTTAAAAATCATAGCTGTTTGCAATATAAAACTATTCTTAATAACATTATTAAATTAAAAAAAAGATTGTATAGATGTTAGAAATGTTATATCTTTTGAAGTCATAGCAAAGTTTTCTGTATTGGTGTGGGACTTATTCTAGATTTCTGCAGTGATGTAATCCTAAAGAAAAAAAAGTGCCATGACTGCTAAAACTGTAATGTAAGGTGGAAGGGAGAGGTGATATTTTGATGGGTGGATACTGCAATTAGCGAAAATATAAATAATTGCCAAGTGTCCTGAATATGTTGGGAAAACCCTGCAATGTTCTGCAGTGTCTTTGTGTAGCAATCTCCCTACAGTTCCGGTATTTCAGTAATCAAATGGGGGCTCTGCTCGCCCATCCCCAAAACAGATTGCCCCGCCCCCTATAAACTCAGCTGCTTTCGACGAACCAGTGAGATTGCGGAAGTGACATCACTTCCTCATTCTTGTTAAAGGGTACCGGAGTGTGTAGTGAGTAGTACTTAGTGCTTACTATTTCTGACATTTAATGTGTTTACAGAGCGCAACAGAATCTCATACTGTTCCAGTGTATTTGAAAAGCTGACTGCATTATTTATTATATTTGATAATGTCAGAATGATATTTTCTTGCTAAAACTGTGAAAATCTTTTGTTCAGCAATGTTCAGCACCTCATTCACATAAAATGTTTTCTTGGTTTGGAAGAAAGGTTTGTGTACCTTATGTCAGTTGACATGGTGTCATTTCCTAGATAAAGGTACGTTTGCTTAGCATGCAAAAGCATGTTTTTAGACACTATAATCTTTATTATGTTTTGCAATGCAGATACTAAAGTGTCAACTATTATAGGATAAAGAAAGGCATTAAGAGAAAACATCACAAAACAGGAAAGACGTGGTGGTCATTTTAATCACATGTAAATAAGAATGGCAGGCGGAGAGTCAGCTCTTCTGTGGTATATCCCTGAATTCTGGTACTCTACAGTCTGCAGACATACCAAATTAGGGTTTTTCAAAAGAAGAAGGATGCGGTGACAACCACCTGATTCCGTCGTGAGAAAAGAGGCATGAGAATAAAATGATTCAGAAGATCCAATATATAAATAAAGAAGAAGGAAAAAAAGAATCGGGGATGATAGGGGAAGGGGACACCTGGTGGGGCAAGGGGAAGTCCCTCCTTTGATTGTGGGTTAAAATAGAACTATAGGCAAAGCTTTTTTTTTCATTTTGAATAAAATAAGGGAGGGTTATAACCCCTTTCAGTTTTTAATTTGCCATCTGTGGCAAGCCCCCACAGATTACCAGAACTAGTGTCCCCACTGGAAAATTTCACTTCTATTAATGTTCTGGGGACAACCCAAAGTTTGGGATTTTCTTTTACTTTCACTTTCAATGATAATAGAAAACAGGACAAATAGAGAGGGTAAATCTCCTTAACGGGGGAACAGACAGCAATAATGACCTAATAGGTGTTCTAATCCCTCTGCACTCTATGTAAAACAAAAAAAAAACACTTTTGTCTTTAGTTCCACTTTAGCTACTTGCCGCCCGCCTACCATCAAATGATGGCAGAGCTGTGCGGCTCTCGTTCTGGGACAACATCATATGATGGTGCCCAGTTTAGCCGGGCGCGCAGCGATCGTGGGCGCACCGTGTTTCTGGGACACGGAGCGACCCCGATCTTGGCAAAGAGCATGGTCTTTGCCCATGTCATCGGCTGTTTCCAATCACAGCTGATCACATGTAAACAAGAAAGCGACGTTTATGGGCTCTCCTCACCTCACAATGACAGTGTGAGGGGAGGAGAGCCGATCAGCGGCATCTCCTCACAGGCAAGATGTGAAAAGGTAATCAGGGCACTGATCATCAGTGCTCTGATTACAATGCAGCCCCAGCAGTGCCCATTAGTGACACCAGTCTGTGCCCATCAGTGACACCAGTCTGTGCCCATCAGTGAGGCCAATCTGTGCCCATCAGTTATTCCAATCAGTGCTGCCTTTCAGTGCCCATCAATGCCTGCCATTAGTGCCGCCCAAAAGTGCCGCCCATCAGTGCCCATCAGTGCCACCTATCAGTGACATCCATCAGTGCCACCTATCAGTACTCACCACTGCCACCTATTAGTGCTCATGAGTGCTACATATCAGTGCCACCTATCAGTGCTCATCGGTGCTGCATACTAGTGCCTCCTCTTCGATGCTGCATCATCAGTGCCCTTCAGTACCGCATCATCAGTGCCCATCAGTGCCGCTTCATCAGTGCCCATCAGTGCAGACTATCAGTGCCCATTAGTGCAAATCAGTGAAGGAGAAAAATTACTTATTTACAAAATTTTCTGACAGAAACAGAGAAATACCATTTTTTTCACATTTTTTTTTCCGTTTTTTAGCAAAAAATAAAAAACCCAGTGGTGAGTAAATAAGTGTATGAGAACTAGTGTGCAAAAAACCACAATGTAAACAGACTCTGAAACTGACAGTGAGGTACCCGGTAGAGAGCTGCCAACATAGATGGGTCCACTCAGTTCCCCCAGAAAAGAACAATAAAATTATAAAATATGTGGCGCTACTCTCTCACTCAGTAACAATCAGACAATAAAAAACTTTAACCGTAATCATCTAAGATAAAGGATGAAGTTGACAAAGTTGACTCCAGCACATATGTTCAAGGCAAGAACAAATTAATATGACCTTAGGAATAATAGCACCAAACAGGAGTCCATCAAAGAAGACATCAGTTCTATAATATGGAAATAAGTAGGTGAATGCCAACCATTAAAGTGCTCAGTGGAAGTAAAATAAATATATACTGTATCAGTCACCCCACCTCAAGGGAAGTAACAATATAAAGTGAACCTGTAGATAAAAAATTGATGACTTCCCAAACTAGCTGAACAACGAGAAAAAAATCCCTAATAATAGGCAAAACACCAAATAAATCTTAAAGTGCGTCACAAGTAGCAGCTGAAAATCAAATAATCCCTAGTGCTATCAAATAATTCTTAAAAGTGAACCACATAAAAATAGATACAGCAAACTATCATAAAGTGCAAAAAAAATCTGAAGCATGCAGAAATTCCGTATTGATATAAATCCACAGTAGGGATGAGCCGAACACCCCCCTGTTCGGTTCGCACCAGAACATGCGAACAGGAAAAAAATTCGTTCGAACACGCGAACACCGTTAAAGTCTATGGGACACGAACATGAATAATCAAAAGTGCTAATTTTAAAGGCTAATATGCAAGTTATTGTCAATAAAAGTGTTTGGGGACCTGGGTCCTGCCCCAGGGGACATGGATCAATGCAAAAAAAAGTTTTAAAAACGGCCGTTTTTTCAGGAGCAGTGATTTTAATAATGCTTAAAGTCAAACAATAAAAGTGTAATATCCCTTTAAATTTCGTACCTGGGGGGTGTCTATAGTATGCCTGTAAAGGGGCGCATGTTTCCCGTGTTTAGAACAGTCTGACAGCAAAATGACATTTTGAAGGAAAAAACTCATTTAAAACTACCGCGGCTATTGCATTGCCGACAATACACATAGAAGTTCATTGATAAAAACGGCATGGGAATTCCCCACAGGGCAACCCCGAACCAAAATTAAAAAAAAAAAATGATGTGGGAGTCCCCCTAAATTCCATAAAAGGCCCTTCAGGTCTGGTATGGATATTAAGGGGAACCCCAGCCAAAATTTAAAAAAAAAATTGACGTGGGGTTCCGCCTAAATTCCATACCAGACCCTTCAGGTCTGGTATGGATTTTAAGGGGAACCCCGCGCCCAAAAAAAAAAAAAAAAAACGGCGTGGGGTCCCCCTAAAAATCCATACCAGACCCTTATCCGAGCACGCAACCTGGCAGGCCGCAGGAAAAGAGGGGGGGACGAGAGTGCGGCCCCCTCCCCTCCTGAACCATACCAGGCCACATGCCCTCAACATTGGGAGGGTGCTTTGGGGTAGCCCCCCAAAGCACCTTGTCCCCATGTTGATGAAGACAAGGGCCTCATCCCCACAACCGTGGCCGGTGGCTGTGGGGGTCTGCGGGCGGGGGGCTTATCGGAATCTGGAAGCCCCCTTTAACAAGGGGACCCCCAGATCCCGGCCCCCCCCCTGTGTGAAATGGTAAGGGGGTACTTACCCCTACCATTTCACTAAAAAACTGTCAAAAATGTTAAAAATGACAAGAGACAGTTTTTGACAATTCCTTTATTTAAATGCTTCTTCTTTCTTCCTTCATCTTCTTCTGGTTCTTCTGGCTCTTCTGGTTCTTCCTCCGGCGTTCTCGTCCAGCATCTCCTCCGCGGCGTCTTCTATCTTCTTCTCCTCGGGCCGCTCCGCACCCATGGCATGAGGGGGGAGGCTCCCGCTCTTCTCTTCATCTTCTTCTTCATCTTCATCTTCTTCTTCATCTTCTTCTTCTTCTTCTTCTTCTTCTTCTCTTCTTCATCTCTTCTTCCTTCTTCATTTCTTCTGCGGGCCGCTCCGCATCCATGCATGGAGGGAGGCTCCCGCTGTGTGACGGCGTCTCTTCGTCTGACGGTTCTTAAATAACGGGGGGCGGGGCCATCCGGTGACCCCGCCCCCCTCTGACGCACGGTGAATTGACGGGACTTCCCTGTGACGTCACGGGGAATGCCACAGGGAAGTCCCGTCATGTCCCGTGCGTCAGAGGGGGGCGGGGTCACCGGGTGGCCCCGCCCCCCGTTATTTAAGAACCGTCAGACGAAGAGACGCCGTCACACAGCGGGAGCCTCCCTCCATGCATGGATGCGGAGCGGCCCGCAGAAGAAATGAAGAAGGGAGAAGAGATGAAGAAGAGAAGAAGAAGAAGAAGAAGAAGAAGAAGATGAAGAAGAAGATGAAGATGAAGAAGAAGATGAAGAGAAGAGCGGGAGCCTCCCCCCTCATGCCATGGGTGCGGAGCGGCCCGAGGAGAAGAAGATAGAAGACGCCGCGGAGGAGATGCTGGACGAGAACGCCGGAGGAAGAACCAGAAGAGCCAGAAGAACCAGAAGAAGAAGAAGATGAAGGAAGAAAGAAGAAGCATTTAAATAAAGGAATTGTCAAAAACTGTCTCTTGTCATTTTTAACATTTTTGACAGTTTTTTAGTGAAATGGTAGGGGTAAGTACCCCCTTACCATTTCACACAGGGGGGGGGCCGGGATCTGGGGGTCCCCTTGTTAAAGGGGGCTTCCAGATTCCGATAAGCCCCCCGCCCGCAGACCCCCACAACCACCGGCCACGGTTGTGGGGATGAGGCCCTTGTCTTCATCAACATGGGGACAAGGTGTTTTGGGGGGCTACCCCAAAGCACCCTCCCAATGTTGAGGGCATGTGGCCTGGTACGGTTCAGGAGGGGGGGGGGCCGCACTCTCGTCCCCCCCTCTTTTCCTGCGGCCTGCCAGGTTGCGTGCTCGGATAATGGTCTGGTATGGATTTTTAGGGGGACCCCATGCCGTTTTTGTTTTTTTTTTGGCGCGGGGTTCCCCTTAAAATCCATACCAGACCTGAAGGGTCTGGTATGGAATTTAGGGGGAACCCCACGTCAATTTTTTTTTAAAATTTTGGCTGGGGTTCCCCTTAATATCCATACCAGACCTGAAGGGCCTTGTATGGAATTTAGGGGGACCCCCACATCATTTTTTTTTTATTATTTTGGTTCGGGGTTCCCCTGTGGGGAATTCCCATGCCGTTTTTATCAATGAACTTCTATGTGTATTGTCGGCAATGCAATAGCCGCGGGTAGTTTTAAATGAGTTTTTTCCTTCCAAATGTCATTTTGCTGTCAGACTGTTCTAAACACAGGAAACATGCGCCCCTTTACAGGCATACTATAGACACCCCCCAGGTACGAAATTTAAAGGGATATTACACTTTTATTGTTTGACTTTAAGCATTAATAAAATCACTGCTCCTGAAAAAACGTCCGTTTTTAAAACTTTTTTTTGCATTGATCCATGTCCCCTGGGGCAGGACCCGGGTCCCCAAACACTTTTTATGACAATAACTTGCATATAAGCCTTTAAAATTAGCACTTTTGATTTCTCCCATAGACTTTTAAAGGGTGTTCCGCGGCATTCGAATTTGCCGCGAACACCCCAAATTGTTCGCTGTTCGGCGAACTTGCGAACAGCCAATGTTCGAGTAGAACATGAGTTCGACTCGAACTCGAAGCTCATCCCTAATCCACAGTATCAAAATAAAATTCAAGCGGTGACAATGGTGCAGTCATAACATTATAAACGTACTAATGCACTATAGGTGAATAATTAATAAATATAATAATAGATAATAAATAAAAGGACAGACAATCCCACAACAGAGATGCCGTCCCAAACAGTGACAATAGTGCAATTAGTCCATAAGAAAGTGCAGTTGCGATGAGTGATGTCCGCAAGGAACAGTCTTTAAATAAAGTGCAAAGTGTGCAGTGACTGGTGTTCTTCTTCTATACACGTTCTGGTGCATACACCAAGTGTTTCCCCCAGCCTCTCACCTCCAGCAGCGGCCCCCAGTGGGCCAAGTAGAGCGGGTGGATATTCTAGGAGAGGATGTGATTCCTGGAGCGATGTTAATGGATCCGTCTCTCTGCAACTCCTCCCGCCGCTCCCAGTAATCCCAGCAGTTGTTTAGGAACAAAGGAGAGGTCTCATGGTGTAGTAATTATGAACAAGTTTATTTAACAAAACGTAGTAACTTACATTTAAAATCACAGCGATCAGTGGATGTGTTGAGCTTCCGGGTTCGGCCGTCCCCGAGAAGCGTAGGCACCTGACTCCTCCTACCCTGACGCGTTGCGTCACACCACGTTACTTTATCAAAGGGATGAGGAGTCCAGTGCCAACCATTCAGTTTATATACGCGCCGTTGACATAGCAACGGCTAAACATCAATTAAAACCGAGCTTTCGTGTATGATGCCGCACAGTAGGAAGGTGTAGATAGTGTGTTCAGTCATACTAATAAAAACATGATCAGTAAACATCTCCTTTATGTGAACCAAGATAAAAAGCATATATGAAGCCATAATTCTTAAAATTGATTAGCTTTGCGGGTTCCTATAATAAACATTATTAATTCCTAAAGCCATAGTGTCATCATCGCCATCTTGTGGTGACTAGGAATATCGACCACAATCAAAATATGGGAACCACAAAATTACAGTTTTTCTCCATTGTTTTGGCTCATTTCTTGAAACAGAAATGACATTCTCAAAACAACATGGACAAATCTCCAAACCACTTGGCAATTGTTCACAACTGAATTGAATTTCTCACTCATTTCATCAAAATTGCAAATGTCTCAGTACATGTCTCAATGTCTCAGTACATCTTTCAAATGATTAAGTACAAGTAGCCTACATTTAGCACAATTTCCAAGTGAATAGATCTTGTTGATCTAAACTGATTGTCAATTCTCAGTCTAATGGTTGTTCTCTCCAAAACGTATCAGCGTCATTTCATTGTTTAAGTCATCACATGCACAATAGTCTGTTCAATTGTCAAAATTATTCAGGAACATAATACCATGAATACCATATATGAATCTCTTGGAACATTTGATAAAATGATTACAGCAATTGACAGTCAGGTGCAACTAGAACTTGACTAAGGGTCCTTTCACACTGGGGCAGTTTGCAGGCGCTATTGCGCTAATAATAGCGCCTGCAAACCGACCTGAAAGTGCCGCTGCTTTCATTCCAGTGTGAAAGCCCCCAGGACTTTCACACTGGAGCGATGCGCTGGCAGGAAGGTAAAAAAAGTCCTGCCAGCAGCATCTTCGGAGCGGTGAAGGAGCGGTGTGTATACCGCTCCTTTACCGCTCCTGCCCATTGAAATCAATGGGATGGCGCGGCTATACCGCCGGCAAAGCGCCTCTGCAGAGGCGCTTTGCGGTGGTTTTAACCCTTTCTCGGCCGCTAGCAGGGGGGTAAAACCGCCCCGCTAGCGGCCGCATACCGACGGTAAATCGCCGCTTACAATAGCGGTGCTTTACCGCTGACAACGCCCCCGCCCCAGTGTGAAGGGAGCCTAACAAAGGAGGAGTCGGAGTTGGTCTCAGATGACAAATCAAACAGTATGTTTAGTTACCTGACAGGTGCTGTCCATGATTGTAAATGCTACCAAACATGTATATATAGAGCTTAACCATGCAAGACCAGTACAATTTCTGAACATGGAGGCACCTGGCCAAGTAAATGAACAAGGGAAACTGCCTGCTCGAAGAAGAGGAAGAAGAAGAGGAAGAGGAGTAAGGGTGAGTGGTGGTGGAATAGGGGGAAGAGGCAGAGGAGCACGAAGACACCATGCCGTCCCTGATGAAATTCGGGCCACAATTATAGATCATGTCATCAACCATGGCCTCACAATGGCGGAGGAAGGTCGCCGAGTGCAACCTAATGTGCCTCGCTCTACAGTCTTCTCTATCATCCAAACCTTTCGCAGGGAAAACAGGTATGTAGTCAGTCAATGATGGAATTATATAATGTATAGGACAGGACACTGTGCATAGAGCAACAAATATGTTTATTTACTCATTTACGTATTCATTTACGTAGTGTGTATGTGTGTGTGATAGGCCTACAGTATTACAGTATCTTACCTCAGTGGGATGTTACGTATGATACTAACAATGACAAGAAAAATATTGTAGAAAATAAACTATGGAATAGTATGGAATAGTTTATTTTCTACAATATTGATGATACAGTTTACAGTAGTATTCCAGTCACTGTGCAGTGATGCATTGGAATTGTGGTAAAGTTACTGTAAGTAAAACAACAATACGATTACATTGGTAACTCATTCTGTACGGAATACATAAGGTATAAATTACGAATGGAGTGTTGGCCTTTGAATTCTATGTTTAGGATTGGGCGACAACCAGGCACGGGTGGCTGAGGAAAACTTATCAATGAACAACAAGAACAAGAGATCTGTAACATGGTGTTTGCGAATAATGCCATCACATTGAGACAGATCTGCACTGCAATCCTACAAGACAAAGCCATATTCCAAAATGTCACTCTATAAGCATCTCCACAATAGCCCGCATATTGAAGAAGCATCAGATGACAATGAAGCAAATTTACAGGGTACCATTTGAGAGGAACTCTGACAGAGTGAAAGAGCTGCGGTACCAGTATGTACATGGAAGTCAGTCATTGGTTGTCCATCAAGATAACCTTTTTACAACTACCATAAGCAGTGGTTCCCGAAATGTATTGGTTTCAGTACCCACTTTACCTGATTTCTGAATCTAGGTAATCCAGGTATGAAAGTATTTGATTTACGTATCTGATTTATAAACATTTTGTCTAAAAACTGCAGCTTACTGTACTCATGCAATTATCATTATAATCATTATAATCCTTATTTTGAAGAATATAACATACAATACAGTAAGAAAAAGGGTCAAAGAGCTGCAATTACAGTAGTGCCTCCCATGTAAATCTATCTAATGCTGTGGGTTTTACTGTAACATTTCAGTAAGTCCACTCATTGATAATTTTTCCCCTCCCCTTTCTGTCAAATCCCCCCTGTAGTACCTCTGCATAGGGTACATGTACCCCAGGTTTGGAACCACTGGAATACTGGCCAGTAATATATTGAACTTGTTTAGAACATTCCTATGTAACTGTCTGTAACTGTAGTGTATGACTCTTCTGTATGACTGATTTGATGTTTTCTTTTTTTACTCTATTGTAGAGAATAATGGCATTGGAAGGAAATGAGACCTCTCACATACTCGTGTATGTGGATGAGGCTGGCTTCAACCTGGCCAAGGGCCGAAGACGTGGCCGAAATTTTATTGGCCACCGGGCCACGGTGGATGTCCCAGGCCAGCGAGGGGGCAATATAACTATGTGTGCTGCCATTTCTGAGAATGGTGTGGCCACTCACATCCCCAGTCTTGGCTCATAGAATACACAGAAGCTCCTTATCTTCTTGGACCGCCTTCATTTGGATTTGATCCCTGAAAATAAGAGAGGTCTCATAGGGCCTCACCTACCACAATATAAAATTGTGTGGGACAATGTGAATTTCCACCGTGGCCTGCTTATGAGGGCCTGGTTCACTGCTCATCCAAGGATGGATATGGTGTTCCTACCACCTTACTCTCCTTTCCTCAACCCTATTGAGGAGTTTTTCTCCGCTTGGAGGTGGAGAGTGTATGAGCATTGAGCTCAAGATCAGAGGTCCCTGCTCCATGCAATGGATGCTGCCTGTGAGGATATTACAGGAGATCAGTGTAGGGGATGCTCTGATGAAATCCGATTGGCGGATGAAACGCGTCAGCATGATGCCATCACGCTACCCATAGCGTTCCCACAGACCTCCAGATCCACCCACCAGCCCAGGCATCACTGGCCTGTAATTAAAGTAACATGGCCGTTTGAAACTTCCCGGGAAACGGAACGAGCGGAGGACTGAAAACCGCTTTAGAAAACCCTGCTTTATTCACCGAATCTCCCAGGGCGTACACCTTCTACTTACCCTCAGTACGCCATCAAAGGATATGCACAGCTGAGGACCCGGCGGAGGACGGGAGACAACTCAACTAGCCAGCTGGAGACGGCATGAGCCTGAACTCGGTCCGGTGATGTGTCCTGATGCACCACAGAGTGAACACTGGGTGAGATCTAATCTGTTTGTGTCCTGGACAGGGGACAGTTGTCTCAATCAGTGCATCCACCCAGTATGTATGATTCACTAAATGAGTTACACTGCTCAGCCTGATTCAATCCGCTACGGCTCACCATATCCTGCAAACAGGAACTCCCATTCCCTGTCATCAGCGCTGCGAAATATTGATGGCCCAGGGTGATCTTACAGTAACTGACCAGGACTGCAGTATCCAGTGACCACGCTACTGTTGAGTTAGTACAGGGTCTTCCCATTTCCGTTCCCCCCATCTTCCCCTCCTATCCCCCCGGTTCTTCTTGTTCCTACATCTATGAGGACCTGATATCTAGGGCTACTGCATTACCATCCACAACCCCACATATCTCTCCTTTCACTTACCATCTGCTGTTATCATTTGATTTACCAGGACTTTCAGTTATCCAGCAGATGAAAATTTAGTATCTAATCTGTATTCATTCTTGTATATCTATCTTGAATGAATTCACATGAGGTGTGTGTGGTATATGTGAGTGGTGGCCATCTGTGTCTGTCAATGACAACGTTGTCATTTTTATATTGGTGATGGTACCTGTTTTTACAGTATATTATTGGATTAGTGCTTATAGTGTACTTTCAATAAAAAGCATTTCATATACGTTTTGACCATTGCATGTTCCTCCTTGATGAATTACCTTTCCCTTTGTTTTTTGTAGGGGATGGTTGCGACATGCACGCAGCTTCTTCCCTCATTGCATCGCAAGGGAGGATATACGCTGCAATGTTGATGAGAATCTGTGGCCAGACAGACAGCAGCGTGTGGATGGGCAGGAGGGTGAGGACGGTGGCCAGTGAAGAGATGTTACAGTAGTTGTGAATCTCCAGCTATATTTACAGCATTGTAGGCTAAATGTAATTTTCCTTGTTTTTTGTTTGTGTGTTTATATTTCCGTATATTATGCTGTATACATTTTCTTTTTACTCTGATGTATGGAAGTTACTTTGTGTGTGAATGATAATGGTTACAATACTGTAAAGTAATTTTTCCTTGGCAGTATGAGTGCAATGTGTGATGTCAAACCTTGGAGGTTACTCTTACCCTAAAATCTTTTCTTTTTTTTCAGTTGTATACACAATTGTATTCAGTTAGCTAGACAAAAACTGTACAGTAACCATTGTCAATGAAGGACTGGGCTAAGACTGAAAGGTGGACATGAGGGATATTTCAATGGTCCTCTGCCTTAGAGACAAAACATCTAAACATTTTGACTTGCAGTGCTTACACAATGCCAAAGGGACAAAGCATTTTGGGGGCACTGACTATTTGAATGAGAAAGAAATTTATTTTTGACACATGAGTGAACTGTTTTGGGAAAGATATGAGCTTTTGAAGGTGAACCATGGTGTTGTGCTGAACCATCCAGGTTATTTTGGCAAAAGCACCAAGAGAGTTGAGAACGTCTGGTCTGTTTCAAGAAATGAGCCAAAGCAATTGAGAAGAATCTTTGCCATTTTGGTAGCACTGACTCTTTATATGGGAAAGGAATATGGTTTTGAAACATGAGTGAACAGTTTTGGGAGAGATATGAGCTTTTGCACGTGAGTTATAGAGTTGTGCTGAACTGTAAGACTGTTTTGCCAAATGAACTTTGAGTTTTGAAAATGTAATTTCTGTTTCAAGAAATGAGCCAAAACAATGGAGAAAAACTGTAAACTAAAGAGATATATGTATTCCATTCAGAACACTGGTCAATATGTCAATCCAGACAAAAACAAATGACCAGTCCATATAATCAAATCCAGGTACACAGGGAATGTTTAAAAACTTCTGAAAAAATAATTAAAAATTAAAATTAAAATAAATAAATATCTTCAATAGAATAAAATGGAATATACATAAAATTGAAATTAAAATTAAAATACCCGAAATGTAAGATAAAGAAGATGGAGCCAAAACCTTGACCCTTCATCATTGAGAATATGTGGGATTGAAAAGTATAAACCCCATTGGAGGGGCGACAATAAAATTATCAGAATTAGTCAGGCAGAATCCAGATGGATTCATGAATTACAGACTTTATCGCCTCTAGGACATAACGTGGAATTCGATTTAAATTGTTTTATCTCCAATTTTTAGTGGTTTTATATCTTTATTTATATCATGATATAGTACGTGTTCATTTTTGGATATTGGTTCTGGTATGCTCGCTTGCTCCATCTTCTTTCCCTTTTTTAGATCTATTGTTTCCGATCCAATTTATTGCACGTTAGGTTTATCTTAAATTTGGGGTATTTTAATTTTAATTTCAATTTTATGTATATTCCATTTTATTCTATTGAAGATATTTATTTATTTTATTTTAATTTTAATTTTTAATTATTTTTTCAGAAGTTTTTAAACATTCCCTGTGTACCTGGATTTGATTATATGGACTGGTCATTTGTTTTTGTCTGGATTGACATATTGACCAGTGTTCTGAATGGAATACATATATCTCTTTAGTTTAATTTTGTGGTTCCCATATTTTGATTGTGGTCGATATTCCTAGTCACCACAAGATGGCGATGATGACACTATGACAGTGGTTCTCAACCTTACTAGTGCCGTGACCCCTTGATAAAATTTCCCAAGCTGTGGGGACCCTTTAACAGTAAAATTATTTTCATAGCGTGGGTTGTCAGCCTCCAAGACAAGTAATTTGCGCCCCAAACCCACGGACATTTACCTGAGTCCCTTCTACTCATACAGTATTAAAACCCCTTATGGTATATTTTAGGATGTACCACTCCCTCTCTTTTGTTATCCTTACTTTCCCTTTTATTTCTCTCTATCCTAATTTCTTGTTTTTATTCCCCATTCCTCTCTTGCCATCTTTCTTGCTCTTTCACTTATTCTTTCTCTCCCTTTTTCTTTGTTCCTCCCCCTCTTTTCCTCTCCCTTCCATGTATTCTTTATTTTTATTCCTTCTCTTACTCCTTAGTGGGGGGGGGGGGGGGGGGTGGGATGAGTGGCAGTGCTGGGGGGAGTTCTGATCAGGCAACTTAGGTCATCTGCTGATCTGAGAACTGTAGTGGGGACTTTTAATGACTACTATAATCACAGGTAGTGTTACTCACTGTGTCTCTGGCTTCACTGCGTCTCAGACTTTGTTGTGTCTCGCAGCAGTGACACCTATGCCGAAATCAGGAGATGGGGTCTCCTCCAGCCCCTCCCACTTCACATTTCTCATCAGTCAGCTGACCTCTAGTCTCTGCCCCCAGCCATGCCGTGAACTGACTGGGTGGCTGTGAAGAGGATGAGTGGGCGGCTGCGGGCTCCGGGGACAGCCCTGCTGTGCGGCCGCGAAATAGCTGGGAAAGCGGTGTGGGCTTCAGGAACAACCCAGGATTTGGTGACCCCTGGCAAATCGTCATTCGACCCCCGAGGGGGTCCCGACCCCCAGGTTGAGAACCATTGCACTATGGCTTTAGGAATTAATAATGTTTATTATAGGAACCCGCAAAGCTAATCAATTTTAAGAATTATGGCTTCATATATGCTTTTTATCTTGGTTCACATAAAGGAGGTGTTTACTGATCATGTTTTTATTAGTATGACTGAACATACTATCTACACCTTCCTACTGTGCGGCATCATACACGAAAGCTCGGTTTTAATTGTTGTTTAGCCGTTGCTATGTCAACGGCACGTATATAAACTGAATGGTTGGCACCGGACTCCCTTATCCCTTTGATAAAGTCACGTGGTGTGACGCAACGCGTCAGGGTAGGAGGAGTCAGGTGCCTACGCTTCTCGGGGATGGCCGAACCCGGAAGCTCAACACATCCACTGATCGCTGTGATTTTAAATGTAAGTTACTACGTTTTGTTAAATAAACTTGTTCATAATTACTACACCATGAGACCTCTCCTTTGTTCCTAAACAACTGCTGGGATTACTGGGAGCGGCGGGAGGAGTTGCAGAGAGACGGATCCATTAACATCGCTCCAGGAATCACATCCTCTCCTAGAATATCCACCCGCTCTACTTGGCCCACTGGGGGCCGCTGCTGGAGGTGAGAGGCTGGGGGAAACACTTGGTGTATGCACCAGAACGTGTATAGAACAAGAACACCAGTCACTGCACACTTTGCACTTTATTTAAAGACTGTTCCTTGCGGACATCACTCATCACAACTGCACTTTCTTATGGACTAATTGCACTATTGTCACTGTTTGGGACGGCATCTCTGTTGTGGGATTGTCTGTCCTTTTATTTATTATCTATTATTATATTTATTAATTATTCACCTATAGTGCATTAGTACGTTTATAATGTTATGACTGCACCATTGTCACCGCTTGAATTTTATTTTGATACTGTGGATTTATATCAATACAGAATTTCTGCATGCTTCAGATTTTTTTTTGCACTTTATGATAGTTTGCTGTATCTATTTTTATGTGGTTCACTTTTAAGAATTATTTGATAGCACTAGGGATTATTTGATTTTCAGCTGCTACTTGTGACGCACTTTAAGATTTATTTGGTGTTTTGCCTATTATTAGGGATTTTTTTCTCGTTGTTCAGCTAGTTTGGGAAGTCATCAATTTTTTATCTACAGGTTCACTTTATATTGTCACTTCCCTTGAGGTGGGGTGACTGATACAGTATATATTTATTTTACTTCCACTGAGCACTTTAATGGTTGGCATTCACCTACTTATTTCCATATTATAGAACTGATGTCTTCTTTGATGGACTCCTGTTTGGTGCTATTATTCCTAAGGTCATATTAATTTGTTCTAGCCTTGAACATATGTGCTGGAGTCAACTTTGTCAACTTCATCCTTTATCTTAGATGATTACGGTTAAAGTTTTTTATTGTCTGATTGTTACTGAGTGAGAGAGTAGCGCCACATATTTTATAATTTTCAGTGGTGAGTAAATACCACCAAAAGAAAGCTCTCTTTGTGTAAAGAAAATGATTAACAATTCACTTGTATAAGTGTTGCATGACCACACAATTATCATTCAAAGTGTGACAGCGCTGAAAACTGAAAAATTACCTGGGCAGGGATGGGGGGAAAGTGCCCTGTATTAAAGTAGTTAAAGTGGAATTCCACCCAAAAGTGGAACTTCCGCTTTAAGCACTCCTTGCCCCCTTACATGCCACATTTGGCATGTCATTATTTTGGGGGGGAGTGGCTGCCTAGTTTTGAGTGGGAACTCCTGTGCCACTTCCTGCTTCTGAATACTGGACGAATGGCGACTCCTCCTCACCCCCTAGGCGGCCCCTCCCTCATAGCAGTCTTCTGGGACACATCACAGGAGATTGCTTGTCCACTCAGAGAGCGCAGCACGACTCGCGCATGTGCAGTGCACGCCCGGCCGTGAAGCCGCAAGCTGTCACAGCTGGGTGCCCACAGTTTCAATGGAGGCACCACGGAGAGGAGGGGGAGAGGAGCAAGGCTCAGTGCGGCCACATCGCTGAACTGTGGGACAGATATGTGTCTGTTTATTAAAAGTCAGCAGCTACACTTTTTGTAGCTGCTGACTTTTAATAAATGAAAAAAAGCCTGGAACTCCGCTTTAAGGCTTGCTTATGAGCAAGACATATTTGGTACATTCGGCTATTCTTCTGAATTATCTGCTTCCTGTTTTTTCTCTTTTCATGCAGAAACGCATTCTACTACAAGCCTCAAGCTATGAAGCTATGCCCACTTTTTTGGACACTCCCATATTTGGCCATGCCCCAGCAGATTCAGCGCTCTGTGCACTTCACTTGCCCCATTTTAAGCAAAAACATTTCAAAGTACCACCTTTCAAAGTTGACAACTTTGAATATGCAGAACAAAATGAAAGCACTAAAAAAAGGCCCGTCTGGACAGGATGTGGTGCAGACAGAGTGATCCACCCAAAATTGCCTTCACAGTAACTGGGCACCAGCCTGACTTCAGTTCTGAGAGAGCTAGCACTGCAGGAGCAGCAGGTAAGTATCCACCGATCAACACTAAAATCGCACACTTCATTGATCCCTCAGTCTTCTCTGTTTACAACCATGGCACTTCCCCACTAACTTTTATGGCACCCAGTGGTGTATCATCCATCAGTGCAATGTGGGCAGTGTACATCGGCCCTGAGGTGGATGTACCCATGTATGAGACAAGTCTGAGGCTCTGTAACTGCACCAGTCACTGCCTTCTGTGCAGGTCCTGTCAGTGCTGCT
Organism: Lithobates septentrionalis; assembly: GCA_037952835.1. NCBI lineage: Eukaryota > Metazoa > Chordata > Amphibia > Anura > Ranidae > Lithobates > Lithobates septentrionalis. The sequence goes on along the minus strand of JBBDGP010001790.1, from coordinate 1,228,673 downwards.
TTGAGAAGCTGTCACTGCCTGCTGTGTGGCTCTGCTTTCTGTCACTGCCAGCTGTGCAGCTTCTGTCATAGATGATCCTGTGTGACTCAAATCACAATCACACACAGATCCTTTTGCTGGAGCTGTGGACAGCTGTAGGGGTGTATATCTCTGGTGGAGGCAGGTCACTGATGTCCTCTGGAGCCTGGGAGAAAGGAAATCTCTCATGATAGTCTGTCTGAAGTGAGGTCTGTGAATTTTAGGGGGTGATTTGCACAGATGCAACAGTGAAAGGTTGAGTCTGTACCCTAGTACAATACCGGAAGTGCTACCTCATGGTGGTTAAGATATGCACCGATGGCTACCTCGAAACATGTCAGTTGTCATATTCATCTTTTTTTTCAGCAAACTTTGGGTTCCCCGTTTGCATTATACAATTGTGAGATGTCTCATCTGTTACATGTATTACAAGCTATTTATGTATTGTAATTTCTTTTAATGAATTTTTTGTATCAAGAAAGTTTTTCATTTCTTTTATCTAAGAAACAGTCTTTCCAGCCTGTGCCTCCATAGTTCTATTTTAAGAGGGTTTTAAGATATAAACATTTTTAAAAGAGTGATTGTGCTGAGGTTTATACATGTCTGTGAGACTCTTACTTGTGGCTCACCAATCTAAAAATATTTTATGGGTACAAGAAGGCTTTTGTTTTATTTAACCATGCCTCTTTAAGCCCCTCCAACTGTTATCGCTATTTGGCTAAGTCCACAATTCGCTGTGGCACATGTAGCACGCTGCAATACTTCCCTACTGGGGGTGCCTAAATGTGTCCCAGGTTTTTTATAATCCTAGTAACAAAGAGGGAAGAAAAACTGCACTTGGAAGAATCAAATAAGCAGCAGCTTATTGTGGGATATACATAGCTGCGGTAACCTTGACAGTTCATGAGGCATGGGTTGCGCCCACACTCAAGATGGCGCTTTGTAACTCTCTTTGCGGGACTCAGAGCGAGGCTTGGTGTATCTATATATGGTGGTTGTTCAGCACTCTGCCCTTCCCCATTGAAAACGTCATTTTTATTAACGAAACGCATCTGGGAGGTATGTGCTGTACGTGCTCGCCCCATTGAGGAGGACTGTTTGTTGCTGGCCGGCTTCGTTTTAGCTACTATTGAATGCTTGTTTGTAAGTGCATTTCTTTTTATTAATAAATTAGTTTAAACGTTATTACGCTATTGGTATTATTCCATTCTCTTTCGGACTTCTCTTATTTACACCGTGTGAGTTATGGAGCCTCCGGTTCAATGCTGAGAGTTTGATCCATCCATCCATTAGCCTCATCCTATCTAGCTGGTGATCTATCCGGTCATTAGGATACCTGCTTTCTGAGCCTGCCATTTGGTAAGGAGGCCCTCTGTGTGGTGTTGGTGCACTATAATTGATATTTTCACTGGCTGATGTTCCATATATCCGTTAGGATTTTTGCACTTATAATCTGCCATTTGGTAAGGATGCTCTCTGTGTGGTGTTGGTGATTGCAATTTTTTCATCACTGGGTGTTTCTTATGCACTTTTCTTTGTTTTTCACAATGTGAGTGCCACTCTTATTTTTATTTATATATTTTTGTGTCAGTATTACGCTATGTTATTTGTATTTTTTTCTGGGATCATTTATTAACGTGGAATCAATGCTAACCCGCGGTTCAAGTGAAATATCGATATATTCTATTGTGACTGGTTCGCATCAAGGCCTGGGCTGGGTTAAGCCACCTGTTTAATTGCCTTACGTTCTGGTAAGCATGCCATTCATCAGTTGGGGATACACTTCGTTATGTCAAGTCACTGAGTGTTATTATTTGAAATATTGGAACATTTATTACTTTGGACTTTAATTAGCATATCACAGAATTTTTGTTTTTGTTTTTTTGGGTTATTCTTTCACCTTTAATTAAAAAAAAATGTTTAAAGATAATTTTTCTTCACAGATTTATTCAATTTTATGCACTAGAGATATTTATATCTAACTCAATTAATCACTTTTTTAGGTTAAAATTTTTAGCGCAGCTTCTCTGAATCCTAGTAACAACCCTAGCGCAATGAAAACCACACCACTCTGCGCCGCAGTGCACTAAGCACACCACTTTTTTTTTTTTATCAAGCAATGAGGCCCAACGTATAATCTTGCACACAGGCCCACTGATTTCATTAAACACCCATGATTAAGCCCCCACACTGACCATCACTCCACTTCATTGACCATCAGCAATGTAACCACATGCTTCTCTGACTACTACGCATGAAACAAAATACCATGTTTTACAAACTGCTGCACAATGTATGCCACGCTATTCATTGCATTTTCATTATGCTGTGAATTGTATGCTGCACTGTGATTTATATTACGTTCCCTAGAGTGCTGAACCCTGTACACTGTATTGTACATTCATACTACTAGGAATATTTTTTTGGAATTTTTTTGGTATTTCATTCTTTTTAACAAACCACGCACTTTTCTTTTTTTTTTTTTTTCAGATACAGTTTACTATTTTTTTTTTACCAATGGTCCTTGAGGCTAGGTTTTCACCCTTAGCAGATGCACGCTGCTGCCAATAATTGTTAATGACACATAATCTGCTAATGTGTGTGGTTTCATGCGCCTTCAAACCACATGGTGCCATAACACCATGAAGTTTGGTGGCGTGCATTTTTGGAAAAAGGTCAGAACCTTATTTTCTATATTTCTCCCACAAAGGGCAGCCCATTGAAATGAATGGACTGCCCTACACGCAGAAAAGCATGCATGCTTGGTTGCACCTGTAGGTGTGAACCCAGCCTGAGTTTTTCTCCATAGAAGAAAAGCTGTCACCACTTACAGCAAGCTGAGAGCAAGAATGCAAGGTTCAAATCCAGCTTGTAGTGAAATACATGCAGTCAGGGCTTTTTTCCAGCGGGAACGCGGGGGAACGCAGTTCCGGCACCTCTTGGACTGACTGTATGTAATGGTAAGGGGTGCTGGGGTGTGCTGCAGGGTATTGATGCTCACTGCTGGGGGATCTATTCTAGCTGGAGGGGATCTATTTTTGCAGGGGGGTCTATTGTTGCTGAGGAGGTCTATTGTTGCTGGTGGGGGACCTGGTGGGTCGTATGTTGCTGGGGGGTCAGTTGCTGCTGAAGGAGATCTACTTTTGGGGGAGGGGTCTATTGTTGATGGCTGCCAGAGAGTCTATTAATGCTGGCCATGCGGAGATCTGTTGATGCTGCCGGGAGTCTATTGTTGCTGGGGGGGAATTTTGTTGAGGGTGGTACATTGCTGTTAGGGGGATCTATTGTTGCTGGCTGAAGGGGATCAATTTTACTGCTTTTCTTGATATCATTACCAAATTCCATACAAATTACTTAGCACCAGAAAATGATACTTGGTTCTGTATTGTCTAAAAGGGGCAGTACTGGGAGGTGGGTAGGGGATGGAACCAAGGGACGGTGCTCGGAGGTGGGTAGAGGCGGGGAAAAGGGGTGACTGGGAAAAGGGGAGTTCCTGCACCTATTGTCTGAGAAAAAAAGTCCTGCATGCAGTTATAAATGTAAATGAAAGCTGCAGAAAATCACCCAGGTCTGCTTTACCGAAATGAGGACCCGTATGTAAGCAGCTTTTATTCCTCAACCAAAGGATGCAAATCAAATGAATTGATCTGTAGTTCATGGCAACCAGTTTTCTTGTTTCAACTTAAAAATGAAAGATTAGAAATTGTGAGCGGCTGCTTCAGTTTGGGTACTTAATTAGTAAATCAAACTGATTTTTATTTTACTTAGAATTTTAATTTATGTATCTGACTTCAGGCTGAGTTCATACTCAGGGGTCTTATCTGCTTTGAGAGACATCAGTCTTCCTTCTAAGCTACAGATATGAGCGTGTGCAGCTTAAAAGCAAGTCTTAAAGTTAAATTGCATATCCTCATTAAAAAAATTATAAGCTTTCTTTTGTAATCTTCCATTATAATTCTTCCAATTTAATGAGATGGTAAAAGCTCTTCCCTGTACTATAGGAGTTGTGGGTTTCCCACCAATGTCTATGACCAGGCAAATGCAGTTTGTACTAGTTTAAAGCTCATTCAATCTTTCCATTAAAAACATTGCTTGTGCATCAAATCAAAAGGTGATCTTATTTGTACAGTTTATTCTTTAAAAAAAGTAGCCATATCTTTAGTAGAAAAGTTTGTCACCTGCCAGCATACTGAAGAGAAGGACCTCTGCTTTCTCTGTGCAAGCAGAGGTCTCCCTGCAAAGGTCTGACACATCCTGTGCTAAGCCTGACTTTATCAGCAAAGCTCATGCTCCAACACCGACTCGGGACAACAGGGGGGATTGTTGAACCCCTACAGAGAGACCACTGCTTCCACACAGAAAGCAAGTGTCCTCCTCTGCAGCTTTCTGGCAAGGGACAGTTGTTTTAACTCAGCCTGTGGCTGCTTTCTGAAAACAATGAATGTTAAGGAAAAAAAATATTAATAATATAGCATATACACGTGCTACACAAGTCATATTGTAATTGCATTGTTTTAAAAATGACCTTTCCTTTTCAATCTGCAGTGCTGTCATTTTCTGTAAAATGCAATGCAATTTGGCTGCCTAGAGGTGTTCTGTGGATGGTACCTCAGAAATGTAAATTCCAGCCTTACTGATTTCCCCAAAGTCTGCACTAAGATATAAGTCAAATTTTCGTCATTCCTTGCAACAAAAAAAAACATTTTCCGTGAGATACTCCCAAAGAGAAATCATGTCTAAAGAGATTCAGACCCTTCCACTTTGCTAATTAGAACCTAGCAAGTGCAGCAGCTGATTGAAAATGTTAAAGTTACTCCCATTCTCATTCACTTTGCACATGGACCCAGACAAACAGTTATTTCTTCAGAAATAAAGTATAGGTGTAGCAATAACTCTTGGTGGAGTTGCTGGTTAAAAGCGGGCTGTTACCGTCACCTTTGCTACCCTTATTTCACCAGAATCGGGTCTAGGGTCCAGTTGAGTTTACCACCATACAATGCAGGCACCGGACACTTGAGTATCTTTTCCAATGCTTTAATAAACTTGAGTTGCAGGAAGTAGCAGGAAAGAGGTAGAAGGAAAGTTGCAGGGAAGCTCAAATACCTTTTCCTAACACTCTTAATGTAACTTTAGGAATTGAAAGCTTGTAGCTGATTACACTCTCTCTGTAGGATTAAATCTTTGCCCACCTGCCCAACCCAGTCACCAGGTCCCTCTCCAGACCAGCACTCTGCATGATCCTTCCATGACGGGTCCTCCCCTGGGATCTTCTCAGTTGTCTAGCTTCTTCACACAGGATAGACAGCCCAGGACCATTCCTCTGCCGCTGTGGTAGGCCCCAGACAGGCATCTGGGCCCACCCACACGCCGCAGCGATGTGGGCCTCCCGATCAGAGGACCACAAGGTAGTACTCTTAGCGCATACCTGTTGGCCAGGAGGGCCAGCAAGTGGACAGAAAACGACCTCAAAACATGGCGTCTGTCCCATAAATACCCTCTCCTAGGATGAAACTCAGAGGACCTCCTCCACCGAGTTATCCCCGGGACAGAGGAGCACTCATACGCTTCAACTTGTTGCCTTTCCAACACTGGCCCATAGTAACAATGACACCCACAGGCACAGTGCGAAATTACATGCAACTCAGCCGAACTGGAACAGAGGCAAATCTGACTATATATAAACAGATAACCCACTAAATTTACCTATCGGCAGTAGTTTAAAAATCTACCAGCGCTACATAGGAATCGGCAGCAACATTTTTAAATCCTTGCAATGTACATTGATCACCCAGACAGAAATGTTTTTATTTTTCTAAAAGGGGAGTTTGTCTTTAACCCCATTTTTGCTGCACCTGCAATGTTCAGTATGTAACGGATTTAAGTTGAAAGTTTACTTGGTAGTTAATGTAAAATAATAGTAACGGCAAGAAAAATACAGTTAATGCCCCGTACACACGGTCGGATTTTCCGACGGAAAATGTGTGATAGGACCTTGTTGTCGGAAATTGCGACCGTGTATGGGCTCCATCACACATTTTCCATCGGATTTTCCGACACACAAAGTTTGAGAGCAGGCTATAAAATTTTCCGACAACAAAATCCGTTGTCGGTATTTCCGATCGTGTGTACACAAATCTGATGCACAAAGTGCCATGCATGCTCAGAATAAATAAAGAGATGAAAGCTATTGCCCCGTTTATAGTCCCGACGTACGTGTTTTACGTCACCGCGTTCAGAATGATCGGATTTTCCGACAACTTTGTGTGACCGTGTGTATGCAAGATCCGTCGGAAAAAATCCATAGATTTTGTTGTCGGAATGTCCGATCAATGTCCGACCGTGTGTACGGGGCATTAGAGTTATAGGGGTCTAAGCAGTTTCTGTTTTGTTTTGTATCTTTTAGGTTACTTTGCAGTAAAGCAAGGAAGCATAATCCCTACAGTATATTAACGTGCTTTATAAAAGAAGAATGCTGTATATATCAACAATGTACAATTGTAGGAAAGCAATACACGACATACAGAGTATTGCAACTATGCATACAATGTACATATATGCATGAACTATCTATCCTTCCTTGCAAATAAGCACTGAAAATGTATGTGACAGGAATTCACTAAAAAGTCACTTAGCTTGGATAGATTTAGTGTCATCCCCAGGTGAAGTTCCTTTTTTGGTCTTGTGAAACCCCCTCTAACACAGGCCTTCCTTCTACTCAGTTCTTTCTAGTGTTATGAAGTTCCTTCTATCCAGAACTCTTCTCTTCTCTTTACATTCAGCACATGGCTGTGTTATCTCCTTTCTTGCCTCCCTCCATTTTCTACCAACATCACTTCCTGGTTTACTAGCCTGCATGAACAAGTCAACAAGTTTATTAGCTATGGAATAGAGGAAGCCCAGCTTCTGAGCTGCACTGTATTATTCCATATATTTATGCTTTAAAAAAATCACTAAAATAGCTATGGCAACACATTTATGACGTAAGCAAATTGCAATAATATCTATAAAAATAGATAAGAATGTGGAACTCCTGGGTATTCACTAGTGTATTTAACAAAGGATTCAGAAGGACAATGCATCCTTTGGACATCACACAGGGGTCAGCAGTGAGCTACTTTAGGATGAAATTGTTTGCAGCCTTTTCATTAGGGTTGATAATGGACACAGTATTAACTTTTCCAAGTGAACACAGATTTACCTTTTTTTTTTTTTTACAAAGCTAAGAGGATGTTCTCTGCTAGTTTGGTAACTGAACACTATATTATGTGTAGACCTTGATCAGATTCATTCACCCTTCTCTGTTACATATACAGATGGAAAAAAAATAGTCAAAAATGCTGTGGTGTAAGGAATCTAAAATTAGATTCTCTGGCTACACTCTGGAAAGATAAGTTTGGAATAAAAAGGAGAAAGATTTGAAAGACGATCATCTTACTCACTGTTTAATATGTTGGAGGAGAGAAGAATAGGCGTGAAGCATTAGCAAATCCTGGAATCTAATTTCCTATAATTAGAAAAGCAAAACTCCCTTTTTATATGATGCTTTACGCTTTTGAAAATAGCTGTATCTTTTGCATCTAATCGCTGGTGCTGTCCTCACATGCTTATCACTACAATCTCTAGCGCTGCTTGTCTTCCAGATTAAATGAAACCCAACATTACCCAACCCATATCCTGTATGCCCAGGCGGTCAGTGACACACTCCTTTGAGATGCATCATCTTGGCTTGCAGTACTCATAGACAGGGCCAGATTAAGAGCATCATGGGCCTGGTGCTGAGGATTTCGGTGGGCCTTTTTATGGAAACAAAATGAAAATGCAAACAATTTTTCGCTAAAACGAATTAAATATACTCTCACCAGTAATACCAGCCGTGCAGCCTCTGAGCAGCAGCAACACCACCAATACCACCTGCTATGCGGTCTCTCACCAGCAGCAACATAGGGAGACCACATTTCCAAACTGTCATTTAGGGACAACCCCCTCTTCCCAAAAAAAGATAAGGGTGAAGGATGTAGTCTCGGGGTTGGCAGGGAAATCGGCATTGGAGGTGATTTGTCAGGCAAATGGCTGGTGTTAGTACTTAAAATCAATCATCCTGACACCATGCTTGATATGGTGTCAGGATGATCAAATTCCATTATTTCAGTTACTACATCGTAATATATAGTGAAATAGTTCAACTCACCATCGTGCAGAATCAGTGGGAACCTGAGCTTGTCACTTGCCACCAGATGCAGCTTGTCACTTGCCACCCATAGCCTGCCACCAGATGTAGAGTATCACTTTCCACAGTTGCCTGCCGCTAGATGCAGCATGTCACTTGCCACCAGCAGCCTGCCACCAGATACAGTGTGCCACTTGCTACCCACAGCCTGCCACAGATACAGTGTGCTACTTGCCACTAGCAGCCTGCCACCAGATACAGCGTGCCACTTGCCAATATCAGCCAGCCACCAGATACAGTGGGCCACTTGCCACCAGCAGCATGCCACCAGATACAGTGGGCCACTTGCCACCAGCAGCCTTTCACCAGATACAGTGCGCCACTTGCCAACCACAGCCTGTCACCAGATACAGTGTGCCACTTGCCACCAGCAGCCTGCCACCAGATACATTGTGCCACTTGCCACCAGATACAGTGTGCCACTTGCCAGCAGCAGCCTGCCACCAGATACAGTGTTTCACATGCTACCACCAGCCTGTCACCATATACATTGTGCCACTTGCCACCAGATACAGTGTGCCACTTGCCACCAGCAGCCTGCCACCAGATACAATGTGTCACTTGCTACCAGCAGCCTGCCACCAGATAGTGTGCCACTTGCCACCAGCACCCTGCCACCAGATACAGTGTGCCACTTGCCACCAGCAGCCTTTCACCAGATACAGTGTGCCACTTGCCACTAGCAGCCTGCCACCAGATACAGTGTGCCACTTGTCACTGACAGCCTGTCACCAGATACAGTGTGCCACTTGCCACTGACAGCCTGTCACCAGATACAGTGTGCCACTTGCCACTGACAGCTTGTCACCAGATACAGCGTGTCACTTGCCACCAGCAGCCTGCCACCACATACAGTGTGCAACTTGCCATCAGATGCAATGTGCCACTTGCCACCAGCAGCCTGACCCCAGATACAGCGTGTCACTTGCCACCAGCAGCCTGCCACTCCCTCCAGGACTCTTCCAGGATGGAAAGAAGGGACAGGGCCTGCATAGTCAAACAAATCCCTGGAGCCCCCACCCCTCCTGATCTGGGATGGTATGGCTGTGTGTAAAATGAATGCCAGCAGTATTGATCAGACCAAGTTCTACAGAGGGGGGTGTGTACAGCCTTTGGGCTCACACTGGTGTGCTGCAGTTTGGGCGCACTGCTTATGTATCTGCAGTTTTAGCTGCAGACCTATTGCTTTATATCAGGTTGCATATTTTTGCTGCATTTTCTGACAGTGCGCCAAAGATAAGATGCAGCACGCAGGAATTTTGGTGCGCTTTCAGAAAAAACATGCAACCTAATAGAAATCAAGAGGACTGTGGGTAAAACGCAGGAAAACTGCGGATACACCAGCAATGGGCCAAGACACAGCAAAGCAGTGTGAACCAACCTAAAAGCACAAGGAGCCAAGTCTACATATTGACTGCAGTTATAACGGCCATTGCTGAAGATAAAGGCAAAAGAGGGGGAGAGAAGGGAGATAAGAGTCCAGTCACTGAGCTCACACTTGGATGGTCGGAAGCTCATCACTCACATATGTGTTCAGTTCACCTACTATCTGCCGGCTGCTCTGTTCATAATTTCCCAGCCCACACGGCTCCTTCACTGCACACAGAGAGAGGAGAGAGGGGAGGGGGAAGGCAGAGCCATTTGTGTAGGGGGGGAACTGTGCACTGTGACACTAATAAACACAGTAAGCCAACACAGATGCAGCCAGACACCCCTCCATTTATACACAGCTTCTCCTGTCCTGTCCCATAGAAGTTTATCGACAGGAGAAACCAGGCTTATAATGCTGGCTGGGAGGGCCGATTTTAAGGCATGGGCCTGGAGCTGCAGCTCCATCAGCCCCTATGTTAATCCGGCCCTGCTCATAGACTGAGCAGTACTAACACATAGTTATGTAAGCACCACTAAGTCTAGGAAGAAGGACCACCCACTACCCCAACTGAGGAGTAGGGGAACGACCCAAGATGCTACTGGACTAGCCTAAAGACTGCAGGAAAAAAGTTATGTATGGAGTGCTTTTTTAGGAAAAATAAATCTGAGGGGGGAGGTCATGGGTTATTAGAGACAGCTGAAATTCCACTTACAACAGCACAGCCAAGACATACAGTACCTTTACCATGGGCTACTTGAAGAATGCAACATTAAGGTTTTGTAATGGCCCATTCAAGTTTTGTTGTTAATCACTTAACAAACGGCCCATAGCCGAATGACGGCTACAGGGGGTTCGATAACTCTGGGAGGGCGTACTATGACATCCTCCCAGAATTGCGTGCCCCCTGGGGACCCAGTGCATCACGGATCACGGTAAATGGCCGCTGACAGCGGCCGTTTACCACGTGATCCCTCCATCAAATGACGGAGCAATCACATGTAAACAAAGCGGCGTGATTTCCGGTTCCTCTCTCCCCTCTCCGTCCAGTGTGGGCTGGATGTGTAGTGCCTACAGCACTGCTCAATCCAGCCATCCATCCAAACATCCATCCATCCCTCTGTATAAGCCATCCACACTCAGCCATCCCGCCATCCATGCTCATCCATCCCACCATCCATGCTCAGCCATCCCGCCATCCACACTCAGTCGTCCTGCCATCCACGCTCATCTATTCACGCTCAGCCATCCCACCATCCACGCTCATCCATCCCGCCATCCACGCTCATCCATGCCACCATCCATGCTCAGCCATCCCACCATCCACGCTCACCCATCCCACCATCCACGCTCAGCCGTCCCGCCATCCACTCTCAGCCACCCCGCCATCCACCCATGCTCAGCCATCCCGCCATTCACGCTCAGCCATCCTGCCAGCCACGCTCAGCCATTCCGCCATCCACGCTCAGCCATCCCGCCATTCATACTCATACTCATCCATCCATGCTCAGCCATCCCTCTGTCATACTTATCCACCCATGCATGCTCAGGCATCCGTACTCAGCAATACTCATCCATCCATCCATGCTCAGTCATCCCATCCACCCCCAGCCATACTTAGCCATACTCAGCCGTACCCAGCCATACCGAGCTGTACCCAGCCATGCTCAGCCATATTCGGCGATACCCAGCCATACTCAGCCGTACCCAGCCATACTCAGCTGTACCCAGCCATACTCAGCCATACCAAGCTGTACCCAGGCATGCTCAGCCATACTCGGTGATACCCAACCATACTCAGCCGTACCCAGCCGTACTCAGCTATACCGAGCTGTACCCAGCCATGCTCAGCCATACTCAGCGATACCCAGCCATACTCAGCGATACCCAGCCATACCCAGCCGTACCCAGCCATGCTCAGCCATACCCAGCCGTGCTCAGCCATACCCAGCCGTACTCGGCCTCTGTATGTGGCCAGGCTGTGGAAGTCTCCCACTTGTGGTATCGCCGTACTCAGGAGGAGTAGGAGAATCTATTTTGGGGTGTCATTCTTGGAATGTACATGCTATGGATTAGAAATATTGTATAAATGGACAACTTTGTGTTAAAACAAAATGCGTTTTCATTTTCTTTCCACATTTTCCAAAAATTTGTAGAAAAAAATTACATGTTCAAAAGACTCATTATGCCTCATAGATTATACGTTGGGGTGTTTACTTTCCAAAATGGGCTAATTTTTGGGACGTTTCCATTGTCCTGGTGCTCCAGGGCTTTCAAAAGTGTAATGCCGCGTACACATGACCAGACTTTCTGGCAGACTAGGCCAGACGGTCTTCCTGACGGGCCTCCGGTGGACTTCTGACGGACTATCTGGACGAACGGTATCGCCTACGCACGACCGGACTTTCCGGCAGACTAGGTCCGCCGGTCTTCTCGACAGACTTTTGACGGAGTTACGGCGGACTTCCAAATGAACGGACTTGCCCACACACGGACCAAAGTCTGTTCATTTTGAACGTGATGAGGTATGACTGGACTAGAAAAGGAAGTCAATCTCGCCGATAAAGATTGACACCTTGCAAGCCCCGTCGCAGAGCATACCAGGCCCTCAGGTCTGGTCTGGATTTTAAGGGGAACCCCCAATGCCGAAAAAAACAGCATGGGGGTCCCCCCAAAATCCATACCAGACCCTTATCCGAGCACGCAGCCCGGCCGGTCAGGAAAGGGGGTGGGGACGAGCGAGCGCCCCCCCCCCTCCAGAACCGTACCAGGCCACATGCCCTCAACATGGGGGTGTGTGTGCTTTGGGGGAGGGGGCGCCCTGCGGCCTCCCCACCCCAAAGCACCTTGTCCCCATGTTGATGAGGACAAGGGCCTCTTCCCGACAACCCTGGCCGTTGGTTGTTGGGGTCTGTGGGCGGGGGGTTATAGGAATCCGGGAGCCCCCTTTTAATAAGGGGCCCCCAGATCCCGCCTCCAGCCCTATGTGAATGAGTATGGGGTACATCGTACCCCTACCCATTGACCTGGGGAAAAAAAGTGTCAATAAAAAACACACTACACAGGTTTTTAAAGTAGTTTATTAGGCAGCTCCGGGGGTCTTCTTCCGACTTCGGGGATTCTCTTCTGACTTCTCCGCTCTCTCTGGCCTCTTCTCCCTGTGTCCGGTTCTTCTCCCGCTCTTCGGCCTCTTCTCCCGGTGTCCGGTTCTTCTGCCTTCTTTTGCCGTTTTTTTGCTAGCGGTGGCCCGGTCTTCTTCGTTGTCTTCTTCCCTCTTCTCTTCTTCTGATGTTGACAGACGCTCTCTCCCGCTGTAATGCTGTGTGAGCGGTGTGCAATGACTTATATAGGCATGGGGTGTGGTCACCGGGTGGTGACCCCGCCCCTTATGATGGCACAGTCCCAGCATGCCCCAGGACTGTGACGTAATAAGGGGCGGGGTCACCGGGTGACATCACCCGGTGACCACGCTCCATGCCTATATAAGTCATTGCACACTGCTCACACAGCATTACAGCGGGGGAGAGCGTCGTGTCAACATCGGAATAAGAGAAGAGGGAACAAGACGACTGAGAAGACTGGGCCACCACTAGCAAAAGAGCGGCAAAAGAGCAGAAGATAGCGGAGGAGCCCGGCAGAAGAACCGGAGAGCGGGAGAAGAAGTGGACACCGGGAGAAGAGGCTGGAGAGCGCGAGAAGAACCAGACACCGGGAGAAGAGGCCAGAGAGAGCGGAAAAGTCGGAAGAGAACCCCCGAAGTCGGAAGAAGACCCCTGAAGCTGCCTAGTAAACTACTTTAAAAACCTGTGTAGTGTGTTTTTTATTGACACTTTTTTCCCCAAGTGAATGGATAGGGGTACGATGTACCCCATACTCATTCACATAGGGCGGGGGGGCCGGGATCTGGGGGCCCCCTTATTAAAGGGGGCTCCCAGATTCCGATAAGCCCCTGGCCCGCAGACCCTTGTCCTCATCAACATAGGGACAAGGTGCTTTGGGGTGGGGGGGCCGCAGGGCGTCCCCCTTCACCAAAGCACCCACCCCCCCATGTTGAGGGCATGCGGCCTGGTACGGTTCAGGGGGGGCGCTCGCTCATCCCCACCCCCTTTCCTGACCAGCCGGGCTGCCTTCTCGGATAAGGGTCTGGTATGGATTTTGGGGGGACCTCTATGCTGTTTTTATCGGCGTAGGGGGTTCCCCTTAAAATCCATACCAGACGACATTGTTGCCTCTTTCTCGCTCTCGCTGCAATAGGAAAATGTTTTTCCTATTGCAGCAAGCGCAAGATTATACCCTGTCGCCGAGTATCTCGCTGGAAATATTCTCGCAGGCAGGTGCTGTAGCTGCCCTTGCATCGTATTTGGTCCGTCGGACCAGCATACAGACAAACCGGCTTCCCGATAGGAACTGGGTCCGGCGGAGTTCCGGCGGAAATATTTGAAGCATGTTTCAAATCTAAAGTCCGGCGGATTTTCGACCGAAAAGGTCCATCGGAAGTCCGATGAAGCCCACACACGGTCGGATTGTCCGTTGGATTCGGTCCGTCGGACCAGTCCGGTGGAAAAGTCCGCTCGTGCGTACGCTGCATAAGAGGTTTTCAGGAAATTAGATGTAATTTATGCTCCAGAACACCTGATGGTGCTCCCTGCATGTTGGGCCTCTGTATGTAGCCACGATGTGTAAAAGTCTCACAAATGTGGTATCGCCATACTCGGGAGGAATAGCAGAATGTGTTTTGGGGTGTAATTTGTGGTATGCATATGCTGTGTGTGAGAAATAACCCACTAATATGACAATTTTGTGAAAAAAAAGAGAAAAGAAAATCTTGATTTTGCAAAGAATTGTGGGAAAAAAATGACAACTTCAAAAAAGTCACCATGCCCCTTTCTAAACACCTTGGAATGTATACTTTCCAAAAAGGGGTCATTTGGGGGGTATTTGTACTTTCCTGGCTTGTTAGGGTCTCAAGAAATGAGATAGGCCGTCAGTACTTCAGGTGTGATTAATTTTCAAAGATTGGCACCATAGATTGTGGACTCTCTAACTTTCACAAAGACCAAATAATATACACCAATCTGGGTTATTTTTTTACCAAAGATATGTAGCAGTATAAATGTTGGCCAAAATTTATGAAGAAAAATTACTCATTTGCAAAATTTTATAACAGAAACAAAGAAAAATGCATTTCTTTACAGAATTTTCAGTCTTTTTTCTTTTATAGCGCAAAAAAAAAAAAAAACAGCGGTGATTAAATACCACCAAAAGAAAGCTGTATTTGTAGGAAAAAAGGGACAAACATTTCCTATAGGTACAGTGTTGCATGACTGAGTAATTGTCATTCAAATTGTGAGAGCACTGAAAGCTGAAAATTGGTCTGTTTAGGAAGGGGGGTTAAGTGCCCAGTGGGTAAGTGCTTAACATTGGTCACAACCTGCCACAGCTGCTGAGTGCCATTGCTATTTTAAAATAGTGTTGAGACAAATAAATGTTACTGCTTAATTATTTGAAAATGGCACAAGTATTAACCAACAACCAGTCACACTGATAGCATAACCAGGGACAGGGAGTATTGCGTGGTAGTGGTGAGAACTTTGGATTGTCCAGTCACACTAGCAACGTTTTCCATAGTTTCATTTTCAGAATTTGGCCAAATAATAAGAAACAGAATCCTAAAAAGTTATTACACAAGCTAGTCATACAAAATATTTGTAATTTAAGATTTTTTTTTTTAAACTTTTAACAGTCAACAGTGTGAAATGTGCTATGAGACCTAACATTGTGAAAAGCTTAACACACATATCCCTTTGACATCCCAGGACACTTCTCCACTGATCGCCGATGAGCAGGAGGATGACAGGTCCCGCTTTGCTCACTGTGAGGAGCGGAGACGAACCTAGTCCTGCTCTCCTCTCCCCACCCGATCCTATCCGCCAGACGAATGGAAAATAGGAACACCATCCATCTGGATTTTGGGGACAGGATCGGACTGGATGGGATAGCGGCGAGTGTCAGTGAACATGATACAGCTGACATCCGCCACTCCATAGGGGTGAATGGAGGGTCCAATCAGGTTCGCCTGAAAAACTGACAGGCGGACCTGATCGGACAGCCCGTGTGAAAGGGGCCTTAGGGGAGATTTCTCCCCTTAACACCAATGGGAAAGGACACTACATTGAGCACCAATATAAGGGGGTACATATGCACTGATCAAAAATGTAAGACGGCACTTTACCACTGACCTTAAACTGATATTAAAGTCTAGTTTGTTTGTTTAAAAATAACAAACATGTTACACTTACCTGCTCTGTGTAGTGGTTTTGCACAGTGCAGCCCAGATCCTCCTCTTCTGGGGTCCCTCGCTGGCACTCCTGGCCCCTCCCTCCTGCCGAGCGCCCCCCCCAAAACAAGCAGCTTGCTATAGGGGCACCCAAGCTGATCTACTGCTCTGTGCGTCCATTCAGGTACAGACCTGTGGCAATGTCTCCTCTCTCTCCTCATTGGTTCACTGACTTTGATTGACAGCAGCGGGAGCCAATAGCACCCACTGTTGTCTCAGCCAATGAGGAGGGAGAGTCCCCGGACTTCGTGGCTCTTGTGCAACATTGCTGGATGGAGATGGGGTTCAGGCAAGTATTAGGGGGTCGAGGGGGGCTGCATTAAGATACAAATCCTATTCCTGTTCATACAGTAGCTTCCAGAAGTAGAGCTTGACATCATCATTGGCTATTGTAACCTGTCCTCCTCATAGCCTGTCTTGCTGCGAGTTCATAGATGCCATTATGCAACGTAAGGAACATTATAATAAACAGTGTGGACCGTTCTGGCCATTATCTACAGACTTCTCAAGTCTGTAGTAGGTCCATATTACCCATTAGAATATTGTTCTCTAGTATTTATCTCACCTGTTTTTGGAAATGCCAAAGACTGTCATGCATTAAAATCCTTGGAGGTCATTCAACCGGCAGGTTGAGCGAAAAAAATGGCTCGATTCTCCCATCCAGAAATTGAATGTGGAAGGAAGAATTCTCCTGCTGTGCCTTTGTATTCTGACAATGAGGAGACTTCCCCACTATCAGAAAACACTGATCGGCGCTGTAATGGCTATAGCCTGTGGTGCTGATCGATAAATAATTTTCCAACTACCCTGCTCATACCTGGATGGAAATTCGGACAGTCCCTGCTGAATTGACCGAATTTCAATCCAAATGTGGCTGGCTTAACTTTGACAACCAATCCACAGTAAAAATTGTTTCAATAACAATTGTTTTTTTTCCTCTTTTATATTTTGTGGAACAACAACTGAGCCCTCCTGACCATTAATACGCATTTGTACCTAAAATAGTGGTCACTGAGTATATGTAATTAGGTATATCCGAAGGAGTCTATTTATCACCAAAGATTCATACAACCTTTACCCAAGATCACACAATTTTCTAATTTAATCCTTAAATAAAACATTGATAAATAGATTACGAAATGTGGCTTGATATTATCTACTGTATACTGTGGTGATATGTATAATTAATTGTTTAACTACAGTATAACCAAAAGGGAATTGTTGTATAATACCACCATTTCTTCAGTTCAGCTACAGTGATAATCTATTAGTTTCCTGTACCAGTGGCTAATTGACAGAACCAGGTAATGCTCATGCATTGTTTATGCATGAAAACTTTTCGCTATAAAACCTCATGTAATTATCATATAATTACATCATTATACCGCAAATTTTACTAGTAATAGAATGCTGCCCATTGGCATTGTTCTTTGTTTTAGCATATTTAAACATTGAAGTCTAAATTGTGCTAAAGTCCTGTTTAAATTCTGCCTCAAGCTATTTACATACCATGGAAGAATTTGGATAATTGGTTGTGTAGGAGTTAGGCTGGCCCAAAAAAAATATTATAAAAATACACCATGCTTTGTGTTAGATACTAAACAATGATCAAGATAGTGCATTCAAAGTCCATTACATAATTGACTTGAAATCAATTCATATAAGTCCCATTGTGCTCTTCTTAGTAAAGTACTCACCAAGTTTGACCATCTACTGTATTTCTAGCGCGGCCTATTGTGCCTCTAGGGATGATTCCTTGGGTGATGTTACTGCTTGTGGGCACCATGCAATAGACCACGCTAGAAATAGGTGGTCAAACTTAGCAGTGAGTGTACATCTATGTGGGGAACCTCGAGCACAAGTAAAGTGGAGCACTGATTTTTCTTGTCTAAAAAAGTATGAGCACTTTACTAAGAAGCGCACAATGGGGCTTACAGTATATGAATTGATTTCAAGTCAATTATGTAATGGACTTTGAATGCACTCTTGATCATTGTTTAGTGTCTACCACAAAGAGCTGCGTATTTTTATATTATTGGTTTGTATTGCAGCTAGTATACATTGACACTGCAGCTAGTGATAATAATTCATTTAATTTCTTTCAGATATATTTTACATCACATTTTCCTTGGTGCTATGGTTTATTTTTTTATTTTTTGGGCCATCAAAAAGCTTGTGAACAATTTATCGAAGAATTACACTTTACTGACCACGCATAGACCTGAACTGAAGCTGAAGATCTGACTTGAAAAATACAGGCAGAAAAGTTTTATAGTTTGCAGTTAACATATTAAGAGAAATAAAAACGAAATACATTGTAAGATGAGTTTTAGTTGGAAGTCTTTTAAAAGTAGCAGTGGGCGTGGCTTAAAAATGACAAAATACACTAAGGGGTTAATTGATAATAGAGAGGAGGCATTGCTATCCATTGTCAGCTGGATACCACTCAACAACATGGTCTACAAATTTTTAATACATTCATGAAATGCAGGCTGTCGTGTGGAGCATGTCATGTGTCATAGTAAATGTGTGGTGCTTTTTGGCTTTTTTTTAAGCAGAGGTAAGGCTGTGGTAGCCATTCTACTGCTTTTTAAATGGACCCCTAAATGTCATGGGTTAATGCACATTGTTGTAAGCCAGTCCGTTTATTTTGAATGGGCTGCCAACACATCACAATAGACATTTTAACACATCTGTAGCTTCCTTGTACCTTATCTGTGGTGCAGTACAGTGTTTAGATCGGGGGTCAGCAACCAGTAGATTGCAATCTACCAGTAGATCACGGCCAGGTGACTGGTAGATCGCTGTCTGGGCTTGCTGACCCGCTGTCCTAGAGCAAAGTAAAGTTGGAGTTGAAGTAGGGAGCAAGAGCCGCAGAAGCCGATGTCTCCTCTGTAGTGCTGACTCCTGTCCCTTGCGGGGTCAGCAAGGGACAGGACTGCACTCCACCTCTTATCCTGGCTAGCGGTCTCCAGAGTTGTGCCAGCAGCAGGAAAGAAGAGATCTTCAGGTCATTGTGAAGCATAATAGTATAGGGCTGCTTTCACACTGATGCTCTGCGTTTTACCTACACTGTGGGTGCAGTGCAGTGTACCTGCAGCTTTCCTGTGAGTTTGCTGTGCTTAGCCAAAAACGTGTGTTTGGTGCAATTTCTGAAAGCGCACCACACCTACAGAATATAACAGAAGTCTATGGCAAAGTGCAGCTAACCCAGGAAGGTCGCAGATGCATTGACCCCCAACTATACGTGTGAATGTGCCACTGCCAAATGCAACAAAGGGCTCATTCACAAATGCAGTAGGCACTGCTGCTCCCCTGAAAAGCGATTCAAGTGTGTTTGACAGGTGGTGAGGAGGCAATATGCTGCCTCCACACTGCTGATTTAAACCCATGATTGGCATGCAATGCACATGATTGCGACACGGTAGTACGATAATTAGAGGTTTAAATGTAAATATAAGTGTGAGGGGGGCGACACTGGCACTGTGATCTTTGACTTCTCCCATGTTCTTCAGGTAGATCTCCATCCCTTTAAGGTTGCGTACCCCTGGTTTAGATTATTTGCATCCTAAATGTTGTGTGGTGCTCTGGTAGGGCATATATGCACCGTTGCATTGCAGTAACGTGTGTTACATGCGTTGGTACACTGTGTGTGTCATTAATTGCAAATGTCTCTCCAACATACCTTCCAAACTCATTTGCACTGCAGCACACCGCAATATGCAGTAGTGCACTACCATATGCTGAGGTACCCTGTGCTAGTGTAACTTGTTGGACAGATTTTTGGTCTATTGTGGTGCATTAGGTACCCCCTTTAAAGTAATGCGCTGCCTTAATGAAAAGCATGTTACCATGAGATAAAATGTGCTGAAATTGACTGCCATTGTGTGAATGGGACCTAAGGTACAGTATGTTGGTACTTTTAGAAATGAAACGCATTTTATCCCACATTACTGCAGTATGTAAATATGCATTCGGCTGCCATCTGCCTCATATGCAGCATACTGTCTGCTAGAGTGAAAGTGATGAAAATGGTCAGTATATTGTATTCCCTGTTGAATCACTAACACCATTATTTAGTGGTTTATAGTGATATGGACAACATGAAGAATTGTTTCTGCACTGGTTAGTTGCCACATTTGTTAGATACATGCTTTGTCAATTAAGGAAAGGAAAAATGTTTTGTAGTCCCAATTACTGATTTTATGCCATAGATAAAAAATGGTCTCATTTCATTTTACTGTGATTTATTTAACAGATAGTCAGCCTTCTCTAATCTTTGCACAATTATCTTTGTTTTATTGGGTGAACACGTTTCTTCAGCTCACATTGAATACACTTAGGTGTAATAGAATACGTTGCTAGCTACTAACCTAATTTCCTCTGCTGACAAAGGCTGGTGTGCTTTGATAAATCTTAAAACAGGTTGTTAAGAAATAAATATCAATGAAACAATACAGATTTTTGGCTATGCTTTTTTTCTTATAAATAATGCTGACATTGAAAACATAGGAACCAATATGTTATTTGTGGCATCTGCTTCCAGGCCTCTGTTCAGCTAAGTGTGCTGGGTGACCTTCATTTTTTATTTTTATTTATTTATTTATTTTTTGTTCTGGTAATTTTTCATCTGACATTTAAACAAGACCTTTATTATAAATTTTTACTTTATTGTAGGCTCTGCATCCTTTTTCCTAAATAAATATATAAACTATAGGGCAGCCAGTAGAGGTTCATAATATAAGAGTCTGATAAACAGACCTTTGATATCAATTTTAACATTATTGTAGGCTCTGCATTTTCTTCATTAATAAATATCTAAACGACAGGATGGCCTATAAAAGTCCATAATATAATAGAGTCAGCCCAATCTGTTTTTATTATGCGTCTGCTTCTGTCGATAACTTGGTAATAAAAGGTTGCATAGCTTTCAAGTGTGAGTAATTCTGGTCTGACATATTTGAAGACAATTGAGATTCATGGGAATATACAGTTACATGAGAATAAACAGTTATTGGCTTTAACATAAACAACCAAAAAAACCTAAATAACTTCCCTGAAAACAATAATGCTCTTTTAACCAGTTGCCAACCGCCCTATAGCACTTGTCCTGCTACAAATAAATAAATAAAAATTCCATAAATACTGTATATCCCATAGTTTGTAGATGCTATAACTTTTGTGCAAACCAATTAATATACGCTTATTGGGATTTGTTTTACCAAAAATATGTAGCAGAAGACATATTGGCCTAAATTGATGAAGAAATTTGATTTTTTTTATTTTTTTTTATTGGATGTGTATTATAGCAGAAAGTAAAAAATATATATATATTTTTTTCAAAATTGTAATCTTTTTTGTTTATAGCGCAAAAAATAAAAAACGCAGATGTGATCAAATAACACCAGAAGAAAGCTTTATTTGTGGGAAAAAAGGACACAAATTTTATTTGGGTACAGCGCCGCACGACCTCGCAATTGTCAGTTAAAGTAATGTGTACCAATGTATGTTGTACCTGACGGTACAACATACATTGTTGCCGACTTCCTTCTACTTTAACCACTTCCTGCCCGGCTTATAGCAAAATGACAGCCAGGCGGTGGTTTTATTGTTCTAACCGGACATCATATGATATCCTTCAGAACAAGCTGCTCGTGCGCGCCCCTGATCACGGCATCTCTGATCACGGTAAAGAGTCTATGACGTAGGTTCTTTACCATGTGATTAGCTGTGTCCAATCACAGCTGATCACAGTTTAAATAGGAAGTACCAGTTATTGGCATTCCTCTATAGCGCTGACAGTGCGTGAGTAGAGGAGAGCCGATAAGCTGCTTTCCTCACAGGGGGATCTGCACTGATAATCAGTGCAATGATTATCAGTGCAACCCCATCAGCGATGCCTGTCAGTGCCTGCCAGTGCCCATCAGTGATGCCCACCAGTGATTTCCATCAGTGCCCACCAGTGATGTAAATCAGTGCCCATCATTGATGCCAATCAGTGCTCATTAATGTTGCCTTTCAGTGCCCATCAGTGATGCCTGTCTGTACTTCTTCATCAGTGCCATCTATCAGTGCCCATCAGTGCCGCCCATCAGTGCTGCCTATCAGTGCACATCAGTGCCGCCATTCAGTGCCCATCAATGCAGCCTATCAGTGCCCATAAAGACTGCCCATCAGTGCCCATCAGTGATGCCTATCAGTGCCCATGAGTGCTGCATATCAGTGCCGCCTATCAGTGCCCATCAGTCCTGCATATTAGTTCCTCTTCATCAGTGCCAACCCATCAGTGCCCATCAGTGCAGCCTATCAGTGCCTGTCAGTGCAGCGTCATCAGCACACATCAGTGAAGGAGAAAAATTACTTATTTACAAAATTTTATAACAGAAGAAAAGAAAAACATTTTTTTTCTACATTTTCTGTCATTTTTCATTTATTTAGCAAAAAAAAAAAAAACTCAGTGGTGATTAAATACCACCAAAAGAAAGCTCTATCTGTCTCAAAAAAAATGACAAAAGAGAGTGAAAGTGCCCTGTATTGAATTGGTTAAGTTATGCACAGCATGCAAAACCTTAGTTTATGTGGAGAAAAAAGTATAGCATTTATAATGTTGAATAAATTCATTGCACAATTTCAGATGATTTTGTTCTTTTAACTAGGTATTAGTGTAATTATTATCCCTGTGTTGTATGTTTACTTTATCTTGTAATGATGGGCTCACATGTTGTGGCTGCAGTTTTCAGTGTCATGGCGGATCAGTTTCCCTGTGTCAATGTATTCATTTACATAGCTTATCCCTATCCACTAAAGGGACAGTGAAGTTCTAGTTCTGATTCACACCGCATCCAATCAATGTGATGAAAACACATCTCTTCCAGCATGCTGACTTCTCTGTTAATTGTTCTGCCTGTTGGTGACTGTATCAGATCTAGTCACTATTTAGTACTCACCTGCACCAGTGCTAGCCTGAGAGACCCATGGGATTGTGGGAT
Organism: Lithobates septentrionalis; assembly: GCA_037952835.1. NCBI lineage: Eukaryota > Metazoa > Chordata > Amphibia > Anura > Ranidae > Lithobates > Lithobates septentrionalis. The sequence continues at coordinate 1,205,733 of JBBDGP010001790.1, read as the reverse complement.
ATGCAATTTCTTCACCTGAAATGTCAGTTCTCAGACTCCAGACAGAGGTCATGCATTAATCTGTGCAGGTCTGCGCGGCAGGCCTCATGTTTGAATGCAAACAGAAACTTCTGACACCGAAATGTTAAGATTTACCCTACTATTAGCTGTGCATGCAGGGCAACAAATGACATCATGAAACTACATGATCAATGCACATCTTATACAGGTAAGAAACACATGGTGCAGGTGGGAATGTTTATAATTCCTTTAAATACATGTCCTGGGCTCTTTACAATGTTGTTTTAAAGGTCTCGATGCACTTTTCCTTTAAAGTGATTGTAAACGATCAGCTTGTTAAACAACCCATTCAGTTTAAAATAGAAATGAAAGGCAAAATATTTGTCTGTAGATATAAAAAAAAAACAAAAAAAACAAAAACAACAAATACCTTTTTTTCCCTTTTCCCTTTATATGCGATCACATTCCCTCTGTTCTCAGCCATATTAGAGCTAGGGAAGGAGAAGCAACATTGATCTTCCCAGTGAATGGCTGTGTGTGTGTGTGAGTGGGGGTTATCAGGACAGGTCTAATCATTGGAGGAGAGCAGGCTAAGTTCCCAGCAAAGCTAGAGAACTGACCATGGTGTGTTCTCCTGCTTAGTGCGGTCAGTTTTTAATAGGAAAGCAGAGGGACTGGCAGAAACACTAGGGATTTCACACAGAGGATGCAATATAAAGATAACAGGATACATTTTCATGCAAGTACATGGTACAGCAGGTACACATCAGGAAAAAGAACTGTTGGGTTTACATACTCTTTAGAAGAAATCGGTGGTTGATATTTCTTACGGCTTTACTGAAACAAACATACAAAACGCCCTAAATGGGACTTTTAAGGCAGATATGTGTGTATTTCAATAAAAGACTAGTGAGCCAAATTTTTTGCAAAAGATCCACAGAGTATACAAACACACACAAAAAATACGGTATGAATGTTATTACATAAACACGGCTAAAAGTCATAAAGCCCTATGTGTCCATAATATATAAAAACATTTTTGTAGTATGCCTGTCGTGGCTTGAATTTTTGTAGAGACAGGACAAAATCCAGCGCATTTCGGAAAAACTCCTTCAGGGGTTAAAGCAGGGGTGTTTGATGTATAATAGATCAACAATAACAAATAAAGGTTGAATATAGATGGTTGCAAGCATGGGGCTGCTAACACACTGCTCTTCCACCCCGGACTCGGATGTGGATACATCCCAGGGGCCAACGCACATCCACTGCCATGTGTAAGACAGAGGAGCCACCCACTCCCATCTAGATGTCAGCCAGACATCTCTTACTCTTTAAGGCAGTTTTACTGCTATAAAATATTTCCATATATTGAATATTGAAAGACTGCTCAGGGGTTAAAGTGATTGTAATGTCTCATTATAAAAAAATAAATAAAAATAACAAACATGTCATACTTACCTGCTCTATTGCAGTGGCTTTGCACAGACCAGCCCAGATCCTCCTCTTCTAGGGTATCTCTTTGGTGCTCCTTGCCCCTCCCTCCTGTTACGTGCCCCCACAGCAAGCAGCTTGCTATGGGGGCAGCCAAGCTGCAGCTCCATGTGTCCATTCAGATACAGAGCTGTGGTTCAGTCCTGCCCCCTCTCTCTACTGATTGGCTAACTGACTTTGATTGATGGCAGCGGGAGCCAATGGTGACGCTGCCAATCAAGAGGGTGGCCAAGGGACCGGTGGACATCGCTGGATAGAGATGGAGCTCAGGTAGGTATTAGGGGGGCTAAGGGGGGCTTCTGCACACAGAAGGCTTTTTATCTTAACGCATAGAGGTCAAATGCATTAAGATCAAAACGGTCTGCCTTTACAATCTCTTTTAAGCATCTTTCGAGTGACATCTGTAGCCATGGGAATTCAAGCTTAAGTGAGAATTTCAGTTAATAGAAGCTTTATCTTCCAAAGCAGTTGTAAGTCCAGGCCTTCCACCCAATTTCATAATCAGACTAATAAAAAAATGTTGCTCACATTACTTTTTTGATTATTTTGCTGACCTTTCTTACTATATAATGATTCCTGTTTGTTAGAAAATGCTTTCATTTAACTTTATGTAAATATCTTGTGGCATTTATATTGATATTCTCTCTCTCTTTTTTTTTTTTTTAGATTGAATCCCGAAAGCGGCTTGCAAAAACAGTCTTGGTGTTTGTTGGACTATTTGCATTCTGCTGGCTGCCAATACATGTCATCTATATATACCGCTCCTACCATTATTCAGAAGTGGACACTTCCGTCCTGCACTACATCACCAGCATCTGTGCTCGGGTGTTAGCTTTTACTAATTCCTGTGTAAATCCATTTGCCCTGTACTTGCTCAGCAAGAGTTTCAGGAAACAGTTTAACAACCAATTGTTCTGCTGTAGGCCTCGGCTCATTGTCAGATCGCAGAGCATGGGAAGGAGCACCACCAGAATGACCTCTCTGAAGAGTACCAACCACTCAGTGGCCAGCTTCAGTCTGATTAATGGCAAACATATCTGTCACGAAGGCTGTGTATAAGATCCATATGCTGTCCTTTCCTGAACATTTGTACACTTCCACCTCCTTACTTTGTATTTCTGTATGTGTAAATAAGAGAAGTATTATGAATATCCACACAGGGTTTTTGTGTGATACAGGGAAATTTAGCAGATGTTGACAGTTGGTAACTCTCCAACAATGTAGTTTTACAACAATCTGGTCACTTAAATAATGATATCTAAGTGACAGGAGAACCTTAAAGCTCATATACCTAATTTTATCTTTCAGGCCATCCCATTGAGCTCCCAGACACCAGGTTACACTTTATGCAATGGCAGACTTCCAACATCTCCTTTAGGCCTCTCCTATTAGTAGGGAGGCCTATGTTGTGGGGTGTGGCACAGGTTCGATACTGGAGCAGGGGTATTTGCATGCACAATGCCGTGACAGATTAAATGGAGTAAGATTGCTGTTTTTATGTTATTGTGTCATTTTTTTGTCCTTCAAGATACAAATGAACTTTAAAGGGAGACTAACTTCAACACACAAAAGATGTTTATACCAATTACAACTTTATAAGTAGAATGTACAATCTCATGACATAACCTCAAATGATTCATATTGTGTTAAGGGGAAAGATTACCCAAAATGGCAATACGCTAGAAAATAATTCATCCCTAACTTCCTTAACGAGAACTCCATTTGGTAAAAAAGATAGAGATTCGTAAAGTCTGGGACCTGTAGCAGAATGAAAGGAAAGCTGTCAAAAGAACAATAAGAGGCATGTTATCCTTCTGAAAATGACAGCTATTTGACTTTGCTGAATCACTGACCTAAGGCAAGTATACGGTTCAGATGTTCTCAGTTCAATTGCAGCATGATTGCACATTGTTTTGGGTAGCGACTCAGAAAGTGGTAAAAATTTGAGACAGGAAAGCAAATAACTTTTTTTAAAATATAGCTAGCATTGACTGCCCATATATTTCACTCTTTTGTGCAACGTTCGTGTCAGAACTACTTCTCTCCTCATACAGGTCTGTGAAAATGTAAAAGTTGCTTAAAGCAGGTTAACTGCAAATGCCTTGCATTTTGAATGATCTTAGAAGCATCTCAAACTGATGTCAAAAGGAAGCTCATCAATAGAGCCCACAGATCCTAATACAACACTGTAGCCCCCTGTATGCATTAACTGTGACTGGAGGAAAATGCCAGTATGAAAAGCGCAACATTCTTTGAATGAGGTTGTGCAGCTCACAATCAGAAAGAAAAAAAAAACAGAAGCTGACCCTTAATATGTTTATTTTGATATTTGGGTGTTTTGCACTGGAATTCTTCTTTAGGACCTGTGGTGACCCCAGGGATTCTGACTGGGGAGAACTCCTTCTCTAAAGTTTTGGCTCATACTAAAGCTCTAACATTTCCAATGTGGCCTATGCAGCCATGCTTTCACTCTAGCAATTCATATATTTTTAGGGACCATCAAGCAGGAGATGGGTGACATAACTGCTTGTCACCACTACTTATGTCTATTTGGTACCTTTTGACCAATAAATGTATGGTGGTAAGCTGGGGGGGGTCAACTCTTCTTTATTATCCCTAAGACCTTTGAGAAGGCAGCAACTGGTGCATTGGACTTACTCTATAATATTTACTGTATAGTTTATGTCCTGTTGTTATGTAGGCATTTGATAGTGGATCCAGCAGGGGTTTTAAATATACTGGCACAAAAAGAAGTCAGTTGGCCAATTTCCTTCTTAGATTAGCAATGTCGTCAGGCCTTCCTGCACTATTCTCCTCCTCCTCGTCCCTTTTACGGTGCCCTTAACAAAAATGGTGTTGAGCTCAGTGTTTTTGGAGCATTCCGTTTTATGGTAAAGCCATATGAATGTTGAACCGCCCGACAAGGTTTAGGCACTTTCAATTATTTCACAATTGCTAGCACTGTCCACAATATCAGTAACAGTTCTCTCCCTTTAAATACAGGGGAGCACTGATAAGCTCCTAAGGCTGTTTGAGATGTATCTGTAAAAGTTTTGAATTATTGTTTTAGTTATTATTTCCAAGCCGGTAAACCTTAATGAAATGTAATCAATGCATACAAGATTAATAATTTAAGCAAATAGCTATTCTCTGAGTACATCAGTTTCATCTAGATACAATTCATCTTCCATTCATCTAATTTTAGTAGCATTCATTTTGATTGGCTGCAATGAGTAATAATGATTGCAATAGATAAATCACTGATTTACTCATGTTTGATTGGTCTGAATGTTTTCATGTAGATCTGCCTGGTATGTGGAGACTCATGCACTGTTGGAATGCAGACAGTCATGTGTCCTGATTTGCATGATTCTCTGAATATAAACATAAACATACTTGTATCTAGGTCATTCATAAACATCTCAGGTTGTCGAGATCATAAATTGATTTGCTCATCACTTTACAAAATAGTGCACTTTGCATATTTTAATTGCTCTTTTTCACTGCATTAATAAATAAGCATAACACATGTTTATTTAAAGCTGAATTCCAGGAACTCAGTTCTTTTGTAAAAAAAATTAAGGCACACTATTAATTAAGCCCATTGAGGTGCATAACACCTACTGGGCTTATCTCTATTATTTATATCTGACAGCTTTATGGTACTTCCAGAAGACAGCTATTGTTGTAGTTCTGGAAGGCTGACACTGATCCTTCTAAGCAGGGCCGGTACAAGGCAGGGGCGGAAGGGGCAGATGCCCTGGGGGGGCCAATTTACTAGAGTAAGGGGGCGCAGCTGAAGTGTAGGCGGCAGCCGGACTGTACACACAGGCTGCGCTAGAAGAATACAGTACTGCACAGCCAGTCAGAGCTGCAACGATGTGCCGAGTGCGCTCCCACACAAGCGAGGAGGAGCCCTTCCCTGTCTGGCTGACCAATCTGCGCCCGACAGGCATCTCCTAGTACCGTTCAAGCGTGACGTCACTGAGAGGCCGGCCGGGAGGCGGGAGTGGAGAGGAGCGGAGCTGCGAGTGTGATCTAGAGAAGGAGGAGAAGGAACTAAGCAATACTAAGCCATCAGCCATCTGCAGATGAGTTTGTTAGCTCCTTTTTTGGAGGGGCTGAGGGGTGGTTAATAAATTACCCATGATATTTTTGTAATATGGGGTTAATGTGTATTGTCACTGCTGCATTAGTGACAAGTGGCAGTTAATTAACCCCTTTGGGCTGCATTAGTGGCAC